>JAOPSE010000090.1:6991557-8191557 GCA_029449295.1 Zea luxurians
AAAAGTAGAACAGCCTGGAGACGCTGGATCTTCCTGAGCGTGTATCTCCTCTTGGTCGTCGTGCTGGCCCCTGATATATTATCATCTCGTTTCGTTTAATTAGGGCATAGGCGTAGCCCATGGAGTAGGTTGCGGCGTAGTTTGATACGCTACCGTGTAGGGTTGGGCATTCAGTTTTTTTTTTCTAAACTTCGGTTTGGTTTTTTGGTTTTAAAAAACTTCGGTTTTTAAGACATTAGAAACCGATCGGTTTTCTAGAAAATGAAAAACCATGTAGTCCGGTTTCGGTTTTTTACTTCGGTTTTTCGGTAAAAACCGAATACCAAAATTATACTCAAGACAATACATACAATAAGTTTACATGATACATTACACATAATTTTAAAAAGTAAAAATTATATAGGTACAAATATTTAGAGATACATCATACATCACATACAAACAAGTGAATAGCAATTTAATTGTATCACACATTTAGTTCACATAATCGAATAGTCAAATTTGAGAATTGATAAAATTTGGTATTCGATTTTTTTGGTATTTCGGTTCGGCATACGGTGAAAACCGATTTTACGATACCGAAAACCGAATTTCTTAGATACAAAAACCGAAACCAAACCGAACTACCGAAAAAACCGAAATTTCGGTTCGGTTTATAGTAAAAAAGTGTCCACCCCTACTACCGTGCGTAGGAGTGGACTGTGTCGTCCTGTCTCCTCCATTTGTCTCTTCATGCCTCGGTAATGCACAAGGAACAATGGAAGTCATAATTGAGGGCACCTAAGTGGTGTATTGGGTAAATATTTTTGCCTTGGTAACATGCGGGTAATAGTAAAATCCGCACGTTACAGACCTGGCGCGTCGCACGCAGTTAATCAAGGGAACGCTACCTGCCGCTGGCGCAGGTAAGTACACATTTCATCTGCACCTAATGGTGGTGAGCCAAATGTTAGAGGCATCCATTAGGCTAGGCACCATTCGGTGGCTTACATCAGGTGCGTCTAGCCATGCGTCGGCACCGGACCTCTTGATACACCCAACCTAGGTGGGGTTGGCCGAGGCATAACAAATCAGGGTTGCTCGGAGCCCAATAGTTCATTAGGCACACCCAACTCAGGGAAAGGCCCAATCACCCCAAAAGACTAGTCTGATGGGGGGAGGGTGGCTCTCATTTTTAAGGTGGCTTCCTCCTCCCAAGTTAAGCGAGGTGGGATAATTCTGAGGCTCACACGGTTGTCGTCCGACTACAATTGGGCCAACTGGACCAATTGCATCTTTGTCAATGGGTAATAGTGGAGGACGTCCTCATTACCTCTATCTTGGACTAGGGGCAGGTCCGAGAATATATGGTGGCATGACATTTCTAGGCCCTCCCTAATTGGGGACTCAGACCATGCCTAAGGGGGCCCAGACCCCATCCACACCGGTCCAGACACGTGGCGACACCGGACCTCACTTGGCTTGAGGTCCAGATAGCATATAGTGGGCCCAGAATCATCTTGGAGGCTCGGTGTTCCAGCTAGAGAGTGTCTTCTTCCTAGGGTCGTGGATCCCCTCCTGACCCCTTTCTCCAGGGATCCGTTGGGCCCACGAGGAGGTCTGGGTTCCACTCGCAGGAGCCCAGGACTATAGTTGAAGTTGTTGATTCATCCCTTTATGGGTCTTGCGGTGGATGGTGGTCCAACCTAGGAAACAAGCCTAGTTGGGCCATGACTCTATATGGTGGACCTTAACCCTGCGTTGGGCTAGCCACCCGGAAATTCTCCCTAGTGGCAGTAATTGGGGTCTCTTCTTGACCTAGTAGGAGTAGGTACCCCATATTTAGGATACCAATAGAGGCCTCGGGCCCATCTCAGGTGAGGCGACGAGCCCGTAGGTGGGGTCGTACCTGTTACTTGTTCCAAAAATGCCTATCCTATGCAACAGCACTGCGCCTGTAGCATCCATGTTGAATGGGTTACTTATCGGCATATTGTTGTTGCTGCATAAGACAAGAAAATTGGTCTTGCCCTCGTGTTTATCCAACTCGATCTGATGTCAAGAGCTTCTCTTTCTAGGCCCCTGCCATAAGGGCTCCCTGGGGGTAGTCCCAGATGTGGGGGCTACCTTTTGACTAGGGAGCTATCTCCGAGTATGGTTTAGGAATAGTGCCTAGCATCGTACTCTCAGGATCCTTACTTTGTTGGACTCAATCTATCGAATTATGCAACCGAGCCTTTACCGAGCAGAGTTTATGAGGTCCGATCCTTAATTTTGAACTAGGCGTAGGCCTTTAGGTACCTGGTTCGAAAAGTATTAGGTTAGCTATTCTAGGGCAGTGGAAGGTGTAGGCTTATGGTACGAGACCAGGCTAAGCGGCTACCCATCTCCGGACCACCCCTGAGAATGTGGACTTTTCCTTTAGACCAGGTAATCCAGATTTCATGATAACAACAAAGCTGAGAATCTCGAGAGGGGGACAGAAGGAGAAACATACCTTGGTCCTTGGCTAAGGATATGATGACGGAGCTGATTCACTAGGACTGCACCGAGAGAAAAACCTTTCCTAAGTACTCTGGATATGTGAGATCTTGCATAGAGATCATGAGGGACCAGGTTTATAAGGGTGGCTCTTACCAAGCTAGACCACAGAAGGTGCCAGAGATCAGGTTTATGCGAGTGACCTTACCAGACTGTGGGTCTTACATTAGCAAACTAGGTTTACGGGGCTAGACCCCTACCAAACTTTTCCTTGTGTAAGTGCCTCCAATCGTGGTAGCCAGTTCCTTCCTCTTTTTTCTTTTAATTTCCTTAGAGCTCTGGTAGCTTTGGTTGTTCGAGGCTATCACCAGACTAGAGGTTGATCTTGAATGTGATCCAAGATTGATGCTTCACAACGTTCCCTTAGGGCCTTTACTTTGTTGTATTCAATCCTCTGAATCACGCAGCATAACCCTATCGAGCCTAGATTTGAAGTCAGCCCCTTGAATCTGAATGAAATCCGGATCCCCAGGTACTTAGTCCAGAAGGTACTAAGTCAGCTATTCTAGGTGGTGGAAGGTGTAGGCTTACAGTATAGGACCAGGCTAAGCGGCTACCTAGCTCTGAACCACCACGAAGAATGTCGACTCTTCCCTTAGACCAAGCCCTTAGCAATCCATTCCTCATTCATCATTAAGCGAGGCCCCAAACTATGTGCATGGCAAGCTACATCATCTAGTTTTCATGATTACAACAGAAGCTTAGATCTGTAGGGATATAGAACTTGTAAAAAGGAAAATAAACCGATGGATGAGAACGTATTCTTCCTTCATAACTAGGTATAAGAGATATGTGTAATGAACGCTAGAGACCAGGTTTATACGGGTGGCCCCCATCGGTCTGGACCACAGATGGTGCTAGAGACCGGGTTTACGTGGGTGAATCTTACCAGACTGGATCACAGATAAAAGTTATCCTATTACAAAGGAAGAGTTCAATCTCATGCTACCTTATAGATGGAAGGTATGAGGCTGACCTATGCAGAACACACGTTGCCTTCCTTTAGAGCCAGAGGGTAAGTAGTGGCTCATTCTACCTTGGCTATAGTCCAGGGTAGCGCTTGAAGGAAGTTGTCGGTGGCTACCCTGAACGCCATAAGCTTGTATCGTGGTCGATGAGCGGGGCCTTGGTGATGCCGAACCTTGCAGGAGGCTGACACAGCAAGCTACACAGGCTTTGATGCTGCCCCACCCACTAGATTCAAAAGGTAAGAAATACCATGTACTGCCCCTGGTGATGGTCGATGATAGGGCTCGGTTGGAGGTGACGGTAGCTTAGTTGACGTGGGTGTAGCAGTTATTGGCACTCCTCCTGCCTCGCTGGAGCTGCTGTTACCCTTCAGACATGAAAGGGTAAGTAGTATCCCTTTCTGCCTTGGCGGTAGCCAAAGGCAGCACTTGGAGGAGGTCATCGGCGGTTACCCCAAATGCCATAAGCTCGGGGCTACCGGCTGCCATGACCTTCCCTAGACTCCATGGGCTTGTGACGTGGCCGACGAGCTGAGCCTTCATAATGTGGAGCCTAGCAGTAGGTCGACGTAGTGGACCGCGTAGGTCTTCGTGTTGTGAAAGGGAAATGTGCCCTTGGGCCATTTCTAAGTATTTTGGTGATTTAGTGCCCAACACATGTGCTTAATTGTAAAATGGGACAAAGAACAAATCATGGAGAAAAGGTATGTTTCTAATCCTTAGTACATTGGTTTTGTGTACTAATATATTTGTCTAAGTGTTAGAAACAGAAAAGGAGATGAAAAGAAAAGAGGAGAAAGTCTTGGCTGTGTGCAGCCAAGACCCAGCTCGGCCTGGAGCACCGGACTGTCCGGTGTGCACCGGACAGTGTCCGGTGCGCCAGGCTGCCTCGGCTCGAACTGGCCGCTCTCGGGAATTCGCCGACGGCGTACGGCTAAAATTCACCGGACTGTCCGGTGTGCACCGGACTGTCCGGTGAGCCAACGGTCGGCTAGGGCCAACGGTCGGCCGCGCGATCAGCGCGCGACACGTGGCCGGGCCAACGGTCGGGAAGGAACACCGGACTGTCCGGTGTGCACCGGACATGTCCGGTGCGCCAACTGAGCGCAGATCTGGAGCAGCCAGCAACGGTCAGAAGTGCTGTTTTTGGAAACAAATCGGGCACCGGACAGTGTCCGGTGTGCACCGGACTGTCCGGTGCGCCACGAGACAGAAGGCAAAGATGGCCTTCCAGATTTGTTCCCAACGGCTCCTAGCTGCCTTGGGGCTATAAAAGGGACCCCTTGGCGCATGGAGGAGACACACAAGCATTCCTTGAGCACTCTTGATCACTCACACATCAATCTTGCGCACTTGTTTGAAATTCTAGTGATTTGAGCTCTGTTCTAGTGTGTTAGCCTCTTGAGCTCAAGTCTGGGTTTTGTGTGTGCGTATTCGCTGTGATCTTTGTGTTGTGTGTGAGTTGCTAATCCCTCCCTTACTCCGTGATTCTTTGTGAACATCTTTTGTAAGGGCGAGAGGCTCCAAGTTGTGGAGATTCCTCGCAAACGGGATTGAGATAAGAACAACAAAACACCGTGGTATTCAAGTGGGTCTTTGGACCGCTTGAGAGGGGTTGATTGCAACCCTCGTCCGTTGGGACGCCACAACGTGGAAGTAGGCAAGCATTGGCTTGGCCGAACCACGGGATAAACCACCGTGTCCCTCTGTGCTTGATTCTTGTGGTATTGTGTTTTGTTGAAGACTTCACCTTAGCCACTTGGCATTAACTGTGCTAACGCTTAACAAGTTTTTGTGGCTTAAGTTTGAAGTTTTTACAGGATCACCTATTCACCCCCCCCTCTAGGTGCTCTCAATTGGTATCAGAGCCGTTCTATTCACAAAGGGACTAACCGCCCGAATAGATGGATCCTAAGGGGAAGGGTATAGTGATCAACGACAAAGAGAAGGAGACCTTCGTCAACGAGCCGAAGGACGACAAGCCTACCGACTCCGGCTCGGGTCAAAGACGAAAGGAAGGGAAGAAGAAGAAGACCAGGCGCATTAAGGAGATCATTTACTACGACAGCGACGAGTCTACTTCTTCCCAAAAGGATGAGGACCACAACGACTACGAGAGGAGAAAACCGGTTAACTCGAACTTTTCCTTTGATTACTCTCGTATTCCGCAAAGTTCACATTCTCATTTACTCTCCATTCCACTTGGCAAGCCCCCACACTTTGATGGAGAGGACTACGGATTTTGGAGTCACAAAATGCGTAGTCACCTATTCTCTCTCCATCCTAGTATATGGGAGATTGTAGAGAGTGGAATGCACTTTGATAGTTCGGATAGTCCCATGTTCATTAATGAACAAATTCATAAAAATGCACAAGCTACTACTGTTCTTCTAGCTTCCTTGTGCAGGGATGAATACCATAAGGTGAGCGGCTTGGACAACGCCAAGCAAATCTGGGACACCCTCAAGATTTCTCATGAGGGGAACGACGTCACCTTACTCACCAAGATGGAGTTGGTGGAGGGCGAGCTTGGACGGTTCGCGATGATAAGGGGCGAGGAGCCAACGCAAACGTACAACCGGCTCAAGACCCTTATCAACAAGATAAGAAGCTACGGGAGCACGCGATGGACGGACCACGACGTCGTCCGCCTAATGCTCAGGTCCTTTACCGTACTTGATCCTCATCTCGTGAACAATATTCGTGAGAATCCCAGGTACACGATGATGACGCCCGAGGAAGTGCTTGGAAAATTCGTGAGCGGGCGGATGATGATCAAGGAGGCAAGATACGTCGACGACGCGTTGAACGGACCACTCCACGAGCCTCAACCCATTGCTCTAAAGGCAACGAGGAGCAAGGAGTCGCTACCTAGCAAGGTGGCGCAAGTTGAGGCGGCTGGCCTTAATGATGAAGAGATGGCTCTCATCATTAAGAGATTCAAGACGGTGCTTAAAGGTCACAAGGGACAACCAAGCAAGACCAAAGCCAAGGGGAAGCGCTCATGCTTCAAATGCGGTAAGCTTGGTCATTTCATTGCTAACTGTCCCGATAATGAAAGTGACCAGGAAAAGGGGAACAAAAGAGAGAAGAAGAAGCAATACAAGAAGGCAAAAGGCGAGGCGCATCTAGGAAAGGAGTGGGACTCGGATTGCTCCTCCTCCGACTCCGACAACGAAGGACTCGCCGCCACTGCCTTCAACAAATCGGCTCTCTTCCCCAACGAGCGTCTCACTTGCCTTATGGCAAGGGAGAAGAAGGTGAGTATTCAAGACTCCACTTATGCTTCATCTAGTGATAGTGAGTCTAGTGATGATGACATAGATTATTCCTGCTTGTTCAAGGGCTTAGATAGATCTAAGATAGAGAAAATCAATGAATTAATTAATGCATTGAATGAAAAGGATAGGCTTTTAGAAAAGCAAGAAGATTTATTGTATGATGAACATGATAAATTTGTAGAGGCACAAAAATCATATGCTTTAGAAGTGAAAAGAAATGAAATGCTTTCTAGTGAAATATCTTCCTGTCATGAAACCATTTCTACCTTAAGAAGTGTTAATATTGATTTAAGTGCTAAACTAGAAGTAGCTAGTAAATCAAATTCTTGTGTTGAACATGTTGAAATTTGTACTAGGTGTAAGAATTTTGATGTTAATGCTTGTAGTGAACACCTAGTTCTAATTTCCAAATTAAATGATGAAGTGGCTAGTCTTAATGCCCAACTTAAGACTAGCAAGAATGAAGTTAATAAAATAAAATTTGCAAGGGATGCCTACACAGTTGGTAGACACCCCTCAATTAAGGATGGGCTTGGCTTCAAGAGGGAAGCCAAGAACTTAACAAGCCATAAGGCTCCCGTCTTCGTCAAGGAGAAAGGGAAGGCCCCTATGGCTAATAGTGCTAAAAAGAACCATGCTTTTATGTATTATGATAGGAGACATGCTAGAAGTGCTTATAATCATTTTGATTCACATGTTTATGATTCTCATGCCATGTTTGCCTCTAGTTCCTCTTATAAGCATGATAGGAGGAATGTTGTATATATGCCTAGGAGAAATATTGCTCATGTGCCTAGAAAGAATGTTATTCATGCTCCTAGAAAATTAGTGAATGAACCTTCTACCATTTATTATGCTTGTAATGCTCCCTTTGCTATTTGTAGAAAGGGAAAGAAGGTTGTTGCTAGGAAATTAGGGGCTAGATGTAAGGGAGATAAAACTTGCATCTGGGTCCCTAAGAATATTTGTGCTAACCTTGCAGGACCCAACATGAGTTGGGTACCTAAGACCCAAGCCTAAATTTGCCTTGCAGGTTTATGCATCCGGGGGTTCAAGCTGGATTATCGACAGCGGATGCACAAACCATATGACGGGGGAGAAGAAGATGTTCACCTCCTACGTCAAAAGTAAAGATTCCCAAGATTCAATTATATTCGGTGACGGGAATCAAGGCAAGGTAAAAGGGCTAGGTAAAATTGCAATTTCTAATGAGCATTCTATATCAAATGTATTCTTAGTGGAGAGTCTTGGATATAACTTGCTATCTGTTAGTCAATTATGTCAAATGGGATATAATTGCTTATTTACGAATGTAGATGTGTCTGTCTTTAGAAGATGTGATGGTTCACTAGCTTTTAAGGGTGTACTAGACGGCAAGCTTTATTTAGTTGATTTTGCAAAAGAAGAGGCCGGTCTAGATGCATGCTTAATGGCTAAGACTTGCATGGGCTGGCTGTGGCATCGCCGCTTAGCACATGTGGGGATGAAGAACCTCCACAAGCTTCTAAAGGGGGAACACGTAATAGGTCTAACAAATGTGCATTTCGAAAAGGATAGACCTTGTGCAGCTTGTCAAGCAGGGAAACAGGTGGGAGGAGCACATCACAGCAAGAACGTGATGACCACGTCAAGACCCCTGGAGCTGCTACACATGGATCTCTTCGGACCCGTCGCCTATCTAAGCATAGGAGGGAGTAAGTATGGTTTAGTTATTGTTGATGACTTTTCCCGCTTCACTTGGGTATTCTTTTTGCAGGATAAGTCTGAAACCCAAGGAACCCTCAAGCGCTTCCTCAGGAGAGCTCAAAATGAGTTTGAGCTCAAGGTGAAGAAGATAAGGAGCGACAACGGGTCCGAGTTCAAGAACCTTCAAGTGGAGGAGTTTCTTGAGGAGGAAGGGATCAAGCACGAGTTCTCCGCTCCCTACACACCACAGCAAAATGGTGTGGTAGAGAGGAAGAACAGGACGCTAATCGATATGGCGAGGACGATGCTTGGAGAGTTCAAGACCCCCGAGTGTTTTTGGTCGGAAGCCGTGAACACGGCTTGCCACGCCATCAACAGGGTCTACCTTCATCGACTCCTCAAGAAGACTTCGTATGAGCTACTAACCGGTAACAAACCCAATGTATCGTACTTTCGTGTATTTGGGAGCAAGTGCTACATTCTAGTGAAGAAGGGTAGAAATTCTAAGTTTGCTCCCAAAGCTGTAGAAGGGTTTTTATTAGGTTATGATTCAAATACAAAGGCGTATAGGGTCTTCAACAAATCATCGGGTTTGGTTGAAGTCTCTAGCGACGTTGTATTTGATGAGACTAATGGCTCTCCAAGAGAGCAAGTTGTTGATTGTGATGATGTAGATGAAGAAGATGTTCCGATGGCCGCTATACGAACCATGGCGATTGGAGACATTCGGCCACAGGAACAGGATGAACGTGATCAACCTTCTTCCTCAACTACGGTGCATCCCCCACCTCAAGACGATGAACAGGTTCATCAAAAGGAGGCGTGTGATCAAGGGGGAGCACAAGACAATCAAGTGATGGAGGAAGAAGCGCAACCGGCACCTCCAACCCAAGTTCGAGCGATGATTCAAAGGGATCATCCCGTCGACCAAATTCTGGGTGACATTAGCAAGGGAGTAACTACTCGATCTCGATTAGTTAATTTTTGTGAGCATTACTCTTTTGTCTCCTCTATTGAGCCTTTCAGGGTAGAGGAGGCCTTGCTAGATCCGGATTGGGTGTTGGCCATGCAGGAGGAACTTAATAACTTCAAGCGCAACGAAGTCTGGACGCTGGTGCCTCGTCCCAAGCAAAATGTTGTGGGAACCAAGTGGGTGTTCCGCAACAAACAGGACGAGCACGGGGTGGTGACAAGGAACAAGGCTCGACTTGTGGCAAAAGGTTATGCCCAAGTCGCAGGTTTGGACTTTGAAGAGACTTTTGCTCCTGTGGCTAGGCTAGAGTCCATTCGTATCTTGCTAGCATATGCCGCTCACCATTCTTTCAGGTTGTACCAAATGGATGTGAAGAGCGCGTTCCTCAACGGGCCAATAAAGGAGGAGGTGTACGTGGAGCAACCCCCTGGCTTCGAGGATGAGCGGTACCCCGACCACGTGTGTAAGCTCTCTAAGGCGCTCTATGGACTTAAACAAGCCCCAAGAGCATGGTATGAATGCCTTAGAGATTTCTTACTTGCTAATGCTTTCAAGGTTGGGAAAGCCGATCCAACTCTTTTTACAAAGACATGTGATGGTGATTTGTTTATATGCCAAATTTATGTTGATGACATAATATTTGGTTCTACTAATCAAAAGTCTTGTGAAGAGTTTAGCAGGGTGATGACGCAGAAATTCGAGATGTCGATGATGGGCGAGTTGAACTACTTCCTTGGGTTCCAAGTGAAGCAACTCAAGGACGGCACCTTCATCTCCCAAACGAAGTACACGCAAGATCTGCTGAAGCGGTTTGGGATGAAGGACGCCAAGCCCGCAAAGACTCCGATGGGAACCGACGGACACACCGACCTCAACAAAGGAGGTAAGTCCGTTGATCAAAAAGCATACCGGTCAATGATAGGATCTCTACTTTATTTATGTGCTAGTAGACCGGATATTATGCTTAGCGTATGCATGTGTGCTAGATTTCAATCCGATCCTAAGGAGTGTCACTTGGTGGCGGTGAAGCGAATTCTTAGATATTTAGTCGCTACGCCTTGCTTCGGGATCTGGTATCCAAAGGGGTCTAACTTTGACTTGATTGGGTACTCAGATTCCGACTATGCTGGATGTAAGGTCGATAGGAAGAGTACATCGGGGACGTGCCAATTCTTAGGAAGGTCCCTGGTGTCATGGAATTCCAAGAAACAAACCTCCGTTGCCCTATCCACCGCTGAGGCCGAGTACGTTGCCGCAGGACAGTGTTGTGCGCAACTACTTTGGATGAGGCAAACCCTCAGGGACTTTGGCTACAATCTGAGCAAAGTCCCACTCCTATGTGATAATGAGAGTGCTATCCGCATAGCGGAAAATCCTGTTGAGCACAGCCGCACAAAGCACATAGACATCCGGCATCACTTTTTGAGAGACCACCAGCAAAAGGGAGATATCGAAGTGTTTTATGTTAGCACCGAGAACCAGCTAGCCGATATCTTTACCAAGCCTTTAGATGAGAAGACCTTTTGCAGGCTGCGTAGTGAGCTAAATGTCTTAGATTCGCGGAACTTGGATTGAATTATAGCATACATGTATTCATGCTTTTGATCATGTTCCCTTCTGCATATTGTTGCTTATTATGGTGCTCAAGTTGTACAAACACTCCCTGGACCTCACAAGTCCGTTGCAATGTGATGCACATGTTTAGGGGGAGATGTGTTACAACTTGACCCTTTGAGACTAACCATATGTTTGAGTTTGCTTGTGTTAGTCTCAAAGGAGAATTGAAAGGGAAAAGGTGGACTTGGACCATGCAAGACTTCCACTGCACTCCGATGAGGGGTAACTCATTCCAAGTTCATCTCATGACCTCTTATTGCCATTTGCTCTTAATTGACGATTTTGGTGAGGCAATGGGGTTAAAGGGCCACAATTGATCCCGTTTTGGTGCTTGATGCCAAAGGGGGAGAAAATAAAGGCCAAAGCAATAAATGGATCAGCTACCACTTGAGAGTTTTTGAAAATAGTAGAATAGAGCGTTTGGTTTATCAAAACTCTTTTGATGTCTCTCTTGTCAAAAGTTGGCTTCTTGTGGGGAGAAAGGGGGAAAAAGGGGGAGTTTTTGAAATTCTTGATCAATCTCTTTTTGAATGACTCTCTTTATGCTTAAACATGTGTGTTTAACTTAGAGATAGAGATTTGTGGTTGATTTGCAAAAACAAACCAAGTGGTGGCAAAGGATGATCCATATATGCCAAAATTGAATAACACTTAAATTTATGTTATTTGAATTGAGTTTGCACTTGTTCTAGTGGCTTTATGAAATGTTGGCATAAATCACCAAAAAGGGGGAGATTGAAAGGGAAATGTGCCCTTGGGCCATTTCTAAGTATTTTGGTGATTTAGTGCCCAACACATGTGCTTAATTGTAAAATGGGACAAAGAACAAATCATGGAGAAAAGGTATGTTTCTAATCCTTAGTACATTGGTTTTGTGTACTAATATATTTGTCTAAGTGTTAGAAACAGAAAAGGAGATGAAAAGAAAAGAGGAGAAAGTCTTGGCTGTGTGCAGCCAAGACCCAGCTCGGCCTGGAGCACCGGACTGTCCGGTGTGCACCGGACAGTGTCCGGTGCGCCAGGCTGCCTCGGCTCGAACTGGCCGCTCTCGGGAATTCGCCGACGGCGTACGGCTAAAATTCACCGGACTGTCCGGTGTGCACCGGACTGTCCGGTGAGCCAACGGTCGGCTAGGGCCAACGGTCGGCCGCGCGATCAGCGCGCGACACGTGGCCGGGCCAACGGTCGGGAAGGAACACCGGACTGTCCGGTGTGCACCGGACATGTCCGGTGCGCCAACTGAGCGCAGATCTGGAGCAGCCAGCAACGGTCAGAAGTGCTGTTTTTGGAAACAAATCGGGCACCGGACAGTGTCCGGTGTGCACCGGACTGTCCGGTGCGCCACGAGACAGAAGGCAAAGATGGCCTTCCAGATTTGTTCCCAACGGCTCCTAGCTGCCTTGGGGCTATAAAAGGGACCCCTTGGCGCATGGAGGAGACACACAAGCATTCCTTGAGCACTCTTGATCACTCACACATCAATCTTGCGCACTTGTTTGAAATTCTAGTGATTTGAGCTCTGTTCTAGTGTGTTAGCCTCTTGAGCTCAAGTCTGGGTTTTGTGTGTGCGTATTCGCTGTGATCTTTGTGTTGTGTGTGAGTTGCTAATCCCTCCCTTACTCCGTGATTCTTTGTGAACATCTTTTGTAAGGGCGAGAGGCTCCAAGTTGTGGAGATTCCTCGCAAACGGGATTGAGATAAGAACAACAAAACACCGTGGTATTCAAGTGGGTCTTTGGACCGCTTGAGAGGGGTTGATTGCAACCCTCGTCCGTTGGGACGCCACAACGTGGAAGTAGGCAAGCATTGGCTTGGCCGAACCACGGGATAAACCACCGTGTCCCTCTGTGCTTGATTCTTGTGGTATTGTGTTTTGTTGAAGACTTCACCTTAGCCACTTGGCATTAACTGTGCTAACGCTTAACAAGTTTTTGTGGCTTAAGTTTGAAGTTTTTACAGGATCACCTATTCACCCCCCCCTCTAGGTGCTCTCATGTTGTCCTTCCCTTAAAACACCACCAGTGTGGGTGGTGGCTCCCTTGGAAGGGCCACCACGACTGATGGTTACCTTGGGCAAGGCCGCAGACCGAGCTTGGTTGAGGGTGATGGTCACTGTGAGCCAATCATGGGCCCTGCCCCTGCCTTTGTAAGGCCCCTAGGGCGCGTGAGGGTGCTCCCACAGCTGGTAGGCCACCTCTGTCATGATGAGGTTGGCAAAGGCACAACCTTTACTGTCTTATTTGCTGGGCTCCATCGGTGTGGTTGGAGCCTGAGCACACCATGAGGCTTGGTTAGTGGCCAACGGTGAGGACCTCATCTGTAACACCCTGAATTTGGGGGTACAAAATTTCTTCTCTAATGCCTAACAAATTCAGGTGTTACCTGTTGTTTATCTCTCTAGTATTCTTCTCTCTTCTTTTTATAGAGTTATGTCTATTAGGTGGGAGATTGGTTATTTATTTACTATATCAAACCCTATGGGAGTCATGAAATGGTGCATCATGTTGAGCCTAGATTACTCTTTTGTTTGATGCACATGTTTCAATTATTTGAATTTGTAGGTTTGTTTAGTTTTGAATTCAAAAGAAGAAAAAATAAAAAGAAAATGATTAGAAATTCAGAAATAAAAAAGGAAAGGAAAATAAGCCTGAATCCCCTCCCTTCTCGGCCTTTCGACCCACTCGGCGTAGCTAGCCGCCCGCGTGCGCGCCCTCGCCCGCTGACAGATGGGTCCCACCTGTCAGCGCCGCGCCCCCTCGCTCGCTCTCTCTCTCTACTCAGTGGGGCCGGCCCATCAGCACCGTTCGCCCGCGTGCCCCCTCGCTGACTCGCGGGTCCTGCCCGTCAGACCTGTCCCCTCCCCGCAACCGCCACGCCCGCGCCCATGGCGTGCACCCAGCACGGTCAAACCCTGCCCACGCCCCCATGACTTGCCCATGCATGTCGCCCGAGCGCCTAGGTGAAGACCCTGCGCCTCCTCAGCTCGCCCCTACCCCTCATTCGCTCTCTCCCTGCCCTCACACTCACCCGGCTCATAGCACCGCCACCGCCGTTGTCACTGGGCTTCTGCCATCGCCTCGACCACGATGAGTTTCACCTGAGCTTTGCGCACCAGGAACCCACGATGGTTTCCCCTTTCACCAACCCCTCTGCCCGGTCCGTTGTTGGTCAGTTGTTCTCAAATGCTATTAATCAAGAACAAGGCAACACAATTGTTAATGGTTAAAGACCTTCGTCCTTCAAAACATTATTTCCTCTCGGATATAATGATCTTCAGACGAAGGTCATGAAGGACACAGCTTCATCGTTTACAATATATAAGTAGTAAAATGAAAGAATACAGAGGAATGAAGGCAATATTTATTATATATTTATGATTCATTTATCTTCATTAAACATGAATAAGCATTAATAATATTCATATTACAATGGTACCTTCGGCTTGTCGGAAGGTTAGAGAGCGAGAATGGCTCGAGAGCAATTACAATCCAGCGTGAACAGTATAGGGGTACTGTTCATCTATTTATAGGCACGAGACGCAGTCTGAGTAAAATTATGTTCATGCCCTTGAACATTTGTTTACAAGCAACTGAAACCAATAAGGTTCATTCAGCCCCTTTTCCTTCTCTGCTTGGTCTGGGCCGAAGCTATTGAGCTTCGACATTCTGCATTGTTGCCTCTGCATAAAGCCTTCGTCTCGAGGGGCTAAACCGAGGCTAAAGGTAGCTTTGACGAGCCTTTATATTATTTTGCCGAAGGTGTTTTTCCTTGAGGACCTTCGGTGGAGAAGAAGACCCCCAACATCCGCGTTTAACCTCTCCCTTGCGCAGGACGGGAGTTCGCTGTCACCGCGATTCCTCGTCGTCTGGCCAATCGAAGTCCCCTGTGTTGTGCCAAGCTGCCCCGTGCGCCGCCTCTAGGTAAGGAACCTCCCCTCGCCTTTCTTCTGCACTAATTTTGTCTCAGCGTGGGGAATTTTGGCTCACCGGAACCTCCCCTCGTTGGACCGTCGCGTCTTCACGGCGTCCGGCCGATACAGCTCCTCCCTGTGCCCAAACCTAGGCGTAGAGCACTACTACCTTCTCACCGAAGCTCATGTCGGCCTCGGTGCGCCAGATTATCCCCCATCGCGGAGGGTATTGCTCGTCGAAGTGGTCTTCGGTCCGCCCGAGGTCCCCCTCCGCCGTCTGCCCGCCTCGGTCCCGTCTTCGCGTCCCAAGCTTCGCCATAGTGTTCGCAAGGCCCTCCCCAACCTCTCCGGCCTACCCAAACCACCCAGCACCCCTAGACCTCGGCCTGCCTCGCCTCTAGTAGCTACATTATCGCGGGCACAAGTGGCGCCGCCCCTAGCCAGCTAGAGACTGTTAAGTCCCTAGACGCCTGATTCTGGCCGCTCACCCCTGATCCGATGGCCTAGGTCTTCGGATAACGGTTCGCGTGGTTCGTTGAACCAGGGCCCTTGATCCGAGATCTGGTGGCCAAAGCTCCCCGCGCCCTTAGCACGCCGCTGTCCCATAGGCCCCGCGCGTTAGCGTCTCGTTCCACCCAGTGCCCCACCTGTCAGGCGCCCACATCCACACGCCCTCGTGCCTGCCCGCCAGTTCTAATCTCGCCCATCGATCTGAGATCTAACGCCTAAAAAGACCCGGTACCCCTTCGGTTTGCCGTTTTGTAAAAAGAACCCTCGGTTCCTAGGTAATAGAACCCACCGTCCCTGGTTTTTGTAGCCGAGCCCCTGAGATTTTGCAGAGAGGACCCTGGGCTTGTATTTAATCACAGAAATAGGTTTAAATTTAGGGGTTTGAATTCCAAAACTTGTATATTTCATATCTTTTTCATATGAACTCCAAATTGGGCGGTTCAAATTGCAAAATGTTCATAACCTTATTCTCTATTTATTTGAATTATGTCTATTTACTGTTTTCTTGTCCCAATTTTTTGATTAAGCTATAGGCTATTGTAAGGTTATAGAAATGTCATTAGAAATAAAATAAAAAGGGTAAAGCCCTAATGAATGTTCAAGTGGGTAACATTGTAAACCTAGATTCATTTAGTTTAACCCCACCCTGGAATGACTTTAATTAAATAAGTAATTAATCAAGATAGTCCTAGTTAGGGAAATAATTTACCGAGATAAACTTAATTAGAGAACATTATACCCTTAAACATAGTGATCTACCCTAGAGCCTAGAGTTCACTTGTGTATCTGTACTTTTCTACTGAACCTATGTTTGATCTGTTGCATATGTTTGGTGTAATGTTCTTTGTTATTCCCCAAGTGTGTTGAATGAATGATTACTTTGCGTATACAACAAGCAGTCTGTGGTTCCCGAGTGTGTTGCCGGAGACTTCCCTGAGCAGCAACCTGGTGAAGGCAAGTGTCCCCTGACCCATTATGTCCTACTTACTTTATAATTCACTATCCCACATACCATGATCAACCTAAAGATTGACTAGTATTCTTTTTTCCTGTCCTTGTTTACCCTTTGGGAATTGGTTATTATGATTAGTACTATGTTACTACTTTACTTTAATCGATGAGCATGATGAGAATATTTATGATACGATGATGTTATTCTAGATATGATGGTGAACTTGTGATACTTTAGGGGACTCAGGCTATTTCCTGAGCACCTCTCTGTAAGGACCTGTTCGTTTAAAGACCTCTCAGGATAACAATACAATCATGAGGGTGGAATGGGACGCCCTTAGCTGATTAATTAGAGGAACTTGAGGTGTAATCGGCTTCGACGTCGTGCCGTCAATGGGGTTTGGGCACAGTACTTGCTCTACCAAGGCTGGGTGCTAAGGTTCTTTCATGCTACTTTTGTTAGTCACCCTTCCTGTGGGGAGAGGTACTGTGTTTATCAAACTAGAGAAACCTAACGGGCGGCTATGACCTCTGGGAAATATTTGTAAAGGCTACGTAGTAAATCCCTGACCATTCACCTCGGTAGTGAAGATCGAGTCTGTGCAACCCAGGCTGGGAAGGGATCATGACTCAAGGGTAAAGTGTGCAATCTCTACAGAGTGTTAGAAACTAGTATATCAACTGTGCTCACGGTTAAGAGCAGCCTTGGGATCCTCTTTGATTAGAATAACTTTAGATACTTTAATGATGATGGTTAATGATGATGACTATTCTTAGGGTAGATGGTATTTCCTCTTGGAGGGAGTCCCTTTTGGGTAATAACTTAGGTTTATTAATAAAACTTGGCTTTTCTGCTAGTAATAAATACCTGACCAAACTAAAATCAACTGCTTTAAGCTTAACCTCACATACAACTAGTCCACTTTAGCTAAACGGAACATTTGCTGAGTATGTTGATGTGTACTCACCCTTCCTTTAAAAACCCCTAACCCTAGGTTGTCCACATTGCAATTAGTGCTCAGTTGAAGATGAAGGCAACATGGAGGACTTTCAGGAGTTTCTGGACTTCGATGAGTTCTAGTTGTGTTTAGTGGCAAACCCCCAGTCAGCTGCCTGTGAAGGCCTTATCATTCTACGTTTCTTATCCGCACTTTGGTTATGTTAACGACTTCCTTAAGTTAATGACTTTGTGGATGTCTTGGACATCTTGATGTAATAAAGTACTATTTCCGCTATTGATTTTGAGCAATGTGTGATGATGTCCAAGTATGTAATTGTTGTGTACGTGAGATTCTGATCCTGGCACGTACATGGTTCGCATTCGGTTTGCCTTCCAAAACTGAGTGTGACATCTTCCTCCACCAGAGGGTTAGGGCATAAGCCAGTGCAGCAGGCCACACATCCCCTGGTGTGTCCCATGGCACCCTACCAATGAATTCTAGGGATGAAACCATGTTTATAAAGGCGTATCCCATGTTGTCATGGCTTCATAAAACTCAATGGCAGGTAGAAGAAGTCACCCCCACACGGGATTGGAGGGGACGGCTCCCATGTACCATGGAACATAGTGGTCGACTGGTGGGGTCAATCTCACCTATGATTGGTTGCTGGCCGAAGGTAGAAACCTCGAACGCCACTATGTGTAGCTAGAGGTCGATGGAGGCGACTTCGAGCATGGTGGAGCTTAGCGGGGTGCTCATGAAGGCAACCTCAAATGCCATGGGTGAGGCCTGTGTCACCCATCGCTTGATGGCAGCAGCGCGCCTGTCGAGGCGCTGCTTGAGATCTATGGCAAGACGCTTGAGGCACCGCTTCTCCACCTTGTGCCAAATGTCAGTGAGCTCACCTTGGCTAAGCTTGCTATAAGGCAAGTGGGATGTCACATCAATCAAGGGGCCTGGCTCTGGAGCCTCCCCCTACCTAGCACGCAAAACGTTCGAGGCGAGAAACCCTTCGCTCGGGTGGCAGAGTGCACCCACCCCTGCCCCCCTTCCTGGGGGCGGCTGAGATTTGCATGGCTTACGAAAGAACACAAGAACATAAGGGTTTAGAGTGGTTCAGGCCACTGGAGTGTAATACCCTACATCCTCTATGAGTTGTACATGTTACAAGGGAGCTAGGCTTCGACCGGTTGGCCCACTAGTAATTACAAAGTAGAACATGAGGCGTAGGATAAGCCTAGTGATGCTAGATCTTCCTGAGCGCATATCTCCTCTTAGTAGTCATGCTAGCTGAAATATCCTATCCTCTTGTTTTGCCAAATTAGAGCACATGCGTAGCCCATGGAGTAGGTTGTGGCGTAGTCTGATACGCTATCATGCATAGGGGTGGATAGTGTTGTCTCATCTCCTCCACCTGTCTCTTCATGCCTCGGTAAAGCACAAGGAACAATGGAAGTCATAATGAAGGGCGCCTAAGCAGCGTATTGGGTCAACATTCTTGCCTTGGTAACATGCGGGTAACAATAAAATCCACACGTTACAGACCTCGCGTGTCGCGCACATTTAATGCGAGGGATACGCTACCCGCCGCTGGCGTGGGTAAGTATGCATCCCATCCGCACCTAATGCTGGTGGACCCCATGTAAAAAGCATATGTCAAGCATCGTCTGACAACTTACGTCAGGCTCTGGCCACGCGTCAGCACCAGACCTTTGTCTTGGACTGGGGTAGGCCCGAGAATATGTAGTGACACGACAATCCTAGACCCTCGCTGACTGGGGACCCAGACTGTGCTTAAGGGGGGCTGGGCGCCAGCTGCACTAGTTCGGACACGTGGCGACACCGAACCTCACTTGGCTTGATGTTTGGATGGCGTTGTTGGGGGCCTTCGGCTTCCGAAGGTCCTCAAAAACATGATTTGACAATATTTTCCGAGTGAAACATGTGAACAGATACCTTCGGAGTCAGGTTGTGGGTGTACAAAAGCATAGTCAAGACGAAGCTTGACTGGGGTGGAAAGCAACCACAACGAAGGATAAGACGATCACGAAGCTACGTGCAGAAAAGCTTCGGCATGACGGCAAAAAAGAGGAACCGACTTAAAGATAAAAAGTCAAGTTAAACCCCGAAGGATTGCTATAAAGTTATTGTCAAATGTAAAGGGCACCAATGTAATTTTACACGGGCTGCGTCCCGTGCCTATAAATAGATGAACAGTACTCCCGTACTGTTCACGCTGACTTGGCATACGCTTTTTCACATCACGTCTGCATCCTTACTTTCCTTCATTCCGAAGGTACACTTGTAATTTGTTTTCATGAATTTGACAATAAAGATAAGTTGATGATAACACTCAAATCATTATTTGTATTTTATATATGTGTTCTTTTTTTTACTGTTAATCAATCTTATGAAAATCTTTTCCTTTGTAACCTTCGTCCAAGATTCATTATATCTGAAGGGATATGATGTTTTTAAGGACGAAGAAGCTTAACATTTAACATTTTCTATGTTGCCTTGTTCTTAATTCTTAGCATTTGAGAACAAGTCCCCAACATTGGCGCCCACCTCCGGTGAACTCACTTCCACTTTTTGAGTTTTGAACACCTTCGGCAAGCGTCAGCTTCGTCATGCCGCCGAAAAAAGCTTCCACGACAGGAGCTGCCACTCTGCAGCCGCTGGACCCCAATCAAGATGTCGTTTCTCTTAGGGAGGCCCGAAGCCAGAAGAGGAAAGTCACCAGTCCAACGCCTCCAGAGGACGACTTGGATCAGGAAATCCAAAATTTAGAGATGATCAATCAATAGGTCCAACGGAAGAAGGAGAAGATGGCTCGTCTAGCTGATCATCAAAGGCAGATAGACGAAGCCTCTGAAGAACTTCGACATCTTGCTCAAGATGACCAGAACCAAAGGCCCCCGCGCAGAGAGCTTCATCAAGAGGGCTTCTACAACGAGGGCGACTGGTATGAAGATTTCCATCACGGAAATTTTGCTTTTGATGATGCTTCTCCCTTGTCAACAGAACTGCAGGCTATTCCTTGGCCACAGTCTTACAAGCCGCCCCAGCTCCCCATGTACGACGGTCATTCAGACCCGAAACAATTCTTGATGAGCTATGAGGCAACTATATCTTCGTACGGTGGCAACACGGTGGTCATGGCAAAGTCCTTCGTCATGGCTGTCAGGAGCGTTGCGCAAACCTGGTACTCCTCCCTTAGGCCAGGGACAATCACCTCATGGCAAATGTTGAAGGATATGTTGATAACCAACTTCCAAGGGTTTCAGACGAAGCCAGTCACTGCTCAAGCTTTATTCCAGTGCACCCAGGATCACGAAGAATACCTTCAGGCATATGTCCGAAGGTTCCTACGTCTGAGGGCACAGGCACCAACAGTGCCCAATGAAATTGTTATTGAGGCCATGATCAAGGGGCTTCGGCCAGGACCTGCAGCTCAGTACTTTGCCAGGAAGCCTCCTCAAACTTTGGAGAAGCTACTCCAGAAGATGGACGAGTATATTCGAGCTGACAATGATTTTCGCCAAAGAAGGGAGGAAGCTTTCAGGTTCTCTGAAATGGCCAGGGGCTTCGGAGGAAGATCTTATCCGAGGCACGTCAGGTCAATTCACAATTCTACCCAAAGTGATGACAAAGGGAGTCAACAACAAGGGCCACAGTGCTCCTCGCAAGCTTCGGGCCAACAGCAAAGCTCTTTCCGGCCGCCAGCGCCAAGGGGCAGAGGCAACAGGGGCTTCGGGGGAAGATTTGGAGATCAACCAAGAAAAATTTATTGCCTATTCTGTGGTGAAGGCAAGGGCCATACCACCAGGATGTGCCATGTTACCATCCAGAAGCAAAAGGAGCTAGCAGAAGCTGCAGCACAACAGAACCAGTCGAAGCAGGTCATGCATACTGCTTCGTACCATTCGCCTTACATTCCAGAATATGTAGGCAATCACCCTGCAGGCTCTGTTGCTTCGGCAAGCCAACCCCAAGCTTCCTGGCAACAGCTCCCACCACCACCACTAATACAACGTGGTCTGCAGCCAGAAGGGAGCCAGCACTCTCACCCCCAGAGGGACTTCAGGGAGGAGTCCGAAGCTCGCACAGTTAATAGCACTGTGCCAGAGTCGAAGCATATTTACTAACAAAATATCCTACCTCGACAGCAGCTTTTCGCATTTTCGCATTCAGTTTCACTTTCTTTGTAGTAAAGAACAATTATGGGAAGTTTAAGTGTCTTTTATCGTCTTTTCAAATTCTTGTAACAGTTCAGCTTATCATCATAATGAAAATATATCATCTTTATAGGCTTGAGTTACCAAAGCACAAGAATTTATGGTGGCACGGAGAACCTTCGAATTATCAAAAACTTGTTCTAAGGAACACACTGTAACTTCTTCAAAGTAGTAAAAAGTCGTTCCTAAAGGAGCGCAGTGTAAGTTCTCTGCTCAAAAGTCATTCCGAAGGGGATGCAGAGCTTACAGCGAAAAATAAACGCTGATTCTGCTGAAAGTAAAAGGCAAAGAAGCTCCTAAGGGAGGCTTACAACGAAAAATAAACGCTGATTTTGCTGAAAGTAAAAGGCGAAGAAGCTCTTAAGGGAGGCTTACAGCGAAAAGTCAGCGCTGAGATAAAAAGATTGTGTGCTCTATTGCAGAGATGTGTGTATCTTCGGCATAAATATCATTTTGCATAGCATATCATCACATCATTTTGCATAACATAAGCATCATACATCATATCGCATGTAGAACAAGAAGGGGACACAGTATTGATCTTCGAAGAATATTTTGAAAAAGAAAATCGTGCTAAAGCACAAGATAAATTGAGAGGAAGTATAGCTTCGTCAAAGAGGCAACATAAAACTTTTGTATAGCTTCGAAGAATGTTTTCACGAAGCTTGATATTCTTCATCAGAGAAGTATGGAAATTCTTGTGATACATAAAAGATTTTTTTTCACGAAGCATGAAAAGAAGGGAAGGTGTTTTTTCGCCGAAGGCTCAAAAAACGGTATGTATGCAAAATTTCATGCATCGTAAAGAATTGAACCATAAATAGATTATATATTACATTCAAAGTTACAAAATTTTACACATGTCATGTTCCAAGTATTTTTACAATAGCACTTAATCTTCCCTAAGAACTACTTCTGCAGCTTCGTTTAGTAGCTGATTGACAACTTTGTCCATGATGGCTTCGGCCATTTGTCTAATTTCGTCGTCCCCCTTCGGGGGGGGGGTCTGGAGCTGCCTCAGCAGGTTCTGAGGGGGGAGAGGACACGACTATATTACTATTACAGAACCGCGAACAAAGTTTAAAATCAAAAATCACAGCAGAATAAAAACCACTAATTAATACCTATTTGCCCTTCGGGCCCTGTGTCTTTTTCAGCAGCCTCCGCTACCTTCCTAGCGTCATGGATGCCTTTTTCGCTCCTCTGAATGATTTCTTGAGCCATTTCTCGGCCGCCATTGTCCCAAATGTCGGTGAAAAATTTTCCACCAACCTGGCTTGCTTCGGCTGAAGGGGCTTTGATATCTTCAGAGGATAAAGCAGCTTCAGACTGTGCTAAAGATTTCACATGCTCGCACCCTTTCTTCTCTAAAATAGTAACAATTGCCCTGGCGCCCGAAAAAGCACAAATGTCCCCGCGACTATTCAAGATTTCCTCGAAGGCCTCAGCTTCGCGATTGATCCATTCAATCGGGCCTTCTGGATTTCCCCTTGTGAAATTTTCTTCACTAGAGAACGCGCCAACGCTGGTGAAGCTGGATTTTATTTTCTTAACACACTCCATGGATTTATCATAGCACCTTTTCTTTGAAGCATGAAGCTCTTCAACATTTACTTCCAAATGATTTGCCCATTGATCACTTAGTTCTCGTTTTGTTTCTTCAAGAATGCGTTCTTCTTTAGCTGGGGCCAATTGTTTCCGAAGATCTTCGATTTCGCGCTTCTGAGCTTCGGCTTGAGTTTTAGAGCTAGCTTTGTCTTCCTTCATTTTATCCACCAATGTAAGCAGAATTTTGTCCTTTTCCAGGGCTTCGTTTCTTAGCCTGATAACCTCCGTTCGAAGGTTGTTAAGAGCAATAGTGCAGCTCTCGTCTTCAGCATTCTTTTGTGCCCTTAAGGCATTGCTGAGTATTAAGCCCTATTCAAAAGAATGAATGGATTAACATAACAGCAAAAGATTAATTCAAAATTCATAAATTTCAAAATTTACAATCTTTGTACCTTCAGACTATTATATGCAAGGCTATCTGCAAGATCCTCCTTCGTCATGGCGCAAAGGCCAGCTTCAAGCTTCGGGAACCCTATGCTCCTAGCCATCTCTCGGCAGACGGATAATTCTTTATTGTCTGGGAGATAGTATAGGAAGTCATCTTCGTCTGTTCCATTGAACACTATGGCCCCCTTCGGATACTTCAGTTCTCGGGCATAGTGATTAGCTTCAAAAATCTCTTCTTCAGATAGTTTCTTCCCCGAAGCATGTCGCACAGTATAATCATGTATTTTGGAAGATGCTTTGGGGGCGGCAGTGTCAATTTCCTCAATCAAAATCGGCTCTGTTATTTTTGTTTTTTCAGCTTCTAAAGTTGCCTCTGTCAATTCTGTTGCTTCAGCTTTCAAAGGTTTTACCTTGGTGGGCTCCGAAAGTCCAGCTTCAGTTTCAAATTGTTGCTTCAAGGCTTCAGCAACAAAGGTTTCAGTAGATACTTCAGAAGCTTTAACAGTCTTCTTCGGAGTTATGCTTAAAGATTTAATTGTTTCCAAAACATCTAGCACGTTAACCATCCTTTTTCTTTTCGGGGTTGCTGCTGGACCCTTTTGGATTTTTGTGGCCTCAATTTTTGTTGAAGGACTTAAAATTTCTAATGTTTTTGCTTCTTCGGTTTTCGGTTCTTCTGTTTTCTCTGTTGCTGGTACTTCGGCCATTTCCTCGATTTTTGCCACTGGAGCTGGTTCTCTGGCTTCGGTGGCCGAAGAGGCCTCACCAATAAACTCAGGCACTGTGGCCGGCTCAATATAACGTGGAGGGTGTGTGAGCACTTTTACCTTTTTCCTCTTCGGCGCTGGCCCACTAGGAGCAGCTGAAGCAATTTCCTTTGCAGGAGAAGTATTTTTCCTTTTTGGCCTCGCACTGGGTAATGGTAGTCGGGATAGATAAACCCAATAGCATCAAATACTCGGTTCAGCCTCTTCTTCTTTCGGCCTCCGAAGGCCGCTGATAGTGCAATATCTTCGGCTTTCGAGTATACCCCAAGCAATTCGTCACTTATGGCCTCAATACTTTTCAACCAGTCATCATCTGGTTCAACAAACTTATCTCCGTATTTGAATGCGTATTTTAGTCTAACCAGCCCGCTTTCGTCAGGTTCCTTGACGGTCTCCTTCGGCATTTCCCACTTTTCTACAAGCGGCCAAACTCTGAAGGCAATATGCTCCTGGACCAAATCTCTTGTCCCAATAAAAGAGCAAACTACGCCAAAGGCTCTCTGGCATTCTTCGGCTGCTTCATCCATTTCCACCTTCGGCTTTCGGAGGCCAAATCGTTGCCAGATAGGGCGCATAATGATACCTTTGATATCTTCACGTGATTTCAAGTCATTTTTCACGTAGAACCATTCTGTCATCCAGTCGCCGGGCCACCTCTTTCGAAAGGTTAGCACAGGGCAGCTTGACCCCGACCGAGCGCCGAAGCTGTAGCAGCCAAAGTTGTTGTGATACTGCTCTTTGCCCCAGGGTTTTGTCTCATACAACAGCTTGTGTATGTTACAGAGGCTTTTTGCATTGGGTTCTAGACCTTGGCTTCTCACGGCCCACACAAAGATGTTCATCCTTATGATTGCTTCGGGGATGAGTTGGTGAAGGTAGATTTTGAATGTCTTCAATACTTCCACGACAAAACTACTCAAGGGAAATCGTAATCCAGCTTTTAAGAAGCTTTGGAATATCACGACCTCATCTTCTTCGGGAGTCGGACAAGTTTTCTCTCCTTTGTCAGCCCTCACAATAGACAAGTCCCGAAAGTATCTCCCTCTCATATTGACAAGATGGTTTTCCTTAATGCTGGACTTACCAAAAACTGCATGGCTTGGTCGCCAGGGTCGATCTTCGGAATCTTCACCACCACTATCCACATCGTAACTATCACTGTCACCAGTATCTTCAGATAAACCCTCCAAAATCTCTTTGGTAATCTTCTCCGTATTAGTCTTCGACATTGATTCAAGAAAACCCAGGTGCATTTCCTCAGAAAGGCTTAGCTTCGAAGCACCAGCAACTTTCTTATCCTCAGGCATCTTCGCGAATGCTGGCAAACCACACTCGAAATCGAAGCTTAAAAATTTAAAACCTAGCAAATGCTGTCGCGCGCAGGCTGAAAAGCTGGGTGAGTAAAAAGCAGATGGCAAAAGAGCGTGCCGAATAACTTGTGGCGAGCTCTTATTTATACACCCAGTGTGTCGAAAACTGGAGGGCCCCGTGTGTCAATGACTGTTGCTATTCTAGCAAAGGGAAGGTGTTTTTTCGGACCTTCGGCTCAAGGCCTTCGTCCATGTCGCAATATGAATTTATCATTACAGTAAATTAATATTGCGAGGGGCTACTGTTGGGGGCCTTCGGCTTCCGAAGGTCCTCAAAAACATGATTTGACAATATTTTCCGAGTGAAACATGTGAACAGGTACCTTCAGAGTCAGGTTGCGGGTGTACAAAAGCATAGTCAAGACGAAGCTTGACTGGGGCGGAAAGCAACCACAACGAAGGATAAGACGATCACGAAGCTACGTGCAGAAAAGCTTCGGCATGACGGCAAAAAAGAGGAACCGACTTAAAGATAAAAAGTCAAGTTAAACCCCGAATGATTGCTATAAAGTTATTGTCAAATGTAAAGGGCACCAATGTAATTTTACACGGGCTGCGTCTCGTGCCTATAAATAGATGAACAATACTCCCGTACTGTTCACGCTGACTTGGCATACGCCTTTTCACATCACGTCTGCATCCTTACTTTCCTTCAGTCCGAAGGTACACTTGTAATTTGTTTTCATGAATTTGACAATAAAGATAAGTTGATGATAACACTCAAATCATTATTTGTATTTTATATATGTGTTCTTTTTTTTACTGTTAATCAATCTTATGAAAATCTTTTCCTTTGTAACCTTCGTCCAAGATTCATTATATCCGAAGGGATATGATGTTTTTAAGGACGAAGAAGCTTAACATTTAACATTTTCTATGTTGCCTTGTTCTTAATTCTTAGCATTTGAGAACAAGTCCCCAACAGGCGTATACTGGGCCCAGAACCATCTGGAGGCTCGGTGCTCCAGCCAGAGAGTGTCTTCTTCCTAGGATCGTGGAGCCCCTCCAAACCCCTTTCTCTAGGGATCCGATGGGCCCATGAGGAGGTCCGGGTTCCACTTGCAGGAACCTAGGTCTATAGTTGAAGTTACTAATTCATCCCTTTATGTGTCTTGTGGTGATGGCGGTCTAGCCCTGTAAACGAGCCTGGCTAGGCCACGACTCTATATGGTGGGACTTAACCCTGCGTCGAGCTAGCCACCTAGAAATTCTCCCCAATGGTAATCATTGAGGTCTCTTCTTGACCTAGAAGGAGCAGGTACCCCATATTTAGGGTACCAAAAATTGCCTTGCGCAAATTCTATAACAGATGAGAAATATTAGTTTATGATCAGTCAAATCCTATTATGAAGGTTGGTAGTTTATACAAGGATATGAAAGAATTTAGACTTGTCGTGAGGCAATACACGATTAACAATGAGTTTGAGTTAGGAATTGAGTCAAGTGCTCCATTCAGATATCGAGGTTATTATAAAGGTGGTGGTTGCCCTTGGAGAATTAATGCAAGACCCAAAGTTGTTGGTTGTCCCACTATCATTGTGAGTATTTTTAATACCTATTGTGGATTATAGTATAGTTATGGTGCTAAAAATGGTGTCAATGTTTTTTTGCAAGTTTCAGTCATTGTTGATCACCACACTTGCACTTCTAGTGGTCGAAGGAAGACCACAACACCAGCCAGCTATTGGGTTGCTTCCCTAGTGCTTCCTATCCTTAGCAAGAAACCGCATATGGGAGCAAAAGAATTGTAGACTGTGTTACAAGAGCATCATAATTGCATTATTAGTTATGATATAATGTGGAAAGGCAAAGAAAAGGCCATCATAGAGTTATACGGAACCTGAGAGGACAACTTCAAACTATTGTTTAGATGGAGGGAAATAGTGTTGGAGGTTATGCTAGACTCAATGATCGAGTTTGATCTTACTGTAGAGGATGCTAAACCTTTTTAGCACATTCTTTTTTTGCTTTCAGTCCATGACTATAAGGATTTCGTGAAGGTTGTAGGCCCTATTTGAGTATTGACTCCACTATACTAAATGGTACATGGAGTGGTCACTTGCCTTCAGCTACTAGTGTCGATGACCATAATTAGATGTTTCTAGTAGCATTTGTTTTCTTTGGGTCCAAGTCAAAAGAGAGTTGGATTTGGTTCATGAAGCAGTTGCATAAGGCTATTGGAGACCTCCCTCTACTAGTAGTTTGTTCGGATGCTTGCAAAGAATTGACTAGACCAGTTGATGAAATATTTGCGAACACAAGGTTGACTTATCCCTTATGGTTCAGGTTGATGATGAGTGATTGTCAACGGGTAGCACTCTGGGGTAGTCAGTGGGCTGACCAGAGTGTGAGATTATGTATGTGCAACCATGTTGGTCGACTTGTGGTACGCAGGTTTGGAGCATAGGGATGGTGGTCGATTACTGGGGTGAAGGTCATGCAGGTCTTGGCTGATGGACCGGAGCAGCCAGGTGACCAACCGTGGTGGCTGACACTTAGGACACGTGGGCCGTGTTGCCGACGTGGTTGAGGAATAGCGGGACACGTGTCCAAGACGTGGGGGATGTGCACGCGGTGTGATACTCACGACGGTCTGGTGGTTTGGGCCTCAAAACCATCCAGCGCTACGGATGACGGGTTTTGCTGAGTTTGGGCCTCAAAACTTAGCGGCGGCGGCTCCAGTGGGCACTCCTTAAACGCAATTGGTGTCAATCCCTTCACACCCGTATGCTCTTTTTCCCCTTTCCCTACATCAAGGTAGCTAGGTCCAGTGCACTTTTTTTCCATTTCCCACGCAGTAAGGCAGCTAGGGATGAAAACGGTTTCGGAATTCCGGAAACCGATTTCGAAATTTTTCGATCGGATTCACCGGTAAGGGTATTTTTCGAAAACGGAATCGGTTTTCGGAATTTTCTATCGGAATCGGTATCGGAATCGGCGTGGTGTTTTACCGACTGTTTCCTTCGGTTACCGGTTTTTGTCGGAAATTACCGGATTTGTGTCTCGGAATTTTCCGGAATTTTGTCTCGGAATTTTTTTCGGAATTTTCCAGCATGTGATTTTTTTGCATCGCCTGTACGTCTCCAGATAAGGATTACTTATTTTTGTATTTTTTGGACGTTTTAAGATTTTTTTGGGGATAAATGGTGTTAGAAGACAGTTGAGATTAACGATTTGGTCTCTCGAACGAATCCACCATTTTCTATGCACATGTTATGTATTAATAATATATAATGATAGAGGGCCGACAATCTGTCTTTTCCACACACTAGATTTTAGGGTTTTCCCGTGAGGCTGTGAAAAAACCCTTTATGTGAGGAAAATATTTCATGAGTAAGCATGCCATGTCAACTAAATCGAGTGGATATTGTGAATTATGAACTTTGAGTATGTGAACTTGTGATCTTTATGAACTTGTTATACTGTGAACTTGTTATATTGTGAACTTGTGATCTTTGTAAACTTTTTATATTATAAATTTGTGATCCTTGTGAACTTGTTATATCATTAATTGTGAACTTGTGGTCTTTGTGATCTTTTGTCAATTTTGTTTTATTGTGAAGTTTGATATGTTTACCGATCGTATTTAAGATTTCGACCGTTACCGATGTATTTTCCGCACCGAACTTTCGTTTCCGATGTTTCCGAAATACCGATATCGTTTCCGTTTCCGGAGTTACCATTTTCGATTTTGTTTCCGATAAAAAATATGAAAACGGTAATGGTTTTAGTGTTTACCGACCGTTTTCATCCCTAAAGGCAGCCACGTCCGACACCTGCGAGGCTGCGACACAAACTTCTCCGCGTCGAACCATTGTTCATTGTGGCCCCATAGGTCGCTTCATCAGACCACTGCTCCCTTAGAGCAACTCCAATAGTTCTCTAAAAAATAGCTTGCTAAAATCATGTTTAGCAAGTTGCTAAATAGCTATTGGAAGTAAAAAATAACTTAGTCTCCAATAGTTGCTCATATTTAGGAAGTATTTCAATTTTGAATCTAGCTTTAGCGGCCCTGCCCCTATGAGATCTGTCTGACAATAAGGTTGAGAGCAGAGGATGTGAGGGCAGAAGAGAAAAGGCCGGTCGATATGAACTATGGAGGAGTGGTGGTCCGGTGGCGTAACCTATGAGGAAGTTGGGTTCGACGGTGAAGGAGAAACTTGTGTGCACACATGTTTGACCTAGCTACCTCATTATGCTAGAAAGTGAAAAAAGAGCGTGATATACATGGCTACCTCACTGTGTGGGAAAGGGAAAAATAATCACGCTAGTGTGAAGAAATTGATATCAACTGCATTTAGGGAGTTTCTACCGAGTTACTAAATGTGGAGAGTAAATAGAGTTGAATAGCAACTAAGTAAATTTAGCAAGTCTATTTAGAGAACCATTGGAGAAACATTTTTCTGTTCACTTCTTAAATTTATGATTTAGAGAGTTGTTTAGAGAACTATTGAAGTTGCTCTTACAGGTCATGCCGATCAGCCTTCTCCCCCCTCTGCCAGCCAAGTTCGACAGGAGCAGGTTTGCAAAAATAGATTCAAAATCGAATTACCCTCTAAATATTAAAAACTGTTAGAGACCTAGCTATTTTTTATTTTTAATAGTTATTTAGTAACTTGCTAAACATGAGTTTAAAAAGTTTTTCTCATAGAATATTGGAGTTGCTCAGCGTAGCTATAGAGACATGCCAAACAGAAACAGTCATGCCCTATATTTCACCCGTTTCCTTCACGCACTAGCTAGAGTCGACGCCGGACAAAGCTGTGCCAAACAAAACTCAAACAATGACTTATCTACTGTTTCAGTACAACAGACATCTTTTCCAGCTTTTGAAAAAAAAAAGTAAAAAAAAACACATTTTGCATTTCCCAGTCCTTTTAGAATAGCAACTGCGAACTCAATAACTTGTGACTTGAAAGATACAAGTTACCAGTGCGGTACGGCGATACCTACTGCAAACTCGAAATAAAAGTCCATAACATTACCATGCGAGAAAAGAAGCAATAGTCAGTGCAGCCCAGTCCTTGTAGCTGCTACATTTATGGAACCAAGACAACGAGAAAAATGCCATCGATGCGTAGGCTTCACTCACTTCTTCAGACTACCCTCAAGTCGTTCGATAGCAGCACCCACACGGCTTTGATTTCCTTTTCCCTCTGTCAAATCGGATGATGGTTTTGAATTTGCAATCTCAAGATTGGCCTTTTCTGCCAGCTTTAACTGTACCCAGCCTGTAGAATCAACCACTGAAAATTAACACCAAATTTTGCTGCATTGTAGCAATGTACCGTGACCAAATATGTTGTAAAAAATAGACCCACAGAAACACAAAGTTCGTGCAACAAACTCCCATACTGTGATGGGTGCACTTCAAATGCTAACCATGATTTCACTTCTAGAACACCTCTACAATAAAGAAACGATAGGTTGGTGACAGATGAAAGAGGGTATTCGTCTACTAGAAGCTTTCAGCTAACAGGCCAAATTAGAATTGGGGTACATATGAGGGTCTATTCCCCAATGTGAAGCAAGCCAGTAGCCAAAGAAGCTAGTGCAATTATCTAACTAGGAGGGTTCACTTCACCCTAATCACTGTCCTGGAACACTAGGGCATCTATGACTAACTGACCATTCCATTATCAGCCCATATTAGGTAATAAGATGATAAACACCCTTAATTGTTTAGTGCAGAGTGCGGAAATTTGTGCTTGAGTTCATGACGAGATGAAAATACCAAGTGGATAGCAGATGCCAGCACCAAGAGCAGATCCCACCAATACATTCCTTGCACGCCACATCATTGACCCTGGCACTGAATATACAAACATCTCATTGAAGTCAGGATGCAAAACACCATCACAAGCCAGTGCTGATTATTTCCATAGCAAAATCAGAAAAAAAATTAAACAATACGATAAGATGATAACTCATACTGTGCAGGAACAATTAAAGAGCAACAAAACCAAAACGGTATTTACAGTTTCTGAACACTAAGTTCAACCAGTGTAATCTGGCAGACATCTTTTTATGAGCTTCTTACTCTGCGCAACTAGTACTGAGTTGCTGACATAAAAAACTTCCAATTGACTTGATAGACACAAGAATTAAAATAGAAAAATCTTGAAACATCTATTCATGCTAGGCATTAGAAAGCCACCAAAGCAAGAAACCTTATAGATGAAGAAAAACGAAACATACTGACAGAATTGATCTTGGCCTGCATTAAGAATCCTAGAACAAATAGCCACCATTGCAAAGGATTTAAAATACCAAAATGCTCTGCTTCTGCTCATTCCATACTAGCTCTCTTATGTGCTTCATAGTACTTCACATATTTCATAAGATTACTCAAAATCATACAAAGTTAAACCAGAACAATACTTTAGGTATCTAGTATCTTCCCATAACAAAATTATGATGGAGACAGAATATGGTGAGGGACATACATATAAGGCCAAAAGCAGCTGCAGTAGCAGAGCCAGCAGCGGCAATGTTGAATACATCATGTACTCCACGAGTATCGATAAGAAGGTTCTGTATGCCAAAGAAAGTCGCAGTAAACATCCCCAGCCGAACACCCCCGACTAGTGAACCTTTGGCAACCCGAATGAACCTTTTCTCCATAGCATCTCTCATCAATCTATACTGTTCACGCTTGTCAGTGGTGCTTCCCATCTTCAGCATCACCTCGGCATCCTTACTCTGTTACACAATACATGGTACATACATTGCTTTCACGGAAGGCATTTTCAACTGGTAGCATGTTCACAATTCTGGGAATAGGTTTGAACTATTCACCTAGCTAAAATGGAGATCGAGGTAAGCATCATATCTATTGAAGTTCTAGGAAGTTGTAGAAACCTAATTTCCATTTAAATTTATTTGTAGATTCATTAGTACAGTATAGTTTTACTGCATTGCAAAGAGAATCCTTAGAACCATATGTGCAATCCCACCATGCCCGCTTCAACTAAATGGTGAGATATGAAACATGAGATGATACGGCCTTGGTACGATTTTAGGAATGAAGCAAACAGCAGGAGAAATAAATAACAATTTGTTATACAAAATGGCCATTGAAGCATAGCAACAATTATGATACATTTTATCTTTTTTATTATCGGTCAAATAATTTTGTTTGAAACAAGTCATCTAGCTACCATACTACGAGCTAATATAGAGTAATAGAACAAAAGATGCGGCAAGGAGAGTAGAGTAGAGCGGTAACTTACGACGGAAGCGGAGGCCTCCCTGCTCCCGCCGTATAGCAGCCCAGCGAAGACGCCAACGAGGGTGGCCGTTCCCCAGTTCACCGTCCCCACTGCTGAAGCCCTCGAAGGTGAACCGGCAGTCGCCTCCACATCCTCCTGGATCATCCATCCGCACTCAGACATGTCAGAAGCGAAAAAAATAGCACAAAATGAGTGAGCTGCAAGCACGATCATCCGAACAAGAAGCACGAGGCGGCGGGGCTGACCAGAGGGGCAGGAGAAGCGGGAGGAGGAGGAGGGGGCGGTGCCGCGGGCTGGGCAGGAGGAGACGCCGAGGCGGGCATGTCGCGACCTCTGTGAAACGCAGCGGCTAAGAACGAAATTAAGAGGTGATTCGGGCGCACGGGACCACGGGGGATACTTTCTGGAGGAAGGCGGCCGGCGCCGGCCGTGGTGCCTCGCGTCGCGGCGGCGAGATCACTGGTGGGCGGTGGGGGTCGTGGGCGTCCCTGAGATGCAAGTGGAGCAATTGGGACAAGGGGAACGGAGTGTAGTGTGGGTTTTTGCCTGTGAGCTGGGCCTGGCCCGTGCGTGTTGAGTGATTCAGTCAGGGGATGTTTGGTTCCACCGGGTACTTTTGGATTGGTGAGGTTTTGGTTTAGAAGGGTTGAACATAATTTAAATCTACAATAGATTACAATCTCCCTCAATACAACTTAATCCATCTAGATTTTGTTCGGTTATTTCTATTGTATGTAGATTGAAGGGGATTAGAATGTATTTTATGGTGGGTTTTGACTTACTATGGATTTAATTCGACTCAATCTCACTAAATCCACATATATTAGCATCAAATCGAACGAGACCTTAGGACTTGTTCGTTTCAACAATAATCCATGTGCATTGGATGGTATTAAGTCGGTTTAAATCTATAGCAAGTCAAGATCCATCTCAATCCATCCCAATACACTTCAATCCACATGTACTTAAAATAACCGAACAAGACCTTAATCCCCCCTCATTCCAAGTGTACCCAAACTAGGCCTAATGTCTTGTTCGGTTATTCGCTATTCTATATGGATTGGAGTGAATTGAGTGGGATTGAGATGTACTTTGACTTGTGTTGAGCATAAAAATATGCACCAGAAAGTCCGCGGTCCGGATGGTTCGCGGTGGCGGCGCACACGATCCGCGCATGAACAAAATCAGTTAGGGTTCCTGATTTCTTGCAGGATTTATTAGCAAAATCTACAGGATTTATTTGGGATCCGACTTGTAACGGGTCCAGACCTGTCCCCTAATATAAACGAAGGGGTACGACCGATTGATGTCCCCATAATCGATCCAATCAAATCTATTTATCAAATTTACCTTATTTGCATTCTTATTCCCTTTCATTAGGAGTAGGAGTAACCTAGCCTTAGGGCTACCCTAGTATTAGTCTTCCTTGACCTATTTCTTCACTTCTCTTCGGCTCGACGTCGTCTAGAGGTGTCTTGAGTGGCGTGTCAACCCAAAGACAACCCTAGGATCTCTCCTCCCTGACGGGGTCCCTCATGAGAGGCGAGATTCAGGTTCCTGTGAAGGAGAAGACTCTGCGCCATCGCGGATCGTTCGAGCCCCAGGCACAGACCGTCTGAAAGCACGCGGGAAAGGAGCCACTCCTGTAGGGAGGTCGCATAACGTCCGACCTAGGACCACAGATCGCCGGCACTCTCGTAGAGAGGACCACCAAGCGGTTCATCCCAGTGTTTGGTGCCAGATCTGTGCCAACTACTTGTTATGGATTTAAACCGGCTCAATCCCACACAATCCACATGGATTAACCTCAAAGCGAACAAGCACTAGGGGTGGATTGAAGGGGATTAAATTTCTCTCTATTCAAGTTTGAATAGGAATGGATTTAGTCCCTCAACCCCTTCAATACCCCTACAATCGAACAGGGTCTAAAGCCTTATTCATTTTATACACAAACTGTCGGCGTTTCGGACCCGCGAGGACCGTCAACCGACTAGTAAATTTGTTGCTGCGTGTCCCTGCCCAGATGGGTTGATGCAAGATGGAACACAAGAGGGAAATGAGGCTTATGTTATCTCGCACTGGGGTGCTTGTAGTAGGGGTTACAAGCGTCGTGAGGGAGCGAGGACGAGAGCGAGTGGGAGAGAGCGAGAGAGAGTCCCTGCGTGTCTCCCCGTCTGCCCCCGACGTCCCACGTTGTCAGTGTTGCAACGTATGTCCACGACGTCCAATGTGTGTCCACGATGTCCAACGTGTGTCCACGACGTCCAACGTGTGTTCACGATGTCCAACGTGTGTTCACGACATGCCTTAGGAAGGCCCTGGACATCCCCTTTTATAGATACAAGGAGATGCCCAGCTGTACAAGGGGGTGTAGCTATGTGCTATCGTGGCTGGCGGAGGAGCGCCTTGAGCCCTGTACACGAGCTAACGTGGCCATCGGAGAAGTTCCTTGAGCCCTGTAGAAGCACAGCTGTCGGCGCGGCGTGAATCCTGCTGACGTTGTCTTGCTTCTGTAGGGGGTTTGAGAGCAACCAATGTCATGGGCGCACGCGGGGAACCATCATTACCTGTTACCAGAGTGACCTTAGATGGGACACCGGTCTTGTTCCTTTGTAGCTTGAGGCAGCTAGCTAGGAGTAGGGTAATGATGTATCCCCTGTAGCGTAGTCGGTCCGAGGCCCAGGTCGGGCGAGGCGGAGACTTCTCCTGAGGCCGAGGCTGGGCTCGGGCGAGGTTGTGACTCCTCCCGAGGCCGAGGCGAAGATCTTCTTCCGAGGCCGAGGCTGAGGCCGAGGCCTGAGGTCGGGCGAGGCGGAGATCTTCTTCCGAGGCCGAGGCCGAGGCTGAGGCTGAGGCCGAGGCCTGAGGTCGGGCGAGGCGGAGCTCCCTGTTGCGCCCGAGGCCAAACTCGTGGGAGATCGTGACTCAGTTTTATCTTGGTGGTTGGCACAGTTGCCAGAGCGGGGCGAACAACGCTGTTTTCCCGTCAGATTGGTCAGTAAAGGGGTGAAGTGACTGCGGTCACTTCGACCTTGCCGACTGAGGCACGCGTGTCAGGATAAGGTGTCAGGCGATCCCCGCATTAAATGCGCATGCGATACGGTCGGCTGGTAAGGCGATTTGGCCAAGGTCGCTGCACGACAAAGTCTGCCCAAGCTAGGCTTCAGGCGAGCCGAGGGTGCGCTCATCGCCTGAGGGGACCCTCGGGCGAGGCGTGAATCCGTTCGGGACTACTGTTCCCGCCCGAGGCCGAGGCTGGGCTCGGATGAGGTCGCGTCCCTCGGTAGATGTGGCCTTGACTTGAACCGCGCTTTATCAGTCGTGTATGGTTTGCTCTGAATATGTTTTCGGTCGTGTTTAGGAGTATTGGGGGTACCCCTAATTACGGTACCCGACAGTAGCCCCCGAGCCTCAAGGGGAGTGCGGGCACTCGCTTGGAGGTTCTGCTGGATTTTTGCAAGGGGACCGGCCCTTCTCAGTTATATTTTGTTCCGGTGGGTGCGCGCGCACCCGCCGGGTGTAGCCCCCGAGGCCTCGGAGGAGTGGTTTGACTCATCTGAGGTCTTAATTTTTTGCGATGCCTCGGTTGGCCTTGTCGTTCCCTCATGCGGCCTGGCCGTAGCCCGGGTGTACGGTCAGGCTTCGAGTTTTCACGCTGGTTTGTTGACGTGGTCAACAGTTCGGCCGTAGCCTGGTGCGAGAGCAGCCTCCAAGCCTCTGCATGGAGCGAGAGGACGATCAAGGACCGTCTCGACTTTTATTGTACGCCCCTTCGTCGCCTTTCCGCAAGGAGGAAGGGGGGAAAGCGCCATGTTACCCTCGGGGGGCATCGAACATGGTGTCTCCAGTGAGTTGCTAGCGGGTGATCCGAGTGGACGCCCAAGCCCCGTTCGATAAGGGTCGGGTAGTGGCCCAGAGGCGCGCTCCAAAAGTACATGCAGGTGATTTGCCAGACCCGGACCCATTCGATAGGGTCCGAGGGCTCGATGCCTCCCTCCGGTGGGATTCCGTTACAAATCGTTCCTGCTGGTCTCGGAAATGTCCTAGGGTACCTTGGGAGCGTAGCCCGAGCCTCAGCCATGTAACGGACGTACCCAGGGTCATCCCTGACTCTGCGTGCTCTGGGGCGGCTGCCGAACCCTTCTGAGGGGCCAGCCTTCGAACCCCTGATCAGTAGAGGGCTCGGAGCCCGAGTGCTCTGGGGCGGTTGCCGAACCCCGGAGGGCGCAACCTTCGAACCCCTGATCAGTAGGAGGGCTCGGGGCCCGTTTCCTTCGTTGGGAAGGGTCCTTTTTCGAAATACCCCCTTTTCCGGTCCCTGTGGCAAGAGAGAGAGAGAGGGAAAGAAAAAGGACATGAATTTAAATAAGGTGGCGCACCTTTTTTGACGCGCTCATCATGACGGAGACGAAACGGCGCCCGCTTCTCCTGCCAAAGGTGTCGCTTGCCCTGCCAAGGAGTTAATGCGACGGGACAGGCGATTCGCAGGGCGTCTGTTGCGCGTGCGCGGGCCGCTCGAGGAACAGAAAGACTGTTTCACCTTCGAGTTTGAATTCCGCGGTGGGTTCGGGCGAGGCCTTGGGTGGATCCCGCTCGGGCCTTTATATACCTGGAAGAGGGGCCGGTGCTGGTTCTTTACCCTGCCATTTGCGCTTGCCTCCTACTTTGGTTTCTGCAACCTAAGAGAGCAGCCAGAGAAAAGGAAACCACCCACCTCATCCCTTCCGCCTCCACCACCTCCGTTCGGCGATGGCTGACAAGGTGACCGTCATTACTCCGCGCGACCCGTGGCCTTTCTCCACCGTCGCTGTGGAGGATCTGGAGACCCTTGTTGCCGATGGTCTACTTCGTCCCCTCTCCGATGGGCTGCAGCCGAAGTGGATGGCCCCCTCGAGCGAGGCTGACCCGACTCCGCCGCTGGGGTATGTGCTCAGTTTCATCCCCTTCCATGAGCGGGGGTTTGGAGTGCCAGTGAGCCGCTTCATGCGGGCGCTCCTGCACCACTACGGAGTGGAGCTGCATAATCTCAACCCTAACTCTATCGCGCAAGCGGCCATCTTCGCGGCGGTTTGCGAGGGTTTTTTTTGGGGATTGACCCTCACTGGGACCTGTGGACCCATCTCTTTTCCGCGGAGTTCTTCGTCACGATGACGGAGGCGAAGAAGGTCCGTATGGCGGTGCGGGCCGGTGGCTGCACCCTCCAGCTGAGGCCAGGGCGCACGCAGCAGTACATCCCTGCCACCCTTGCATCTTCGAACAAGGGGTGGCAGAACCGATGGTTTTATCTCCAGAACGACGGCGGGATGCTTCCGCCGTTTTCTCAACGAGTGGTGACTGCCGCCGACACTAACTAGCACTGGGGGGCCACGCGCGAGAAGCAGGAGAAGCTCCAGCCTATCCTGCAGGCCTTGCAAAAGTTACGAGATGCGGGCCTTACCGCTGCGGGGGTCGTCGCCGCTATCCATCGTTGGAGGGTGCTCCCTTTGGCCGAGCGGCGGTTGCTGCTCGCGGAGATGAGGCTGGGGGTCGATTCGGAGGACTCGCGGATGTCCTCGACCCCCCTCTCCGCTGACGACCTCCTCAAGCGGGTAACAAATACGGTAGGGAGGCCGGATGCCGGCGCCCTTAGCCAGCCCGCGATGTGTCCCGACCATGGGTATGTGTCCCTGGTAAGTGTCCGATCCTCCTTCTGTTTTGCGCCAAGTTCTCTATGCCTTTGATCCTTACTGTTGGAATTTTTGTTCATTCCCAGGGGTTGAGGATTTATAAACCCGTCCGGCCACCGGTCCCGGAGGACACGGCGGATCGAGCTGCGCGGAGGCTTGTCACGGAGAAGGAGAAGGTTTAGAAGGACGTGGAAAAGGCCCGAGCTCACGAGAGGATGCTAGCTCGGGAAGCTTTGGAGAAGCGTCATCGGACGCAGGCGAGGGATGGGCTCCCGAGGGAGTCGTCGTCGGAGACGCCTGACGACGACGACGACGACGACGATGACGACGAAGACGACGACATGGCGGCCCGACTTGGCCTCAGCCCGGATCCGAGGCTGGGCCAGGGGTCACCGAGCTAGCCTCCAAGTGGGCCGGCACCATCAATGCCTGGGGCCGGGACACCAAGGTCCCAATCCGAGGAGTGAAGGCAGGCCGAGGGGGTACTTGACCCCTTGGCCGAGACAATTGTTGCGACTCCAGGGGGTCAGGCCGATCCGCCTGTCCCCCCAGGAGCAGGTGCCCACGTTGGCTGCACAGGAGGCAGGTCCCTCGACCATCGTGACGACGCCTGGGCAGGTCGCTCCCTCGGCGCCTCGAGCGTCTGAGGCGAAAACGGTGCCGAAGCCGGTGGCGGGGCAACCCTCGGCAGCGCCCATGGGGATAGGGGCCCGAGGGGCCTCCCCACAGGCACGATTGGCCTTGCCCCGGAGCGGGTAAGTATCTGAGGATACCTCTACTTTGGTTCTTTCATTGTGTGTCTTGAACTTGCTGTCTCTCTCTGTCAGCAAGCGAAGGCAGGGCTCGGCTAGTCTGGCCCCCACGAAGGCCCTTAAGACGAAGCCGGCCTCGGCGGCCGGTGCTGCGGCGCGCCACGCCGGTTGGTTGGCCTCCGCACAAGGTGCTCTCCAGCGGGGGGCCCAGGCGGCGCGAGTTGCCATGGGGCAAGCCTCCCAGGCTGACCGCCATGTTGGAGCAACCATCACGCCGAGGGAGGCTGCTGACGCGGCCGCGGCCCCAGGCCCGGCTGACTTGCTACTGGTGTCAGCGTCGACTCCTGTCGCGGTCGTCGCTGATTTGCCCGTGGAACCGCCCGTCGCCGCCGATGTCGGGATGGTTGTGGCGCCGCCGCCCGTGGTGGTCCCCGACCTCTTCGTTCTCGGCCAAGAGGAGGGGGCGGCTGTCGTTGCCGAGGTCGGTGATCGGAGGCCTGCCACCTTAGCCGAGGAGGGGCTCAGTACGTCGACCGTGGTGGCACCCGATGCATCGGCTGCAGGGGGACCCGACGCCTTGGTCGAGGGGCGCGCAAAGCCGTGGCCCGTCTTGGGGAGCAGCGGCCTTATCCCTGCGCAGCTCAACCCCAGCGAGTGGGGTGGGCAGCCGCTCCTGTTCTGGAGCCACGACACCTCGGATTCGAAACCCCTCCTCTCCCTCAACGATGAGCTGGAGGAGAGGTCCCGAGATAGTTTTTGTGAGTATATCGAGGCGGCGATGAGGTCGATTCAGTCGACCATGAAGATCCTTTCCAGGGGCGTTCCCAGGGTCTTCCAGGTAAGGATTTAGATGTATACCTTACGTGACCAGGGCATTCTTTGTAATATCCTGTTTTCCTTCCTTAGGAACTTGCTGACGTGAGCACCGCCAAGTCGCTGTTCCTCCGCCGTGAGAGCGACGTCTGGGATTCGCTGCGGTCCCAGCGAGCCGTGCTTACCGAGGCCAATGAGCGCCTCGCCCAACAGAGCGCCGAGGTGGCGGACCTTCGGTTGCTCTGCGATGAGCTGAAGTCGAAGGTGGTGTCGGCACGAGCGGAGGCTTTGTCGGCCTGGGAGCAGGTGGCTTCCCAAGCCGAGGAGATGCGTCTGTGGCAGCTGGAGCTTGGCCAGGCTATTAGTGAGCGGGACCAATCTCGGAGCCAAGCGGTCAAGGTCGTGAGCCGGGCTGAGGCCCTTAGGGGTCAGCTGGATGAGGCTACGGAGCGGCTATCCGAGGCGTCCGCTCGGGCCGGGACCCTTGCAGAGAGCCTGGCCGTGGCCGCCGGGTCTGCCCAGTCCGCCCAAGCTGAGGCCTCGCAGCAGCATGCCCGGGCCGAAGGTATGTTTTGCCCGCTTTATGACTTTATTTTTGTCTCCATTCTTCTCCTCGAGTCTGAAGAATGTTGTCCTGCCGCCTGCAGGGTTCGAGACGGCTCTTGACGAGGCCATCAAGAGCTGCAAGGCGCTTGCCGAGGCGGCTGAGCAGAAGGAGGCCGAGCGTGTGGCCATGTCCGAGGCCATCTCGGCTTTCTGACAGGCCTTTGGCCTCGATGGTGTCCCCTCAGGTAGCTCCCCCTAGAGTCATCTGCGGGCCTTGGGTGGCCATCTGTGCAACAGACTCCACGGGGCGCTGCACCACGGCGTTAGGCGGGCCTTCGTCGTGCTCGCTTCCCACTACGACATGGATCTGGAGCGGGTTAGCGAGGGGTACTGCTTACCCGACGATGAGGAGGCTACCTTAGCCGAGGTCCAGAGGCTTGACGCGGCTGTCGAGGGTCCAAGTGCGGCGCTAGCTTCCTCCTTCGAGATGGAGGTCCTTCCGCCCGTGTCGCCGCCTGGGGCCGGGCCAGATTCTGTCGATGGTAGAAATGACGCCGAGCGTGCTGCTCCTCCCCCTACCGATGTCTGAGCCTGCAAGAACAGTTTGCTTGAAGTATGCGTATGTTTTTTGCGGCCGCTGAGGCCTAAACATTTTAATCGTTGGATTATAAAGCTGCGTTTTCTTTCCTCTCGTTTCATGTGTTAGGACTTGTTCGGTAGCAGAATCCCTTGTCCGAGCGTGAGTCACTTTTCACGGAAGGTGATGAGTGAGGTATCCATATCCCAGAGGCGTAGGAGTCCCTCGGCTCGGTCGGCCTTGCCGCTTACGTGGTCCCTCGTCGTTTTTAGGATTCTGTTATCGACGCAGTCGAAACGGCACGAAAGTCGTTTTGGCAGAAAAGTTTTCGAGCGTTAGGACTTGTTCGGTAGCAGAATCGCTTATCCGAGCGTGAGTTACTTTTCGCGGAAGGTGACGAGTGAGGTATCCGTATCCCGGAGGCGTAGGAGTCCCTTAGCTCGGTCGGCCTTGCCGTTCAAGGTCTCTCTCGCTCATCTTTAGGATTCTGTTATCGATGCAGTCGAAAAGCACGAAAGACATTCTGGCAAAAGACTTTTCCGAGGAAAATTTTGATGCAGAGGGGGTTCCCCCCTTCTAGCCTTCGAGGGAGGGTCGGGCTTTGCCGAGGCAAGGCTGATCCTTCCTTGATGGTTAGACTTTATTTATGCATGTAAAGAAAGTGAGGTACATTAACGACTTGAAACATTTTAAGGGTAAAAGCGACATAGCTGTTGGATGTTCCAAGCGTTGTTATAGACCTCGCCTTGATCGTTGGCCAGCTTGCATGTCCCGGGCTTCAAAATCTTGGCGATGATGAAGGGCCCTTCCCAGGGAGGAGTAAGCTTGTGGTGCCCTCGGGCGTCTTGTCGTAGCCGAAGTACCAAGTCTCCCACTTGGAAGCCTCGGGGCCGAACCCTTCGGGCGTGGTAGCGTCGCAGGGACTGCTGATACCGCGCCGAGTGTAGTAAGGCCACGTCCCGAGCTTCTTCCAGCTGGTCCAACGAATCTTCTCGGTTGGTCTGGTTGCTTTGGTCGCCGTAAGCCTTTGTCCTCGGGGAACCGTATTCTAAGTCCGTGGGTAGGATGGCCTCGACCCCATAGACTAGAAAGAACGACGAGAAACCCATGGCTCGGCTCGGCGTCGTCCTCAGACTCCAAACCACCGAGGGTAGCTCTTTTATCCACCGCTTGTCGAACTTATTGAGGTCGTTGTAGATCCTCGGCTTTAGTCCCTGCAAAATCATACCGTTGGCATGCTCCACCTGTCCGTTTGTCATTGGGTGAGCTACGGCGGCCCAGTCCACACGGATGTGGTGGTCTTCGCAGAAGTCCAGGAACTTCTTCCCAGTGAACTGCGTGCCATTGTCGGTGATGATGGAGTTTGGGACCCCAAAGCGATGGATAATATTTGTGAAGAACGCCACTGCCTGCTCGGACCTGATGCTGGTTAAGGGTCGGACCTCGATCTACTTGGAGAATTTGTCGATGGCGACCAGCAGATGCTTGAAGCCCCCGGGTGCCTTCTGCAAGGGACCGACGAGGTCCACACCCCATACGACAAACAACCAAGTGATGGGTATTGTTTGCAGGGTCTGAGCGAGCAGGTGTGTCTGTTTCGCGTAGAATTGACACCCTCTGCAGGAGCGTACAATCCTAGTGGCGTCGGCCACTGCGGTCGGCCAGTAGAAACCTTATCGAAAAGCGTTTCCGACGAAGGTCCGAGGTGCTGCATGGTGACCGCAAGCCCCCGAGTGTATTTCTTGTAACAGCTCTTGTCCTTGGGCGACGGATATGCACCGTTGGAGAATGCCCGAGGGGCTGTGGTGGTACAATTCTTTTTCATCACCCAGTAAAACGAACGACTTGGCGCGTCGAGCCAGTCGCCGAGCTTCGGCCTTGTCGAGGGGCAGCTCTCCTCGGAGGAGATATTGCAGGTACGGGGTCTGCCAGTTTTGGTTTGGCGCAACCCCATTCCGCTCTCCCTCGATGCGCAAGGCCTCACCCTCGGCGGCCGAGGTCTCGTCGGGTTCGGGTGCGTCGTCGAGTTTCACGGATGGTTGATATATGTCCCTGGAGAAGACGTCCGGGGAACCGTCGTTCGCCCCAAAGCTATTTTAGCCAGCTCATCTGCGGTCTCGTTGTACCGTTGAGCAACATGGTTGAGTTCCAGCCCGTGGAACTTATCCTCCAAGCGCCGAACTTCGTCGCAATAGGCCTCCATTTTTTTATCGCGGCAGTGGGAGTTCTTCATGACTTGGTCAATGACGAGCTGCGAGTCGCCCCGAGCGTCGAGGCGCCGAACCCCTAGCTCGACGACGATGCGCAACCCATTAACCAAAGCCTCATACTCGGCCACGTTGTTTGACGCTGGAAAATGGAGGCGCAGCACGTAGCACACATGTTTTTCGAGGGGTGAGATGAAGAGCAGGCCAGCACCTGCTCCTGTTTTCATCAGCGACCCATCGAAGTACATGGTCCAAAGTTCGGGCTGGATTGGAGATGTCGGCAATTGGGTGTAGACCCATTCAGCCAGGAAGTCCACCAAGACTTGGGACTTTATGGCCTTCCGAGGGGCAAATGAAATTGTCTCGCCTATGAGTTCCACTGCCCATTTTGCTACCCTTCCCGAGGCCTCTCGGCACTGGATGATCTCTCCCAGGGGGAAGGATGACACCATAGTCACCGGATGAGACTCGAAGTAGTGTCGCAACTTCCGCCGCATCAGAATTACTGCGTACAGTAGCATCTGGATTTTTGGGTAGCGGATCTTGGTCTCGGATAGCACCTCACTGATGAAGTAGACCGGCCTCTGGACGAGCAGTGCATGCCCTTCCTCTCGTCTCTCGACTACGATCGTGGCGCTGACCACCTGAGTGGTTGCGGCTACGTAGATCAAGAGGGCTTCTCCCGCAGCAGGGGCACCAGGATGGGTGCATTAGTAAGAGTGCCTTTAAGTTCCCGAGGGCTTCCTCGGCCTCGGGGGTTCAAGTGAAGCGCTCGACCTTCCTTAAGAGGCGGTACAAGGGCAATCCTTTCTCGTCGAGGCGCGAGATGAAGCGGCTCAGAGCCGCAAGGCATCCCATGACCCTTTATACTCCTTTTAGATCCTTGATGGGTCCCATGTTGGTGATGGCTGCGATTTTCTCCGGGTTGGCCTCGATGCCTCTTTCGGAGACGATGAACGCCAGGAGCATGCCTCGAGGGACTCCAAAGACACACTTCTCGGGATTGAGCTTTACGCCTTCTGCGCGCAGGCACCCGAAAGTTACTTCGAGGTCGAAGAGGAGGTCGGAGGCTTTTCTTGTCTTGACAACGATGTCATCGACGTAAGCCTCGACCGTTTAGCCGATGTGCTCTCCGAACACATGGTTCATGCACCTTTGGTAGGTTGCACCTGCATTCCTCAAGCCAAATGGCATAGTAATATAACAATACATGCCAAAGGGTGTGATGAAAGAAGTCGTGAGCTGGTCGGATTTTTTCATCTTGATTTGGTGATAACCTGAATAGGCGTCGAGGAATGACAGAGTTTCGCACCCAGTAGTGGAGTCCACAATTTGATCAATGCGAGGCAGAGGGTAGGGAACCTTCGGACATGCTTTGTTTAAACCAGTGTAGTCTACGCACATCCTCCATTTTCCACCTTTTTTCTTCACAAGCACAGGGTTAGCTAACCATTCGGGATGGAATACCTTTTTGATGAACCCTGCAGCCATCAGCTTGTGGACCTCCTCACCTATGGCCCTGTGCTTCTCTTCATCAAAGCGGCGCAGGTGCTGCTTCACGGGTCGGGCTCCAGCTCGGATATCCAGCGAGTGCTCGGCGACATCCCTCGGTATGCCCGGCATGTCCGAGGGACTCCACGCAAAATTTTTGGCATTTGCGCGGAGAAAGTCGACGAGCACTGCTTCCTATTTGGGGTCGAGCTCGGAGCCGATCCTGACTTGCTTGTAGGCGTCGTTGATGGGGTCGAAGGCGACGGTCTTAACCGCCTCAGCTGGTTCAAAGTTGCCGGCGTGGCGCAGGCGCCTCCTTTGAGAGGCATTCCAGGTCGGCGATGAGGGCCTCGGACTCGGCGATGGCCTCAGCGTACTCCACACATTCCACGTCGCACTCGTAAGCGTGGCGATACGTGGATCTGACGGTGATGACTCCCTTGGGGCCCAACATCTTGAGCTTGAGGTATGTGTAGTTGGGGACGGTCATGAACTTGGCGTAGCACGATCTCCCCAGCACCGCATGATAGGTTCCTCGGAACCCGACCACCTCGAACGTGAGGGTTTCCCTGTGGAAGTTGGAGGGAGTTCCGAAGCAGACGAGCAAACCAAGTTGCCCAAGGGGCAAGACGCACTTATCGGGGATGATCCCGTGAAAGGGTGCTGCATCGGCCCGGATCGTGGACAGATCTATCCCCAAGAGCCCTAGGGTCTCGGCGTAGATGATATTGAGGTTGCTGCCTCCGTCCATGAGGACCTTGGTGAGCCTAGCGTTACCGATGACGGGGTCGACGACGAGCGGGTACCTTCCTAGGCTCGGCACATAGTCGGGGTGGTCGCCTTGATCGAAGGTGATGGGCTTGTCGGACCAGTCTAGGTAGACCGGCGCCGCTACCTTCACCGAGCAGGCCTCCCGGCACTCCTGCTTGCGGTGCCGAGCCGAGGCGTTCGCCACCTATCCACCGTAGATCATGAAGCAGTCGCGGACCTCTGGGAACTCCTCATCCTTGTCGCCCCCTTCTTATTGTTGCCTAGGTCTTTGCCACCTTCTCCCGAGGGTCCCGCCTTGATGAAGTAACGCCGGAGCATGTCGCACTTCTCAAGGGTGTGCTTGACGGGACCCCTGTGATAGGGGCACGACTCCTTGAGCATCTTGTCAAACGTGTTGACTCCTCCGGGGGGCTTCCGAGGATTCCTGTGCTTGGTAGCAGCGACGAGATCCGTGTCAATGGCGTCGCTCTTTGCTTGCACCTTCTTCTTGACCTTCTTTTTCGAGCCACGCTGGACGGACGCCTCGGGGGCGTCTTCCTTCTGTCTTCCCTGAGGCTGCTTGTCCTTCCGGAAGATGGCTTCGACCGCCTCCTGACCAGAGGCGAACTTGGTGGCGATGTCCATCAATTCGCTCGCCTTGGTGGGAGTCTTGCGCCCTAGTTTTCTCACCTGGTCCCGGCACGTGGTGCCGGCGAGGAATGCCCCGATGACGTCCGAGTCGGTGATGTTGGGTAGCTCGGTGCGCTGCTTTGAAAACCATCGGATGTACTCTCGCAGGGATTCCCCTGGCTGCTGGCGGCAGCTTCGGAGATCCCATGAGTTCCTAGGGCGCACGTACGTACCTTGGAAGTTTCCCACGAAGGCCTTGACCAGGTCATCCTAGTCGGAGATCTGCGCAGGAGGCAGATGCTCCAGCCATGCCTGGGCAGCGTCGGAGAGGAAAAGGGGGAGGTTGTGGATGATGAGGTTGTCGTCATTCGTCCCTCTCAACTGGCATGCCAGTTGGTAATCCGCAAGCCACAACTCCGGCCTTGTCTCCCCTGAGTACTTGGTGATGGTAGTCGGGGCTCGGAACCGGACTGGGAACGGCGCCCGTCGTATGGCCCGACTGAAGACCCTCGGACCTGGCGGTTCGGGCGAGGGGCTCCGGTCCTCCTCACTATCGTAGCGTCCTCCGTGCCTGGGGTGGTAGTGTTGGGGACCATAATTAGGGGTACCCCCAAGACTCCTAATCTCAGCTGGTAACCCCCATCAGCACAAAGTTGCGAAGGCCTGATGGGTGCGATTAAGTCAAAGCTCGGTCCACTCAAGGGACACGACCTCGCCTCGCCCGAGCCCAGCCTCAGGCAAGGGCAGCCGACCCCCGGAGGATTCACGTCTCGCCCGAGGGTCCCCTCAAGCAATGGACACACCTTCGGCTCGCCCGAGGCCTAGTCTTCGTCGAGAAGCAACCTTGGCCGGATCCTCACACCGACCGACCGTATCGCAGGAGCATTTAATGCAAGGATGGCCTAACACCTTATCCTGATGCGCGCCCTTCAGTCGATAGAGCCGAAGTGACCGCAGTCACTTCGCCGCTCCACTGACCGGCCTGACAAGAAGACAGCGCCGCCTGCGCCGCTCCGACTGCTGTGCCACTCGACAGAGAGAGGCTGACAGCAGCCAAGTCCGGCCTCGAGCGCCATAGGAAGCTCCGCCTCGCCCGACCCTAGGGCTCGGACTCGGCCTCGGCCCCGGAAGACGACGAACTCCGCCTCGCCCGACCCCAGGGCTCGGACTCGGCCTCGGCCCCGGAAGATGACGAACTCCGCCTCGCCCGACCCCAGGGCTCGGACTCGGCCTTGACCCCGGAAGACGACGAACTCTGCCTCGCCCGACCCTAGGGCTCGGACTCGGCCTTGGCCCCGGAAGACGACGAACTCCGCCTCGCCCGACCCTAGGGCTCAGACTCAGCCTTGGCCTCAGACGATGGTCTCCGCCTCGCCCGACCCGAGGCTCGGACTTGACCTCGACCTCGGAAGACAGATTCGACCTCGACCTCGGAGCAGCCTCCGCCTCGCCCGATCCAGGGCTCGGACCGACCACGTCATAGGGGGGCCATCATTATCCTACCCCTAGCTAGCTCAGGCTACGGGGAACAAGACCGGCATCCCATCTGGCTCGCCCCGGTAAACAAATAATGATGGCACCCCGCGTGCTCCATGACGACGGCAGCTCTCAGCCCCTTACGGAAGCAAGGAGACGTCAGCAAGGACTCGACAGCCCCGACAGCTGTCCCTTCGCAAGGCTCCAGCGCTCCTCTGACAGCCACGACATCACATGAACAAGGTGCCAAGACCTCTCCGGCTGCCACCATGGCATGTACTTAGGGCACTAGCTCCTCTCTGCTAGACACGTTAGCACACTGCTACATCTCCTATTGTACACCTGGGCCCTCTCCTTACGCCTATAAAAGGAAGGTCCAGGGCACTCGTACGAGAAGGTTGGCCTCGCGGTAGGACGGGACGGCGCGTGCAGGCCTCTCGCCCCCTCCCACGCGTACGCTTGTAACCCCCTACTGCAAGCGCACCCGACCTGGGCGCAGGACAAACACGAAGGCCGCGGGTTTCCCCTTTACGCCTGTCTCCTTGTTTCCCCCCTTCGTGCTCCGTCTCGCGCCGACCCATCTGGGCTGGGACACGCGGCGACAATTTACTCGTCGGTCCAGGGACCCCCCGGGGTCGAAACGCCGACAGTTGGCGCGCCAGGTAGGGGCCTGCTGCGTGTTGACGAACAGCTTCCCGTCAAGCTCCAGATGGGCAGTCTCTAGCAACCTCTCCAGCCCGGGACGGTGCTCCGTTTCGGGAGTCTCGAGTTCATGTCCCTCGACGGCAGCTATGACATGATACTCCTTCCTCCGCCGCGCGACAACGACAATGGCGGCCGACAACCCGCCCGCCGGCGGCGGAATCGATGACGTCTTCCCCACATGGCGGAAGAACAACATTCGGGTTTGTCCCATCGCCTCCCCCGCCGATGGAGGAAGAGGCGGGGCAACCTAGGCCAAGCAGAAGGCGGCACCTCGTCAGCTGTCGAGCGAGTCGACGGCGCCGACGCCCCAACGGGGGACACATCGGGCGTCGATCTCGCGTCTGAGACGAAGACGACCGTCATTTCCCCGCAACACGCCAACTCCAAGCGGACGGACAACGCCAGCACGCTCACAAAGGACTTGTTGGGCGTCACCCTCGTACCCGAGACGACGGTGCAGTCTGCCCCTGACGCGACTTCGTCACCGCCCGTCGACCAGGAGGTACCGACCGATTCCCATCTCGTGCCTTTTGGATTCAACCTCGACCCACCAAGCAACTTCGCTTCGGTGGAAGCCTTCATAGAGGCGTGTCCAAACCCTCCGGGGTACGGTATGCGGTCACCCTAGGACCGGCTGACAGCCGTCTCGACCTACGGGCCCTCGGGTTCCGAGGAAGATGACGAGCCCGACTTTTGTTGGGATTTCTCTGGACTTGGTAACCCCAGTGCCATGCGGGACTTCATGACTGCATGCGACTACTGCCTTTCCGACTGTTCCGATGGTAGCCGCAGCTTCGGCGATGAGGACTGCGGCCCAAGTGGTGAATGTTTCCACGTCGATCTAGGGGGTCCCGGCGAAGGCAACCATCTTGGTATACCGGAAAACGGTGATCCCCCTAGGCCTGCGCCTCGCGTTGACATCCTTCGGGAGCTAGCTGTGGTCCCAGTCCCTATGGGGGGTCAGGACGCACAGCTCGAGCAAATCCGCGAGATGCAGGCCAGGCTCGACGAGGGAGCAGGAACACTTGAGCCGTTCCGCCGAGACATCGGGCAGGAATGGGCAGGCCAAGCTCAGGCCGGAGAAGCGCGTCATCTACCCCAGGGCATCCAGCACCGCATCGCCGACGATGTCAGGGCAAGGCCGCCACCGGCTTCCAGTGGGGTCGGCCAGAACCTGGCTGCAGCAGCGATACTTCTCCGCGCGATGCTGCAGCCATCAACCACTGAAGGGCGGCGTATCCAGGGAGAGCTCAAGAATCTCCTAGAGGATGTCGCGGTCCGACGGGCCGAAAGCTCTGCCTCCCAAAGGCAGGGGTACCCCTCGGAGCATCGCGCCGCGACTTCCCGATTCATGCGGGAAGCCTCGGTCCACACCGGGCGCACGCGCAACACAGCGCCTGCTACCTCGGGTCGCCTCGGCAACGAGCACCGCCACTGCAACCGTCGAACCCACCTCGATGAGAGGGTGCACCAAGGCTACCACCCCAGGCGTGGGGGACGCTACGACATTGGGGAGGATCGGAGTCCCTCGCCCGAACCACCCGGTCCGCAGGCTTTCAGCCGGACCATACGACGGGCAACGTTCCCGACCCGGTTCCGAACCCCGACTACTATCACAAAGTACTATGGGGGAGACGAGGCCGAAACTGTGGCTCGCGGACTACCGGCTGGCCTGCCAACTGGGTGGAACGGACGATGACAACCTCATCATCCGCAACCTCCCCCTGTTCCTCTCCGACACCGCTCGAGCCTAGTTGGAGCACCTGCCTCCGGGGCAGATCTCCAACTGGGACGACCTGGTCCAAGCCTTCGCCGGCAACTTCCAGGGCACATACATGCACCCTGGGAACTCCTGGGATCTCCGAAGCTGCCACCAGCAGCCAGGAGAGTCTCTCCGGGACTACATCCGGCGATTCTCGAAGCAGCGCACCGAGCTGCCCAACGTCACCGATTCGGATGTCATCGGCGCGTTCCTTGCCGGCACCACCTGCCACGACCTGGTGAGCAATCTGGGTCGCAAGACCCCCACCAGGGCGAGCGAGCTGATGGACATCGCCACCAAGTTCGCCTCTGGCCAGGAGGCGGTTGAGGCCATCTTCTGGAAGGACAAGCAGCCCTAGGGCCGCCAGCCAGAAGATGTCCCCGAGGCGTCCACTCAGCGCGGCACCAAGAAGAAAGGCAAGAAGAAGTCGCAAGCGAAACGCGATGCCGCCGACACGGACCTTGTCGCCGCCGCTGAGTACAAGAACCCTCGGAAACCTCCCGGAGGCACCAATCTCTTCGACAAGATGCTCAAGGAGCCGTGCCCCTATCATCAGGGGCCCGTCAAGCACACCCTTGAGGAGTGCGCCATGCTTCGGCGCCACTTTCACAAGGCCGGGCCACCTGCGGAAGGTGGTAGGGCCCACAACAACGACAAGAAGGAGGATCGCAAGGCAGAGGAGTTCCCCGAGGTCCACGACTGCTTCATGATCTACGGTGGGCAAGTGGTGAATGCCTCGGCTCGGCACCACAAGCAAGAGCGTCGGGAGGTCTGCTCGGTAAAGGTGGCGGCGCCAGTCTACCTAGACTGGTCCGACAAGCCCATCACCTTCGACCAGGGCGACCACCCCGACCGCGTGCCGAGCCCGGGGAAATATCCGCTCATTGTCGACCCCGTCATCGGCAACGTCAGGCTCACCAAGGTCCTCATGGACGGAGGCAGCAGCCTCAACATCATCTACGCTGAGACCCTCGAGCTCCTGCAGATCGATCTGTCCTCGGTCCGGGTGGGCGCGACGCCTTTTCACGGGATCATCCCCGGGAAACGCGTCCAGCCCCTCGGACAACTCGATCTGCCCGTCTGCTTCGGGACTCCCTCCAACTTCCGAAGGGAAACCCTCACGTTCGAGGTGGTCGGGTTCTGAGGAACCTACCACGCAGTGCTGGGGAGGCCATGCTACGCCAAGTTCATGGCTGTCCCCAACTACACCTACCTCAAGCTCAAGATGTCGGGCCCCGACGGGGTCATCACCGTCGGCCCCACATACCGACACGCGTACGAATGCGACGTGGAGTGCGTGGAGTACGCCGAGGCCCTCGCCGAATCCGAGGCCCTCATTGCCGACCTGGAGAGCCTCTCCAAGGAGGCGCCAGACGTGAAGCGCCATGCCGGCAATTTCGAGCCAACAGAGACGGTCAAATCCGTCCCTCTCGACCCCAGCAACGACGCCTCCAAGCAGGTTCGGATTGGCTCCGAGCTCGACCCCAAATAGGAAGCAGTGCTCGTCGACTTTCTCCACACAAACACTGATGTTTTCGCGTGGAGTCCCTCGGACATGCCCGGCATACCGAGGGATGTCGCCGAGCACTCGCTGGACATCCGAGCTGGAGACCGACCCGTGAAGCAGCCCCTGCGCCGATTCGACGAAGAAAAGCACAGAGCCATAGGCGAGGAGATCCACAAGCTGATGGCTGCAGGGTTCATCAAAGAGGTATTCCATCCCGAATGGCTTGCCAACCCTGTGCTTGTGAGAAAGAAAGGAGGGAAATGGCGGATGTGTGTAGACTACACTGGTCTAAACAAAGCATGTCCGAAGGTTCCCTACCCTCCGCCTCGCATCGATCAAATCGTGGATTCCACTGCTGGGTGCGAAACCCTGTCTTTCCTCGATGCCTACTCAGGGTATCACCAAATCAGGATGAAAGAGTCCGACCAGCTCGTGACTTCTTTCATCACACCTTTCGGCATGTACTGCTACGTTACTATGCTGTTTGGTTTGAGGAATGCGGGTGCGACATACCAAAGGTGCATGAACCACGTGTTCGGCCAACACATCGGTCGAACGGCCAAGGCTTACGTCGATGACATCGTAGTCAAGACGAGGAAAGCCTCCGACCTCGACCTCCTTTCCGACCTTGAAACGACATTCTGGTGTCTCAAGGCGAAAGGCGTAAAACTCAATCCCGAGAAGTGCGTCTTCGGAGTACCCCGAGGCATGCTCTTGGGGTTCATCGTCTCCGAGCGGGGCATCGAGGCCAACCCGGAGAAAATCGCGGCCATCACCAACATGGGGCCCATCAAGGACTTGAAAGGCGTATAGAGGGTCATGGGATGCCTTGCGGCTCTGGGCCGCTTCATCTCGTGCCTCGGCGAAAGAGGCCTACCCCTGTACCACCTCTTAAGAAAGGCCGAGTGCTTCACTTGGACCCCTGGGGCCGAGGAAGCCCTCGGGAACCTGAAGGCGCTCCTCACGAACGCGCCCATCTTGGTGCCCCCCGCTGCCGGAGAAGCCCTCTTGATCTACGTCACCGCTACCACTCAGATGGTCAGCGCCGCGATCGTGGTTGAGAGACGAGAAGAAGGGCATACTTTGCCCGTCCAGAGGCCGGTCTACTTTATCAGTGAGGTACTGTCCGAGACCAAGATCCGCTACCCACAAATTCAGAAGCTGCTATACACGGTGGTTCTGACACGGTGGAAGTTGCGACACTACTTCGAGTCTCATCCGGTGACTGTGGTGTCATCCTTCCCCCTTGGGGAGATCATCCAGTGCTGAGAGGCCTCAGGTAGGATTGCAAAGTGGGCGGTGGAAATCATGGGCGAGACAATCTCGTTTGCCCCTCGGAAGGTCATCAAGTCCCAAGTCTTGGTGGACTTTGTGGCTGAATGGGTCGACACCCAACTCCCAGCAGTTCCGATCCAACCAGAACTCTTGACCATGTTTTTTCGACGGGTCACTGATGAAAACAGGGGCAGGCGCGGGCCTGCTCTTCATCTCGCCCCTCGGGAAGCACCTCCGCTACGTGCTGCGCCTCCATTTCCCGGCGTCCAACAACGTGGCCGAGTACGAGGCTCTGGTTAACGGGTTGCGCATCGCCATCGAGCTAGGGGTCCGACGCCTTGACGCTCACAGCGACTCGCAGCTTGTCATCGACCAAGTCATGAAGAACTCTCACTGTCGCGACCCGAAGATGGAAGCCTACTGCGACGAGGTTCGGCGCCTGGAAGACAAGTTCTACGGGCTCGAGCTCAACCACGTCGCCCGACGATACAACGAGACTGCGGATGAGCTGGCTAAGATAGCCTTGGGGCGAACAACGGTTCCCCTGGACGTCTTCTCCCGAGACCTACATCAACCCTCAGTCAAGACCGATGACACGCCCGAGCCCGAGAAGGCCTCGGCTCAGCCCGAGGCACCCTCGGCTCAGGCCGAGGCACCCTCGGCCCTCGAGGGTGAGGCACTGCGCGTCGAGGAAGAGCGGAGCGGGGTCACGCCTAATCGAAACTGGCAGACCCCGTACCTGCAATATCTCCACCGAGGAGAGCTGCCCCTCGACCGAGCCGAAGCTCGGCGATTGGCGCGGCGTGCCAAGTCATTCGTCTTGCTGGGGGACGGGAAGGAGCTCTACCACCGCAGCCCCTGAGGCATCCTCCAGCGATGCATATCCATCGCCGAAGGTCAGGAGCTCTTACAAGAAATACACTCGGGGGCTTGCGGTCATCACGCAGCGCCTCGAGCCCTTGTTGGAAACGCCTTCCGACAAGGTTTCTACTGGCCGACCGCGGTGGCCGACGCCACTGAAATTGTCCGCACCTGCCAAGGGTGTCAATTCTATGCAAGGCAGACCCACCTGCTCGCTCAGGCTCTGCAGACTATACCCATCACCTGGCCGTTTGCTGTGTGGGATCTGGACCTCGTCGGTCCCTTGCAGAAGGCACCCGGGGGCTACACGCACCTGCTGGTCGCCATCGACAAATTCTCCAAGTGGATCGAGGTCCGACCCCTAAACAGCATCAGGTCCGAACAGGCGGTGGCGTTCTTCACCAACATCATCCATCGCTTTGGGGTCCCGAACTCCATCATCACCAACAACGGCACCCAGTTCACCGGCAGAAAGTTCCTGGACTTCTGCGAGGATCACCACATTCGGGTGGACTGGGCCGCCGTAGCTCACCCCATGACGAATGGGCAAGTAGAGCGTGCCAACGGCATGATTCTGCAAGGACTCAAGCCACGGATCTACAACGACCTCGACAAGTTCGGCAAGCGATGGATGAAGGAGCTCCCCTCGGTGGTCTGGAGTCTGAGGACAACGCCGAGCCGAGCCACGGGCTTCACACCGTTCTTTCTAGTCTATGGGGCCGAGGCCATCTTGCCCACAGACTTAGAATACGGTTCCTCGAGGGCGAGGGCCTACGACGACCAAAGCAATCGAGCTAACCGAGAAGACTCACTGGACCAGCTGGAAGAGGCTCGGGACGTGGCCTTACTACACTCGGCGCGGTATCAGCAGTCCCTGCGACGCTACCACGCCCGAGGGGTTCGGTCCCGAGACCTCCAGGTTGGCGACTTGGTGCTTCAACTGCGACAAGATGCCCGAGGGCGGCACAAGTTCACGCCTCCCTGGGAAGGGCCGTTCGTCATCGCCAAGGTTTCTAAGCCCGGGACATACAAGCTAGCCAACAGTCAAGGCGAGGTCTACAGCAAGCTTGGAACATCCAACAGCTACGTTGCTTCTACCCTTAAGATGCTTTCAAGTCGTTCGTACACCTCGTCCACACACAAAGTCTAACCATCAAGGAAGGGTCAGCCTTGCCTCGGCAAAGCCCGACCCTCCCTCGGGGGCTAGAAGGGGGAACCCCCTCCGCGTCAAAATTTTCCTCGGAAAAGATCTTTTCTGCCAGAACGTCTTTCGTGCTTTTCGACTACTTCGAAAGTGGGATCCTGAAAACGATGGAGTACACATAAGCAGCCAAGACTGACTGAGCCGAGGGACTCCTATGCCTCCGGGATACGGATACCTCACTCATCACCTTCTGCGATAAGTAACTCACGCTCGGATAAGCGATTCCGCTGACCGAACAAGTCTTAACGCTCGAAAACTCTTCTGTCGAAACGATTTTTCGTGCCTTCTCGACTATATCGATAGCAGAATCCTACGAACGAGTAAGAGAACACGTAAGCGGCAAGGCCGACCGAGCCGAGGGACTCCTACGCCTCCGGGATACGGATACCTCACTCATCACCTTCCGTGAAAAGTAACTCTCGCTCGGACAAACAATTCTGTTACCGACAAATAAGTCCAGATACTCGAAAGAAGAGGAAAAGAAATGCAGCTTTACAACACGACGACAGTATGTTTGGGCCTCGGTGGCCGCAAAAAACATACGCACACTACAAGATGAACCGATCCTGCAGGCTCAGACGTCGACGGAGGGGGAGCAGCAGCACCCTCGGCGTCAACTCCACCTTCGGCGAAGTCCAACCGAGCCTCGGACGGCAACACGGTCGGAGGGTCTCCACTCCGAAGGACGACATCAGCGCCACGCCCGGGCTATCGCCGCTAGGGTCTCCTTCAGGAATCCGGCCCGAGCAGACGGCTCGGCCGGCCGCCCCGAAGCCTCAGCCAGCTGCCTTCCGAGGACACCAGCCCGGCTCGTGGTTTTGGCAACTCGACTCCGGCGTCGGTCCCACCAGTGGACGGCCCGGCCAGGCTCCGGCCGACGAAGTCTTCTTTTCGAGCCAACTCTGCCTCGGTCCATGCTAACACCGCTGCCTCCGGCTTCGGCTCATCGAAGAGCGGCCGAGGGTTCCCTAACCTAAGCAAGAGAAGCCTCGGGCGGCAAGGCCGACCGAGCCGAGGGACTCCTACACCTTCGGGATACGGATACCTCACTCGTCACCTTTGCACGTGGCAACTCACACTTGGTTAAGCGGTTCAGTTAGCCGACAGGCGAGTCCTAGCGCTCGAAATGAGGAAAAAACACGGCTCCGTGCCAAAAATACATACATGTTCAGGCCCCGATAGCCACAATGAACAGACACCAGCACTCAAGGTGCCATCACAAACGGAACTCCGGTTCCGTCCCCGCGGGTACGAACAACCCCCCACATTGGAGGGCCCGCGGGGCGACAAGGCTCCAGGTGGCTCACCACCGCCCGCTCCGGTAGCAGCGACAACGGCCTCTGCTCCAGGTGGCCAAACTGCAGCGGCGATGGCCTCAGGGCGGACACTGCTGCAACAATGCCCTCGCCCACGTCTCCACTCGAGGGGCGAGGACAAGCTATCAAAGCCAAAGGGCCGGAGGCCCGGAGCACGGATGGTGGCGGTGATCCCATCGGTGACGAGGACTTCTTCAGTCGCCACCACCTCAGCGCCGACAGCGGAAGCCATCTGCCCACCGGCAGATCCCCACTCGGATCCTCCCGGACGAACGAAGCACCAACCTCTGCGCAGAGGCGCCGTACCGGGGCAAAGGAAGGATAGCCCCAGAACACGAACGCCGCCCTAGCAGTGCGCGACGTCTTGGGCGGTCCTTCGGTGCGCGCGGCGCGACAACCGCTCTCGCGGCGGGAGGGTGCACCGGGAGCCGAGCCAGAGCCAGAGCCAGCTGAGCCAGCGAGCCCAACGCGCTGAAGCTGACGACGCTCGCCACCGACCAGCCCCGCGTTGTCGAAGTCCGACCCTCCCGCTAGGCCGATGAGCGCCCTCTCCCTTGAATGCTGAGGGAGAAGGTGACCCGCTAACCCGCGCGGGAGGTAGAGCTCCGGCTCAGCCCGGCCTCCGCCCCAGCCAGGATGATGAAGATCCTTGAAGCTGAGGGCGGGACCAAGATTGCAGCCCGGCTCGCTTCTCCCCACCATCGAACTGGTGGTCACCGTCTTGGGTGACCACCGGCGAGGGGATGCAGTCGGGCTGCCTGATGAAAATCCTTGAACCTGAACGATGGCTGAAAGGTACCAACTTCCACGAAGTTGCGTTCCTCCAACGACGACGAGGCAGAAGAACTGCGGGCGCCCCCCATCCGGGGGCTCGGAAGGTGGAAAGACGTGATGCATGAGGGGAGCGCGAAGACATTGTTGCCTTTCGAGGGGGTCACCATCCTTTTAAAGGCAACTCTCCCCACTTGCGTCCTCAGCCATCGCGGGCTGAGTCTTCTCCAACACGCTCCAAGGTCCTCCCCCTACGACACGGGGGCTGGGTCCCACGCGTCATGCAAGCTGGCCCAGGGCAGAAGAAGCCAAACCGCCACGCGCGGTGCACGCAACTGCCCAGCGGTTATGAGCATTCCTTCACTTTCGCCCAGACCAACAGGCGAAAGGGCGGACCGCCATGCAGGCGGCATGTAACCGCGCCAAGGGGGCGCACCCTTTCGACTTCGACGCGTCCGGCATGGCGACCCAGGCCCACACGTCATGTAACCGGCGCGCCGGTTACTACGTGCAAGAAACTGCACCGCCACTTGCGCCAGTACCGCGCCCTCTCGACTGCGGAACCGATACCGCGACTCGAGGTGACCCTGCGCGTGAGCCAACAGTGCCAACCGAGCACATCGGTCACGGGTCAGTCAGCCGCGGGAGAAGGCGCGACGGTCGATACGGCCAGAAATGGGCCGGCAGTAATGGCGGTGGCAGGCGGGCGGAAGCAGCGGTCAAGTCGTCAGCCAAGCTGAAAGGGAAATGTGCCCTTGGGCCATTTCTAAGTATTTTGGTGATTGAGTGCCAACACATGTGTTTAATTGTGAAGTTATATACATGGATGAACAAGGTGCAAATCATGAGATAAAGGTATGTTTCTAAGCCTTAGTACATTGGTTTTGTGGACTAACATATTTGTCTAAGTGTTAGAAACAGAAAGAAGAAAAAGAGAAAAGGGGAGAGAAAGACTTGGCTGTGTGCTGCCAAGACCCAGCTCGGTCTGGAGCACCGGACTGTCCGGTGTGCACCGGACAGTGTCCGGTGCGCCAGGCTGACTCGGCCCGAACTGGCCGCTCTCGGGAAATTGGCCGACGGCGTACAGCTATAATTCACCGGACTGTCCGGTGTGCACCGGACTGTCCGGTGAGCCATCGGTCGGCCGGGCCAACGGTCGGCCGCGCAATCTGCGCGGGACACGTGGCGGAGCCAACGGTCGGAAGACGGCACCGGACTGTCCGGTGTGCACCGGACATGTCCGGTGCGCCAACTGCGCCAGATCTTCCAACGGTCGGCAACGGTCGGAAGCGCCTGTTATGGAAACAAATCGGGCACCGGACACTGTCCGGTGTGCACCGGACTGTCCGGTGCCCCCAACGACAGAAGGCAAGGATGGCCTTCCGGATTTGCTCTCAACGGCTCCTAGCTGCCTTGGGGCTATAAAAGGTGCCCCTAGGCGCATGGAGGAGACACACAAGCAACCTTTGAGCATTCTTGATCATCCACACTAAGTCTCTGCGCATTCGTTTGTGTTTCTAAGTGATTCGAGCTCTCTTCTAAGTGAGAACTCTGAGATAGTCTTGTGAGCTCGATTCTCGGCCGTGTGTGCGCTTTTGCTGTGGATTTGTGTGTGTTGCTTCCCTCCCTTACTCTGTGCTTTCTTTGTGATCATATACTTGTAAGGGCAAGAGACTCCAATTTGTGGAGATTCCTTGCAAACGGGATAGTGAAAGGAACAACAAAACACCGTGGTATTCAAGTGGGTCTTTGGACCGCTTGAGAGGGGTTGATTGCAACCCTCGTCCGTTGGGACGCCACAACGTGGAGTAGGCAAGCGTTGGTCTTGGCCGAACCACGGGATAAACCACTGTGTCACATCTGTGCTTGATCTTTTGTGGTATTGTGTTTTGTTGAGACTTCACCTTAGCCACTTGGCAATAATCGTGCTAACACTTAACAAGTTTTTGTGGCTTAAGTTTGAAGTTTTTACAGGATCACCTATTCACCCCCCCCCTCTAGGTGCTCTCAATTGGTATCAGAGCCGTTCTCTTCACAAAGGGACTAACCGCCCGAAGAGATGGATCCTAAGGGGAAGGGTATAGTGATCAACGACAAAGAGAAGGAATCCTTCGTCAACGAGCCAAAGGACGATAAGCCTACCGACTCCGGCTCGGGCCAAAGACGGAAGGAAGGGAAGAAGAAGAAGACAAGGCGCATCAAGGAGATCGTCTACTACGACAGCGACGAGTCTACTTCTTCCCAAAAGGACGAGGACCACAACGACTACGAGAGGAGAAAACCGGTTAATTCGAACTTTTCTTTTGATTACTCTCGTATTCCGCAAAGTTCACATTCACATTTGCTCTCCATTCCACTCGGCAAGCCCCCACACTTTGATGGAGAGGACTACGGATTTTGGAGCCACAAAATGCATAGTCACCTATTCTCTCTCCATCCTAGTATATGGGAGATTGTAGATAGTGGGATGCACTTTGATAGTTCGGATAGTCCCATATTCATTAATGAACAAATTCATAAGAATGCACAAGCTACTACTGTTCTTCTAGCTTCCTTGTGCAGGGATGAATACCATAAAGTGAGTGGCTTGGACAACGCCAAGCAAATCTGGGACACCCTCAAGATTTCTCATGAGGGGAACGACGTCACCTTGCTCACCAAGATGGAGTTGGTGGAGGGAGAGCTTGGACGGTTCGCGATGATAAGGGGCGAGGAGCCAACGCAAACGTACAACCGGCTCAAGACCCTTATCAACAAGATAAGAAGCTACGGGAGCACGCGATGGACGGACCACGACGTTGTCCGCCTAATGCTCAGGTCCTTTACCGTACTTGATCCTCATCTAGTGAACAATATTCGTGAGAATCCCAGGTACACGATGATGACGCCCGAGGAAGTGCTTGGAAAATTCGTAAGCGGGCGGATGATGATCAAGGAGGCAAGATACGTCGATGAAGCGTTGAACGGTCCGATCAACGAGCCGCAACCCCTTGCTCTCAAGGCAACACGAAGCAAGGAGGCGCTACCCAGCAAGGTGGCACAGATTGAGGCGGCCGGACTCAATGATGAAGAGATGGCTCTCATCATCAAGCGATTCAAGACGGCGCTAAATGGTCGCAAGGGGCAGCCAAGCAAGACCAAGACCAAGGGGAAGCGCTCATGCTTCAAATGCGGTAAGCTTGGTCATTTTATCGCTAACTGTCCCGATAATGAAAGTGACCAGGAAAAGGGGAACAAAAGAGAGAAGAAGAAGCAATACAAGAAGGCAAAGGGCGAGGCGCATCTAGGAAAGGAGTGGGACTCGGATTGCTCCTCCTCCGACTCCGACAACGAAGGACTCGCCGCCACTGCCTTCAACAAATCGGCTCTCTTCCCCAACGAGCGTCTCACTTGCCTTATGGCAAGGGAGAAGAAGGTGAGTACTCAAGACTTCACTTATGCTTCTTCTAGTGATAATGAATCTAGTGATGATGATGATATAGATTATTCATGCTTGTTCAAAGGCTTAGATAGATCTAAGATAGATAAAATCAATGAATTGATTGATGCTTTGAATGAAAAGGATAGGCTTTTAGAAAAGCAAGAGGATTTATTGTATGATGAACATGATAAATTTGTAGAGGCACAAAAATCATATGCTTTAGAAGTGAAAAGAAATGAAATGCTTTCTAGTGAATTATCTTCCTGTCATGAAACTATTGCTACCTTAAGAAGTGTTAATAATGATTTAAGTGATAAACTGGAAGTAGCTAGTAAATCAAATTCCTGTGTTGAACATGTTGAAATTTGTACTAGATGTAAGGATTTCGATATTGATGCCTGTAGTGAACACCTAGTTTTAATTTCCAAATTAAATGAGGAATTGGCTAGTCTTAATGCCCAACTTAAGACTAGCAAGAATGAAGTTGATAAAATAAAATTTGCAAGGGATGCCTACACGGTTGGTAGACACCCCTCAATTAAGGATGGTCTTGGCTTCAAGAGAGAGGCCAAGAACTTAACAAGCCATAAGGCTCCCATCTTCGTCAAGGAGAAAGGGAAGGCCCCTATGGCTAGTAGTGCTAAAAAGAACCATGCTTTCTTATACCATGATAGGAGACATGCTAGAAGTGCTTATAATGATTTTGATTCACATGTTTATGATTCTCATGCCATGATTGCCTCTAGTTCCTCTCATAAGCATGATAGAGATATGAGTAGGAGAAATGTTACGCATATGCCTAGGAGAAATTTTGCTCATGTTCCTAGAAAAGTTGTAAACAAACCTTCTACCATTTATTATGCTTGCAATACTCCCTTTGCTATTTGTAGAAAGAGTAAGAAGGTAGTTGCTAGGAAATTAGGGGCTAGATGCAAGGGAGATAAATCTTGCATTTGGGTCCCTAAGGACATTTGTGCTAACCTTGCAGGACCCAACATGAGTTGGGTACCTAAGACCCAAGCCTAAATTTGCCTTGCAGGTTTATGCATCCGGGGGTTCAAGCTGGATTATCGACAGCGGATGCACAAACCATATGACAGGGGAGAAGAAGACGTTCATCTCCTACGTCAAGAATAAGGATTCCCAAGATTCAATTATATTCGGTGATGGGAATCAAGGCAAGGTAAAAGGGTTAGGTAAAATTGCAATTTCTAATGAGCATTCTATCTCAAATGTATTCTTAGTGGAGAGTCTTGGATATAATTTGCTATCTGTTAGTCAATTATGTCAAATGGGATATAATTGTTTATTTACAAATGTAGATGTGTCTGTCTTTAGAAGATGTGATGGTTCACTAGCTTTTAAGGGTGTACTAGACGGCAAGCTTTATTTAGTTGATTTTGCAAAAGAAGAGGCCGGTCTAGATGCATGCTTAATGGCTAAGACTTGCATGGGCTGGCTATGGCATCGCCGCTTAGCTCATGTGGGGATGAAGAACCTCCACAAGCTTCTAAAGGGAGAACACGTGATAGGTCTAACAAATGTGCATTTCGAAAAAGATAGACCTTGTGCAGCTTGTCAGGCAGGTAAACAGGTGGGAGGAGCGCATCACAGCAAGAATGTGATGACCACGTCAAGACCTCTGGAGCTGCTGCATATGGACCTCTTCGGACCCGTCGCCTATCTAAGCATAGGAGGAAGTAAGTATGGTTTAGTTATTGTTGATGACTTTTCCCGCTTCACTTGGGTGTTCTTTTTGCAGGATAAGTCTGAAACCCAAGGGACCCTCAAGCGCTTCCTCAGGAGAGCTCAAAATGAGTTTGAGCTCAAGGTGAAGAAGATAAGGAGCGACAACGGGTCCGAATTCAAGAACCTTCAAGTGGAGGAATTTCTTGAGGATGAAGGGATCAAGCACGAGTTCTCCGCTCCCTACACACCACAGCAAAATGGTGTGGTAGAGAGGAAGAACAGGACGCTAATCGATATGGCGAGGACAATGCTTGGTGAGTTCAAGACCCCCGAGTGCTTTTGGTCGGAAGCCGTGAACACGGCTTGCCACGCCATCAACAGGGTCTACCTTCACCGCCTCCTCAAGAAGACGTCATATGAGCTACTAACCGGTAACAAACCCAATGTATCTTACTTTCGTGTTTTTGGGAGCAAGTGCTACATTCTAGTGAAGAAGGGTAGAAATTCTAAGTTTGCTCCCAAAGCTGTAGAAGGGTTTTTATTAGGTTATGATTCAAATACAAAGGCGTATAGGGTCTTCAACAAATCATCGGGTTTGGTTGAAGTCTCTAGCGACGTTGTATTTGATGAGACTAATGGCTCTCCAAGAGAGCAAGTTGTTGATTGTGATGATGTAGATGAAGAAGATGTTCCAACGCCGCTATACGAACCATGGCGATTGGAGACGTTCGGCCACAGGAACAAGATGAACGAGATCAACCTTCTTCCTCAACGACGGTGCATCCCCCAACTCAAGACGATGAACAGGTTCATCAAAAGGAGGCGTGTGATCAAGGGGGAGCACAAGATGATCATGTGATGGAGGAAGAAGCGCAACCGGCACCTCCAACCCATGTTCGAGCGATGATTCAAAGGGATCATCCCGTCGACCAAATTCTGGGTGACATTAGCAAGGGAGTAACTACTCGGTCTCGACTAGTTAATTTTTGTGAACATTACTCTTTTGTCTCCTCTATTGAGCCTTTCAGGGTAGAGGAGGCCTTGCTAGATCCGGATTGGGTGTTGGCCATGCAGGAGGAACTTAACAACTTCAAGCGCAATGAAGTTTGGACGCTGGTGCCCCGTCCCAAGCAAAATGTTGTGGGAACCAAGTGGGTGTTCCGCAACAAACAAGACGAGCACGGAGTGGTGACAAGGAACAAGGCTCGACTTGTGGCAAAAGGTTATGCCCAAGTCGCAGGTTTGGACTTTGAGGAGACTTTTGCTCCTGTGGCTAGGCTAGAGTCCATTCGTATCTTGCTAGCATATGCCGCTCACCATTCTTTCAGGTTGTACCAAATGGATGTGAAGAGCGCGTTCCTCAACGGGCCAATAAAAGAGGAGGTGTACGTGGAGCAACCCCCTGGCTTCGAGGATGAGCGGTACCCCGACCACGTATGTAAGCTCTCTAAGGCGCTCTATGGACTTAAGCAAGCCCCAAGAGCATGGTATGAATGCCTTAGAGATTTCTTAATTGCTAATGCTTTCAAGGTTGGGAAAGCCGATCCAACTCTTTTCACTAAGACTTGTGATGGTGATTTGTTTGTGTGCCAAATTTATGTCGATGACATAATATTTGGTTCTACTAATCAAAAGTCTTGTGAAGAGTTTAGCAGGGTGATGACGCAGAAATTCGAGATGTCGATGATGGGCGAGTTGAACTACTTCCTTGGGTTCCAAGTGAAGCAACTCAAGGACGGCACCTTCATCTCCCAAACGAAGTACACGCAAGATCTACTAAAGCGGTTTGGGATGAAGGACGCCAAGCCCGCAAAGACTCCGATGGGAACCAACGGACACACCGACCTCAACAAAGGAGGTAAGTCCGTTGATCAAAAAGCATACCGGTCAATGATAGGATCTTTACTTTATTTATGTGCTAGTAGACCGGATATTATGCTTAGCGTATGCATGTGTGCTAGATTTCAATCCGATCCTAAGGAATGTCACTTGGTGGCGGTGAAGCGAATTCTTAGATATTTAGTCGCTACGCCTTGCTTCGGGATCTGGTATCCAAAGGGGTCTAACTTTGACTTGATTGGGTACTCAGATTCCGACTATGCTGGATGTAAGGTCGATAGGAAGAGTACATCAGGGACGTGCCAATTCTTAGGAAGGTCCCTGGTGTCATGGAACTCTAAGAAACAAACCTCCGTTGCCCTATCCACCGCTGAGGCCGAGTATGTTGCCGCAGGACAGTGTTGCGCGCAACTACTTTGGATGAGGCAAACTCTCAGGGACTTTGGCTACAATCTGAGCAAAGTCCCACTCCTATGTGATAATGAGAGTGCTATCCGAATAGCGGAAAATCCTGTTGAGCACAGCCGCACAAAGCACATAGACATCCGGCATCACTTTTTGAGAGACCACCAGCAAAAGGGAGATATCGAAGTGTTTTATGTTAGCACCGAAAACCAGCTAGCCGATATCTTTACCAAGCCTTTAGATGAGAAGACCTTTTGCAGGCTGCGTAGTGAGCTAAATGTCTTAGATTCGCGGAACTTGGATTGAAATATAGCATACATGTACTTATGCCTTTGATCATGTTCATTCTGCATTTTGTTGCTTATTATGGTGCTCAAGTTGTACAAACACTCCCCGGACCTCACAAGTCCGTTGCAAAGTGATGCACATATTTAGGGGGAGATGTGTTACAACTTGACCCTTTGAGACTAACCATATGTTTGAGTTTGCTTGTTTTAGTCTCAAAGTAGAATTGAAAGGGAAAAGGTGGACTTGGACCATGAAAGACTTCCACTGCACTCCGATGAGGGGTAACTTATTCCAAGTCCATCTCATGAACTCTTTTTGCCATTTGCTCTTAATTGAAGATTTTTGGTGAGGCAATGGGGTTAAAGGGCCAAAATTGATTCCGTTTTGGTGTTTGATGCCAAAGGGGGAGAAAATAAAGGCCAAAGCAATAAATGGATCAGCTACCACTTGAGAAATTTGAAAATAGTAGAGTAGAGCTTTTGGTTTGTCAAAACTCTCTTTGTTGACTCTCTTTTCAAAGTTGGCTTCTTTTGGGAGAAGTAGTTGATTATGGGAAAAAGGGGGAGTTTTTGAAATCTTTGATCAATATCTTTTGGAATGACTCTCTTTATGCTTCAACATGTGTGTTTAACTTAGAGATAGAGATTTGAGTTTGATTTGCAAAAACAAATCAAGTGGTGGCAAAGGATGATCCATATATGCCAAAATTGAATAAAACTTAAATTTATTTTATTTGAAGTGAGTTTGCACTTGTTCTAGTTGCTTTATGTTGTGTTGGCATAAATCACCAAAAAGGGGGAGATTGAAAGGGAAATGTGCCCTTGGGCCATTTCTAAGTATTTTGGTGATTGAGTGCCAACACATGTGTTTAATTGTGAAGTTATATACATGGATGAACAAGGTGCAAATCATGAGATAAAGGTATGTTTCTAAGCCTTAGTACATTGGTTTTGTGGACTAACATATTTGTCTAAGTGTTAGAAACAGAAAGAAGAAAAAGAGAAAAGGGGAGAGAAAGACTTGGCTGTGTGCTGCCAAGACCCAGCTCGGTCTGGAGCACCGGACTGTCCGGTGTGCACCGGACAGTGTCCGGTGCGCCAGGCTGACTCGGCCCGAACTGGCCGCTCTCGGGAAATTGGCCGACGGCGTACGGCTATAATTCACCGGACTGTCCGGTGTGCACCGGACTGTCCGGTGAGCCATCGGTCGGCCGGGCCAACGGTCGGCCGCGCAATCTGCGCGGGACACGTGGCGGAGCCAACGGTCGGAAGACGGCACCGGACTGTCCGGTGTGCACCGGACATGTCCGGTGCGCCAACTGCGCCAAATCTTCCAACGGTCGGCAACGGTCGGAAGCGCCTGTTATGGAAACAAATCGGGCACCGGACACTGTCCGGTGTGCACCGGACTGTCCGGTGCCCCCAACGACAGAAGGCAAGGATGGCCTTCCGGATTTGCTCTCAACGGCTCCTAGCTGCCTTGGGGCTATAAAAGGTGCCCCTAGGCGCATGGAGGAGACACACAAGCAACCTTTGAGCATTCTTGATCATCCACACTAAGTCTCTGCGCATTCGTTTGTGTTTCTAAGTGATTCGAGCTCTCTTCTAAGTGAGAACTCTGAGATAGTCTTGTGAGCTCGATTCTCGGCCGTGTGTGTGCGCTTTTGCTGTGGATTTGTGTGTGTTGCTTCCCTCCCTTACTCTGTGCTTTCTTTGTGATCATATACTTGTAAGGGCAAGAGACTCCAATTTGTGGAGATTCCTTGCAAACGGGATAGTGAAAGGAACAACAAAACACCGTGGTATTCAAGTGGGTCTTTGGACCGCTTGAGAGGGGTTGATTGCAACCCTCATCCGTTGGGACGCCACAACGTGGAGTAGGCAAGCGTTGGTCTTGGCCGAACCACGGGATAAACCACTGTGTCACATCTGTGCTTGATCTTTTGTGGTATTGTGTTTTGTTGAGACTTCACCTTAGCCACTTGGCAATAATCGTGCTAACACTTAACAAGTTTTTGTGGCTTAAGTTTGAAGTTTTTACAGGATCACCTATTCACCCCCCCCTCTAGGTGCTCTCACAAGCTCACGTCCCCTCCTGGGACAGCGAGAGAACCCTCTCCCACGGCGCGAAGACGACGCACCCGTGTTCCGTTCCTCGAACGACTCGCGCCACGCGCAACGGCTGCCCCGCGAACCACTCGTCACGTCGCATTAACTCTGCGGCAGGACAGGCGGCACCTTTGGCAGGCGAAGCAGGCGACGCTTCGCTTCCGCCATAATGACCGCGTCAAAAAAGGTGCACCACGTCGTTCGATTTCGTATCCTTTCCCTTTTCCTCCTTCTCTCTCTTACAACAGGGACCGAGAAAGGGGATACCCCGAAAGGGATCCTTCTCCGCGAAGGAAACGGGCCCCGAGCCCCCCTACTGATCAGAGGTTCGAAGGCTGGCCCCTCGGAAGGGTTCAACAGCCGCCTCAGAGCACTCGGGCTCCGCGCCCACTACTGGTCAGAGGTTCGAAGGCTGGCCCCTCAGTTCAATGGCCGCCTCAGGCCACTCGGGCTCCGCGCCCACTACTGGTCAGAGGTTCGAAGGCTGGCCCCTCGGAAGGGTTCAACGGCCGCCTCAGGCCACTCGGGCTCCGCGCCCACTACTGATCAGGGGTTCGAAGGCTGGCCCCCGAAGGGCTCAACAGCCGCCTCAGACGCAGAGCGAGGGATGACCCTGGGTACGTTCGATACATAACCAAGGCTCGGGTTGTGCTCCCGAGGTACCCTAGGACATTTCCGAGACCAACAGGAACGATCTTGTAACGGAATCCCACCAGAGGGAGGCATCGAGCCCTCGGACCCCGTCAAAAGGGGACCGGGTCCGGCAAATCACCCGCAGGTACTTTTGGAGCGCGCCTCCGGGCCACTAGCCGACCCCTCGCGAATGGGGCACGGGCATCCACTCGGATTACCCGTTAGCAACTCACTGGAGACACCATGTTCGGCGCCCTTTGAGGGCAACATGGCGCTTTCCCCCCTCCTCCTTGCGGAAAGGCGACGTAGGGGCATATGTAAAAAAGTCAAGTCTGTCCTTGATCGTCCTCTCGCTCTGTGCGGAGGCTCGGGGGCTGCTCTCGCAAACCCGGCTCTGGCCAAACCGTTGACAACGTCAACATACCAGCCTGAGAACTTGGGACTCGACTGTGCACCCGGGCTATGGCCAGTTCGCATGAGGGAACAACCAGACCGGCTGAAGCATCACGAAACGCATTAAGACCTCGAAGGAGTCAAACCACTCCTCCAAGGCCTCGGGGGCTACACCCGGCGGGTGCACTCGCGCGCACCCACCGGAACGAAACGCAACCGAGAAAGGCCGGTCCCCTTGCAAAAAAAGTGCGACAAAAGCCTCCAAGCGAGTATTAACACTCCATTCGAGGCTCAGGGGCTACTGTCGGGGACCATAATTAGGGGTACTCCCAAGACTCCTAATCTCAGCTGGTAACCCCCATCAGCACAAAGCTGTGAAGGCCTGATGGGTGCGATTAAGTCAAAGCTCGGTCCACTCAAGGGACACGACCTCGCCTCGCCCGAGCCCAGCCTCGGGCAAGGGCAGCCGACCCCGGAGGATTCACGTCTCGCCCGAGGGTCCCCTCAAGCAATGGACACACCTTCGGCTCGCCCGAGGCCCAGTCTTCACCGAGAAGCAACCTTGGCCGGATCGCCACACCTACCGACCATATCGCAGGAGCATTTAATGCAAGGATGGCCTGACACCTTATCCTGATGCGCGCCCTTCAGTCGACAGAGCCGAAGTGACCGCAGTCACTTCGCCGCTCCACTGACCGGCCTGACAAGAAGACAGCGCCGTCTGCGCCGCTCCGACTGCTGTGCCACTCGACAGAGAGAGGCTGACAGCAGCCAAGTCCGGCCTCGGGTGGCATAGGAAGCTCCGCCTCGCCCGACCCTAGGGCTCGGACTCGGCCTCGGCCCCGGAAGACGACGAACTCCGCCTCGCCCGACCCCAGGTCTCGGACTCGGCCTCGGCCCCGGAAGATGACGAACTCCGCCTCGCCCAACCCCAGGGCTCGGACTCGGCCTCGGCCCCGGAAGACGACGAACTCCGCCTCGCCCAACCCCAGGGCTCGGACTCGGCCTTGGCCCCGGAAGACGATGAACTCCACCTCGCCCGACCCCAGGGCTCGGACTCAGCCTTGGCCTCAAATGATGGTCTCCGCCTCGCCCGACTCGGGGCTCGGACTCGACCTCGACCTCAGAAGACAGATTCGACCTCGACCTCGGAGGAGCCTCCGCCTCGCCCGACCCAGGGCTCGGACCGACCACGTCACAGGGGGGGCATCATTATCCTACCCCTAGCTAGCTCAGGCTACAGGGAACAAGACCGGCGTCCCATCTGGCTCGCCCCGGTAAACAAATAATGATGGCGCCCCACGTGCTCCATGACGACGGCGGCTCTCAGCCCCTTACGGAAGCAAGGAGACGTCAGCAAGGACTCGACAGCCCCGACAGCTGTCCATCCGCAAGGCTCTAGCGCTCCTCCGACGGCCACGACATCACATGAACAAGGTGCCAAGACCTCTCCGGCTGCCACGACGGCATGTACTTAGGGCACTAGCTCCTCTCTGCTAGACACGTTAGCACACTGCTACATCTTTTATTGTACACCTAGGCCCTCTCCTTACGCCTATAAAAGGAAGGTCCAGGGCACTCGTACGAGAAGGTTGGCCGCGCGGGAGGACAGGACGGCGCGTGCAGGCCTCTCGCCCCCTCCCACGCGGACGCTTGTAACCCCCTACTGCAAGCGCACCCGACCTGGGCGCAGGACAAACACGAAGGCCGCGGGTTTCCCCTTTACGCCTGTCTCCTTGTTTCCCCCCTTCGTGCTCCGTCTCGCACCGACCCATCTGGGCTGGGACACGCGGCGACAATTTACTCGTCGGTCCAAGGACCCCCTAGGGTCGAAACGCCGACAGGTAGCCTCGGTGCACCTTCTCTTTGAGGCGGGCTCGACGGTCGCGGCGGTGGTGCTCGTCGCTGAGGCGATCCAGGGCTACAGGCGTCCCGTCCCGCGTGCGCTCGGTGTGGACCGAAGCCTCCCGCATGAGTCGAGAGGATATTGCGCGTTGCTCCGAGGGGCACCCTTGCCTTCGGGAGGCAAAGCTCTCGGCTCGTCGGACCGCTGCGTTTTCTAGGAGATCCTTGAGTTCACCCTGGATACGCCGCCCCTCGGTGGTGGATGGCTCTGGCATTGCTCGGAGTAGCATCGCCGCTGCAGCTAGATTCTGGCCGACCCCGCTGAAGGCCGGGGGTAGCCCTGCCCTGGCATCGTGAATGATACGACACTGGACGTCTCGGGCTCGATGAGGCGCTCCTCCGGCAAGTGCTCGGCCTGCCCACTCCTGCTCGATGTTTTATCGGAGCTGCACAAGTCGCCCTGCTTCTTCGTCGAGCTTGGCCTGCATCTCGTGGAATTGCTCGAGTTGTGTGTCCTGACCCCCCGTAGGGACTGGGACCACAGCTAGCTCCCGCGGGATGTCAATGCGAGACGCAGGCACGGGGGCGTTGTCATCTTGCGGCATGCCGGGGTGGTTGTCCTCGCAGTGGTCCCCCTGATCGATGTGGAAACACTCGCGGCTTGGGTCGCAACCCTCGTCGCCGAGGCTATGGCCATCGTCAGAGCAGCCGGAGAGGCAGTAGTCACATGCGGACATGAAGTCTCGCATGGCACTGGGATCACTGAGTCCGGAGAAATCCCAACCGAAGTCGGAGTCGTATTCTTCCTCAGAACCCGCGGGTCCGGAGGTTGAGACGGCCGTCAGTCGGTCCCAAGATGACCACATATGACACCCTGGAAGGTCAAGGTATGCCCTGGCGAAAGCGCTCACCGAAGCGGGGTCGCTTGGTGGATCGAGGCTGAATCTAAAAGGGACAGGGTGAAAAACGGACGGTGGCAAAGTCGCGTCGGGGACGGACTGCACCGTTATCTCAGGTACGAGGCTAACGCCCAGCAAGTCCTTTGCGAGGGTGCTGGCGTCATCAGTCCGCTTGGGGTTGGCGCATTGCGGGGAAGCGACACCCATCGTTGTCTCAGGTGCGAGGTCAACACCCGACATAGCCCCCACAGGGGTGCCGGCGTCGTCGACTCGCTCTGGCCCGACAGCCGACGAGGTGCCGCCTCCTGCATGACCATGGTTGCCCCGTCTCCTCCTCCGGCGAGGAGGGTGGCGGGGCAAACCCGGGTGTTTCTCTTCTGCCATGATGGGAAGCCGTCGTCGTGTTCGCCGCTGCCGGGCGAGCCGACGACCGTCGTCGCCGTCGCGCTGCGGGGGGAGGAGTACCATGTCGTAGCTGCCGTCAAGGGACATGAACTCGAAACTCCCGAAGCGGAGCACCGTCCCCAGCTGAAGAGGCTACTAGAGGCTACCCATCTGGAACTCAACGGGAAAGTGTTCGTTAACACGCAGTGAGCCCCTACCTGGCGCGCCAACTGTCGGCGTTTCGGACCCGCGAGGACCGTCAATCGACTAGTAAATTTGTTGCTGCGTGTCCCTGCCCAGATGGGTTGATGCAAGATCGAACACAAGAGGAAAATGAGGCTTATGTTATCTCGCACCGGGGTGCTTGTAGTAGGGGTCACAAGTGTCGTGAGGGAGCGAGGGCGAGAGCGAGTGGGAGAGAGAGAGAGAGAGTCCCTGCGTGTCTCCCCGTCTGCCCCCGACGTCCCACGCTGTCAGTGTTGCAACGTCTGTCCACGACGTCCAACGTGTGTCCACGACGTCCAACGTGTGTCCACGACGTCCAACGTGTGTTCACGACGTGCCTTAGGAAGGCCCTGAACATCCCCTTTTATAGATACAAGGAGATGCCCAGTTGTACAAGGGGGTGTAGCTATGTGCTATCGTGGCTGGCGGAGGAGCGCCTTGAGCCCTGTACACGAGCTAACGTGGCCGTCGGAGAAGTTCCTTGAGCCCTGTAGAAGCACAGCTGTCGGCGCGGCGTGGATCCTGCTGATGTTGTCTTGCTTCCGTAGGGGGTTTGAGAGCAACCGATGTCATGGGCGCACGCGGGGAACCATCATTACCTGTTACCGGAGTGACCTTAGATGAGACACCGGTCTTGTTCCTTCGTAGCCTGAGGCAGCTAGCTAGGAGTAGGGTAATGATGTATCCCCTGTAGCGTAGTCGGTCCGAGGCCCAGGTCGGGCGAGGCGGAGACTTCTCCTGAGGCCGAGGCTGGGCTCGGGCGAGGTTGTGACTCCTCCCGAGGCCGAGGCCTGGGGTCGGGCGAGGCGGAGATCTTCTTTTGAGGCCGAGGCTGAGGCCGAGCCCGAGGCCTGAGGTCGGGCGAGGCGGAGATCTTCTTCCGAGGCCGAGGCTGAGGCCGAGGCCTGAGGTCGGGCGAGGCGGAGCTCCCTATTGCGCCCGAGGCCAAACTCGTGGGAGATCGTAACTCAGTTTTATCCTGGTGGTTGGCACAGTTGCCGGAGCGGGGCGAACAACGCTGTTTTCCTGTCAGATCGGTCAATAAAGGGGCGAAGTGACTGCGGTCACTTCGACCTTGCCGACTGAGGCACGCGTGTCAGGATAAGGTGTCAGGCGATCCCCGCATTAAATGCGCATGCGATACGGTCGGCTGGTAAGGCGATTTGGCCAAGGTCGCTGCACAACAAAGTCTGCCCAAGCTAGGCTTCAGGCGAGCCGAGGGTGCGCTCATCGCCTGAGGGGACCCTCGGGCGAGGCGTGAATCCGTCCGGGACTACTGTTCCTACCCGAGGCCGAGGCTGGGCTTGGATGAGGTCGCGTCCCTCGGTAGATGTGGCCTTGACTTGAACCGCGCTTTATCAGCCGTGTATGGTTTGCTCTGAAGATATTTTTCGGCCGCGTTTAGGAGTATTGGAGGTACCCCTAATTACGGTACCCGACACAAACCATATGGATTGAGAGGTATTGAAGTGGATTGAGAAAGATTTTGACTAGTAGTAGATTTATTCCCTCTCAATCCATATGGATTTGGGACAAAACGAACATGACCCAACTTAAATTTGAAAGCTCTCACATTGGATGTTTAAATGTTAATTATGGGTATTAAATATTTCATTTGTTCTAATTTATAATTCGTTTGACTTTTTACACTAAGTTTGAACGATTCATTTTATTCATTTTTTTGCAAAAAACTGAAAATTTCAAAGGCATACTTAAAGTATATTATATGCTAAAAATTATGACAGTAAAAATTAATGATGATAACAAAAAAATGAATAAGATGAGTCGATCAAACTTGTAGTAAAAAAGAGAGTATAGTCTATATTTAAACCTAATTCATAATTGATATTCAATTTGCGTGACACAAACTAAACTTTAGCTAGGGAACTAAACACCCTCTTAATTTTATGTGAAAATGTTGGGTAAATTTGATTATTTGTGTCTTTATACATTGCCACTCGTTAACATGGGTGCTATAGTAGGACTGGACTTACATTTGGTGCTAAAAAATGACAGTGGCGTAATTCAGCGAGAAACAATTGTATTATAGGATATTTTAGCTACCGACAACATTAGTGGGACATTTGGCGAGCGGCAATATTAGGGACCCATATAAGCAAATTTGTCGAGAAACATAGATAGAGAGACGAGGTTTAGACCATGTTTCAAACCTCCAAAACTAACAGTTAACAACTAAAATTAGCTGAGAGGTTTAGAACATGTCAGCTAATGAACCAACTAATTATTAACTATACACTCTAAATAGTTATTAGTTCTTAGCTATCCCAACTCAGCTAAAACTAATTGTTGAGCACCATATTCGGTACCAGGGAAGGACGGACGGTCTGATCATGTGGCCCAGACAGTCCGCGCCTGAGATGGTTCACGATTAGATCAAATCAAGTGACATCTCTCCCTTTTTCGTGCATGTTTATATGCAACACCCTGAATTAAGGGTATAAAATTTCTTCTCTAATACCAACCAAATTCAGGTGTTACCTCTTTTTCTTCTCTATAGTTTTCTTTCTCTTCCATTTAATAGAGGGATGATTATTTATTTTGGAGATGTATTAATGTTCTAGGAGATTAAACCCTAGGGGGATGTGAAATGTTGCAACATGCTTAGCCTAAACTTTGTTTTTGATTGATGCACATGTTTGAAATATTCAAATTTGTGTTTGCGGTTTGAATTCAAAAGAAGAAAAAAATAAAAAGAATTAGAAATTCGGGAATAAAAAGAGAAGGCAAAGAAGCCCAGCCCCCCTTTTCTCCCTCTCCCTCCTCTCGTCCTTTAGGCCCACTCGGCCCACGTTGGCGCCTGCCTCTCCCTCGTGCTCGACCACTGCGCAGTGGGGCCCGCCCGCCAAGCGACTCACCCGCGGGTGTCGACGACCCCAGGTCCACTGACCAGCGGGTCCCACGCGTTAGCGTGCCCCTCCCTTCCACGCGACATCCCGACCGGGCCTACCTGTCAGCTCTCCCTTCCCCACCGCCACCCCGCTCGCACCGCGCCCGCCGCGCCCACGTCCGCGCGGATCGTGGCCACGACCGTGAGCCAAGGCATAACCCCCCTTGGCACTAACCCTCCCCCTGCTCGCCTTTTTCCCCCACGCGTCCAGCTAACCTCCCCTTCCCTGCGCTCGTCGTGCCTCGCCGAGGAGCGCCGTCGTGCGTGTGTTCGCCGAGCCTCGGAGCCACCGCGTCTGTCGTCCTCTTCGTTGAGCTGCTCGACCGAGCTTCACCGTGGGTGAGAACCGCTGATCCTCTCTCCTCCTTTTTCTCCCCCTCGTCCGTCCTTTCTTCTCCCTCTCCACGCTCGCCGGTGAGTAACCACGCCGGCGTCGAGCCCTCCTCGGCCATCCGCCATCACTCACAACCCCGCCCCGCGCCATCGCCGCTCCGGGCCCCGGAGCGTCTCGCCCGAACGAGCTCGGGAGGTGGATGACGACCCCGACAAGGGGGACCCACCCGTCAGCCCCTCAGCACCGCCCCTCCTTTCCCCTCTCTGGGTCGCCGACAGGCGGACCCCGCGTGTTTGTGCAATCCCGTGCCCCACCGTGCCCCCGCACTGGCCCCGTCGCTGACCAGCGGGCCCCATTCCACTAGGGACCCACCTGTCACCCGCCGTTCGCTTAAGTCGTCCGCCCGAGCCTCTAGCCTATGGGCCCCGCACGTCGGTGTCGTGCCCTGCCCTAGACCCACCTGTTAGGCGCCGCGTGCCCGCGCGCTCGCGCGCTCGCCTACCATTTCTAATCTCGGTCGTTGATCCGAGATCTAACGGCTGAGGAAACCCGATACCCCTTCAGCTTGTCGTTTTGTAAAAATAACCCTCGGTTCTCTGGAATAGAACTCGCCGTCCTTAGTTATTACAGTCATGCCTCTGGTTTTTTGCAGAGGGAACCCCAGGTTTATTTGTAATTAGAAAAATAGGTTTAAAGGGTTTTTAATTCCAAAACTTGTGAATTTCATATCTTTTGCATAACTCCAAATTGGATGGTTCAAATTACAAAATTGTCGGGGACCATAATTAGGGGTACCCTCAAGGCTCCTAATTCTCAGCTGGTAACCCCCATCAGCACAAAGCTGCAAAGGCCTGATGGGTGCGACTAAGTCAAGGATCGGTCCATTCAAGGGACCCGATCACGCCTCGCCCGAGCCCAGCCTCGGGCAAGGGCAGCCGACCCCGGAGGATCTACGTCTCGCCCGAGGCCCCCCTCCAGCAACGGACACACCTTCGGCTCGCCCAAGGCCCAGTCTTCGCCAAGAAGCAACCTAAGCCAAATCGCCACGCCAACCGACCAAATCGCAGGAGCATTTAATGCAAAGGTGGCCTGACACCTTTATCCTGACGCGCGCCCTCCGGTCGACAGAGCCAAAGTGACCGCAGTCACTTCGCCGCTCCACTGACTGGTCTGACAAGAGGACAGCGCTGCCTGCGCCGCTCCGACTGCTGTGCCACTCGACAGAGTGAGGCTGACAGCAGCCAAGTCCGGCCCTAGGCGCCATGGGAAACTCCGCTCCGCCCGACCCAGGGCTCGGACTCGGGCTCAACCCCGGAAGACAACGAACTCCACTCCGCCCGACCCAGGGCTCGGACTCGGGCTCAGCCCCGGAAGACAACGAACTCCGCTTCGCCTGACCCCAGGGCTCGGACTCGGGCTCAGCCCCGGAAGACGACGAACTCCGCTTCGCCCGACCCCAGGGCTCGGACTCGGGCTCAGCCCCTGAAGACGACGAACTCCGCTCCGTCCGACCCCAGGGCTCGGACTCAGGCTCAGTCCCGGAAGACGACGAACTCCGCTTCGCCCGACCCCAAGGCTCGGACTCAGCCCTGGCCTCAGCCGATGGTCTCTGCCTCGCCCGACCCAGGGGCTCGGACTCGACCTCGGCCTCGGAAGACAGACTCGACCTCGACCTCGGAGGAGCCTCCACATCGCCCAACCCAGGGCACGGACCGACCACGTCAAAAGAAGGCGCCATCATTACCCTACCCCAAGCTGAATCAGGCTACGGGGAACAAGACCGGTGTCCCATCTGGCTCGCTCCGCCAGACAAGTAATGATGGCGCCCCGCACGCTCTATGACGATGGCGGCTCTCAGCCCCCTTACGGAAGCAAGAGGACGTCAGCAAGGACTCGACAGCCCCGACAGCTGTCCTTCCGCCAGACTCCAGCGCTTCTCCGACGGCCACGACACCACACGAACCGGGTGCCAAAACCTCTCCGGCTGCCACGATGGCATGTACTTAGGGCGCTAGCTCTCCTCCGCTAGACACGTTAGCACACTGCTACACCCCTCACTGTACACCTGGATCCTCTCCTTGCGCCTATAAAAGGAAGGACCAGGGCCCTCTTAGAGAGGGTGGGCCGCGCGGGGAAGGACGGGACAGGCGCTCGCGTGAGGCCGCTCGCTCCCTCCCGCGTGGAACGCTTGTAACCCCCTACTGCAAGCGCACACGACCTGGGCGCGGGACAAACACGAAGGCCGCGGGATTTCCACCTCTCACGCCCGTCTCCCTATGGCTGCCTTCCCCCCTTCGCGCTCCGTCTCGCGCCGACCCATCTGGGCTGGGGCACGTGGTGACAATTTACTCGTCGGTCCAGGGACCCCCCCGGTCTTGAAACACCAACAGTTGGCGCGCCAGGTAGGGGCCTGCTGTGTGTTGACGAACAACTTCCCATCAAGCTCCAGATGGGCAGTCTCCAACAACCTTTCCAGCCCAGGACGGTGCTCCGTTTCGGGAGCCTTGAGTTCATGTCCCTCGACGGCAGCTACGACATGATACTCCTTCCCCTGCCGTGCGACAGCGACAATGGTGGCCGACAGCCTGCCCGCCTGCGGCGGAATCGACGACGTCTTCCCTGCGTGGTGGAAGAACAACATTCGAGCTCACCCCGTCCCCTCCCCCGCCGACGGAGGAGGAGGCGGGGCAACCAAGACCAAGCAGGAGGCAGCACCTCGTCGGCTGTCGAGCGAGTCGACGGCGCCGGCGCCCCAACGGGGGGCACGTCGGGCATCGACCTCGCGTCTGAGACGAAGACGAGCGCCGTCTCCCCGCAACACGCCAATCCCAAGCAAACGGACGACGCCAGCACGCTCGCGAAAGGCTTGTTGGGTGTCTCCCTCGTACCTGAGACGACGGTGCAGTCAGTCCCTGACGTGACTTCGTCACCGCCCGTCGACCAAGAGGTACCCATCGATTCCCATCTCACGCCTTTTGGATTCAGCCTCGACCCACCAAGCGACTTCGCTTTGGCGGACGCTCTCATAGAGGCGAGTCCAAACCCTCTGGGGTATCGTATGCGGTCACCCTGGGACCGGCTGACGGACGTCTCGACCTACGGGCCCTCGGGGTCCAAGGAAGATGACGAGCCTGACTTCTGTTGGGATTTCTCCGGACTTGGTAACCCCAGTGCCATGCGGGACTTCATGACCGCATGCGACTACTGCCTTTCCGACTGTTCTGACGGTAGCCGCAGCCTCGGCGACGAGGACTGCGGCCCAAGTCATGAATGTTTCCACGTCGATCTAGGGGGTCCTTCCGAAGGCAACCATCTTGGTATGCCAGAGAACGGTGATCTCCCTAGGCCTGTGCCTCACGTTGACAACCTACGGGAGCTAGCTGTGGTCCCCGTTCCGGCGGGGGGTCATGACCCACAGCTCGAGCAAATCCGTGGGGTGCAGGCCAGGCTCGACGAGGGAGCAAGAACACTTGAGCCGATCCGCCGGGACGTCGGGCAGGAATGGGCGGGCCAACCTCCGGCCGGAGAAGTGCGTCATCTACCCCAGGGTATCCAGCACCGCATCACCGACGATGTCAGGGTAAGGCCGCCACCCACTTCTAGTGGAGTCGGCCAGAACCTGGCTGCAGCGGCAATGCTTCTCCGCGCGATGCCGGAGCCATCAACCACCGAGGGGCGGCGAATTCAGGGAGAGCTCAAGAATCTCCTGGAGGGCGCCATGGTCCGACGGGCCGAAAGCTCCGCCTCCCGAAGGCAGGGGTACCCCTCGGAACATCGCGCCGCGACTTCCCGATTCATGCGGGAAGCCTCGGTCCACACCGGGCGCACGCGCAACACAGCGCCTGCGGCCCCGGGTCGCCTCGGCAACGAGCATCATCACCGCAACCGTCGGGCCCACCTCGATGAGAGGGTGCGCCGAGGCTACCACCCCAGGCGTGGGGGACGCTACGACAGCGGGGAGGATCGGAGTCCCTTGCCCGAACCACCCGGTCCACAGGCTTTCAGCCGCGCCATATGACGGGCGCCGTTCCCGACCCGGTTCCGAACCCCGACTACTATCACAAAGTACTCGGGGGAGACAAGACCGGAACTGTGGCTCGCGGACTACCGGCTGGCCTACCAGCTGGGTGGAACGGACGATGACAACCTCATCATCCGCAACCTCCCCCTGTTCCTCTTTGACACTGCTCGCACCTGCCACTTGGGTAGATCTCCAACTGGGACGACCTGGTCCAAGCCTTCGCCGGCAATTTCCAGGGCACGTACGTGCACCCTGGGAACTCCTGGGATCTCCGGAGCTGCCGACAGCAGCCGGGAGAGTCCCTCCGAGACTACATCCGACGATTCTCGAAGCAGCGCACCGAGCTGCCCAACATCACCGATTTAGATGTCATCGGCGCGTTCCTCGCCGGCACCACCTGCCGCGACCTGGTGAGCAAGCTGGATCAAAAGACCCCCCACCAGGGCGAGCGAGCTGATGGACATCACCACCAAGTTCGCCTTTGGCCAGGAGGCGGTTGAGGCTATCTTCCGGAAGGACAAGCAGCCTCAGGGCCACCCACCGGAAGATGCCCCCGAGGCGTCAACTCAGCGCGGGGCCAAGAAGAAAGGCAAGAAGAAGTCGCAAGCGAAACGCGATGCCGCCGACGCGGACCTTGTCGCCGCCGCCGAGTACAAGAACCCTCCGGAGGTGCCAACCTCTTCGACAAGATGCTCAAGGAGCCGTGTCCCTATCATCAGGGGCCCGTTAAGCACACCCTTGAGGAGTGCGCTATGCTTCGGCGCCACTTCCACAGGGCCGGGCCACCCGCAGAGGGTGGCAGGGCTCGCGACGACGACAAGAAGGAAGATCACCAGGCAGGAGAGTTTCTCGAGGTCCGCGACTGCTTCATGATCTACGGTGGGCAAGCGGCGAATGCCTCGGCTCGGCACCACAAGCAAGAGCGTCGGGAGGTCTGTTCGGTAAAGGTGGCGGCGCCAGTCTACCTAGACTGGTCCGACAAGCCCATCACCTTCGACCAAGCCGACCATTCCGACCGCGTGCCGAGCCCGGGGAAATACCCGCTCGTCGTCGACCTCGTCATCGGCGACGTCAGGCTCACCAAGGTCCTCATGGACGGAGGTAGCAGCCTCAACATCATCTACGCCGAGACCCTCGGGCTCCTGCGTGTTGATCTGTCCTCGGTCCGAGCAGGCGCTGCGCCTTTCCACGGGATCATCCCCGAGAAATGCGTCCAGCCCCTCGGACAACTCGATCTTCCCGTCTGCTTTGGGACACCCTCCAACTTCCGAAGGGAGACCCTCACGTTCGAGGTGGTCGGGTTCCGAGGAACCTACCACGCAGTACTGGGGAGGCCATGCTATGCGAAGTTCATGGCCGTCCCCAACTACACCTACCTCAAGCTCAAGATGTCGGGCCCCAACGGGGTCATCACCGTCGGCCCCACGTACCGACACGCGTTCGAATGCGACGTGGAGTGCGTGGAGTACGCCGAGGCCCTCGCCGAATCCGAGGCCCTCATCGCCGACCTGGAGAGCCTCTCGAAGGAGGTGCCGGACGTGAAGCGCCACGCCGGCAACTTCGAGCCAGCGGAGACGGTTAAATCCGTCCCCCTCGACCCCAGTAGCGACGCCTCCAAGCAGATCCGGATCGGCTCCGAGCTTGATCCCAAATAGGAAGCAGTGCTCATCGACTTTCTCCGCGCAAACGCCGACGTTTTCGCGTGGAGTCCCTCGGACATGCCCGGCATACCGAGGGATGTCGCCGAGCACTCGTTGGACATCCGAGCTGGAGCCCGACCCGTGAAGCAGCCTCTGCGCTGATTCGACGAAGAAAAGCGCAGAGCCATAGGCGAGGAGATCCACAAGCTAATGGCGGCAGGGTTCATCAAAGAGGTATTCCATCCCGAATGGCTTGCCAACCCTGTGCTTGTGAGAAAGAAAGGGGGGAAATGGCGGATGTGTGTAGACTACACTGGTCTAAACAAAGCATGCCCGAAGGTTCCCTACCCTCTGCCTCGCATCGACCAAATTGTGGACTCCACTGCTGGGTGCGAAACCCTGTCTTTCCTCAATGCCTACTCAGGGTATCACCAAATCAGGATGAAAGAGTCTGACCAGCTCGCGACTTCTTTCATCACACCCTTTGGGATGTACGGCTATGTCACCATGCCGTTCGGCTTGAGGAATGCGGGTGCGACGTACCAACGGTGCATGAACCATGTGTTCGGCGAACACATTGGCTGGACGGTCGAGGCCTACGCCGATGACATCGTAGTCAAGACGAGGAAAGCCTCTGACCTCCTTTCCGACCTTGAAGTGACATTCTGATGTCTCAAGGCGAAAGGTGTGAAGCTTAATCCCGAGAAGTGTGTCTTCGGGGTTCCCCGAGGCATGCTTTTGGGGTTCATCGTCTCCGAGCGGGGCATCGAGGCCAACCCGGAGAAGATCGCGGCCATCACCGGCATGGGGCCCATCAAGGACTTGAAAGGCGTACAGAGAGTCACGGGATGCCTTGCGGCTCTGAGCCGCTCCATCTCGCGCCTCGGCGAAAGAGGCCTGCCTCTGTACCGCCTCTTAAGGAAGGTCGAGTGCTTCACTTGGACCCTTGAGGCCGAGGAAGCCCTCGGGAACCTGAAGGCGCTCCTTACAAACGCACCCATCTTGGTGCCTCTCGCTGCCGGAGAAGCCCTCTTGATCTACGTCGCCGCGACCACTCAGGTGGTTAGCGCCGCGATTGTGGTTGAGAGACGAGAAGAGGGGCATGCATTGCCCGTCCAGAGGCCAGTCTACTTCATCAGCGAGGTACTGTCCGAGACCAAGATCTGCTACCCACAAATCCAGAAGTTGCTGTACACGGTGATCCTGACGCGGCGGAAGTTGCGGCACTATTTCGAGTCTCATCCGGTAACTGTGGTGTCATCCTTCCCCCTGGGGGAGATCATCTAGTGCCGAGAGGCCTCGGGTAGAATTGCAAAGTGGGCGGTGGAAATCATGGGCGAAGCGATCTCGTTCGCCCCTCGGAAGGCCATCAAGTCCCAGGTCTTGGCGGACTTCGTGGCTGAATGGGTCGACACCCAGCTCCCAACAGTTCCGATCCAACCGAAACTCTGGACCATGTTCTTCGACGGGTCGCTGATGAAGACAGGAGCAGGCGTAGGCCTGCTCTTCATCTCGCCCCTCGGGAAGCACCTATGCTACGTGCTACGCCTCCACTTCCCGGCGTCCAACAATGTGGCTGAGTACGAGGCTCTAGTCAACGGGTTGCGCATCGCCATCGAGCTAGGGGTCCGACGCCTCGACGCTCGCGGTGACTCGCAACTCGTCATCGACCAAGTCATGAAGAACTCCCACTGTCGCGACCCGAAGATGGAAGCCTACTGCGATGAGGTTCGGCGCCTGGAAGGCAAGTTCTACGGGCTCGAGCTCAACCACATTGCCCGACGCTACAACAAGACTGCGGACGAGCTGGCTAAAATAGCCTCAGGGCGAACAACGGTTCCCCCGGACGTCTTCTCCCGAGACCTGCATCAACCCTCCGTCAAGACCGACGACACGCTCGAGCCCGAGAAGGCCTCGGCTCAGTCCGAGGTACCCTCGGCTCAGTCCGAGGTACCCTCGGCCCCCGAGGGTGAGGCACTACGCATCGAGGAGGAGCGAAGCGGGGTCACGCCTAATCGAAACTGGCAGACCCCGTACCTGCAATATCTCCACCGAGGAGAGCTACCCCTCGACCGAGCCGAAGCCCGGCGGTTGGCGCGGCGCGCCAAGTCGTTTGTCTTGCTGGGGGACGGGAAAGAACTCTACCACCGCAGCCCCTCAGGCATCCTCCAGCGATGCATTTCCATCGCCGAAGGCTAGGAGCTCCTACAAGAGATACATTCGGGGGCTTGCGGCCATCACGCAGCACCTCGAGCCCTTGTTGGAAACGCCTTCCGACAAGGTTTCTACTGGCCGACGGCGGTGGCCGACGCTACTAGAATTGTCCGCACCTGCGAAGGGTGTCAGTTCTACGCAAGGCAGACCCACCTGCCCGCTCAGGCCCTGCAGACGATACCCATCACCTGGCCTTTTGCTATGTGGGGTCTGGACCTCGTTGGCCCCTTGCAGAAGGCACTTGGGGGCTACACGCACCTGTTGGTCGCCATTGACAAATTCTCCAAGTGGATCGAGGTCCGACCCCTAAACAGCATCAGGTCCGAACAGGCGGTGGCGTTCTTCACCAACATCATCCATCGCTTTAGGGTCCCGAACTCCATCATCATCGACAACGGCACCCAGTTCACCGGCAGAAAGTTCCTGGACTTCTGCGAGGATCACCACATCCGGGTGGACTGGGCCGCCGTGGCTCACCCCATGACGAATGGGCAAGTAGAGCGTGCCAACGGCATGATTCTACAAGGACTCAAGCCTCGGATCTACAACGGCCTCAACAAGTTCGGCAAGCGATGGATGAAGGAACTCCCCTCGGTGGTCTAGAGTCTGAGGACAACGCCGAGCCGAGCCATGGGCTTCACGCCGTTCTTTCTAGTCTATGGGGCCGAGGCAATCTTGCCCACAGACTTAGAACACGGTTCCCCGAGGACGAGGGCCTACGCCGACCAAAGCAACCAAGCTAATCGAGAAGACTCGCTGGACCAGCTGGAAGAGCCTCGGGACATGGCCTTACTACACTCGGCGCGGTACCAGCAGTCCCTGCGACGCTACCACGCCTGAGGGGTTCGGTCCCGAGACCTCCAGGTGGGTGACCTGGTGCTTCGGCTGCGACAAGACGCCCGAGGGCGGCACAAGCTCACACCTCCCTGGGAAGGGCCGTTCATCATCGTCGAAGTTCTGAAGCCCGGAACGTACAAGCTGGCCAACAGTCAAGGCGAGGTCTACAACAACGCTTGGAACATCCAACAGCTACGTCGCTTCTACCCTTAAGATGCTTTCAAGTTGTTCGTATACCTCGTTCCCACGCAAAGTTTAGTCATCAAGGAAGGGTCAGCCTTGCCTCGGCAAAGCCCGACCCTCCCTCGGGGGCTAAAAGGGGGGAACCCCCTCTGCATCGAAATTTTTCTCGAAAAAAGATCCTTTCTGCCAGAATGTCTTTCGTGCTTTTCGACTACTTCGAAAGTGGATCCTGAAAACGATGGAGTACACGTAAGCAGCCAAGGCTGACCGAGCCGAGGGACTCCTACGCCTCTAGGATACGGATACCTCACTCATCACCTTCTGCGATAAGTAACTCGCGTTCGGTTAAGTGATTCCGCGGATCGAACAAGTCTTCACGCTCGAAAGCTCCTCTGCCGAAGCGATTCTTCGGGCCTTCTCGACTGCGTCGGTGACAGAACCCTATGGACGGGCAAGAGCGCGCGTAAGCGGCAAGGCCGACCGAGCCGAGGGATTCCTACACCTCCGGGATACGGATACCTCACTCATCACCTTCCGTGAAAAGCAACTCTCGCTCGCACAGACAATTCTGTTACCGACGAAAAAGTCCAGATACTCGAAACAAGAGGAAAAGAAGCGCAACTTTACAACACGACGATGGTGTGTTTGGGCCTCGGCGGCCGTAGAAAACACACGCTACAAGATAATCCGACCCTGCAGGCTTGGATCTTGACAGTTGAAGGGAGCAGCAGCACCCTCGGCGTCAACTACACCTTCGACGAGGTCCGACCTAACCTCGGACGACGACGCGGTCCGAGGATCTCCACCCTGAAGGACGACATCATCACCACGCCCAGGCCTTCGCCGCCAGGGTCTTCTCCAGGAATCCGGCTCGAGCAGACGGCTCGGCCGGTCACCCCGAGGCCTCGGCCAGCTGTCCCCCGAAGACATCAGCCCGGCCCGAGGCCTCGGCAACTCAATTCTGGCGTCGGTCCCGCCAGTGGACGACCCGGCCAGGCTCTGGCCGACCAAGCCTTCTTTTCGAGCCAACTCTGCCTCTGCCCGTGCTGACACCGCTACCCCTGGCTTCGGCTCATCGGAGAGCGGCCGAGGGGTTCCTTTAACTAAGCAAGAGAAGCCTCGGACAGCAAGGCCGACCGAGCCGAGGGACTCCTACGCCTCCAGGATATGGATACCTCACTCGTCACCTTTGCACGGGGCAACTCACGCTTGGTGAAGTGGTTCAGATAACCAACAGGCGAGCCTTAGTGCTCGAAAATGAGGAAAAACACGGCTCCGCGCCAAAAATACATACATGTTCAGGCCCCGACAGCCGCAATGAACAAAACACCGGCATTCAAGATGCCATTACAAACGGAACCCCGGTTCCACCTCCGCAGGTACGAACAACCCCACACGATTGGGGGGCCTGCGGAGCAACAGAAGACTGACGAACGGCTTGCCGTCGCTCGCTCCAGCAGTGGCGACGACGATGACTTCTGCTCCGGGGGGTCGAACAGCAGCAGCGATGACCTCGGAGCGGATGCTACTGCCATGAGGCCCTCGTCCATGCCCTCACTCGAGAGGCAAGGACGGGCAGAAGGCCGTAGAGTTGGAGGTCAGTCCGTGGGCGGCACCGGCTATCTCGTCGGCGGAAGAACCTCTTCCAGCTGCCGTGGCGGAAGGCGGCGCCGGGAGCGGCTCCGAAGCCACTCGGGCCAGAGAGCTAGGCACGCGGCAGCTGCCAGCGCCACGGACGGCGAACGCCCTTCCCCCCGATCACTGAGGGAAGGAGCGGGCCGCCGCCCACGTAGGGACCGACCCCAACTCGGCACACTCCCCTCCCCAGCACTGATGATGAAAATCCTTGAAGCTGAGGGAGGGGCAAAGGCCGCAGCCCGGCTCGCTTTTCCCCGCCATCGAACTGGAGGTCACCGTCTTGGGTGACCGCCGGCGAGGGGGTGCAGCCGGGCTGCATGATAAAAATCCTTGAAGCCGAACGATGGCTGAAAGGTACCAACTTCCACGAAGTTGCGTTCCTCCAACGACAAGGCGGAAGGATTGCGGGTGTCCCCCGTCCGAGGGCTCGGAAGGTGGAAAGACACAATGCATAAGAGAGCGCGAAGACATGGTCGCCTTTCAAGGGGGTCACCCTCCTTTTAAAGGTGACTCTCCCTACTTGCGTCCCCAGCCGTCGTGGGCTGAGTCTTCTCCAACACGCTCCAAGGTCCTCCCCCTACGACGCGGGGGCTGGGTCCCACGCGTCATGCAAACTGGCGCAGGGCAGAAGAAGCCAAACCGCCGCGCGCGGTGCATGCAACCGCCCAGCGGTTACAAGCACTCCCCCACTTTCGCCCAGACCAGCGGGTGAAAGGGCGGGCAGCCATGCAGGCGGCATGCAACCGCGCCAAGTGGGCGCACCCCTCCGACTTCCAACGCACCCAGCATGGGGGCCCAGGCCCACGCGTCATGCAACCGGCGCGCCGGTTGCTACGTGCGAGTGACTGCACCGTCGCTCGCACCACTACCACGCCTCCTCGACTGCGGAACCAGTACCGCGACTCGAGGCAACCCTGCGTACGACCCAGCAGTGCCAGCCAGGCGCGACGGTCAATACAGCCAAAAATGGGCCGGCAGTAATGGCGGTGGCAGGCGGACAGGAGCAGCGGTCACGTCGTCAGCCAAGCTCACGTCCCATCCAGGGACAGTGAGAGAAACCTCTCTCACGGCGTGAAGAAGGCGCGCCCGTGTTCCGTTCCTCGAACGGCTCGCGCACGCGCAACGATCGCCTCGCGAACCACTCGCCCCGTCGCATTAACTCCGCGGCGGGACAGGCGGCGCCTCTGGCAGGGGAAGCGAGCGACGCTTCGCCTTCGCCATAATGACCGCGTCAAAAAAGGTACGCCACGTCATTCGATTTTGTATCCTTTTCCTTTTCCTCTTTCTCTCTCTTACAACAGGGACCGGAAAAGGGGGATACCCCGAAAAGGATCCTTCTCCGTGAAGGAAACAGGCCCCGAGCCTCCCTACTGATCAGAGGTTCAAAGGCTGGCCCCTCGGAGGGGTTTAACAGCCGCCTTAGAGCGCGTGGGCTCCACACCCACTGCTGGTCAGAGGTTCGAAGGCCGGCCCCTCGGAAGGGTTCAACGGCCGCCTCAGGCCACTCGGGCTCCACGCCCACTACTGATCAGGGGTTCGTAGGCTGGCCCTCGAAGGGTTCACAGCTGCCTCAGACATAGAGCGAGGGATGACCCTGGGTACGTTCGATACATAACCAAGGCTCAGGCTACGCTCCCGAGGTACCCTAGGACATTTTCGAGACCAGCGGGAACGATCTTGTAACGGAATCCCATCAGAGGGAGGCATCGAGCCCTCGGACCCCGTCGACAGGGGACCGGGTCCGGCAGATCACCCGTAGGTACTTTTGAGCGCGCCTCCGGGCCTCTAGCCGACCTCTAACAAATGGGGCACGGGCGTCCACTCGGATTACCCGCCAGCAGCTCACTGGAGACACCATGTTCGGCACCCTCCGAGGGCAACATGGCGCTTCCCCCCCTCCTCCTTGCGGAAAGGCGACGCAGGGGCGTATGCAAAAAAGTCGAGTCTGTCCTTGACCGTCCTCTCGCCCTGTGCAGAGGCTCGGGGGCTGCTCTCGCAAACCCGGCTCCGGCCAAACCGTTGACAGTGTCAACATACCAGCCCGAGAGCTTGGGACCCGACCATGCACCCGGGCTACGGCCAGCTTGCATGAGGGAACGACCAGACCAGCCGAAGCATTGCGCAAGGCATTAAGACCTCGGAGGAGTCAAACCACTCCTCCGAGGCCTCAGGGGCTACACCCGGCGGGTGCGCTCGCGCGCACCCACCGGAACAGAACGCAACCGAGAAAGGCTGGTCCCCTTGCAAAAAAGTGCGACAAAAGCCTCCAAGCAAGTATTAACACTCCCTTCGAGGATCGGGGGCTACTGTCGGGGACCATAATTAGGGGTACCCTCAAGGCTCCTAATTCTCAGCTGGTAACCCCCATCAGCACAAAGCTGCAAAGGCCTGATGGGTGCGACTAAGTCAAGGATCGGTCCATTCAAGGGACCCGATCACGCCTCGCCCGAGCCCAGCCTCGGGCAAGGGCAGCCGACCCCAGAGGATCTACGTCTCGCCCGAGGCCCCCCTCCAGCAACGAACACACCTTCGGCTCGCCCGAGGCCCAGTCTTCGCCAAGAAGCAACCTAGGCCAAATCGTCACGCCAACCGACCAAATCGCAGGAGCATTTAATGCAAAGGTGGCCTGACACCTTTATCCTGACGTGCGCCCTCCGGTCGATAGAGCCAAAGTGACCGCAATCACTTCGCCGCTCCACTGACCGGTCTGACAAGAGGACAGCGCTGCCTGCGCCGCTCCGACTGCTGTGCCACTCGACAGAGTGAGGCTGACAGCAGCCAAGTCCGGCCCTAGGCGCCATGGGAAACTCCGCTCCGCCCGACCCAGGGCTCGGACTCGGGCTCAACCCCGGAAGACGACGAACTCCACTCCGCCCGACCCAGGGCTCGGACTCGGGCTCAGCCCCGGAAGACGACGAACTCCGCTTCGCCTGACCCCAGGGCTCGGACTCGGGCTCAGCCCCGGAAGACGACGAACTCCGCTTCGCCCGACCCCAGGGCTCGGACTCGGGCTCAGTCCCTGAAGACGACGAACTCTGTTCCGTCCGACCCCAGGGCTCGGACTCAGGCTCAGTCCCGGAAGACGATGAACTCCGCTTCGCCCTACCCTAGGGCTCGGACTCAGCCCTGGCCTCAGCCGACGGTCTCCGCCTCGCCCGACCCAAGGGCTCGGACTCGACCTCGGCCTCGGAAGACAGACTCGACCTCGACCTCGGAGGAGCCTCCACATCGCCCAACCCAGTGCACGGACCGACCACGTCAACAGAAGGCGCCATCATTACCCTACCCCAAGCTGACTCAGGCTACGGGGAACAAGACCGGCGTCCCATCTGGCTCGCTCCGCCAGACAAGTAATGATGGCGCCCCGCACGCTCTATGACGACGGCGGCTCTCAGCCCCCTTATGGAAGCAAGAGGACGTCAGCAAGGACTCAACAGCCCTGACAGCTGTCCTTCCGCCAGGCTCCAACGCTCCTCCGACGGCCACGACACCACACGAACCAGGTGCCAAAACCTCTCCGGCTGCCACGATGGCATGTACTTAGGGCGCTAGCTCTCCTCCGCTAGACACGTTAGCACACTGCTACACCCCTCACTGTACACCTGGATCCTCTCCTTGCGCCTATAAAAGGAAGGACCAGGGCCCTCTTAGAGAGGGTGGGCCGCACGGGGAAGGACGGGACAGGCGCTCGCGTGAGGCCGCTCGCTCCCTACCTCATGGAACGCTTGTAACCCCCTACTGCAAGCGCACCCGACCTGGGCGCGGGACAAACACGAAGGCCGCGGGATTTCCACCTATCACGCTCGTCTCCCTCCGGCTGCCTTCCCCCCTTCGCGCTCCGTCTCGCGTCGACCCATCTGGGCTGGGGCACGTGACGACAATTTACTCGTCAGTCCAGGGACCCCCCGGTCTCGAAACGCCGACAAAAATGTTCATAACATTATTCTCTGTATGTTTAAATTATGTTCATTCACTGCTTTCATGTCCCAATTTTTTTGGTTCGTCTCTAGGTTATTGTAAGACTATAGGAATTTCATTGGAAATAAAGTAAAAGGGTAACACCCTAATGAATAGTCAAGTGCTTAACTTGGTAGGCTAATCCCCATTCAAGGTATGATCCCATCCCTGGAATAACTTTATTTAAGTAAATAATTTATTAAGATGGACCCAATTAAGTAAGTATTTATTGAGATAGACTTGGTTAGAGAACAGTAAACCCTTAAACATAGTGATCTACCCAAGAACCTAGAGTTCACTTGTGTGTATGTACTTTTCTATCGAACCTGTGTTTAATTTGTTGCATATGTTTGGTGTACTGTTCTTTTGTTATACCCCAAATGTGTTGAATGAATGATTACTTTGCGTAGACAATGAGGAGGCTGTGGTTCCCGAGTGTGTTGCAGGAGACTTCCCTGAGTAGCAACCTAGTGAAGTCAAGTGTCCTCTGATCCATTATGTCTTATTTACTTTATAATTCATTGCCCCGCTTACCATGATCAACCTAAGGATTGACTAGTGTTCTGTTTTTCCTGTCCTTGTTTATCCTTTGGGAGTTGGTTACTATGATTAGTATTATGCTACTGCTTTACTTTAATCAATGAACATGATGAGAACATTTATGATACGTTCATGATATCTTGATTATGATGAGGAACTTGTGACACTAAAGAAGGCTCGGGCTGTTTCACTATGTACTCACTCTTTCTTATTTGTTGTTTTCTAATAAGGAAATCGTTGATCGGGTAAGAGTTATGCCTGTTCCCAACCATGCATGTGGCTATTGGACCACTGATTTGCTTCATTATGTATATCGGGCTGCTTCAGCCGCACTCTGATGATATGTCCCGAGTTGTGGACCAACACTTAAAGTTGATCGCCACCTGTATAGGTTTGTCTTGTTTATGTAGATCTGGAACCATCTGATGTATAATGTGTATACTAGCCTCCTGGGACTAGTATTTGAATCACATTTGAGTCCTAGAGGTTTGGGACGCTTCAAGATGGCACCTCAAACTTTGAGTTCTCGTGAAGAGTCGACTCATGGTCATTTGTTTTATGTGCAACCGGTCTCGACTTCTCAACATCAAACATACATGTCTTGTTTTAGAGGACCAGTGGCTATGTCATTTAGATACTCACCTACAACCTCATCAATGTAAGCCTTAGAAGACATTCTCTTACATCAGCCATCACTTAAGATTCTCCTTTTTCTTCCACATTGCAATCTACCATCCACCTCTAGCAAAATTGCTAGCTCTGGCATGCCTGTTCTAATGCCTAGTCGTGTGTCCTCCACTCTCTCAAATGTTGTTGTGAGCACTTGACCCCCCTAATCACCATGTTGGTTATTCCAAAACCAAGGTATTCCCGATCTCTCTCTGGGTCTCCTCATCCACCACCATCCAGGTACCATATTGTATCTCCTTCTCCCAAAATAATTGATGTTTCATTCTAGATGAAGATGACCCATCATACCACAGTCCTCATAGAAGCGAGGGATCTTTTCATATTTTACTTGTAGAAGGACATCATCCTTCCCCTCTAGAGAGCATAACAAAGTGAACAAGAGGTATCTGGGCATCTATATTAACTTTAGACATGTGAAAATATCCTCTTTAGTTGGTATGGCTCCCACCTCCACAAAGACCACTTCCCAACCTTGTTCACTACCTCATTTCAATACAAATACGGGATACAATGAACTTGAACCCAATCCAGCACCATGTGAGGCATGATGGTCAAAATCATTTTAGCTCCATCAGATTCTTCTAGCATGAGTCCACAACCTTGAAGATATACGGACCATTCTTCATGCAGTTTCAATCCCCCACACAAAATACCTACACCATGAAAAGGTTTTTCTAATAGGACAAAAAGAAACCTCACAGACAGGGTTCCACACTGATCTCATGGTTGTCACTAAAGTATTGGACTGTCAATAGCTTCGCCACTGCTGTCCACTTGAACTATGGATAGAATTGCCTTATCTCCCTAGGCAAAAGACACCCTCGTGTTCAGCGTCACTAAGTTAGAGCGTGTGCAACAACTCATTGACATCAAAGTATGCCCCTACGCCCTCCCCAAAATGCCCAATCTTAAATCACCAACCCCCATGTCTAAGTATTTGTGCTAAGGTAACCCCTAGATAAACCCAAATAAGAAGATGGCGTAGAGGGGATGTGTGTGTGTGGGGGGGGGGTCGACGCTAACGACCTCCTTCGATGCAAGTCACCAACATAGTCACTCGAACCCTAGGTACGCGCCTACGTTGCATGCATAGATGCCATCGCTGGTTTGAATCATCGAGGAAGCTACACCCCGTGACTGTGATATGTTGCTGACCATTAGGTATTGACTATTGCCGCCGTAGTAGTAGAACGAGAAGCGTTGTCGCTATTGCCTACTCCATCAACCACACACATCTTAGCTTGATTGGTTCTATAGATGGCCAAACGTGTCGTACGATACATCACTGGCACTGGTACTATAAAGCACGATACTATTAGGAATGACACTATTAGACACGATTGTGACGTGCTTGTAAACGTGCCCAACTATCGGCCAAGGCATGATACCGAAGTGTCTAATTATGTCGTGCCAGCTCAGACACTATTTTTTCATTTTAAGAGCTCAACAGATCTAGAACATCTTTAATTAGAACACCTTTAAGATTACATATATATAATTTCAAAACATGAATATTCATACTAGTATAGACTATATTTATTATATTTAAAACCATAGAAAATCACGATTCACAATCAAATGCACACATCACAATCCTATCCATAGACTAGCAATTGGTCTAAGCTGTGCTGACCACTTAATCGTGTAATACTCATACTAGCCACTGCCGCCACTGTGCTAGGGTGACGGCCTCACTATATGAATTATATTATGTCGTGCCACACCGAAACACTATAGACCATGTTGTGTCTAGTACCAGCTTATTTAGCACAACACACTTGATCATCTATAGTTGGCACATGGCTCGCCATATTAGGTATAAATATAGGTGCCAGAATGCTTAGTGTCCTTGTGAGCTGCAAATGGGCTGGCTGATGACCTCCCCTTGGGCCCATTGTCTCTCTCAGCCAGTCGTCGTCCACCTGTGCCTGAGTGAACTGGACGAAAAAGGTTTACTTCCTCACTTCCCACAAAGTTCGGCTGGCCGCATCCTCATGCTCATGCTCATGCACGGTCCTTCTCAAGAGGAATGGTCCAGGGGCTCTGCATTCCCCGCATGACTCTCTTGGACGTGCGGCTGGGAGAGGCCACAATTGGCCCGGTTGCGCCGCCCGATCTATATGTACACTACGAGGGCGTCCCGGGTGCAAAAATAGACAGTCGTTGCTGCTGCTCCTCCGATCTTCTTCCCTCTTCTCCTTTCCTTCCTCCCAGCCGCGCGCGCGGAGGGAAGGAGAAGAAGAGATTAGAAGGGCGCCGGAAGGAGAAGAACACAGCTACATTGACTAGCCAATAACTAGGAAAAAAAAAACAAAATTAGGGTCGGCTGGGCAGGCCGCGGCGCGCGGTGGGCGCGGAGGGGAGCAGGTTTCCACGCGCTCTTCTCTCTGCCTTCATCTGATCGATCGGTTCAAGAACACGCCGGAATTGAAGTCTCGCATTGCACTTGCACACCGCCGAGAGCCTCGATCCATGCCTCCGCCTCCGCCTGCCCCTGCCATCGCCGTCGTGCCGCTGCCGCCGAGCCGCCGCCGCTTACCGGCTGCTACTGACTGATCGCTCTGGATGTAGCTATAGGTACCTCTCGCTCGATTGACATGCTGTTCATATAACCTCTAACAAGCCTCAAGAATCAAACGCAAACAAAGGTACGCGTGTCAATTTACGATCGTATCTATTCTCTGCTGCTGTGAATTATGAATTCCTAATAGATCAGTGACTCGGATGCATGTATGGAAAACGAAGAAGCCGCCCTGCCACCGGCTGCCACTGGCGCCGGAGGCAGCAACCGCTCGTTAGCCAGGATGGCAATCGCGGTCGGCCATTTCCACGACCTCAAGCCCCCCGCCGTGCGGAACCGGCACTACAGCCTCCACTCCGTCGCGCTGCTCGACAGCCCGCTGCTCGACAGGGGTCATAGGGAGCCCGGCGGCGGCGCCGGAGGGGGCCACACCGGCCTGTCCCCGCGGCGCCGGAGCCAGTCCTCCCCGTGCTTCACGACCGTGGCGCCTGCTGCCGGCTCGGAGCACGCGGACCGGTCCGAGAACAAGACGATGCCGCGCGTGGAGATCGTCGCGGGCCGCCACGCCCGCGGCGTGCGCGAGCTCATCGCTGGCGCCGCGGCCGCCATCACGTCCGGGACCCGGCTTGTCCCCGCGCAGAACGGCCTCAGTGGTGCGCTGCTGCTCAACGGCAGCCGCGCTGGCGAGCACGTCGCCGTCATCAAGCCGCTGGACGACGCGGCGACGGCGAACGGTGGCGGTGGTGGGTATGCAAGCAAGACCGTGCTGCGGGAGGTGGCCGCCTTCCTCCTCGACCACGACGGCTTCGCCAGCGTGGAGCCGACCGCGCTGATCAAGATCTCGCGGCCCGCGACGGCGACGACGACCGTGGCGTCGATCCAGCGCTTCGTGGCGCACGAGTACGACGCCGGCGAGCTGGGGCCCTCGCGGTTCTCGGTGGCTTCCGTGCACCGAGTCGGCATCCTCGACGTCCGCCTCCTCAACATCGATCGGCACGCCGGCAACATCCTCGTCAAGGACCCGCCGCGGGGCTTACAGCGCGCCCACGGAAGCTCATCCACGGCCACGCCGGCGCGGCTCGACCTCGTGCCGATCGACCACGGGCTCTGCCTGCCGGAGCAGCTCGACGACCCGTACTTCGAGTGGCTGCACTGGCCGCAGTCCTCCCTGCCCTTCTCCGACGACGAGCTGGCGTACGTGGCGTCGCTGGACCCGTTCAAGGACGCCGAGACGCTCCGCGCCGAGCTGCCGTCCCTGAAGGAGCCCGCCATCCGGATACTCACCGTCTGCACCATCTTCCTGAAGCGCGCTGCCGCTGCCGGGCTCTGCCTCTCCGACATCGGCGACATGATGACCCGCGAGTTCACGGCTCAGCAGGATGGGCTGAGCACACTCGAGGCGCTATGCAAGCAAGCGCACGACTCCGTCCTCCCACACCCCTCGCCCGACGGCGACGGCGAGAGTACAAGCGTCTCCGGCGGGCGGAAACACGTGTCGTTCGGCGACCTGAGCCTCGCGGAGTGGACGTCGTTCCTGGAGAGGTTCGAGCAGCTGCTGCCGGCGGCGCTCGAGGACAAGAAGTGCGCGGTGCTAGGGACGTCGTCGTCGTCGTTCTGACTTCTGGCCGTGCTACGTAGTACGTACTAGTCAATCACTACCGCCACCATTTGCATGCATACATGCGTGAGTGCTTGCGTGGATGCAAAATAATACACGTGTGCATGCCAGCTTGACGGGTAACTGGGCCTGCATGTGCGTGTACCTACTAGCTCCGTCTGGATGCGTTTTGTGTGTCTACTACGTAGGGTATGACGAGGAGGCCGTGTAAGAGAGAAGACGACCTTACTTGTACGGTGGCATTGGCATGCATGCTGTTGGGATGGGACTTGGGAGCTGCTGTGGAACACCCTTCCAAAGAAGCTGACGTGTCGGGCAATGCCACCCGATACCTTGAACAGCAACGACTCTTCCCAGGCGGGCCTATATACACAACACGTACGAGAAGTACACTGAAAATTGTATATACGACAGTAGTTCGATCAGTGTGGATTTTCCGCAATGACGGCCACGCCGGAAACTACATTATGGTACACAATAAAACCCCGTGCTTTTCGGCGGGATTACATTAGAAAGCAGGTAGAAATGTATAGTAGTTGTTATTACCTTTTGGAAAATACATGGAGGAAGGAAACTGTTCAAGGTGTGTGATGGCAGAAAATTTAGCAGAGCATGCATGTATAAATGGGAGTTGCTAAAGTAAATCACATGTGTCTGATTTTCTCTCTCTCTCTCTCTCTCTCTCTTTATTTTTAGACAACAAACAACATCCATCTATCCTCAATTCCACCATCATAGTTTGTTAAAAAAAGCAATTTAGTGATGAAACAATTGGTTCTGACAATAAGTGAAGATACAACAGCATGTTTTGTATATGTATAACTCGCTAACAGTTCATAATCTAGTACTATTAGTTATTGAAGGAATACAATGATGAGAGACATAGAAAGTATATACATTCTTACGGAGGGTTGTCGGGGCTAGAATAGCGCAAAGTGTAGACAAAACAGACTGATAAGAACCAAGACGTCGGCGTAGAAGAAGCAGACGATCAGCGAGCAGTCGCGATAGCGCTTTCCAAAAAAAAAAACTAATATGGCCCCTATCCCGTACGGGGACACAAGGGGATGTAGGCTCGAAGACCCTGCTCTGTCAACTCCGACGGCACGACGGCGGCGGGCGGAGGGATGGGAAAGACGAAGACAGCACGATGCTTTAAAACAAGGAATTGAAAGTCTCTACGAAGGACGACATCTCACCCCACGTTATACACACACAACATAATAGCCAAAATAGGTCCAAGACATTCAACACGTCTAAGCACAACACAAGGCACTCAAGTCTTACATCAAACGACATGATAAAAAAGAGTAACAATAAGAATAGACTGTAGCTTTCTTTTTTCTGAAGCAATAAGAATAGGTATACTTGAGGCTGCTACTTCATCAATTGTTGCTTCGGTTATCGGTGGCGCTAGCTGGATGTGGGGACAGGGCCTGGCGGGCCGTGCCAGCCCGTTTCCGTTTGGGCATCTATAGCGGCGGAGGCGCTGTGCACGATTGAAGGGGGAGGGGAAGCGGCGACGCGACGGGGCGCAAAATTGCAAATGGTGTTTAACCGGGAAGTATTAAGGCTGGATTTAGATTTGGTGCCAAAGAAATGACCGTAGGGTAATCGAGCGAGAAACAATTGTATTATAGAATGTTTTAGTTATTATTAGAAATGTTGTGTTGTGAGACATTTTGGCGAATGGCGATATATATACACAAACCCAAATAAGCAAATTTGCCCTGTTTCTCTCCTCCTGCGCCCTCGATCACTCGCTCTGTCTGTCGCATCACCGTGTCTGTTTGACCTCCCCTGGCCCTAGCTAGGAGACCGTACCAGACCCAAACTAGACGTGTCAGAAAATTCGAAATAGATGAATCAAGACTACTGACGCGAGACGACGCGGATAGACGGAAGCAGTAGGGCCTTTGTAGGCCCTCCTGTCCTGCCTGAGTGTAATAAAGCTCGTACTCATGCGTGTCTACTGACGCAGCTGGAATCTCACTGCTAGCTTTCCTCGGACAGAAAAATAATAATACGAGAAAATGCGCCGTGCGTGCATCGTGGTCGTGGGTGCAATAGACGAGCAAAAGTTCTGGGGTCCTGCCACGTACGAACTCTTTCTCGCTGTTATCGAGAGGAGAGGGTCTTTGAGTTCGACGCATGGCATGATGATGAATGGGAGGGAGAAACCAAGGGTATATTCAGGATGTGTTGACCTGGCGGCACTGCTTCCTGATCTGGCCGTTGGTGCCGGTGAGCACGTCGACGCGGCCCATCTTCTTCATGGACATGGAGAAGGCGGCGTAGAAGCTGGCGGGGGTGGCGAGGTCGTCCATCACCTGCGCGGCGGCGGCGTTCTGCGCCAGGGCGGCGTCGGAGGCCAGCGTGACCTGGCCCCGCCGCACCCGGGCGTAGAACCCGCTGTCGAACCTGGCCGGCGAGCCGCCGTCCAGGCCCACGGTGGCGGACGCAGGCGACGGGTTGGGGCACGAGGACATGAGCGCGCGGGCGTAGGCGGAGTCCAGCAGCGGGTCCACGCTGGTGGCGTTCCCCTGGTACAGGCGCGGGGTGACGCTGGAGCAGCTGGCCACGCCGATGGTGTGCGCGCCCGACAGCGCCACCAGGTCCGTCAGGTTGAGCCCGCGCCTGCCGAAGCTCGCCAGCAGGCCGCCGAGCCCCGCGAAGGGCGACGGCAGCGCCCCCGGCCCCGCCGCGTCGGACGCCAGCGACGGGGCGGCGCCGTCCCGCCGCCCCGTCTCCACCTGCCACAGCGACGCCCCGAACTGGTACGACACCGCGTCGCGCGCCGCCAGCGCCACGATGTCCGCGCACGACACCACCCCCGGGCACGCCTTCTCCACCTGCGCCTTGATCGCGTCGATCGCCTCGTACCCGCCCACCGACAGGTTCGGCGCCGCCGTCTTCTCGCTCTGCGGGTTGTCCAGCAGGATCGACGCGTCGCAGCCCTGCATGGGATTGCCGGATGGGGATGGGAACAGTAATAAATAAGAGCCGACAAAAGTGCGCTGGGTACGGCAGCAGGTGCGCACTCTGCTGAGAGCCTGAGACTGAGAGTGAGAGCCTCCTCCAAAGCCCCAAAGCAGCTGGAAACATACTGGCAACTGGAAAGGGCCAGTGCACTGCATACCAAGCCATTACCCCATCCGTGCAGTGCAGTGCAGGACGCGGAGATGCTTTACTACGAACGACACCGGCCAGCCACACTCCGTATGCATGTACCATATATGTACGCAAAAACATAACAAAACAAAAAAAAAGGCTCGAGTTTCTGCTGTGCTCGTCTGGCCGGCGCCTGAATCTAGCATTTGCGACAGGTGGGGTCAATGCCGTGGTTGCAGGAGGAAGAAGACGATGCGTTTTCGATCTGGAGCAGGGGGAGGCGGAGGCCGGCCGGACGCGCGCCGTGCCGACAAGAGACTAAGAGAGTTAAATGCACGGACACAGGCGAAGTAACTCGGAATGATTAATGTATGCTATTGCTATCCTGTACAGTAACATACATCCTTTCGCACCGACGCCTGGCCTGACGACGCGCATGATTGATTGGACTGAGAGAGAGAGAGAGAGAGAGAGAGAGAGAGAGAGAGCACGGGCGGAGGCGGACCTTGACGAAGCAGTCATGGAAGTGGAGGCGGAGGAGGCGGGCCGGGAGCGCGGGGTCGGCGGCGACCTGCGCCCAGGTGACGCTGCGGACGATGGACTCCGCGCTGGGGCAGCTGCTCTGGTAGAAGTTGTAGGCCAGGCCCGGGTTGGACTCCAGCAGCCCCGCCCGCGCGCGGCTCAGCGAATGGCCCAGCTGCAGGGCCACCACGGCCACCCACCACGCCGCAACGCCGTCGCCTCCTCGCCACCGGCCTGTCTCTGTCTGCCCCCTCATCTCCGCTCCACCGGCCGGCCGGCCGGCCTCCCTTCTCCTCTTGAATGGAACGGAAGAGGAAGGGTGAGGGAGTCGAACGGGATTAAGGGGCGTTTGGTGGTCACAGTGTCAGCCTGCGGGGCGATGCCTTTTATAGGCCCCCCCCAGGGCAGCTTTGCGCGAAATCAAAGCGATGGATGCCCGAGCCGAGCAAACGCAAATGGCGCTCTCGCTCGCCCGCGTACGTAGCCAGCCAAGCCAGGAGGACAGTGATGCCGTCACTAGCTGTGCTGCCCTTCACCCAGCTTGCAACTTGCAAGCTAGCTTTGTTTAATTATTATGGTTTTGGCTGCAACAGCGTCATCATCATTTGTCTATAGTACCAGCCTACCAGGCGCAAAGCACAGCTGCACTGTACAGTGCATTAAGGTGTGGGTGGCGTGGCGTGCCGGGTAACGTCACCTTGCTGTGTGCTGGACACCGAGCCATGCATGCATGGCGTCGCTCGAAACGGTGCGTCCGTGCGTGGGCTGAACGAGATGTGCAAGAACGAACCTGTCTGGCTAGATTTGACTGGTATGGGTCCCTTTCTGGCCAGTTTTGACTGGTATGGGTCCGTTCCGTTGCTTGATCGGACACGTGCGATTACGTGACAGCTATATAAAAAAAACCAAACAGAACAAAAATCCTGAAAAGAGTGCAATTTTGAACGGGATGGTTACTTGAACAAACATCTGAAATAGATCGTGATAATTACTCCTGACGCCGATCTGGATCAATTTTCTATGTATAAGAGACAGTTAAGAAATTACATGATATAACTTTAATCTAAAGTTATACTTTTTATGATTTTTTTTTACTTAGCCCGTTAAAGACCTCTCACATGGTGCATGTAGGGTGTGTTTGGTTAGCGGGTTTGAACGGGGTTAGCGGGTTTGAACCGGTTCAACACATAATAACCCGTGTTTGGTTCAAAATGGCTTGTAGGTTAGGTTGTTTCTGGGTTGAAATACTTTTTGAAAATGTGGGTTCTAATGATTTCTTAAAAACAAGCGAACCATTTCGACTCACTTCCTCTCCACCCTCCCATCACTCATTCCTTATCCACTCGGGACCAGCATAGGGGCACGCCGCCACCGTCGGCCCTGCTGGGACGAGGGACCCCGCCGATCTATCCTCGGACGTTAATCCCTCGCCTGCATCCCGTCGCCCGTCTCCACTGGCATGCCCTTCAGCGTGCTGGCCTCCGTCAGTGACGTCAGACTCCCCCACCTGCTAGTCATAGCTAATGTTACATCACTGAAATGCATCTTAATGTTGTTAGGATGTTCCTTTAAGTATGACTGAAATGTAACATTGAGACCTCATCACTAAAAATTTATGACTTGGTTAATAATGACTTTAATTTATGTATATCAAATATTAAAATAGTGTCGGTTTTATTTATTTTGAACGATGTTATCTTATTGAATTGAAGATATCATCATGAGTGTGGTAATATGATCAGGAAGGTGACCATATTCAGTTCATCCTTCATCACGAAACAAACAAGAGATGGTGTAGCTCTAACCCACTGTAACTTTGTAATCAAACAAGAAACTAGGTTCAACTTGTCACTGAAAACAAATAAGGAATGGGTCCGACCCAACCCAGAAAAATGGGTCGCCTCCCACCCGACATACGTCGTTCCCAAATCAAACACATGTGTATAAAGTGCCACTGTGATTATTGGCTGCTGGGCCCATATATCACCATCATCAGCTACCAGCTTTTTTATCCATGTGCACGTACCAGATGCTATATATATGCTCAATATCACGGGGGTTATTTCAATTTTGTCATGTGTTTCATATACTAGTGATATATAGTTGGGTGGGGTATCAAATGAGACGAGGGCTTCGGTTGAATCCACTCAGCTAAAAGTTAGAATTACCTGTTTGAGTTGTTTGGGATTAGTCACTAATCGACTAGTTGATAGAATTAGCCTCCTATTGCCAACCAGTGAACTAGTTATCAGTTGAAACGTGGATTCAAAATTAGTTCGCTTGTTTGGATGGCATTTTGGTTTGGCATAGCACAGTACTAAATTTTGGGCCATAGTATCAAACAGCCCCTTTGCTATATTAAAAGTTAGCCAGAGTGAATCTAAATAACCATCTGATCGGTCAACGAGCTAATTGTTAGCTGGACATCCACCTAATAACAAGTTAACAACTATCTCATTATATTAACTATATATCGCAGCGCGCGACGTAGCCAGTATATTGCCAAAAGCTACTAGGTCAATTTTACTAAAGAGTTTTCTTGTATTATTTTTATTTCCAAGACTGTCATGATATATAGAACGAAATGAAATACTCCCTCCGGTGCAGTAAAAGAAGTCATCCTGCGCGTGACCGAGCGTGCACAAAAAGAAGTCATAGCGCGCGTGGGTCTGGGATTTAGACGTTGTTGCCCCTAGTAATTGCACAAAAAAAGATGCATTTAAGAGGAATCGAACTTGAGACCTCCAGTCTCGAATGCCTTGGAGCTGCTGCAGCAACCAATCAAGCTTGATTGTTTTAGTGATGTTAATGCACCCATATCCCTATTTAATAGGGGCAAACAGGAAAAACTCTATGATAATTAATCACTCCTTGGTATGCACAATCATGTCCTAAACGACTACCTTTACTGCACTGGAGGGAGTATGGATATAACACCCACCGTCAATAACAAGTTTTGCTTGTAAAACATTTAATTTAATTTGTAAACATTTATTCTAATGACTCATGTCGTGGCTGCTGTCTTCGGCGAGAAAGAAGCTTGTCTCCTAGCTCATTTGGCTTACATATCGAGCCCGTGTGCGTTTTTTTCCGACCCTGCCCCCTCGCCGGCCCGAGGTTGACGCCGGACGGCGCGAGACATGCCGTTGCCGTGCCGGGACCGGGAGAAGCCGAAGGAGTAAGGACAGCACTCCACGCAGACGCAGGCAGCTGGAGCCTTTTTTTGCCCGTTTCATTTACCGCGGTGGCCGACAATCCTGGGTTCGTTGTTTCCCAGATGTGTGGCCACTGTTTAGGGCATGTACAACAGTGACACCGTGACACGGTACTCCAAGCATAAGACACATCTAAGACACAGTGTGATACAATAGGTTGTATCTAAACTCTTTGTCTTAGTAAATGTGTCATATTCTCTCATTAATTAACAATACTTGATCTAGTGTGCATATGAACTCTATGGCTAGTGTGGAGGACCAGGGCGCTCGGTCTGCTGCTGCGGGTAGATTAAATGGGTGCCGCATAGGATCTCCAAGACACGAGCTTCATCATACAACAGAGCCACGCCTTCGTTTCTTCAGCATCGAGCTGCACGCCGGCAGCGTGTCTTCGCCAAGAAACGTCTCTACGATTTTTTTCCATTTAGCCCCCTGCATGTGCTCAAGACACGGTGTATTTAACACCGTTGTACATGCCCTTATGCGTTTCTTTTTTGGGACGTGAAGCCGCAGGAAACTACGGGGCGTCGTTCTCGGGTAGTGGTCCCGCTGGACCACGGACGGGACGGCGGCCGTCGTCGTCGCGTAATCCGCCCAGGGGCGGACCTATGTGTAGCCCAGTGAGGGCACAGACCCCCGCTCATTTCTCGGTTACAAGTAATATAGTCTAGATTTTCACTATTAGGTCCTCTGCTCGATCTAATTTAAATGTCCTCGCTCTAACATTTTAGTGTTGGTTGTTGTAAATGTGCCCTCACTCCTATTTCATCCTGGGTCCGCCCCTGAATCCGCCCGTATTATATGCCCGTGTGTCGGAAGGAAACATGGCCTGTTCTTCTTCCCAGCGCAGACCTAATCATGCTGCCATTGCCCCGGGTGCCGCCTAGCTTCAAAGAGTGACAGCCCGGCAGGAGTGCTTCACCGTGCTGCGCGGCCGTGTTCTATTAGCGCGTGGGGCAGGCGTACGAAACAGATACAGTAACAGTATACTCTCAAACATTTTTTTATCAAACATGTTAGAGCACAATTAGTATTTTTAAAGTGTTTTCAAAAAATATTTTTATTGCTAGCTCCCCAAGTGTATCACTAGGTGGAAGCTCTATGTATGGTTTTGGTTAATAGTAGATAGAGAAGTACCATAGCTAGATGTTCCTCTTTCAGTCTTTCTAAAAACCACGTTCGGGGTTTTGCTTGTCTTGCTAAAATTTATGGTCTAAACAGGCTCTTTTCCTGGTGCTTATCGCTCCCACAAACAAAGCAACCACCTTCTTTATTCCTTTTCTTCTTAAATATGGTTGATTTCTTAGACTTGAAGTTTTCTCTCTTGCTTCTTGTTCTTATTATTGTTACCACGATTTAGAAATTTTATTTTGTACTATAATTTCACTAAACCATTCAACTCATTTTCCATGAGGGTCTTCTGCTCTCATCTCCTTTAGTTAACATTGAGAGACCCAGTAAGCTTAGCCACACTAACATTTTATGTCTTGTGTTTTAGAGAGGTCACAACATCTATCCAAAAAGGCGATAGTTTAGCGACAATATAGTCGACTATAAACTGTAAGATAACAAACATGTGTTCGAGTTCCTTAGCTATTGCATGTATCTTATGAGTCTGTTCCACCATCTTGTAGTCATGTTGTTGCTCCATGATATGCAAATTACAGCCAACATCACGAACACCAAACTTTTCATCGAGTGCAACCCATAGTTTTTTGTCAGTCGCACATATTATGTAGGAGTCCACATATTTATCAGCAAGAGCATTAACCACGGTGCCTCAAAACATATTATCAACAACTTATAAAGCTTTGTTTTCATAAGGAGTAAACTATTCGGATTTTTCCTATGCGGCATGATAGTAGTTCATTGCTCTCATCCACACGATCATCTTATCAAAACATCTCTTATAAAACGTCCCATCAAAATCACTTGATTTTAACGCAGCAGCAAAACCGAGTGACAAAAATATATTTAATGAATGGTACGACAACTCTGATAGCTCTAAATGATCCCCGAGGGTCCCCGAGGGTCTCGAACGCCACCGAGGTCCCAAGAACCATGCCCCCAGAGCCCAGAGGTTCCCATAGTCACGGAGGGCCCTGACGTCCCAAGGGCTATAAGGTCTCGAACATTCGAAAGGTCTTAGAGGGCCTCGATGTTCAAACGAACACGAAAGATTTTATAAGTTTCAAGGGCCATAGAAGGTCCAAATATATTTAATATGTATCTAACAATAATTAATATAATTAAATAAAATATAAGTCATTGCTATAATAAATATAATGATTCGTGCATCGCTCAATTGAGGTTAGAGCAAGTATAATAATGTGATATAGGCGGGTTGTATGTCATGTTAGATTTACAGTGACGTGGAAGAAAGAGATGTGGAGAGAAAGAAAAACAAGCTGCTCACTAGCAGGCACATGAAAGTAGGCTGCTCACCAAGTCCAAGACATTTTCATTTTATAGGATGAAGAGATGAAACAAGTATTAAATACATAGTTTATATAAAAGAGGTATTTGGTTTATAAGGACTAAATTTTAGTCCCGTCATTTTATTCTATTTTAGTCTCTAAATTATTAAACACATAAACTAAAATAAATAGAGTTTTAGTTTCTATATTTGACAGTTTAAATACTAAAATAAAATAAAATCGAGGGACTAAAAATTAGTCATAGAAACCAAATAATCCCTTAGTAGACTTTACTGGTATAAAGCCCGCTATAGCCTTTGTTATTAAACTTGCTCTTAACTAGGTAGCCCCGGTCCCTCGGGGAGATCTGAATGTTAGGATTTATGGGCTTGGCCCAATTAAGAAATTCTAATAAATCCTAGGAAAATCTCAAAAACCCATACAAGTGGATGGCTAGAGAATTGGTGGAACCAATAGCACCATATTGCTAGTTCTAGTGGAGTAGAGCTAGCTTAAATATGGAAGCCACACTCACTCACCAAGTCATGGATGAGAGGAGAGAGTGTGGAGAGCCAGGCGAGCGAGCGCGCCTGGCCTGGCCTGGGCGGGGCGGGGCGGGGCGAAGGGTGCGGGCGCACGACATGCGCGTGAATGGTCCGTCGAAATCCGGCCCCTCGCCTTGCGGGGGCGCGACTACCTTTTGCCGTTTGATTTTTTGGTTTCTTGGCTGTTACGCTTATCCTAACCGATCGCTATAAAATCTCAACTGATTGCGAGATTTTCGTGGGCGGATAAGCACGGGGGGTCGCGGACTCGGCCCTATAAAAGGAGCCCGGTAGCCAGCCTCCAAATCATCCCAGTTCGCTTTCGCCTCTCTTCATATCTGAGCCGCCTTTTAGTTCCCTTCGTCCCGACCGCAGAGGTGCATCTGCGATCAGGAGAGCAGGTCTCCGGAACCCTTCGTCTTCTAGATCCTGCACCAGGAGAGGGCGAATAAGGTTTTTGGGAAGTGTCTTCACGCGACTGCTCGTGATCTGCTGACCTCGTCGACCCTGCTGATTTCGCTACTTCGACATCGTCGATGAAAGCTCTCTTGTGAGTTTTGGTGTTTGGATGACAACTCAATTAAAGGACTAACAAGTGTACTAAGTGTTGAACATGTGCTTAAGGTAAAGCCTACAGGGTTCAACACAAGTGAACAATTGTGATGGTCTAAGAACTGAATTATGGATACATGATGGACATCACAAGTAGGATGGACATTGCATAAAGTGAGACTTGGGTGCGTAGCTAGGAGACAACTGATCAAGCCAAGGACAGAGGCAAGAAGAGCTTCGAGGTACCAAGTGCACGGGAGAAGGTCAAGGAGGCTGAGGAACCCAAAGCCAAGGGTGAAGAAGAAGGCTTGCAAAGTCAAGGGTGATCGAGTTAAGAACAGCTACGGCACATCAAGGATCACTACATAAGAACGTGACTTACAGCCAATGAGGTAACAACTACAGTTATGTGGTGTAAGTCATAAGGCTCAAGATCAAGCTCTAAGAAGGAGATCAAGGTCACTAGAAGGAGAACAAGTGTCAAAACCAGAACTGGAAGCAGCCCAAAAGAGCTAAGTTCACCTTAATCTTTAGTTTGGGTTGTTCCTATGTTTGGAGATGTTCTATGTGACCTTTGCAGGATGTTGGAGCTAAGAAATGTCAATCTAGATCAAGTCAAGCCGACTTGATGATTTATGAGTCCAACATCAAAGCTCAAGCATGTGAAATGCTATGGATATAATAATTAAGAGAAGGTATGTTTCTAGACTTAGTACATTGGTTTTAGTGTACTAATATACTTGTCTAAGTGTTAGAAACAGAAAGAAGAAGAAAAGAAGAGAGGTGCAAAGGGCTTGGCTATGTACAGCCAAGGCAGCTCAGTCTGGCACACCGGACTGTGCGGTGGTGCACCGGACAGTGTCCGGTGCGCCAGGCTGAACTCTGGCGAACTGGCCGCTCTCGGGAATTCACCGGCGACATACAGCTATAATTCACCGGACTGTCCGGTGTGCACCGGACTGTCCGGTGAGCCAACGGTCGGCCGGGCCAACGGTCGGCCGCGCGATCTGCGCGGGACACGTGGCCGAGCCAACGGCTTGATGGAGGCACCGGACTGTCCGGTGTGCACCGGACATGTCCGGTGTGCCAACGACTCCAAGACTGCCAACGGTCGGCTTCGCCATAGAAGGAAAGAAATCGGGCACCGGACAATGTCCGGTGTGCACCGGACTGTCCGGTGCGCCACCCGAAAGAAAGAAAGTATTGCCTTCCAAATGGGATTCCAACGGCTCCTAGGACCCTTGGGTCTATAAAAGGGACTCCTAGGCGCCTCCAAGTGGTGAACAAGCGCAGCCAACAAGTGTAGACTTCACTTGAATCAATTCTCACTCTCCCTCTTGTGTGTAACTCTATAGTTTGTGTAGAAGGCACAGCTATAAGCCTTAAGAGAGAGGAGAAGTGCTGCTTAGAGCTAGAGCAAGGTCTTGAGCGTATCGTTACTCTGCCGGGGTGCTGCCAAGAAGTTTGTAAGCAGCCGCGGTTCTGTTGTAACCCCACTCAATAGTGAAAGGCTCTATCTGTCATACTGACAGATCTGAGCAAACGGAGGAAGGAGTTGAAATAGACTCCAAGCCCAGGTGTGGCTAACTCCAACGAGGACTAGGCAAGCATTTCAGGCTTGGCCGAACCTCGGGATAAATCCTTGCGTCTGTGTACTCTGTTCTGTATTGTACTCTGACTCTCTGTCTTACTCGCTTATATATCTGCACTCCACTACTTACTTGTGGTACTAGCTTTCCTTGAAGTGCAGGATATTCGTAAGACAGGAACTTCAATTCCACTGCAACCTACTCGAAGGGTTCTTCACTCCACTGCGATCCTGTCTTCGAGTAGAGTAAGATTTAAGTTTTAAAGTGATAATTTTTATTCGCCTATTCACCCCCCCCTCTAGGCGACATCTAGATCTTGTTCCCGGGCCAAAGGGAACTTTCAATTGGTATCGGAGCTAGGCCTCTCCAGTGTGGGCTTAGCCGTCCGGAGATAACGATGTCGTCACAAGAGGTAACTGTAGAAATTCTTTTAGGCGATGGCTCTAATTACAAATCTTGGTCTGTCTCTATTTATAATGCTTTCATGAGTGTTGATTCTGATTTGAGACAGATCTTTAGTAGAAGTATTTTTCCATCCAATATTAGTAAAAATCCCTCTAATGATGAACTAAGATGTTTATCTCTCAATCACCGTGCTTGCAACATCTTAGTTGAGTCTCTTTCTAGAAGTGCCTATTTTGCCATCATGAGTAGTGATAATGATTTGTTTGTTGATGCTCATGATTTATGGAATAGAATTAAAGTAAAATATTTTGTGGCAAATTGTACTACTTCTACTCCCTATATTGCTTGTGATACTAACCATTCAAAGGTTGAAGAACAAGAACGATGGCACCCAAACGATGAATCGACCTCACCGACAGGTTTGTCTTCCACTAGTTATAAATGTCTTATTGCTAACAATGATAGTGGAGACGAAAGCGATGATGAGGAGGAATATGAGGATGATAGCGAGGATGAGTCTTCATCACCACTAGGTATATTTTCCTGTATTGCTTCCACTAATAATAATGACAGGGAAAATGAGACCGGTGATGTGGAAGAAGAGGAGATTCGCCGGTTCTACACCCATCTCAACAAAGAAGACAAAGTGCTCTTGGTTAAGTTGTTGAGGAGGAACAAGGAACAAGGCGAGACGCTTCTCAGGCTAGAGGAGACTCTCATCAAAACCAACGACAGCCTGGAGAAGATGACCAAAGAACATGAGGAGCTAAAGTGCTCTCATGATAATTTGGTCCAACGGTATGAATCTATTTTATTTGAGCAAAGAAATAATCATGATGTATTATCTGATGTTGCTCAACTTAAAACTGAGAATTCTATGCTTAAGAGTCAAGTAGAAATGATAAATTTAGAAAAACTTGCTCTAAGTGAAAAATATGATATGCTATCTTATTCTCATAATGAATTAGTTGATGACCATATCATGCTTAATGTTGCTCATGAGGTTGTAATTTCAAACTTAAATTCATGTGAACCTCATTCTCGCACGTGTGCGCATTTGAATTGTATATCACCATGTGCTAACCCCTGTTGCTCAAAAGAAAGCCAATCATTGATTGAGCAACAAGTTTTAGGGTCACAAAAGAAATTCTGTGGGAATAAGAAGCAACGACAACTGAGGAGAAGACGCTTAGCTCAACTCTCTCAAGATATCCACGGGCGCGTGGTGAAGAAGCTTGAGAAAGGAAAAACTGCAGCAAGTGTTAAGCTCAATAAGAAGAATGTTCCCAAAGCTATAAATGAAGAAATCAACATGAACGAGGAAAAAGGTAAAAATTCAATTAGTCATGTTGTTTGTACTAATCATCTCTCCATGTCCTTCAAGCACAAAAAGGGAAGATGAAAAAGGAGGTGTTTCAAATGCAAGGAGATAGGCCACCTCATCGCATCCTGTCCGTACAAAGTGTAGGAAACGGGTGACGCCTAAGAGGGGGGGGGGGGTGAATTAGGACTTCTAAAATTTTTACTAAACTAGGCCACAATTAAATCCCTAGAGCAAAACCTATGCAAGTAATCAAAACTAGAATGTGCAAACTAGGTTTTGTCTAAGTGTTGCTATCTCTACCGCAAAGGCTAAGTTTCAATCTACACTAAACAAGTATGACAATAAGATTGAAACTTAAATGCTTAATATAAATGCGGAATGTAAAGAGCTAAGTAGAGAAGCAAACTCTCGTGGATGACGCCGGTATTTTTACCGAGGTATCCGGAACCACGCAAGATCCCGACTAATCCTCGTTGGTGCCCCTACGCAAAGGGAAGCCCACGCGAGGGCCAAGCACCACGGTCGAGTAACTCCGTAGAGAGCCGCGGGCCTTCTCCACGCGCAAGTGGTGCTCCGCTTCCGGCTCCTCTCGGACGCTCCCCGTCGTCTCCACTATCGAGCTTCCGGCCGAAACGCCGCGGGCCTCGTTCCCTCCGGTACACGGTGGCGGCCGTGACACAAACGCGGTTGTCACGGTCTCGCAAGACTCTCGCCCCACTCGGTACAATTACAACGACTCACGCAAGAGCCGAGGGGTTGTGTGGTTTTACAAAACTCACTCAACTAACTAGGATTCACCTAGAGCAAGCGCTAAAGCGGTCTAACTAACCTAAGCACTTCGCAAAGCACCTACGCTAATCACCGAGTGATTCTATTAAGCACTTGGGTGTTTGAGCTCTTGGAAATATGCACTATGTGTATTGGTATGTTGCTTGGGCTCTCACACTTGAGAATGGCCGGTTGGGGTGGTATTTATAGCCTCCACACCCCCAACTAGCCGTTGGACAGAAAGCAGCAGCTTTCTGTCGTCGGGTGCACCGGACAGTCCGGTGCACCACCGGACATCTACTGTGCAGTGTCCGGTGCACGCCACGTCAGCCGACCGTTGGCGCCTGTAGCAGTCGACCGTTGGATCCGACCGTTGCCGTCTGCCCGTTGGCACACCGGACAGTCCGGTGCACACCGGACAGTCCGGTGCTACAGCCAGAGAGCGCCTGTCTGTGGCCTCTCTGCGCAGACTGTCTGGTGCCTCACCGGACAGTCCGGTGCACACCGGACACCAATGTCCGGTGCGCCACCAGGCGCTGGCTGACAGCCCTTATCTTGGATTTCTTCGCTGATTTCTTCGGGCTTCTTTGTTCTTGAGTATTGGACTCCTATGCATCTTTTTATGTCTTCTTTTGAGGTGTTGCATCCTCATTGCCTTGGTCCAATTCTCTTCGCATCCTGTGAACTATAAACACAAACACTAGAAAACTTATTAGTTCACGGATTGTGTTGTTCATCAAACACCAAAACTCAATTAGCCAAATGGCCCGGGGTCTATTTTCCTTACAATCTCCCCCTTTTTGGTGATTGATGACAACACAACCAAAGCAAGCAAATAATACAAGTATTTGAGTGAAAATATGCAATCTACTTGCTAAGATGCATGATTGTCCCCATAATGTGATATTATGGACTTAAGCCTCCCCCTAACTCCATAATTCACTTACTTCCTGTTTTTGGACCAAATAACCAAAACCACTTAAAAAGCCATTTGTAGATATAAAATTTTAAATTGGTGGTGTTTGGTGTTTGATATAGTTTTCATTGCTTTGGTCCCTAAACTTCTCCCCCTTTGGCATCAACCACCGAAAAGGAAGACATTAAAAGCATGTAGGAAGTAAATAAAAGCTTGCCCTCATCAAGAATTGTATCAAATGATATCACTAGAAGGATATTAAATTAAACTATGAAAATGATACCACTTGAAAGAGTCCTCAAAAGATTACTCCCCCTAAATGAGTATTCTCTTTTAGAAAGAGTTTTTCTCCCCCTTTAGAGATGAAGAAATACTCCCCCTGACAGAGATCCTCTACTTAGGAAAAAGCATGTGAAAATTAGAGGTGCAAGACATGATTTGAAAAGACTAACTTCCCTTATGCATAGGTAACAGAATATGAGTTAACTACTTATGCATTTTTGCAACATGGAAGCATATGATATGAAATATAGTCTAATCAAATATTGGAGAAGACATGTAAATGATACTGAATGTAGTCTCAAAAGATACCAATTGAAAGTCAATGGTGAGCTTGAGAGACATAAGAGTTCTTGGAGATTTTGCAGTGGAAGATTGTTGTCTTTCTCCGGGGACTTCATTTTCCTTACAATGAGACTATCACATGAAATAGACTTGAAAAGGTGTTAGTCTCAAAGTGTTAGATTATAGAGTAACCTCCCCCTAAAGGTGTGCATACAAGTTTTGAATACTTGTAGGAGACATGCACTTTGATTTGATATCAAGAGGGGCAAATTATCCATAATCCAAACTTTGGCACATATAAGTTAAATGATACAATTTGTAGAAATCAAAATTTTCAATTGATGCATCATTTACTATGGAATGAATAAGAAGCTATGTGCCGTGCTTAAATAAACATTTTAAGCCATGTAGGTTTGCTTAAGTATATGAATTAAAAACAAGCAATCCTACCATATGATTTACCTAGTATGCATGATTTTAAACAAAAGTACATAACAAATGTAATACTAGGCAAGAAAGGTAAACTAGATAAAAGATAAATAGATACGCATATCTAAAGACGAAGAATACAATAAAGCTAGTTACCTTAGTCATGGGTGGGAAATTTGGGTCCAAAATTTTTACTAACCCACTTGGCAATTAACTTGATCCAATATGATGTATCCCATGATATACATCCCAAATTTGCCAAGTCTCCAAATTTCCCGCAGACCTTCGGTCCACTCACTTCCCTTTCGGGATCCAAACCTTCTTGGTGCTTTTCATGGTTGAAATTATCTCCTTTGGCACCCAGATGCGTTTGGCCCCTTTTCCTTTGTTGGCTTGCTTGTTGGCCTTGATTGCTATCACCTTTCCATTCTTTTTCTTCTTGATCAAATATGGTGTAGCATCCTTTTTGTTCACCTTTTTGATGTAGGTGTTGGAGATTTTGCTTGATGGCTTTTGCTTGAGCTTTTGCCTTTGTTTATCCCCGGTCATCGCCTTGCATTGGAAAGACTTGTGGCCTTCCTTGTGGCATATCCTACAAATCACAGTTTCTCCCTCTACAGGCTTGTTCACTCCCGCAGTGGTGTTATCCTGTGGAGGTCGGATTTGTTTGGCTTTGCCTTTCTTGTCATACAAAGCCTTGCCAAGGCGAGCCACTTCTTGCTTTAATTGTTCATTTTCCTTTGCAACCTCATCCGAACATGTCTCTACAACAATATTCTCAACAACGACTTGGTTGCAGGGGTTAGAATCGTCAATTAAATCAACGCAGGAAGTATAAGCATCTTTCATAATTATTTCAGGTATTTCAACTAAAGATGCTGCTGGGGTGCTACCAATGTTTTCTAGCTTAGTAGTTAGCTCATTATTGTGTATGCTAAGAATTTCCATTTTCTCTAGCAAATTTTCAATAGCTTTTTGGGAGCTAGCTAACTTGGCATTAAGTTTTTCATTCTTTTTAATAAGGCTATCATCGGTAGCAGTGGATGGAGCACTAGATTCTAATAGCTCAATTTTAGTTGACAGCTCACTATTTAAGTTTGCAAAAGTTTCAAATTTTTCTAGCAAACCTTTGTAATCATTTTGAGAGCTAACCAACTTATTTTTCAAAGTTTTAAGTTGAGCTTTTTGCTTAGTGCAAACATCCTGGAAAAATTTTACGGCTTCCGCAAGCTCATCTAGAGAGGGCTTTCCCTCACCTTCATCATCACTACTACTTTCATCACTAGAGGATGGAATGCTTTTGTTACCTCTTGCCATAAGGCATTTGTGTGATGACCGTGATGATCGTGACGAGGACCGGTGGCTGCGCGTCCTTGGAGGTTCATCTTCACTTGAAGAATCATCCCAAGTTCTAACACTTGTTAGCGCCTTGCCTTTGCTCCTCTCCTTTTTGGGCTTGGCCATATTTGGACAGTTGTCCCTGAAGTGGCCCTTCTCCCCACATGCGAAGCATCCTCTCTTCCTTTGCTTTTTCCTGTCAATGTTAAAGAGAAGATCCTCGACCTGCAGGGGCACACCCATTAGATTAATCTTGCGGATCATCCTCATTACCTTTCCGACGCGTCGGATTGTTTCTTCGTCCTCGGAGGATGATGTGCATGGTTGATTATCTTCATCATCATCACTTTCTTCTTCTTCCTCTTCTTCACTTGAGGAACTTGGAGTGGGAGCCTTCTTTTTGCCCTTCCTTTCATCACATGCAAAAGCATATGGCCTTGAGGAAGTTGGCTCCTCTCCCCGACTCATTTTTCGCGACATCTCAAAGGCCGCGATTTTCCCAATCACAATGGTCGGGGTCATGTTGCTCAAGTCCTCCATGTTGTGAAGGATGGTGATGATGCTCCCATATCTTTGTTGTGGTAGCAGGGAGATAATCTTCCTCACAATGTCCGCATCACCTAGCTTATTAATGCCAATAGAGTTGAGCTCATTGATTATTAGATTCAAACGAGAGTACATGTCTCTAACAAGCTCATCATCTTTCATAGCAAAAGAATTGTACTCATTTAAGACTAGGCAATGTTTTTGCTCACGGACATTTGATGTGCCGTCATGGAGCTCATGCAATTTTAGCCAAATCTCATTAGCAGTTTTCAAGGTAAATACTTGGTTAAAAATATCCATGCTAAGAGATTCAAACAAGCAATTTTTGGCTCTAGCATTTAAATGGATTTCTTTTTCCTCACTCGTGGTGGGTTTCTCGGGATTCTTGAGGGGTTTCATCCCGTCACGAGTGACTCTCCAAACACCTAGATCAACGGCCTCTAGGTAACAAGCCATTCTAGCACTATAATATGGGAAGTTAGTGCCGTCGAAGTGTGGTGGCCTATGGGTATCCATCCCTTCCTCAAAAAAAGCGTCGGCTCTTTTAGCGGTGAAGCTAAAGCGTTTCAAATGAGCCAAACCGGGCTCCGATACCACTTGTAGGAAACGGGTGACGCCTAAGAGGGGGGGGGGTGAATTAGGACTTCTAAAATTTTTACTAAACTAGGCCACAATTAAATCCCTAGAGCAAAACCTATGCAAGTAATCAAAACTAGAATGTGCAAACTAGGTTTTGTCTAAGTGTTGCTATCTCTACCGCAAAGGCTAAGTTTCAATCTACACTAAACAAGTATGACAATAAGATTGAAACTTAAATGCTTAATATAAATGCGGAATGTAAAGAGCTAAGTAGAGAAGCAAACTCTCGTGGATGACGCCGGTATTTTTACCGAGGTATCCGGAACCACGCAAGGTCCCGACTAATCCTCGTTGGTGCCCCTACGCAAAGGGAAGCCCACGCGAGGGCCAAGCACCACGGTCGAGTAACTCCGTAGAGAGCCGCGGGCCTTCTCCACGCGCAAGTGGTGCTCCGCTTCCGGCTCCTCTCGGACGCTCCCCGTCGTCTCCACTATCGAGCTTCCGGCCGAAACGCCGCGGGCCTCGTTCCCTCCGGTACACGGTGGCGGCCGTGACACAAACGCGGTTGTCACGGTCTCGCAAGACTCTCGCCCCACTCGGTACAATTACAACGACTCACGCAAGAGCCGAGGGGTTGTGTGGTTTTACAAAACTCACTCAACTAACTAGGATTCACCTAGAGCAAGCGCTAAAGCGGTCTAACTAACCTAAGCACTTCGCAAAGCACCTACGCTAATCACCGAGTGATTCTATTAAGCACTTGAGTGTTTGAGCTCTTGGAAATATGCACTATGTGTATTGGTATGTTGCTTGGGCTCTCACACTTGAGAATGGCCGGTTGGGGTGGTATTTATAGCCTCCACACCCCCAACTAGCCGTTGGACAGAAAGCAGCAGCTTTCTGTCGTCGGGTGCACCGGACAGTCCGGTGCACCACCGGACATCTACTGTGCAGTGTCCGGTGCACGCCACGTCAGCCGACCGTTGGCGCCTGTAGCAGTCGACCGTTGGATCCGACCGTTGCCGTCTGCCCGTTGGCACACCGGACAGTCCGGTGCACACCGGACAGTCCGGTGCTACAGCCAGAGAGCGCCTGTCTGTGGCCTCTCTGCGCAGACTGTCCGGTGCCTCACCGGACAGTCCGGTGCACACCGGACACCAATGTCCGGTGCGCCACCAGGCGCTGGCTGACAGCCCTTATCTTGGATTTCTTCGCTGATTTCTTCGGGCTTCTTTGTTCTTGAGTATTGGACTCCTATGCATCTTTTTATGTCTTCTTTTGAGGTGTTGCATCCTCATTGCCTTGGTCCAATTCTCTTCGCATCCTGTGAACTATAAACACAAACACTAGAAAACTTATTAGTTCACGGATTGTGTTGTTCATCAAACACCAAAACTCAATTAGCCAAATGGCCCGGGGTCTATTTTCCTTACACAAAGACAAGGATGAAGGGACAAGAAGTTGCTTTGGATGCAACAATAAGGACCACATTATTACTTCATGTCCGGTCATGAAGAAGCAAGGATGTGCATCCTCGAGGATGACCCTCACCAAGGAAAATGGCAAACAACAATCGTCATGTCAGGTTGAGCGACGCTTCTGCTACAAGTGTGGTGAGCAGGGTCATATATCAAAGGTATGTTATAAAGGTAAGATTCCTAAAGAAGTGAATATGTGTCAATCTCATTCTCTTAGGAGACCCAAATCATACACTTGTGCTAGATCTATAATGAGATCACCTAGAACTAGCACAAAGGCCATTTGGGTACCAAAGGCACATTTAGATGATCATTATGGACCCATCCCGAGATGGGTACCAAACTGTGCTAACTAGACCATGCAGGTGCCTTGAGATGGACTGGAGACCATGGGAGAGCATAAGACGGTTATCTAAAACTCTATGCTTAAGCTGTTAATTGTTTTGGTGTTTATTGACCCAAGGTTGAATTATTGTGAAACACTAATCCCATGTTCATCTCAAGTGAAATAAGGTGTGTAGGTCCTGAATCATTATTGGTGAATCAAGTAAAGGACCTTGATGAGAATCTACAACATGCTCTCCAAAGGACGGTACCCCGTGTATTTTAAGTACATAATTACAATTTAGTATTGCTCTTAAGTTGGCTTGTTGTGCTACCTATCTTTGGAGTAATTATGCTTTATGATTGTTTGTGTTAAATGAATCATAATGATGTTTGCTTAATCATGACTGGTGCTATATAGGATATATCTTTTGAATCATTCATGGGTAGCTATTTCATTTGTTATATCCACAACGATTAACTCTCTTGGTGTATATGGATAAACCTGTAACTTTTTGTAAGTCATGCTATATGCAAATATGACATTTTGTTTAGTGCATGTTCACATGATTACCCTAGTTTAGTATTGTGTGAATTTCAAATCCATGACGTGCCCTTTTGAGCTATGAGGTGTGTGAGCAAAAGGAGTCTTGAATTTGTGATAACAAGTGCTCTCATAAAGGCAAAGGTATGGAAAATTAAACTATGCAATTTCATTAAATATTCTTGAAATTCCATTCATTGTGATCATAGCTATGTTCTTGTCTTTCAACTGGTAATATCTCGGCTTAGGTAATTTATGCCTTTAAAATGTTGTTTCTTTTGTGCACCTAAGAAACCTTCTTAATTATGGCATGCTTAGACATTACGCTTTACATGATTGTGTTGATCTTCAATTGATTTATGCAATGATAGTTGAGTATGAAGCATGTCCAAGTTGCGTAAAGGTTAGACTTTCTGTGAGTATTCAATTGGCTTAGGTGCCACTGAGGCATGCATTGTTGTATTTAGTCAACCTTTCATTTAGCCTTCAATTGGTGTTAAGTGGCGTTTCATTTGATATTCAAATTGGCATCTTTGGGTGATGAAAGTGGTAGAGTATGCCTTGACCAAGGTATGTTGTGATCCCCTCTAGTTCTAAGGAAGCTAGAATGTGCAAAGTACAAGTCATTCAAATACTTGATGCACAACTTGAGGGGGAGCACACATAACTTGTGTCTTTTGAGACTAATTGTTTCTTGAGTGATCTTGTATAGCCTCTAGGTGGAAAAGAGAAGATAAGCAAGAAATGGAGCAATCTGGACTTGGGTACCTCTGTAAGTCAAGAAATTGGTATCTCAAGTTGTGAGTAAGTGCATATCTTTAGATTGCTCATGCTCTATAATATCTGGTGATAACAGATGCTTAAATATCATGGAGCCATGATAATAAATGAACTTTGCAATTGGTATCTTTCAATTGGTAGCCGTAATAGTTCGCTTCAATTGACATCTTTTGATAATCATGAGAATAGAAGTTTCTTCTTGTGCCCAATACTATAACTTGTTCTAAGTTTGATGTCTTAGCAACAAGAAAAAAAAGTAAGGATAAAGAATCAGGCACAAGTGTGAAGAAGCTCTTGAAAGATTAGATACTTTCAAGATGGGAAGTACACTACAACATGGTAAAGGTACAAAGGGAGTATTAATCTTTTTGCATATATGTATCTTGCCTAAATGTTGATCGGGCATATGCTCAATAAGTAAGGGGGAGTTTTGATAGTCGTTTTCCTCCTTAACACCCTGCTGTCCCTTGACATCATCATATGTTCTTGCTTGAGTATGGTTTTTGGTGTTTGATGTCAAAGGGGGAGAATTTGTGTATTAAAGCTTATCTCAACCTGAGAGGAAAGCTTATCCTAATGGGTGATGTGTTAGTTTGAGCTTTGCCAAGTGTGATATTCATATGTTTCTTGCAGTGTTGCTCATATGGACTAGTGTTTCCGCTGCGATGAATTATTTGGCTTCTATAGTGTAATAGATAGCCATGTGGTTAATGGTGCTTTAAGATTGTCTCAAAGTAGTGTCTTAGTTTAAATTGGTATTAGTTTGAATTGGTATCTTAATGATGAATAGTGGTAGGTTGATATTCCTGTGATATATCCACTATTTTGAATGGTGTTTAACTCTGATTATGTGCATTTGTGTGTTATAGCATCATGGTTTGAATCTTGTCTCAATGCTTCCTAAAAGGTGCTAAGGTGTAGAAATGTTTCGAACTGCCTAAGTATATGCAAATTGGCGTCTGAGGCCAAAATTAGGTTCTTGAAGTAAGCACATATTTAGGGGGAGCATTCTATAAACTTAGAATTCAAAATTTGTGCTTCAAATCTTATTCTTATGAAAGCTTTAATTGTGTTGCCATCAATCACCAAAAATGGGGAGATTGAAAGCTCTCTTGTCAGTTTTGGTGTTTGGATGACAACTCAATTAAAGGACTAACAAGTGTACTAAGTGTTGAACAGGTGCTTAAGGTAAAGCCTACAGGGTTCAACACAAGTGAACAATTGTGATGGTCCAAGAACTGAATTATGGATACATGATGGACATCACAAGTAGGATGGACATTGCATAAAGTGAGACTCGGGTGCGTAGCTAGGAGACAACTGATCAAGCCAAGGACGGAGGCAAGAAGAGCTTCGAGGTACCAAGTGCACGGGAGAAGGTCAAGGAGGCTGAGGAACCCAAAGCCAAGGGTGAAGAAGAAGGCTTGCAAAGTCAAGGGTGATCGAGTTAAGAACAGCTACGGCACATCAAGGATCACTACATAAGAACGTGACTTACAGCCAATGAGGTAACAGCTACAGTTATGTGGTGTAAGTCATAAGGCTCAAGATCAAGCTCTAAGAAGGAGATCAAGGTCACTAGAAGGAGAACAAGTGTCAAAACCAGAACTGGAAGCAGCCCAAAAGAGCTAAGTTCACCTTAATCTTTAGTTTGGGTTGTTCCTATGTTTAGAGATGTTCTATGTGACCTTTGCAGGATGTTGGAGCTAAGAAATGTCAATCTAGATCAAGTCAAGCCGACTTGATGATTTATGAGTCCAACATCAAAGCTCAAGCATGTGAAATGCTATGGATATAATAATTAAGAGAAGGTATGTTTCTAGACTTAGTACATTGGTTTTAGTGTACTAATATACTTGTCTAAGTGTTAGAAACAGAAAGAAGAAGAAAAGAAGAGAGGTGCAAAGGGCTTGGCTATGTACAGCCAAGGCAGCTCAGTCTGGCACACCGGACTGTCCGGTGGTGCACCGGACAGTGTCCGGTGCGCCAGGCTGAACTCTGGCGAACTGGCCGCTCTCGGGAATTCACCGGCGACATACGGCTATAATTCACCGGACTGTCCGGTGTGCACCGGACTGTCCGGTGAGCCAACGGTCGGCCGGGCCAACGGTCGGCCGCGCGATCTGCGCGGGACACGTGGCCGAGCCAACAGCTTGATGGAGGCACCGGACTGTCCGGTGTGCACCGGACATGTCCGGTGTGCCAACGACTCCAAGACTGCCAACGGTCGGCTTCGCCATAAAAGGAAAGAAATCGGGCACCGGACAATGTCCGGTGTGCACCGGACTGTCCGGTGCGCCACCCGAAAGAAAGAAAGTATTGCCTTCCAAATGGGATTCCAACGGTTCCTAGGCCCCTTGGGTCTATAAAAGGGACTCCTAGGCGCCTCCAAGTGGTGAACAAGCGCAGCCAACAAGTGTAGACTTCACTCGAATCAATTCTCACTCTCCCTCTTGTGTGTAACTCTATAGTTTGTGTAGAAGGCACAGCTATAAGCCTTAAGAGAGAGGAGAAGTGCTGTTTAGAGCTAGAGCAAGGTCTTGAGCGTATCGTTACTCTGCCGGGGTGCTGCCAAGAAGTTTGTAAGCAGCCGCGGTTCTGTTGTAACCCCACTCAATAGTGAAAGGCTCTATCTGTCATACTGACAGATCTGAGCAAACGGAGGAAGGAGTTGAAATAGACTCCAAGCCCAGGTGTGGCTAACTCCAACGAGGACTAGGCAAGCATTTCAGGCTTGGCCGAACCTCGGGATAAATCCTTGCGTCTGTGTACTCTGTTCTGTATTGTACTCTGACTCTCTGTCTTACTCGCTTATATATCTGCACTTCACTACTTACTTGTGGTACTAGCTTTCCTTGAAGTGCAGGATATTCGTAAGACAGGAACTTCAATTCCACTGCAACCTACTCGAAGGGTTCTTCACTCCACTGCGATCCTGTCTTCGAGTAGAGTAAGATTTAAGTTTTAAAGTGATAATTTTTATTCGCCTATTCACCCCCCTCTAGGCGACATCTAGATCCTGTTCCCGGGCCAAAGGGAACTTTCAGTCGACCCTGCTGATTCCGGCGCGTGCCATCTATCAGTAAGTCTAATCAGTACGCATCATCTGATTTGGCTTGTTATTTCAGTTCTTCTGATTTGGTAATGATTTATATTTGGAATTTAAACTGGAATTTGTCTAATTATTCAACAATCCAAAAACCTTATTGTAGACAATTTCCTAGTTTTTCTATGGCTGCTTTTGCCGACGCGCTGAAGCCAGAAAAGTTTAATGGTATGCACTTTAAGAGATGGCAAGTCAAGGCCACGCTCTGGCTTACTGCTATGAATGTCTTCCATGTTAGTAAAGACAGACCTGAGGGTCCACTGACTCCTGAACAGGAGAAAGAGTACGACCATGCCAATACTATGTTCACGGGAGCCGTTCTTAGCGCCCTTATTGACCGTCTGGTTGATGCGAATATGCAGTACACAGACGGGAAAGAGTTGTGGGATGCACTTACTACTAAGTATGGTGCATCAGATGCTGGCAGTGACCTGTATATCATGGAGAGCTTTCATGATTATAAGATGGTTGATAATCGCTCTATTGTAGAGCAAGCTCATGAAATACAGTGTATAGCCAAGGAGCTCGACCACCTTAAGATAGTCCTTCCTGACCGATTTGTGGCTGGGTGCATTATTGCAAAGTTGCCTTCTACATGGAGGAACTTCGCCACAGCTCTGAAACATAAGAGACAGGAGATATCAGTTGAAAATCTGATAGCGTCTCTGGATGTTGAGGAGAAAGCTCGGGCTAAGAACACGGGATCTAAAGGAGGCGAGAGCAACTCCAGCGCCAACATGGTTCAAAGGAACCACAACAAGGGCAAAGGAAAGCCAAAATCTAACAAGCCCAACAAAACTACCAACTTCAAGAAGAAGAAGAACAAGGCTGAATTGACATGTTTCGCATGTGGCGAGGCGGGTCATTTTGCCAAGGATTGTCCTGATCGAGCGGATCGCCGTGGCAAAAAGGGCAATGTCAACACAGTGGTCGCTAGCAATGAGGAAGACAAAGGGTATGGTAATTTACCTTTTATCTTCTCAGTATTTCAATCACCTAACTGGTGGCTTGATACCGGTGCTAATGTTCATGTGTGTTCTGACATTAACTTGTTCTCTTCTTATCAGGGCGCCCGGGATTCTTCCATGCTAATGGGGAATGGGTCACATGCTTCTGTTCATGGCACTGGCACGGTGGATCTGAAGTTTACTTCGGGAAAGATCGTGCAACTGAAGAACGTGCATCATGTCCCTTCTATACACAAGAATCTCGTTAGCGGAACCCTTCTATGTAGAGATGGGTTCAAGGTAGTTTTGGAGTCCAATAAATTAGTTGTGTCCAAGTCTGGACAATTTATTGGTAAAGGCTATGATTGCGGAGGCTTGTTCCGCTTTTCTTTGTTAGATTTCAATAATAAGTCTGTGAACCATATTTGTGCTAATGTTGATGATCTTGCGAGTATTTGGCATTCTCATTTGTGTCATATTAATTTTGGCTCTATGTCTCGGCTTGCAACCATGAGTTTAATTCCGAATATCACCATAGTCAAAGGTTCTAAGTGCCATAGTTGTGTGCAGTCGAAGCAACCTCGAAAGCCTCATAAGGCTGCTGAGGAGAGACACCTGGCACCACTAGAACTCATACATTCTGATCTTTGTGAGATGAATGGTGTGTTGACAAAAGGTGGTAAGAGATACTTCATGACATTGATTGATGATGTGTCTAGATTTTGCTATGTATACTTGCTAAAAACTAAAGATGAGGCTTTAGACTACTTTAAAATCTATAAGGCTGAGGTTGAAAACCAACTAGAGAGAAAGATCAAACGTCTTAGATTAGATCGTGGTGGCGAGTTCTTTCCCAAAGTCTTTGATGATTTCTGTGCAGAACATGGCATTATTCATGAGAGGACTCCTCCCTATTCACCCGAGTCAAACGGGATTGCTGAAAGGAAAAACCGTACGTTGACTGACCTGGTGAATGCCATGTTAGACACTTGTGGTTTATCTAAGGCATGGTGGGGGGAGGCAGTCCTGACTTCATGTCATGTTCTGAATAGAATTCCTATGGGCAAAGAAGAGAAAACCCCTTATGAGAAGTGGGTTGGGAGAAAACCATCACTTTCATACTTGCGCACTTGGGGGTGCATGGCGAAAGTCAATGTACCAATTAATAAAAAGCGCAAGCTTGGTCCAAGGACAGTGGATTGTGTCTTTCTTTGATATGCTTCGTGTAGCATAGCATATAGATTTTTAGTAGTTAAATCTGAAGTTCCTGATGTGTATGTTGATACTATTATGGAATCACGTGATGCTACTTTCTTTGAACATATATTTCCAATGAAAGACATTCATAGCAATTCTAGATACTCTTCTGAGATAACTCCTGAACATAGTACACCTATTGAGAGTTTTGAACAGCCACATGAAATTGTCCTAGAGGAGGATGACAATGATGCTCCTAAAAGGAGCAAGAGACAAAGGGTTGAAAAATCCTTTGGTAATGATTTCATTGTGTACCTTGTGGACGTACGATACTCCTACTACCATTGCAGAAGCATTTGCATCTCCAGATGCAGATGATTGGAAAGAAGCAGTTCATAATGAGATGGACTCCATTCTTTCAAATGGTACGTGGGAAGTCACTGATCGACCCTATGGATGCAAACCTGTGGGTTGTAAGTGGGTGTTTAAAAAGAAGCTCAAGCCTGATGGTACAATTGAAAAGTACAAGGCTAGGCTTGTGGCTAAAGGCTATACTCAGAAAGAAGGAGAAGACTTCTTTGATACTTACTCACCTGTTGCTAGAATGACCACTATTCGAGTACTACTTTCTTTGGCTGCCTCGTATGGTCTCCTTGTTCATCAGATGGATGTAAAGACAACTTTTCTTAATGGAGAGCTGGACGAGGAAATCTATATGGAACAGCCTGATGGATTTGTAGTAAAGGGTCAAGAAAGCAAGGTGTGCAAGTTATTGAAATCTTTGTATGGTCTGAAGCAAGCACCAAAGCAGTGGCATGAGAAGTTTGACACGACTCTAACGTCTACAGGCTTTGCCATTAATGAGGCAGACAGGTGTGTATATTATCGCTGTGGTGGGGGCGAAGGAGTTATATTGTGCTTATATGTTGATGATATATTGATATTTGGCACAAACATTGATGTGATCAATGAAGTCAAGTCTTTTCTATCAAAGAGTTTTGATATGAAAGATCTGGGAGAAGCTGATGTGATTCTAAACATCAAGCTGATTAAGGCAGATGGTGGAATTACTCTCTCGCAATCTCACTATGTTGAAAAGGTTTTGAAGCGATTTGGCTTCTCTGAGTGCAAACCTTCTACAACACCTTATGATCCCAGTGTGACACTGCGAAAGAACAAGAGAATTGGTTTAGACCAATTGAGATACTCTCAGATTGTCGGTTCACTCATGTATCTTGCTGGTGCAACAAGGCCCGATATCTCGTTTGCTGTGAGCAAATTGAGTAGGTTCATGTCAAACCCCGGGACTGATCATTGGCATGCACTTGAGCGGGTTATGCGCTACCTGCAAGGTACAATGAGTTATGGAATTCACTATTCTGGTCAGCATGCAGTACTTGAAGGATATAGTGATTCGAACTGGATATCTGATGCAGACGAGCTTTATGCCACCAGTGGTTATGTCTTTACTATTGGTGGAGGTGCGGTGTCATGGAGGTCATGCAAGCAGACCATTTTGACGAGGTCAACCATGGAAGCCGAGCTAGCTGCACTTGACACAGCAACCGTTGAGGCAGAATGGTTGCGTGAACTATTGATGGACTTGCCAGTGGTTGAGAAACCAATACCAGCTATCCTTATGAACTGTGACAATCAGACAGTGATTGCTAAAGTGACGAGTTCTAAGGATAATGGAAAGTCATCAAGACATGTCAAAAGACGATTGAAGTCTGTCAGAAAGTTGAGAAACTCCGGAGTTATAAGTGTGACTTATATTTCAACAGATAAAAATCTGGCAGATCCTTTTACCAAGGGACTACCACGTAATGTGATAGAAATCGCATCGAGAGAGATGGGTATGAGAACCGAATAAAGTTGCCATGGTGGGAAAACCCAGTCTATGTGATCGGAGATCCCGTGAATTAGGTCCTGGGAAGAACAAGCCATTGGTGAACTGAGGAGAGTAACCTTTGACCCTCTCTAAGTAAAGATGCAATACTCTCAAATGCTGTAAGGCAGGTTGGCTTTATGCCTTAATGTGTTCTGTTGGCTTGTATTAGCGAAGATGTTGTCCTGCATAACATTCTTTGAAAGAACACACCTATATGAGTTAGACTGTCTAACGTCGCAGTCTATGAGATTTGGGTGATCTCTAGTAAACTCATGAAGAGACCTTGGAGTACGACGTATATGCTCCACCCGAGAAGGGGACTACTGGTAGCCAAGTACTGGTCATGACTTCAAGTGAAACCCATTCACGCAAAACTTGCAATTCAAGGCATAGTCCATTGTCCAAGTTGTGGGTTGGTGTAGCTTGGAGTTCTAGGCGGAAGTTCAACTTAACAGTCTCTGCTGAAAAACTAGTATATTAAACAGTAGTGAACAGTGGCGAAAACTGCAGATGGGCATTTGAGATCTGGTGGGGGATTGTTAGGATTTATGGGCTTGGCCCAATTAAGAAATTCTAATAAATCCCAGGAAAATCCCAAAAGCCCATACAAGTGGATGACTAGGGAATTGGTGGAACCAATAGCACCATATTGCTAGTTCTAGTGGAGTAGAGCTAGCTTAAATATGGAAGCCACACTCACTCATAGGGATGGCAACGGGTCGGGTTCGGATCGGGTATGGTAAATATCCGCCCGCGACAATACCCGCGGGTATTACTCATACCCGCCCGCGACAATACCCGTGGGTAGGATTTTGTACCCGTGCCCATACCCATCGAGTATCGGGCGGGTATCGGATACCCGCGGGTATAATCACAAAACAATATATGAGTATATGAGTACATAGCGTTTACACTTGAACCAAACAATATATAAGTACTGTTACAAAACAATAAATGAGTACTGTTCTGCAAAATAAATGAAGCAAAGGTCTTGGTCTCACACCCTTACTCAATCCGTCTGTGCTGCTCTCTGAGCTCATCTTTCCTAGTCAAACTTAAATATGATTACAACCATATAACGTCAAAATATAGAAAACATAAGAGAATACTTGTGCGGCTTGTGCCTGCCTCCCATGGCAGCGTGCGACTGCTTGCTAGTGGCTGAGCGATCCTAAGCGGAGCGCACGAGTGGCAGCGACTTCCTGCGCGGTGATGCCTATAGCCTGCTCCACGCACCAGCGGCACCACGCCTCCGATGCTCGTGCTCCCCCTGCGAGCCTTGGAGGTCGGCGCTCGGTTTCTGGCGGCTGGTGGTGGCTGGCTGAGAGAGAGACGGTGAGACCGTGAGAGTCTGAGAGAGACCGTGACTGCGTGTGGGAGACTAGGGTTTCTGGTGAATAAGGATGGAGAATGGGCCGGTCTCTGGTGGGCTGAAAAGTGAAAACTGAAATAATTTCGGATATCCGCCAAGACCCGCGGGTAAAAGTTAAAACCCGTACCCGACCCGATTTTATCACGGGTCGGGTATGAGTGAGACCCGCAGGTTAAATTTCGTACCCGAACCCGAATCCGACGGGTCGGATATCCGTGGATATCCGAACCCGCGGGTAAAATTGCCATCCCTACTCACTCACCAAGTCATGGATGAGAGGAGAGAGTGTGGAGAGCTACACGCGCGCGCGCGCTCGCTCGCCTTGCCTGGCCGGGCCGGGCCGGGGCGGGGCGGGGGCGAAGGGTGCGGGCGCACGACATGCGCGTGAATGGTCCGCCGAAATCCGGCCCCTCGCGTTGCGGGGGCGCGACTACCTTTTGCCGTTTGATTTTTTGGTTTCTTGGCTGTTACGCTTATATCCTAACCGATCGCTATAAAATCTCAACTGATTGCGAGATTTTCGTGGGCGGATAAGCACAGGGGGTCGCGGACTCGGCCCTATAAAAGGAGCCCGGCAGCCAGCCTCCAAATCATCCCAGTTCGCTTTCGCCTCTCTTCATATCTGAGCCGCCTTTTAGTTCCCTTCGTCCCGACCGCAGAGATGCATCTGCGATCAGGAGAGCAGGTCTCCGGAACCCTTCGTCTTCTAGATCCTGCACCGGGAGAGGGCGAATAAGGTTTTTGGGAAGCGTCTTCACGCGACTGCTCGTGATCTGCTGACCTCGTCGATCCTGCTGATTTCGCTACTTCGACATCGTCGACCCTGCTGATTCCGGCGCGTGCCATCTATCAGTAAGTCTAATCAGTACGCATCATCTGATTTGGCTTGTTATTTCAGTTCTTCTGATTTGGTCGTAATTTATATTCGGAATTTAAACTGGAATTTGTCTAATTATTCAGCACTGAACACAAGCTGGACCGTCGGCTCACCGGCAGTTAGCATTGATGGTGTATCTGTCCTGCCATCGCTGCGACGGCACCGGGCATCGGCAGTTCGGCCCAGGTCAAGATTCCAGCGACCATTATTTGCGAAAAGCATGATCAAGATTTGGACAGATTTTGAGAAGAAGGGACGACGGGGGCATGCATGATTGCCCCTGCTGCTTGTGAATGGTTCAACGCAAAGCGACCCGGGCGATGCCTCGGTCATGGCCAAAATGAGGACCGTCAGGGTGTTTTGGGCAGATCTGGAGTGGTAGTGAGGGACTGCTTCAATCCCGATGCGCCGTCAGTGCCCGTCGTGTACTGTACTCCCCGGTCTCGGCAGCATCGCATGTGAACTTTTTCTTTTTGGCAGGAGGTACCCTCGGCCAATGCGACGGATGCTGACGAATTGACGACGATGAATCTCTCTATCTATAAAATTCGATCGGTACATGTCTACGCTCTCGATCATCGATGGTTCATTACTGCGAAAGAAGAAGTACGGCCCAAACCACATAATTTGGGTAAGATTTATTAAGGCCCGCAGTGCGTTCCGGTTTTACAGCCACGGCCCACTGTTTCCCCCTCCTCCGGGCCCGCTATAGAAGTTCTTCCTTCTTCCAGTCACTCGGTCAGTCAGGATGCGGAATACTAAATGTCATTGGACCCCCCTCTCTATTTCCTGGCTTCCGGGCCTAACCCAGGAAAGCCCAGCCCAACCCAATATTGATGCGTCTCGCTTTACCTCCCAGTTAAGCAAAGCAACCGCCGTTGTTGCCGAATGCCGCTGCATCTCCGCTCGTCCACGCGTCCGCTCACGTGTCCCCGCAACCGCCCTTGATGGCTTAAAACGCTGACGGCCTGACCCCACCCGTTCCCCTCCCACGAAGCAAAGCAAAGCCAAAGCAATCTCAAGTGAATCAAACCGCCAGACTTCGCAGTCCTCCTCCACTACCAGAGCATGCGCGTTGCCGCGACCCGAACCGCCGCCGCCGCCGCCGCTCACCCTCCGAGCGCCTTCCTGCTCCTCCTGTTACTCCTCGGTTGCGCGTCCCTCGCGATCGGAGGAGCAGCCATGGCCGGCCACGTCCTCGGCGGCGTGAAGGAGAACCCAGCCGCGGCCAACAGCGCCGAGTCCGACGGGCTCGGCCGCTTCGCCGTCGACGAGCACAACAGGCGCGAGGTCAGCGGCCTCTCCCTCGCCTTCCGTTGCTCCTCGATCGGGGTCCCCCCTCCGGGTGCTCCGTGATTCGTTTGATTCCTGTGCTGATCTGGGCGTTCCCCTGTCGATGCACATCTGTGCGCCTGGCTTCAGAACGCGCTGCTGGAGTTCGTGCGCGTGGTGGAGGCCAAGGAGCAGGTGGTGGCCGGCACGCTGCACCACCTCACGCTCGAGGCCGTCGAGGCCGGGAGGAAGAAGCTCTACGAGGCCAAGGTCTGGGTCAAGCCATGGCTCGACTTCAAGGAGCTCCAGGAATTCAGCCACAAGGGGGACGCCACCGCCTTCACCAACGCCGACCTCGGCGCCAAGCGAGGTTCGTGCTCCCGCTTATGAGATGGAGACATTGCTACCACTTTTGATGCATCTGCATAGCGAGTACAAGGGCTGGAGCCTGGGTGGCCTGTGCAGTAGCGTGTTTGTAGAAATGCCTTAGTGCGGATTGTTTGACATGTGCAATTATTTCTGTTGGATGGACGAGGGAGCAAATCCTCAAGAGTAGTAAGAGGGTATGTGCTGATCTAGTTTGGAAAATGGTGAGTGTTCGTTTGAATTGTAGATCTCAATGGATTCTAAGTAGACAACAGTAACCGGTGGGATCTTTATTACTTCGAATCAGAATTATTTTGATTAATTGTGGAAAGTTGTGATGGGGGTCACCATTGCGAAACAAGAAGGGAAATGGCATTAGCATGATAGCATCCGATGTATCTTATTAGGGTTTATTAGGTCATTGGTTGATTCACTGAAAAATCTATTGGCACAAGTCATCCTTGCTAAATGCAGAAATGATGATAAGTTTCCTTCAAGCACATAGTGGGCCTGAAACTCTTGCTGGAGCGGTTTGAAATCATCTTTTGGAAGACCTAGTTTGCAAACATATGGGGACGCTCGTCTTAGCATTACTACTAGTTACGGCCTTACCTGATTCAGGCTGTGAGTTTTAACTGTCTGAAGCCTCAAGTGTAACAAGTTTAAGTCACATCGTTCACAAGAGTTATGGCTTGGAAGTCCTATATGTTACTTACACAAGTGCTTTGGATAGCCAGGAATAATGATAGCTTAGAGGTCCAATTGATATGATCATACACAAAGTAACTTGATAGGCGACACAAGCCAGATTGGTATACTGATACACAAGGCAAGGTTCTTGGAAATTTAATGGACCCACCCACCAACGCACATACACACAAATGTATAGCATAACTGAGTCAAACCATTGCTAAATGGCGAGCATTGATCCATGTTTACTGCTTTGCTCAGTTGTATTTAGGGACCATGGATGCTGATATGTTTGATTACTTGGAGCTTGTTCTTGTTTTATTTGTTGTTTGATTTTGAAACTGGACATACATTCAGTTGATCACTTGTCAGGAAAGCTGAAAATTCGCAGAAGTGCCCCACCTTAACTTCAGCCCTAGTCACGGTGCGCTGGCTTTTGTTTTCCATCTTTGTGTTGATGTCCTGATGTTGAGAGGATGCAAATTTTAATGATGCGTAACAATTAACCACACATTCAGTAAATTGTCACTAGAGAAGTGGTAACTGGCCTTTCGATCACTGGCAGTCCTTTTGTCTCGGTATCTTGATTGTGGCGCGCATGTTAGAACCTAAGCTGGAGATTTTGTTAACATATATATTCTTTAAAAAATTCTAAGTTGGCATTTAATCGACGATACTACAGGTGGACATGAGCCTGGTTGGCGTGAGGTTCCAGTAGAGGATCCTGTGGTCAAAGATGCTGCACACCATGCTGTGAAATCGATCCAAGAGAGGTCCAACTCCCTGTTTCCCTACGAACTTCTCGAGATCCTTCGTGCCCATGCACAGGTTAGTTTCTGCAAAATGGATCTTAAGACTCCCAAGCCCTTTCCCAAATATTGTCAGTTATGGATCAAGGTTCACGCTATTATTTTCTTTGAGTAGGTTGTGGAAGACTTTGCAAAATTTGACATTCTGATGAAACTGAAGAGAGGCAGCAAGGAGGAGAAGATCAAAGCCGAGGTCCATAAGAGCCTGGAAGGGGCCTTTGTGCTAAACCAGCATCAGCCGGCGGAGCATGATGAGTCGAGCAGCCAGTAGTGAACTGACGTAACTGTGTGAGCTGTAGTAACGTACTTCGTGTTACGTAGAATAAGGAGAAAACGACCAATCCGGTTTTATCTGGATGTCATGTATGGTCGACGGTCGTTGCTGGCTTGGCTTCCGAACGCAGCAGGTACGCATACTGGTGCTGGAAGACGGTACCTGCTGTCGCACTTGCTGTTATAATAGGCATTGGAACTTGTCGATTTCGGGAGCTGATCTGTTTCTACCGTATTGTTTATTTATAATATGATGGATCGTATGTGGATGTATGATATCCCACACTACCCTTCGGTTGCTTATGATCATAGTATGCCAAGTTAGCTTAAGGTGCCAATGTCACCAGCACATTCGTATCTTCAATTTATTCTCCCGCGCACTGGTTTTTTGGTGTGAACATGCATGCCAGCTCCAGGTAGAAGACAATATAATTCTAACTTTCTAATACTATCTCTAACAAGGACTTGCAGTCTCTTCTCTCGTCTAACAATGAGCGCTAAATAGTCCGGTAAACTTAGATAGTGTTTGGTTGAAGAGCCAAGTAGAACGGAGCCGTTCTGTTTCAGTTTTGTTGCTGTTTGGTTACAAAGTAAGTAGAACAGAATGGTTTCAATTAGGTAGTGTTTGGTTGAGGAGCCAAGTAGAATAGAGCCGTTCCATCCCTGATTCTAGGAACAGAGCTGCTATGTTCTGTGTTTGGTAAGTTGGAACGGAGCGACTCTTTTTTTGTTTGGTTGCAGAGTGAACTGGAACAGAGCGGCTCTGTTTTTTGTTTGGTTGCAGAGGGAGGCGCGCGAGCTGCTGCGCACGGATGGGAGGGCGAGCTGTGCGAGCGGGCTGGGAACGGAGCGGCTCTGTCCCATTGATTTTTTTTGGAGTGGGATGGTTCTAGATCTGAGGAGAATATTCTCTAATTGAAGCTACTCCGTTCTAGTTACTTTGTAACCAAACAACAGTAAAACTGGGACAGAACGACTCCATTCTACTTAGCACTTCAACCAAACACTACCTTAGAGAATATTCTCCTCAGATCCGGAACCGTTCCGCTCCAAAAAATCAACCGAACAGAGCCGCTCCGTTTTCATCCCACTTTCACAGTCACACTTCGTTCCATTCACTCTGCAACCAAACAAAAAAAACTGAGCCGCTCCGTTCCAGATTAAAACATAGAACAGAGCGGCTCCGTTCCTATAATCCGTGCCGAATCTTTAGCATCCGCTCGCTCGCTCGTCTTCCTCCGAGAGCCACGCGACATCGTCGTGAGACGTTCGCGTGATGGATGGCAATGAGGAGCACATGCCTTGGAGTCGGAGATGGAGCACGGCGCCGACCTGCACCACATCGTACCGAGGATGAACAGGGCTATGACGACAGCACGCAGGGTCGAGGGTGGGCTATGACGACAGCACGCAGGGTCGAGGACGCCGGCGCCACATCGCTGCCGCGAGCCATCAGCTTGCCGACGGCGATCTGGGACAGCTGTCGGAGTCTATGCGTCTGTCGGACGACGCACGCAAATTGTTCAACGAAATGCTCAAGTTGGCGTTCAGAACAATAATGTCACTGTTTAATCTTAAAAAGACGGTTCCGGTTTAATAAAACAATAAATTGTGTTAATTAAGTTGGTACATTAGAAAATATGAGATATAAAGGATCAAATTTAGGAGATGTTGCTAGAGATGGAGAAGTATAGAGAATATAAACTTTTAGATTGTGTTGTAAATTGAGTAACGAACCGCATGGTTTAGGATTCGATTTCTCGACCGGTCAGGTCGAGAGACCGATAAATTTCGTGGCTGTTTGTTTCAACTTCTGGCAGTTTATGGCCACCAAAAGCTGCTGCGGACTGCCAAACGCTCAGCTTTTCAGTCAGCTTCTATAAAATTCGTTGGAGCAAAAACCATCCAAAATCAACATAAACACATAATCGGTTGAGTCGTTGTAATAGTAGGAATCCGTCACTTTCTAGATCCTGAGCCCTATGAACAACTTTATCTTCCTTCACACGTAATCGTAATGATATTCAGATTCTCTCCACAGCCAGATTCTCCCCACAGCCAGATTTTCAGAAAAGCTGGTCAGAAAAAAGCTGAACCAAACATGCCCTTCATGTTCCCGCTTAGAGCTTGTTCGGTTAGCTCTCAATCTATGTGGATTAAGTGGGATTGAGTGAGTTTAAATCTCAAACAAGTTAAACTTCTTCTTAATTTTTTCCAATTCAATCCAATCTATAGGTAACAGGATTAACCGAACAAGGCCTTAAAGTGTGTAGAAAACGTTGTGGGAAACATTTCCTGTTCTGGTTTATGCTCTTTTACGGTTCTAAATTTAACAATACGAAAGATATTTTTTTTGTCAAAATGAAATTTCAGAACAGTAAAAACGAGAAGTTGAACCCTTGAGGGTTCATAGCATGATAAAGTTAGAAACAATAATTGTCGGCGTTTCGAGACCGGGGGGTCCCTAAGCCGACGAGTGAGTGTGCCGCGTGCCCCAGCCCAGATGGGTCGAGCGCGTGGGCGAGCGCGAAGGGGGGAAAGCGAGGTGGCCGGAGCCGAGTCGTGAGGGAGGTGGAGATCCCGCGGCCTTCGTGTTCGTCCCGCGCCCAGGTCGGGTGCGCTTGCAGTAGGGGGTTACAAGCGTCCACGCGGGTGAGGGAAGCGAGCGGCCCCAAGAGAGCGCCTGCCCCTGCCCTCGTTCCCGCGGGGCCAACCTCCTCTAAGAAGGCCCTGGTCCTTCCTTTTATAGGCGTAAGGAAAGGATCCAGGTGTACAATGGGGGTGCAGCAGAGTGCTACGTGTCTAGCGGGGGAGAGCTAGCGCCCTAGGTACATGCCAATGTGGCAGCCGGAGAGAACTTGGCACCCAGCTGGTGTGGTGTCGTGGCTGTCGGAGGAGTAACGGAGCCTGGTGGAGGGACAGCTGTCGGAATAGTTGGGCTCTTGCTGACGTCCCCCCGCTTCCGTAAGGGAGCTGAGAGCCGCCGTCGTCATGGGTCTAGCGGGGCGCCATCATTGCATATCTGGCGGAGCTAGCCAGATGGGACGTCAGTCTTGTTCTCTGCGGCCCAAGTCGGCTCGGGGTAGGGTGATGATGGCGCTTCCTGTTGACGTGGCGGACTTGTGCCCTAGGTCGGGCGACGTGGAGGCTCCTCCGAGGCCGAGGTCGAGTCTGTCTTCCATGGCCGAGGCCGAGCCCGAGCTCCTGGGTCGGGCGAGGCGGAGGTCGTTCGGCAGAGGCCAGGGCGGAGTCCGACCCCCAGGGGTCGGGCGAAGCGGAGTTCGCCGTCTTCCGGGGCCTTAGCCCGAGTCCGAGCCCTGGGTCGGGCGGAGCGGAGTTCGCCGTCTTCCGGGGCCTTAACCCGAGTCCGAGCCCTGGGTCGGGCGGAGCGGAGTTCGCCGTCTTCCGGGGCCTTAGCCCGAGTCCGAGCCCTGGGTCGGGCGGAGCGGAGTTCGCCGTCTTCCGGGGCCTTAGCCCGAGTCCGAGCCCTGGGTCGGGCGGAGCGGAGTTCGCCGTCTTCCGGGGCCTTAGCCCGAGTCTGAGCCCTGGGTCGGGCGGAGCTTCCTATGGCGCCTTTGGCAAGGCCTGACTGCCTGTCAGTCTCACTCTGTCAAGTGGCACCGCAGTCGGGACGGCGCAGGCGGCGCTGTCCTTTTGTCAGACCGGTCAGTGGAGCGACGAAGTGACGGCGGTCACTTCGGCTCTGCCAGGGGGCGCGCGTCAGGATAAAGGTGCCAGGCTACCTTTGCGTTAAATGCCCCTGTGACTTGGTCGGTCGGCGCGGCGATTTAGTCAGGGTTGCTTCTTAACGAAGGCAAGGCCTCGGGCGAGCCGGAGATGCGTCTGCCGTAAAAAAGGGGGCCTCGGGCGAGACGGAAACACCTCAGGGTCGGCTGCCCTTGCCCGAGGCTAGGCTCGGGCGAGGCGTGATCGAGTCGCTCGTATGGACTGATCCCTGACTTAATCGCGCCCATCAGGCCTCTGCAGCTTTATGCTGATGGGGGTTACCAGCTGAGAATTAGGCGTCTTGAGGGTACCCCTAATTATGGTCCCCGACAGTAGCCCCCGAGCCTCGAAGGGAGTGTTAGCACTCGCTTGGAGGCTTTCGTCGCACTTTTTTGCAAGGGGACCAGCCTTTCTCGGTTGCATTTTGTTCCGGTGGGTGCGCGCGAGCGCACCCGCCGGGTGTAGCCCCCGAGGCCTCGGAGGAGTGGTTTCACTCCTTCGAGGTCTTAATGCCTCGCGTAATGCTTCGGCTGGTCTGGTGGTTCCCTCATGCGAACTGGCCGTAGCCCGGGTGCACTGTCGGGGCCCAAGTTCTCGGGCTGGTATGTTGACGCTGTCAACGGTTTGGCCGGAGCCGGGTTTGCGAGAGCAGCCCCCGAGCCTCCGCACAGGGCGAGAGGGCGATCAGGGACAGACTCGGCTTTTTTACATACGCCCCTACGTCGCCTTTCCGCAAGGAGGAGGGGGGGAGAGCGCCATGTTACCCTCGATGGGCACCGAACATGGTGTCTCCGGTGAGCTGCAAGCGGGTAATCCGAGTGGACGTCCGTGCCTCGTTCGTTGGGGGTCGGCTAGGGGCCCGGAGGCATGCCCAAAAGTACCTGCGGGTGATCTGCCGGACCCGGTCCCCTGGCGACGGGGTCCGAGGGCTCGATGCCTCCCTCCGATGGGATTCCGTTACAGGATCGCTCCCGCTGGTCTCGGAAATGTCCTAGGGTACCTCGGGAGCGCAGCCCGAGCCTCGGTTATGTATCGAACGTACCCCTGGTCATCCCTCGCTCGGTGTCTGAGGCCACTGTGAACCCTTCGGGGGGCCAGCCTTCGAACCCCTGATCAGTAATGGGCGTGGAGCCCGAGTAGCCTGAGGCGGCCGTGGAACCTTTCGGGAGGCCGACCTTCGAACCTCTGACCAGTAGTGGGTGTCGGGCCCACGCGATCTGAGGCGGCTGTTGAACCCTTCGGGGGGCCAGCCTTCGAACCCCTGATCAGTAAGGAGGCTCGGAGCCTAGTCCCTTCACGGGGAAGGATCCCTTTAGGGGTATCCCCTTTCCCGGTCCCTGTTGCAAGAGATAGAGAAAGAGGAAAAAGGAAAAAGGATACGAAATTGAACGACGCGGCGTACCTTTTTTGGCGCGGTTGTTTTGGCGAAGGCGAAGCGTCGCCAGCTGCTCCTGCCAGAAGCGCCGCCTGTCCAGCCGCGGAGTTAATGCGACGGGGCGAGTAGTTGGCGAGGCGGCCGTTGCGCGTGCGCGAGCCGTTCGAGGAACGGGTCACGGGCGCGTCGTCTTCACGCCGTGAGAGGGGGTTCCCTCGCTGTCTCCGGATGGGACGTGAGCTTGGCTGACGGCGTGACCGCTGCTCCCGCGTGCCTGCCACCGTCATTACTGCCGGCCCACTTTTGACCGTGTTTGACCGCTGCGTCAGGCTGGCGCTGCTGGGTCGCGCGCTGGGTCGCCTCGGGTCGCGGTATCGGTTCCGCAATCGAGGAGGTGCGGCGGTGGCGCAAGTGGTACAGTTGCTTGCATGCAGCATCCGGCGCGCCGGTCGCGCGACGCGTGGGCTTGGGCCTCCGCGCTGGCATGTCAGGAGTCAAAGAGGCGCGTCCACTTGGCGCGGTTGCATGCCGCCTGCATGGCTGCTTGCCCCTTTCGCCCGTTGGTCTGGGCAAAAGTGGAGGGTCACTTGTAACCGCTGGGTGGTTGCGCGCGCCGTGCGCGGCGGTTTGGCTTCTTCTGCTCGGAGCTGGTCTGCATGACATGCGGGACCCAGCCCCCGCGCCGCAGGGAAGGGCTTTGGAGGCGTGTTGGAGGAGACTCAGCCCGTGACGGTTGGGGGCGCAAGCAGGGAGAGTCGCCTTTAAAAGGAGGGCGACCCCTTCCGTAAGGCGACCACGTCTTCCTTCTCCCTTATGCACTGTGTTTTTCCGCCTTCCAAGCCCCCGGATGGGGGAAACCACCGTCTTTTCGCCTCATCGTTGGAGGAACGCAACTCCGTGGGAGTTGGTACCTTTCAGCCATCGTTCGGCTTCAAGGATTTTCATCATGCAGCCCGGCTGCACCCCTCCACCGACGGTCACCCAAGATGGTGACCTCCGGCTTGATGGTGGGGGAAAGCGAGCCGGGCTGCGGCCTCTGCCCCTTCCTCAGCCTCAAGGATTTTCATCACCAGGGCTGGGGAGGGGAGTGTGCCGAGTTGAGGTCGGCCCCCGCGAGGGCGGTGGCCCGCTCCTTCACCCAGTGATCGGAGGGAGGAGCGGTCGTCGTCCATGGCGCTGGCATCTGCAGCGTGCCTGGCCTTCGGACGCGAGTGGCTTCGGAGCCGCTCGTGACGCCGGCGTTTGCCACGGCAGCTGGAAGAGGTTCTTCCGCCGACGCGACAGCCAAGGCTGGCCGTGGACCGACCTCCAACTCTACGGCCTTCTGCCCGTCCTTGCCTCTCGAGTTTGGGCAAGGGCGGGGGCCTCCTAGCAGCAGCATCCGCCCTGAGGTCATCACTGCTGCTGTTCGGCCCCCCGGGGTAGAAGTCTTCATCGTCGCCGCTGCTGGGGCGAGCGATGACTAGCCGTTCGTCGGTCTTCTGTTGCCCCGTAGGCCCGCCCCTATCGAGTAGGGTTGTTCGCGCCCGCAGAGACGGAACCGGAGTTCCATTTGTAATGGCACTTCGAATGCCAGTGTTTTTGTTCATTACGGCTTTCGGGGCCTGAACATGTATGTAACGTCGGCACGGAGCCGTGTTTTTTCCTCATTTTTGAGCACTAAGACTCGTCTGCTGATTATCTGAACCGCTTCACCAAGCATGAGTCGCCCCGTGTCAAGGTGACGAGTGAGGTATCCGTATCCCGGAGGCGTAGGAGTCCCTCGGCTCGGTCGACCTTGCTGTCCGAGGTTCCTCTAGCTTAGTTAAAGAGACCCCTCGGCCGCTCCTCGTCGAGCCGAGGCCAAGGGTAGCGATATCAGCATGAACAGAGGCGGAGTTGGCTCGAAAATGAAACCTGGTTGGCCGGAGCCTAGCCGGGTTGTCCGTTGGCAGGATCGGCGCCGGAGTTGATCAGCCGAGGCTTCGGACCGGGCTGGCGCCCTTGGAAGATGGTTGGCCGAGGCCCCGGAGGTGGCCGGCCGAGCCGCCTGCTCGGGCCGGATTCCCGGAGAAGTCCCTGACAGCGATTGCCCGGACGTGGTGATGACGTCGTCCTTCGGAGCAGAGACCCTCGGACTGCGTCTCCGTCCGAGGCTAGGTCGGGCCTCGCCGAAGGTGCCGTCGATGCCGAGGGTGCTGCTGCCCCCTTCCAGCGTCAAGACCCGAGCCTGCAGGATCAGATTGTCTTGTAGCGTGTGCCTTGTGCGGCCGTCGAGGCCAGAACACACACCCTCGCTGCGTTTTAAAGCTGCGTCTCTTTTCCTCTTGTTTCGAGTATCTAGACTTTTTGTCGGTAACATGGATGTTAGTGCGAGCAAGAGTTGCTTCTCGCGGAAGGTGATGAGTGAGGTATCCGTATCCCGGAGGCGTGGGAGTCCCTCGGCTCGGTCAGCCTTGCCGCTTACGCGTACTTTCACCCGTCCGTGGGGCCCTGTCGTCGACTCGGTCGAGAAGGCTCGAAGGATCGCTTCGGCAGAAGGGCTTCCGAACGTAAAGACTTGTTCGATCCGCGGAGCCACTTTATCGGAACGCGAGTTACTTATCGCAGAAGGTGATGAGTGAGGTATCCGTTTCCCGGAGGCGTGGGAGTCCCTCGGCTCGGTCAGCCTTGACCGCTTACGTGTACTCCGTCGTTTCCAGGACCCACTTTTCGAAGTAGTCAAAAGGCACGAAAGATATTCTGGTAAAAGAGATTTTTTTTCGAGGAAAATTTTGACGCAGAGGGGGTTTCCCCCCTTTTAGCCCCCGAGGGAGGGTCGGGCTTTGCCGAGGCGAGGCCGACCCTTCCTTGTTGACTAAACTTTGCGTGGGTGCGAGGTATATGAACAACTTGGAAACATCTTAAGGGTAGAAGCGACGTAGTTGTTGGATGTTCCAAGCGTTGCCGTAAACCTCGCCTTGACTGTTGGCCAGCTTGTACGTCTCGGGCTTCAGAACTTTGGCGATGACGAATGGCCCCTCCCAGGGGGGCGTGAGCTTGTGCCTCCCTCGGGCGTATTGCCGCAGCCGAAGCACCAGGTCACCCACCTGGAGGTCTCGTGGTCGGACCCCTCGGGCGTGGTAGCGTCGCAGGGACTGCTGATACCGCGCCGAGTGAAGTAAGGCCCTGTCCCGAGCCTCTTCCAGCTGGTCCAGCGAGTCTTCTCGGCTAGCTTGGTTGCTTTGATCGTCGTAGGCCCTCGTCCTTGGGGAGCCGTATTCCAGGTCAGTGGGCAAGACGGCCTCGGCCCCGTAGACCAGGAAGAACGGTGTGAAACCCGTGGCTCGGCTCGGCGTCGTCCTCAGGCTCCAGACCACCGAGGGGAGTTCCTTCATCCATCGTTTGCCGAACTTGTTGAGATCGTTGTAAATCCGAGGCTTGAGCCCTTGTAGTATCATGCCATTGGCACGCTCTACTTGCCCATTCGACATGGGATGAGCTACGGCAGCCCAGTCCACCCGGATGTTGTGATCCTCGCAAAAATCCAAGAATTTTTTGCCGGTGAACTGGGTGCCGTTGTCGGTGATGATGGAGTTTGGGACCCCGAAGCGATGGATGATGTTGGTGAAGAACGCCACCGCTTGCTCGGACCTGATGCTGTTCAGGGGTCGGACCTCGATCCACTTGGAGAATTTGTCGACGGTGACCAGCAGGTGCGTGTAGCCCCCGGGCGCCTTCTGCAGAGGGCCGACGAGGTCCAGACCCCACACAGCGAAGGGCCAGGTGATGGGTATCGTCTGCAGAGCCTGAGCGGGCAGGTGGGTCTGCTTCGCATAGAATTGACACCCTTCGCAGGTGCGGACAATTCTAGTGGCGTCAGCCACCGCCGTTGGCCAGTATAAGCCTTGCCGGAAAGCGTTCCCGACGAGGGCTCGAGGCGCTGCGTGATGGCCGCAAGCCCCCGAGTGTATCTCTTGCAGGAGTTCCTGACCTTCGGCGATGGAGATGCACCGCTGGAGGATGCCCGAGGGGCTGCGGTGGTAGAGCTCCTTCTCATCGCCCAGCAAGACGAACGACTTGGCGCGTCGCGCTACCCGCCGTGCCTCGGCCTGGTCGAGGGGTAGCTCTCCTTGGCGGAGATACTGCAGGTACGGGGCCTGCCAATCTTGATCAGGCGTGACCACGCTCCGCTCCTCCTCGATGCGCAGCGCCTCGCCCTCGGGAGCCGAGGGTTCCTCGGGCTGAACCGAGGACGGCTCGGGCTGGGCCGAGGTTACCTCGGACGGGGCCGAGGGCGCCTCGGGCTCGGGCGTGTCGCTGATCTTGACGGAGGGTTGGTGCAGATCCCGGGAGAAGACGTCCGGGGGAACCGTCGTTCGCCCCGAGGCTATCTTTGCCAGCTCGTCCGCAGTCTCGTTGTAGCGCCGGACGATGTGGTTAAGCTCGAGCCCGTAGAACTTGTCTTCCAGGCGTCGAACCTCATCACAGTAGGCCTCCATCTTTGGGTCGCGGCAGTGGGAGTTCTTCATGACCTGGTCGATGACGAGCTGCGAGTCGCCGCGAACGTCGAGGCGTCGGACCCCTAGCTCAATGGCGATTCGCAATCCGTTGATCAGAGCTTCGTACTCAGCCACATTGTTGGACGCCGGGAAATGGAGGCGCAGCACGTAGCGCAGGTGTTTCCCGAGGGGCGAGACGAAGAGCAGGCCCGCGCCGGCTCCCGTCTTCATCAGCGACCCGTCGAAAAACATGGTCCAGAGCTCCGGTTGGATCGGAGCCGTCGGCAATTGGGTGTCGACCCATTCGGCTACGAAGTCCGCCAGTACCTGGGACCTGATGGCCTTCCGAGGGGCGAACGAGATTGTCTCGCCCATGATTTCCACCGCCCACTTTGCGATCCGTCCCGAGGCCTCTCGGCACTGGATGATCTCCCCCAGGGGGAAGGATGACACCACAGTTACCGGATGAGACTCGAAGTAATGTCGCAACTTTCGCCTCGTCAGGATCACTGCATACAGCAGCTTCTGAACTTGTGGGTAGCGGATCTTGGTTTCGGACAGCACCTCGCTGACGAAGTAAACTGGCCTCTGAATGGGCAATGCATGCCCCTCTTCTTGCCTTTCGACCACGATCGCGGCGCTAACCACCTGAGTGGTAGCGGCGACGTAGACCAAGAGGGCTTCTCCATCAGCTGGGGGTACCAAGACGGGCGCCTGGGTGAGGATCGCCTTCAGGTTCCCGAGAGCTTCCTCGGCTTCGGGGGTCCAAGTGAAGCACTCGGCCTTCCTTAAGAGACGGTACAGAGGCAGGCCTCTTTCGCCGAGGCGCGAGATGAAACGGCTCAAGGCCGCGAGACATCCCATGACCCTCTGTACGCCTTTTAAGTCCTTGATGGGCCCCATGCTGGTGATGGCTGCGATCTTCTCCGGGTTGGCTTCGATGCCCCGCTCAGAGACGATGAATCCCAGGAGCATGCCTCGGGGCACCCCGAAGACACACTTCTCGGGATTGAGCTTGATGCCCTTTGCCTTGAGACACCGGAATGTCACTTCAAGGTCGGAGAGAAGGTTGGAGGCTTTCCTTGTCTTGACTACGATGTCATCGACGTAGGCCTCGACCGTGCGACCGATGTGTTCGCCGAACACATGGTTCATGCACCGCTGGTACATTGCACCCGCGTTCCTCAAACCGAATGGCATGGTGACATAGCAGTACATGCCGAAGGGCGTGATGAAAGAAGTCGCGAGTTGGTCGGACTCTTTCATCTTGATTTGATGATACCCTGAGTAGGCATCGAGGAAAGACAGGGTTTCGCACCCAGCAGTGGAATCCATGATTTGATCGATGCGAGGTAGAGGGTAGGGAACCTTCGGACATGCTTTGTTGAGACCAGTGTAGTCTACACACATCCGCCATTTCCCCCCTTTCTTCCTCACAAGCACAGGGTTGGCAAGCCATTCAGGATGGAATACCTCTTTGATGAACCCTGCTGCCATTAGCTTGTGGATCTCCTCGCCTATCACCCTGCGCCTTTCCTCGTCGAATCGGCGCAGAGGCTGCCTGACCGGTCGGGCTTCGGCCCGAAAATCCAGCGAGTGCTCGGCGACATCCCTCGGTATGCCGGGCATGTCCGAGGGACTCCACGCAAAGACGTCGGCGTTTGCGCGGAGAAAGTCGACGAGCACTGCTTCCTATTTGGGGTCGAGCCCGGAACTGATCCGGATCTTCTTGGAGGTGTCGCCACTGGGGTCGAGAGGGACGGCCTTAACCGTCTCCGCTGGTTCGAAGTTGCCGGCGTGTCGCTTCACGTCCGGCACCTCTCGGGAGAGGTTTTCCAGGTCGGCGATGAGGGCCTCGGACTCGGCGAGGGCCTCGGCGTACTCCACGCACTCTACATCGCATTCGAACGCGTGTTTGTACGTGGGGCCGACGGTGATGACCCCGTTGGGGCCCGGCATCTTGAGCTTCAGGTAGGTGTAGTTGGGGATGGCCATGAGCTTCGCGTAGCATGGCCTCCCCAATACTGCGTGGTAGGTTCCTCGGAACCCGACCACCTCGAACGTCAAAGTCTCCCTTCGGAAGTTGGAGGGTGTTCCGAAGCAGACAGGAAGGTCGAGCCGTCCGAGGGGCTGGACGCGCTTCCTAGGAATGATCCCGTGGAAGGGCGCAGCGCCTGCTCGGACGGAGGACAGATCGACGCGCAGGAGCCTGAGGGTCTCGGCGTAGATGATATTGAGGCAGCTGCCCCCATCCATCAGGACCTTGGTGAGCCTAACGTCGCCGATGATGGGGTCGACGACGAGCGGGTACTTCCCCGGGCTCGGCACGTGGTCGGGGTGGTCATCTTGGTCGAAGGTGATGGGCTTGTCGGACCAGTCTAGGTAGACTGGCGCCGCCACCTTCACCGAGCAGACCTCCCGACGCTCTTGCTTACGATGCCGAGCCGAGGCATTCACCGCATGCCCTCCGTAGATCATGAAGCAGTCGCGGACCTCGGGGAACTCTCCTGCTTGGTGATCTTCCCTTTTGTCGTCGTCGCGGGCCCTGCCACCCTCTGCGGGTGGCCCGGCCTTGTGGAAGTGGCGCCGAAGCATGACGCACTCCTCGAGGGTGTGCTTGACGGGCCCCTGATGGTAAGGGCACGTCTCCTTGAGCATCTTGTCGAAGAGGTTGGCACCTCCGGGGGGCTTCCGAGGGTTCTTGTACTCGGTGGCGGCGACAAGGTCCGTGTTGGCGGCGTCGCGTTTCGCTTGCGACTTCCTCCTGCCTTTCTTCTTGGCGCCGAGCGGAGTAGACGCCTCGGGAGCATCCTCCGACGGGCGGCCCTGGGGCTGCTTGTCCTTTCGGAAGATGGCCTCGACCGCCTCCTGGCCAGAGGCGAACTTGGTGGCGATGTCCATCAGCTCGCTCGCCCTGGTGGGGGTCTTGCGACCCAACTTGCTCACCAGGTCACGGCAGGTGGTGCCGGCAAGGAACGCGCCGATGACTTCGGAGTCGGTGATATTGGGCAGCTCGGTGCGCTGCTTCGAGAATCGCCGGATGTAGTCCCGAAGAGACTCTCCCGGCTGTTGCCAGCAGCTTCGGAGGTCCCAGGAATTCCCGGGGCGCACGTACGTGTCCTGGAAGTTGCCGGCGAAAGCTTGGACCAAATCCTCCCAGTTGGAAATCTGCCCCGGAGGCAGGTGCTCCAACCAAGCGCGAGCAGTGTCGGAGAGGAACAGGGGGAGGTTGCGGATGATGAGGTTGTCATCGTCCGTTCCACCCAGTTGACAGGCCAGGCGGTAGTCCGCGAGCCACAATTCCGGTCTTGTTTCCCCCGAGTACTTTGTGATAGTAGTCGGGGGTCGGAATCGGGCCGGAAACGGTGCCCGCCGAATGGCCCGGCTGAAGACCTGCGGACTGGGTGGTTCGGGCGAGGGACTCCGATCCTCCCCGCTGTCGTAGCGTCCTCCACGCCTGGGGTGATAGCCTCGGCGCACCCTTTCGTCGAGGCGGGCCCGACGGTCGCGATGAGGGTGCTCGTCGCCGAGGTGGCCCGGGGCCGCAGGCGCGGTGTTGCGCGTGCGCCCGGTGTAGACCGAGGCTTCCCGCATGAGTCGGGAAGTCGCGGCACGAGGTTCCGAGGGGTACCCCTGCCTTCGGGAGGCAGAGCTCTCGGCCCGACGGGCCGCAGCGCCTTCCAGGAGATGCTTGAGCTCTCCCTGGATTCGCCGACCCTCGGTGGTTGATGACTCCGGCATCGCGCGGAGGAGCATCGCTGCGGCTGCCAGGTCCTGACCGGTCCCGCTGGATGCGGGCGGCGGCCTGTCCCTGGCATCGTTGGCGATGCGGTGCTGGAGACCCTGGGGCAGGTGACGTATTTCTCCGGCCGGGGGCTGGCCCGCCCATACCTGCCCGACGTCCCGGCGGATCGACTCGAGCGCTCCTGCCCCCTCGTCGAGCCCGGCCTGCGCCCCGCGGACTTGCTCGAGCTGTGGGTCGTGACCCCTCGCCGGAACGGGGACCACAACTAGCTCCCGCGGGATGTCGGCGCGAGGCACTGGCCTAGGGAGATCACCATCCTCCGGCATGCCGAGACGGTTGCCTCCGGAGGGATCCCCTAGCTCGACGTGGAAACATTCGCGGCTCGGGCCGCAGTCCTTGTCGTCAAGGCTGCGGCTGCCGTCGGAACAGTCGGAGAGGCAGTAGTTGCATGCGGTCATGAAGTCCCGCGTGGCACTGGGGTTGCCAGATCCAGAGAAATCCCAGCAGATGCTGGGGTCGTCATCTTCCTTGGACCTAGAGGGCCCGTAGGTCGAGACGCCCGTCAATCGGTCCCAAGGCGACCGCACACGAAACCCAAGAGAGGTTGCACACGCCTCAACGTGAGCGCCCGCCAGAGCGAGGTCGCTAGGCGGGTTGAGGTCGAATCGAAATGACGAAGGATGGGAATCAGTCGGTACCTTTTGGTCGACGAGGAGTGACGAAGTCTCATCGGGGACTGATTGCGCCGTCGTCTTGGGTACGAGGGCGACGTCCTGCAGGCCCTCCGTGAGCGTGCTGGCGTCGTCCACTTGCTCGGGGTTGGCGTGTTGCGGGGGGACGGCGCTCGCCTTCGCCTCAAACGCGAGGGTGACGCCCGACGCGTCCTCCGTTGGGGCGCTGGGGATGTCGATTCGCTCGACAGCCGACGGAGCGCAGCCTCCCGCTCGGCCCTGGTTGCCCCGCCTCCTCCTCCGATGGCGAGGGAGAGGATGGGGCGAGCTCGAATGTTGTTCTTCCCCCACGCGGGGAAGACGTCGTCGATTCCGCCGCCGGCGGGCGGGCTGTCGGCCACCATTGTCGCCGTCGCGCGGCGGTGGAAGGAGTATCATGTCGTAGCTGCCGTCGAAAGACATGAACTCGAGACTCCCAAAACGGAGCACCGTCCCGGGTTGGAGAGGTCGTTGGAGACTGCCCATCTGGAGCTTGACGGGAAACTGCTCGTCAACACGCAGCAGGCCCCTACCTGGCGCGCCAACTGTCGGCGTTTCGAGACCGGGGGGTTCCTAAGCCGACGAGTGAGTGTGCCGCGTGCCCCAGCCCAGATGGGTCGAGCGCGTGGGCGAGCGCGAAGGGGGGAAAGCGAGGTGGCCGGAGCCGAGTCGTGAGGGAGGTGGAGATCCCGCGGCCTTCGTGTTCGTCCCGCGCCCAGGTCGGGTGCGCTTGCAGTAGGGGGTTACAAGCGTCCACGCGGGTGAGGGAAGCGAGCGGCCCCAAGAGAGCGCCTGCCCCTGCCCTCGTTTCCGCGGGGCCAACCTCCTCTAAGAAGGCCCTGGTCCTTCCTTTTATAGGCGTAAGGAAAGGATCCAGGTGTACAATGGGGGTGCAGCAGAGTGCTACGTGTCTAGCAGGGGAGAGCTAGCGCCCTAGGTACATGCCAATGTGGCAGCCGGAGAGAACTTGGCACCCAGCTGGTGTGGTGTCGTGGCTGTCGGAGGAGTAACGGAGCCTGGTGGAGGGACAACTGTCGGAACAGTTGGGCTCTTGCTGACGTCCCCCCGCTTCCGTAAGGGAGCTGAGAGCCGCCGTCGTCATGGGTCTAGCGGGGCACCATCATTGCCTATCTGGCGGAGCTAGCCAGATGGGACGTCGGTCTTGTTCTCTGCGGCCCAAGTCGGCTCGGGGTAGGGTGATGATGGCGCTTCCTGTTGACGTGGCAGACTTGTGCCCTAGGTCGGGCGACGTGGAGGCTCCTCCGAGGCCGAGGTCGAGTCTGTCTTCCATGGCCGAGGCCGAGCCCGAGCTCGTGGGTCGGGCGAGGCGGAGGTCGTTCGGCAAAGGCCAGGGCGGAGTCCGACCCCCAGGGGTCGGGCGAAGCGGAGTTCGCCGTCTTCCGGGGCCTTAGCCCGAGTCCGAGCCCTGGGTCAGGCGGAGCGGAGTTCGCTGTCTTCCGGGGCCTTAACCCGAGTCCGAGCCCTGGGTCGGGCGGAGCGGAGTTCGCCGTCTTCTGGGGCCTTAGCCCGAGTCCGAGCCCTGGGTCGGGCGGAGCGGAGTTCGCCGTCTTCCGGGGCCTTAGCCCGAGTCCGAGCCCTGGGTCGGGCGGAGTGGAGTTCGCCGTCTTCCGGGGCCTTAGCCCGAGTCCGAGCCCTGGGTCGGGCGGAGCGGAGTTCGCCGTCTTCCGGGGCCTTAGCCCGAGTCCGAGCCCTGGGTCGGGCGGAGCGGAGTTCGCCGTCTTCCGGGGCCTTAGCCCGAGTCTGAGCCCTGGGTCGGGCGGAGCTTCCTATGGCGCCTTTGGCAAGGCCTGACTGCCTGTCAGTCTCACTCTGTCAAGTGGCACCGCAGTCGGGACGGCGCAGGCGGCGCTGTCCTTTTGTCAGACCGGTCAGTGGAGCGGCGAAGTGACGGCGGTCACTTCGGCTCTGCCAGGGGGCACGCGTCAGGATAAAGGTGCCAGGCTACCTTTGCGTTAAATGCCCCTGTGACTTGGTCGGTCGGCGCGGCGATTTAGTCAGGGTTGCTTCTTAACGAAGGCAAGGCCTCGGGCGAGCCGGAGATGCGTCTGCCGTAAAAAAGGGGGCCTCGGGCGAGACGGAAACACCTCAGGGTCGGCTGCCCTTGCCCGAGGCTAGGCTCGGGCGAGGCGTGATCGAGTCGCTCGTATGGACTGATCCCTGACTTAATCGCGCCCATCAGGCCTCTGCAGCTTTATGCTGATGGGGGTTACCAGCTGAGAATTAGGCGTCTTGAGGGTACCCCTAATTATGGTCCCCGAAAATAATCAACTGCATTTTCGGTTGGATTAGCTTCTTGTGCGATTCTAGCCACGAGAAACTGATTCTTGTAGCTAAACACCTTGGATTCTTGGGTGGATTCTCGTGAAAACGCTTCTCGCGTAATCGAGGTTTCGACATGACTAGGGCTGGAAATGAGCTGAGCCGAGCCAGGCTCGGCTCGGTGGAATAGCGAGTCGAGCCAGGCTCGGCTCGGTCACTTAGTGAGCTCGATAATGAGGCTCGGCTCGCGAGCCTGTACACTCAAGTACTCAACAACAGTAATTATAGTCATTAGCTCAAATTTGAAACACAATATGTTATATATAATAAAAAATTATGTCCCTGCACTTTAGTTCCTTGTGAGTTGTGACCAAAACAACACACTTACTGAAAGGGAAATAGGCTTACACCTTTTCCTAAATAATTTTGGTGGTTGAATTGCTCAACACAAACAATTGGACTAACTAATTTGCTATAGATTATAAGTTCTACTAGTGCCAAAGGTTCAACACAAACCAATAAAAATTCCAAGAAATGGTTTAAATAAAAAGAGCAAAAGGCACCTGAAGGTTGCTCTGGTCTGGCGCACCGGACTGTCCGGTGCACCAGGGAGTCCAACTCCGAACTTGCCACCTTCGGGAATTCTGGGAGCCACTCCGCTATAATTTACCGGACTGTCCAGTGTGCCAGCGGAGTAACGGCTAACCAGCGCCAACGGTCGTCTGGAATGGCTACAATGAATAGTGAACAGTGCCAACTGCGCGCGTAGAAGTCATAGTAGGCGCAGATGGCGCACCGGATAGTGAACAGGAGCTGTCCGGTGCACCATCGGACTGTCCGGTGCCCCACATGTCAGAAGCTCCAGCGATCGAACCCTAACGGCTGAGTGACGTGGTTGGCGCACCGGACAGTGTCCGATGGCGCACCGGACTGTCCGGTGCGCCATACGACAGCACCCATCCCCAACGACCATTTTGGTGGTTGGGGCTATAAATACCCCCAACCACCACACATTCAAGGAATCCAAGTTTTCAGATATTTCAACCAATACAAGAGCTATAGCATTCAATACAAGACACAAATAGAGTGAATCAAAATCTCTCCAAAGTCCCAATTCCACTCAAAGCATTAGTGACTAGAAGAGAGAGTTTTGTTGTGTTCTTTTAAGCTCTTGCGCTCGGATCGCTTTTCTTCTTCCTTCTTTCTTGTTCCAAAGCTCATTGTAATCAAAGCAAGAGACACCAAGTTGTGGTGGTCCTTGTAGTGGACTTAGTGTCCCATTTGATTGAGAAGAGAAGCTCACTCGGTCTAGGTGACCGTTTGAGAGAGGGAAAGAGTTCAAAGAGACCCGGTCTTTGTGACCACCTCAATGGGGAGTAGGTTTGCAAGAACCAAACCTCGGTAAAACAAATCACCGTGTCATCCGCCTTATTTGCTTGCGATTTGTTTTCTCCCTCTCTTTCGGACTCGACTTTAATTCTAACGATAACCCCGGCTTGTAGTTGTGCTTAAACTTTATAAATTTCAGATTTGCCTATTCACCCCCCTCTAGGCGACTTTCAATTGGTATCGGAGCCTGGTACTTCATTAGAGCTTAACCGCTCAAAGTGATGTCGGGAGATCACACCAAGAAGGAGATGGTGACCGGCGAGAATCCCGCCACAAGCCACGGGAAGGCTCCATCGGGAGAGTCCCTCAACAAGGGGAAAGCATCCCCTTCACACGACAAGTCGCGTTGGAGCGGCGAGAAGAAAAAGAAGATGAAGAAGGTGGTCTACTACGAGACCGACTCTTCGTCGCCATCCACCTCCGGCTCCGACACTTCGTCCGTCACTTCTAAGCGCCATGAGCGCAAAAAGTTTAGTAAGATCCCCTTACGCTATCCTCGTATTTCCAAACGCATCCCTTTACTTTCCGTCCCTCTAGGCAAACCACCGGTTTTTTATGGTGAAGATTATTGTATGTGGAGTGATAAAATAAGGCACCATCTAACCTCACTCCATGCTAGTATTTGGGACATTGTTGAATTTGGTGCGCAGGAACCATCCGTGGGGGATGAAGGCTATGACTCGGACGAGATAGCCCAAATCCGGCACTTCAACTCCCAAGCCACTACTATACTCCTCGCCTCTCTAAGTCGAGAGGAGTATAATAAGGTGCAAGGATTGAAGAGTGCCAAAGAGATTTGGGACATACTCAAGATCACGCACGAAGGAGACGAGGTGACCAAGATCACCAAACGGGAAATGATCGAGGGGGAGCTCGGTCGCTTCATGCTCAACCAAGGAGAAGACCCGCAAGCCATGTACAACCGGCTAAAAACCTTGGTGAACCAAGTGCGCAACCTCGGGAGCACAAAATAGGATGACCATGAGATGGTCAAGGTTATTCTTAGATAACTCATATTTCTTAACCCTACTTAAGTTCAATTAATTCGTGGTGATCCTAGATATAAACTAATGTCTCCCGAGAAAGTGATAGGAAAATTTGTGAGCTTTGAATTGATGATCAAAGGCTCCAAGAAAATCATCGAGCAAGGCGCCACCTCAACACCCAAGGTGCAACCCGTCGCATTCAAGGCGACGGAAGAAGAAAAGAAGGATTCTACACCGAGTAGAGTCCCCATCGACGCCTCGAAGCTCGACAACGAGGAGATGGCGCTTATCATCAAGAGCTTTCGCCAAATCCTCAAGCAAAGGAAGGGGAAAGATTACAAGTCCCATTCCAAGAAGGTTTGCTACAAATGTGGTAAGCCCAGTCATTTTATCGCTAAATGTCCTTTGTCGAGTGATAGTGACAGGGATAACGACAAGAAGGGAAAGATGAGAGAAAAGAAGAGGTACTACAAGAAGAAGGGCGGCGATGCCCATGTTTGCCGGGAGTGGAACTCTGACGAGAGCTCCACCGACTCCTCATCCGACGAGGACGCCACCAACATCGCCGTCAACAAGGGACTCCTCTTCCCCAACGTCGGCCACAAGTGCCTCATGGCAAAGGACGGCAAGAAAAAGAAGGTAAAATCAAGATCCTCCACTAAGTATGCAACATCTAGTGATGAGGCTAGCTCTAGTGATGATGAGGATGATTTGCTCACCCTATTTGCCAACTTAAACATGCAACAAAAGGAAAAATTGAATGAATTGATTAGTGCTATTCATGAGAAGGATGAACTCTTGGATAGCCAAGAGGACTTCCTAATTAAAGAAAACAAGAAGCATCTTAAAGTTAAAAATGCTTATGCTCTAGAGGTTGAAAAATGTGAAAAATTAACTAGTGAGCTAAGCACTTGCCATGACATTGTTTCCAACCTTAGAAATGAAAATGCTAAATTACTTGCTAAGGTTGAGAAATCAAATGTATGTGATGATTCAATTGTTAGTCTTAGAAATGATAATGCTAACTTGATTGCTAAGATTGACAAATTGAATGCATCTCTCTCTAGACTTAAAATTGAGAATGAAAAATTAATTGCTAAGGCAAAGGATTTAAATATTTTCAATGCTTCTATTTCCAATCTTAAAGATGAAAATGCTATTTTACATGCTAAGATTGTTGAACTAAATACTTGCAAACCCTCTACATCTACCGTTGAGCATGTTACTATTTACACTAGATGTAGAGATATTAATGTTAATGCTATTCATGATCACCTAGCTTTAATTAAACAACAAAATGATCACATAGCTCAACTTAGTGCTAAGATTAATGAGCATGACTTAGAAAATGAAAAATTTAAATTTGCTAGAAGTATGCTCTATAGTGGGAGACGCCCTGGCATTAAGGATGGTGAGAGCACCTAGAGGGGGGGGGTTGAATAGGTGATCCTATAAAAACTTGAAACTTAATGCCACAAAACTTGATTAGGAGTTAGCACAATAAAGCCAAGTGGCTAGAGAGGAGTTCTTGCAAAACACAATAACCACAAGGAGATCAACACAGAGAGGCACAGTGGTTTATCCCGTGGTTCGGCCAAGTCCAACACTTGCCTACTCCATGTTGTGGCATCCCAACGGACGAGAGTTGCACTCAACCCCTCTCAAGCGGTCCAAAGACCCACTTGAATACCACGGTGTTTTGCTTTGTTTCACTATATCTCGCTTGCGAGGAATCTCCACAACTTGGAGCCTCTGACCCTTACAATTTGATTATCACAAAGAAGCACAAAAGTAAGGGTGGGAAAAGCAACGCACATAAGACACAAAATCAGAGCACAAACACACACACAACTCACGACTCGAGCTCGCAACACAACTCGAAGAGTTCTCTACTCAAATGGAGCTCTAGTTGCTATCACAAAGAATCAAATGCGCGGAATTGGAGTCTTGGTGCTTAGGGATGCTCAAAGAATGCTTGGTGTACTCCTTCATGCGCCTAGGGGTCCCTTTTATAGCCCCAAGGCAGCTAGGAGCCGTTGAGAGCAATCCAGGAAGGCAATTCTTGTCTTCTGTCGACTAGCGCACCGGACAGTCCGGTGCACCACCGGACACTGTCCAGTGCGGATTTCTTTCATGTTCTGGCATAGCCGACCGTTGAAGTCTTGGAGCCGTTGGCACACCAGACACTGTCCAGTGCACACCGGACAGTCCGGTGCCCCTTCTGACCGTTGGCTCGGCCACGCGTCACGCGCGGATTGCGCGGTCGACCGTTTGCCCGGCCAACCGTTGGCTCACCGGACAGTCCGGTGCACCACCGGACAGTCCGATGAATTTTAGCCGTACGCTGCCGACGAATTCCTGAGAGCGGCCTTTTCACCGGAGCCAGTCTGGCACACCGGACACTGTCCGGTGCACCACCGGACACTGTCCGGTGCACCACCGGACAGTCCGGTGCACCCAGACTGAGCAGCAGTTGGCTGTACATAGCCAACTCTTTTTCCTTTTGTATTTTCTCTGATTCTAGCACTTAGACAAATATGTTAGTACACAAAAACCAATGTACTAAGTCTAGAATCATACCTTTGTATTGATTTGCACTTTGTCCACCATTTGGCATAGCTTAACACTTAAGCACTTGTGTTGGACACTAAATCACCAAAATACTTAGAAATGGCCCAAGGGCACATTTCCCTTTCAATCTCCCCCTTTTTGGTGATTTATGCCAACACAACATAAAGCAACTAAAAGAAGTGCAATATCAATGCAATTTCGAACAAGAAATGATTTTGATTCAAATTTGGCATATTTGGATCATTCTTTGCCACCACTTGGTTTGTTTTTGCAAATCAAACTCAATTTTCTATCTCTAAGTCAAATTCACTTGTTGAGACATAAAGAGAGGTATTCCAAGAGAAATTGTTCAAGAATTCAAAAACTCCCCCCTTTTTCCCATAATCAAACATTCTCCCCACAAGAGACCAACTTTTGAAAATAAGAGACAACAAGAGTATTTTGACAAACCAAAAGCTCTAATTCTATTATTTTCAAAATTATCAAGTGGTAGCTGATCCATTTCTTGCTTTGGCCTTATTTTCTTCCCCTTTGGCATCAAGCACCAAAACGGGATCAATCTTGGCCCTTAAACCCCATTGCCTCACCAAAATCTTCAAGTAAGAGTAAAAAGGAAATAAGAATATGGAGATGAACTTGGAGTGAGTTACCCTCTCATCAGAGTGCAGTGGAAGTCTTGCATGGTCCAAGTTCACCTTTCCCTTTCAATCCACCTTTGAGACTAAATCAAGCAAACTCAAGCACACGGTTAGTCTCAAAGGGTCAAGTTGTAGCACATCTCCCCCTAAATATGTGCATCACTCACAAATGGAGTTTTGAGGTCCGGGGAGTGTTTGTACAACTTGAGCACCATAAATAAACAACAATATGCATAAGGAACATGATCAAAGGCATAAACACATGTATGCTACAAATCAATCCAAGTTTCGCGAATCTAAGACATTTAGCTCACTACGCAGCCTGCAAAAGGTCTTCTCATCTAAAGGTTTGGTAAAGATATCGGCTAGCTGGTTCTCGGTGCTAACATAAAACACTTCGATATCTCCCTTTTGCTGGTGGTCTCTCAAAAAGTGATGCCGGATGTCTATGTGCTTTGTGCGGCTGTGTTCAACAGGATTATCCGTCATGCGGATAGCACTCTCATTATCACATAGGAGTGGGACTTTGCTTAGATTGTAGCCAAAGTCCTGGAGGGTTTGCCTCATCCAAAGTAGTTGCGCGCAACACTGTCCTGTGGCAACGTACTCGGCCTCAGTGATGGATAGGGCAACGGAAGTTTGTTTCTTAGAACTCCACGACACCAGGGACCTTCCTAACAATTGGCACGTCCCCGATGTACTCTTCCTATCGACCTTACATCCAGCATATTCGGAGTCTGAATATCCAATCAAGTCAAAGGTAGACCCCTTTGGATACCAGATCCCGAAGCAAGGCGTAGCGACTAAATATCTAAGAATTCGCTTCACGGTCACTAAGTGACACTCCCTTGGATCAGATTGAAATCTAGCACACATGCATACGCTAAGCATAATATCCGGTCTACTAGCACATAAATAAAGTAAAGACCCTATCATAGACCGGTATGCCTTTTGATCAATGGACTTACCTCCTTTGTTGAGGTCGACGTGTTCGTCAGTTCCCATCGGAGTCTTTGCGGGCTTGGTGTCCTTCATCCCAAACCGCTTGAGCAAGTCTTGCGTATACTTCGTTTGAGAGATGAAGGTGCCGTCCTTGAGTTGCTTCACTTGGAACCCAAGGAAGTAGTTCAACTCGCCCATCATCGACATCTCGAATTTTTGCGTCATCACCCTGCTAAACTCTTCACAAGACTTTTGGTTAGTAGAACCAAATATTATGCCATCGACATAAATTTGGCACACAAACAAGTCACCATCACATGTCTTAGTGAAAAGAGTTGGATCGGCCTTCCCAACCTTGAAAGCATTAGCAATTAAAAAGTCTCTAAGGCATTCATACCATGCTCTTGGGGCTTTCTTAAGTCCATAGAGCGCCTTAGAGAGCTTACACATGTGGTCGGGGTACCGTTCATCCTCAAAGCCAAGGGGTTGCTCCACGTACACCTCCTCCTTGATTGGCCCGTTGAGGAAAGCGCTCTTTACATCCATTTGGAACAACCTGAAAGAATGGTGAGCGGCATATGCTAGCAAAATATGAATGGACTCTAGCCTAGCCACAGGAGCAAAAGTCTCGTCAAAGTCCAAACCTGCGACTTGGGCATAACCTTTTGCCACAAGTCGAGCCTTGTTCCTTGTCACCACTCCATGCTCGTCTTGCTTGTTGCGGAACACCCACTTGGTTCCCACAACGTTTTGCTTTGGACGTGGCACCAGTGTCCAAACTTCATTTCTCTTGAAGTTATTGAGCTCTTCCTGCATGGCCAACACCCAGTTCGGATCTAGCAAGGCCTCTTCTACCCTGAAAGGCTCAATAGAAGAGACAAAAGAGTAATGCTCACAAAAATTAACTAATATGGAGCGAGTAGTTACTCCCTTGCTAATATCACCCAAAATCTGGTCGACGGGATGATTCCTTTGAATCGTCGCTCGAACTTGAGTTGGAGGGGCCTATGGTGCTTCTTCCTCCATAACATGATCATCTTGTGCTCCCCTTGATCACACACCTCTTCTTCATGAACCTGTTCATCATCTTGAGTTGGGGGATGCACCATTGTTGAGGAAGAAGGTTGATCTTGCTCCTTTTGTTCCTGTGGCCTCACATCTCCAATCGCCATGGTACGTATTGTGGCCGTTGGAACGTCTTCTTCATCTACATCATCAAGATCAACAACTTGCTCTCTTGAAGAGCCATTAGTCTCATCAAATACAACGTCGCTAGAGACTTCAACCAAACCCGATGATTTGTTGAAGACCCTATACGCTTTTGTATTTGAGTCATAACCTCACAAAAACCCTTCTACAGCTTTGGGAGCAAACTTAGAACTTCTACCTTTCTTCACCAGAATGTAGCATTTACTCCCAAAAACTCGAAAATATGAAACCTTGGGTTTGTTACCGGTTAGTAGCTCGTATGACGTCTTCTTGAGGAGGCGATGAAGGTAGACCTGGTTTATGGCGTGGCAAGCCGTGTTCACAGCTTCCGACCAAAACCGCTCGGGCGTCTTGAATTCTCCAAGCATCATCCTCGCCATGTCTATGAGCGTCCTGTTCTTCCTCTCTACCACACCATTTTGCTGTGGTGTGTATGGAGCGGAGAACTTGTGCTTGATTCCTTCCTCCTCAAGAAACTCCTCCACCTGCAGGTTCTTGAACTCGGACCTGTTGTCGCTCCTTATCTTCTTCACCTTGAGCTCAAATTCATTTTGAGCCCTCCTTAGGAAGCGCTTGAGGGTCCCTTGAGTTTCTGATTTATCCTGCAAAAAGAATACCCAAGTGAAGCGGGAAAAATCATCAACAATAACAAGACCATACTTACTTCCTCCTATTCTTAGGTAGGCGACGGATCCGAAGAGGTCCATATGCAATAGCTCTAGTGGTCTTGACGTGGTCATCACATTTTTGCTATGATGAGTACTTCCCACCTGTTTACCTGCTTGACAAGCTGCACAAGGTCTATCTTTTTCAAAAGTTACATTTGTTAGACCTAACACATGTTCTCCCTTTAGAAGTTTGTGAAGGTTCTTCATCCCCACATGTGCTAGACGGCGATGCCACAGCCAGCCCATGCAAGTCTTAGCAATTAAGCATGCATCTAGACCAGCCTCCTCCTTTGCAAAATTAACTAAATAAAGTTTGTCGTCTAGTACACCCTTAAAAGCTAATGAACCATCACTTCTTCTAAAGACAGACACATCTATATTTGTAAATAAGCAATTATATCCCATGTTACATAATTGACTAACGGACAACAAGTTATACCCGAGCGATTCTACTAAAAACACATTAGAAATGGAATGCTCGGATGAAATTGCTATTTTTCCTAGTCCCTTAACCTTGCCTTGGTTCCCATCACCGAATATGATTGAATCTTGGGAATCTTTGTTCTTGACGTAGGAGGTGAACATCTTCTTCTCCCCCATCATGTGGTTTGTGCATCCACTATCGATAATCCAGCTTGATCCCCCAGATGCATAAACCTACAAGGCAAATTAGGCTTGGGTCTTAGGTACCCAACTCTTGTTGGGTCCTACAAGGTTAGTAACAATAGCCTTAGCAACCACTTTCTTATCCTTTCTACAAATAACAAAGGAAGCATTGCAAGCATGGTAAATTGTAGAATGTTCATTACTTAATTTCCTAGGTATATGAACAACATTTCTTCTAGGCATATGATGAATAACATTTTTCCTAGCCAAATTTCTATCAAGCATAATAGAAGAACTTGAAGCAATCATGGCACGAGAATCAAAAGCATCATAACTTCTATGAACATTCCTAGAATATCTCCTATCATGGTACATGAAAGCATGGTTCTTTTGATTACTACTAGTCATAGGAGCCTTCCCTTTCTCCTTGGCGGAGATGGGAGCCTTATGACTTGTTAAGTTCTTGGCTTCCCTCTTAAAGCCAAGCCCATCCTTAATTGAGGGGTGTCTACCAGTCGTGTAGGCATCCCTTGCAAATTTTAGTCATTTTTGCTAGTCTTAAGTTGAGCATTAAGATTAGCCACTTCATCATTTAATTTAGAAATGGAAACTAGGTGTTCACTACAAGCATCAACATTAAAATCTTTACACCTATTGCAAATCACAACATGTTCTACACAAGAGGTTGATTTATTAGCTATTTCTAATTTAGCATTCAAGTCATCATTGATAGTATTTAAGCTAGAAATAGATTCATGGCATGTAGAGAATTCACATGAAAGCATTTCATTTCTTTTAACTTCTAAAGCAAGAGAATTTTGTGCACTTACAAATTTATCATGCTCTTCATATAAAAGATCTTCTTGCTTTTCTAAAAGTCTATTTTTCTCATTCAAAGCATCAATCAATTCATTGATCTTATTAATTTTAGTTCTATCTAGGCCTTTGAATAAACATGCATAGTCTATTTCATCATCACTAGATTCATCATCACTTGAAGAAGCGTAGGTAATAGTATTACGAGTGCTTACCTTCTTCTCTTTTGCCATGAGACAGATGTGATGCTCGTTGGGGAAGAGGGATGATTTGTTGAAGGCGGTGGCGGCGAGTCCTTCGTCGTCGGAGTCGGACGATGAACAATCCGAGTCCCACTCCTTGCCAAGGTGTGCCTCGCCCTTAGCCTTCTTGTAGGTCTTCTTCTTTTCCCTCTTCTTCTCTTGATCCTGGTCACTATCATTATCAGGACAATTAGCAATAAAGTGACCAACCTTACCACACTTGAAGCAGGAGCGCTTTCCCTTTGTCTTGTTCTTTTTGGGATGCTCCTTGCGACCCTTTAGCGCCGTCTTGAAACGCTTGATGATGAGGGCCATTTCTTCCTCGTTGAGCCCCCCCCCCCCGCCTCAACTTGTGCCACCTTGCTAGGTAGCGCCTCTGAAAGGGAAATGTGCCCTTGGGCCATTTCTAAGTATTTTGGTGATTTAGTACCCAACACATGTGCTTAATTGTGAATTTATGTACATGGATGAACAAGGTACAAATCAAGGATAAAGGTATGTTTCTAAGCCTTAGTACATTGGTTTTGTGTACTAATATATTTGTCTAAGTGTTAGAAACAGAAAGAAGAAGAAGAGAGAAGAGGAGAAAAGACTTGGCTGTGTGCTGCCAAGACCCAGCTCGGTCTGGAGCACCGGACTGTCCGGTGTGCACCGGACAGTGTCCGGTGCGCCAGACTGACTCGACGCGAACAGGCCGCTCTCGGGAATTCGCCGACGGCGTACGGCTAAAATTCACCGGACTGTCCGGTGTGCACCGGACTGTCCGGTGAGCCAACGGTCGGCCGGGGCCAACGGTCGGCCGCGCAATCCGCGCGGGACACGTGGCCGAGCCAACGGTCGGAAGACGGCACCGGACTGTCCGGTGTGCACCGGACATGTCCGGTGCGCCAACGGCTCCCAGATCTACAACGGTCGGCAACGGTCGGAAGCGCCAGTTATGGAAACAAATCGGGCACCGGACAGTGTCCGGTGTGCACCGGACTGTCCGGTGCCCCCGACGACAGAAGGCAAGGATGGCCTTCCGGATTTGCTCTCAACGGCTCCTAGCTGCCTTGGGGCTATAAAAGGAGCCCCTAGGCGCATGGAGGAGACACACAAGCAACCTTTGAGCATTCTTGATCATCCACACTCAGTCTTTGCGCATTCGTTTGTCATTCTAAGTGATTCGAGCTCCGTTCTTGTGAGAACTTTGTGATACTCTTGTGAGCTCGATTCTTGGCCGTGTGTGTGCGCATTTCGCTGTGGATTTGTGTGTGTTGCTTCCCTCCCTTACTCTGTGCTTCTTTGTGATCATATACTTGTAAGGGCAAGAGACTCCAATTCGTGGAGATTCCTTGCAAACGGGATAGTGAAAGGAAAAACAAAACACCGTGGTATTCAAGTGGGTCTTTGGACCGCTTGAGAGGGGTTGATTGCAACCCTCGTCCGTTGGGACGCCACAACGTGGAGTAGGCAAGCGTTGGTCTTGGCCGAACCACGGGATAAACCACTGTGTCACCTCTGTGCTTGATCTCTTGTGGTATTGTGTTTTGTTGAGACTTCACCTTAGCCACTTGGCAATAATCGTGCTAACACTTAACAAGTTTTTGTGGCTTAAGTTTGAAGTTTTTACAGGATCACCTATTCACCCCCCCTCTAGGTGCTCTCAATTGGTATCAGAGCCGTTCTCTTCACAAAGGGACTAACCGCCCGAAGAGATGGATCCTAAGGGGAAGGGTATCGTGATCAACGACAAAGAGAAGGAATCCTTCGTCAACGAGCCGAAGGACGACAAGCCTACCGACTCCGGCTCGGGTCATAGACGGAAGGAAGGGAAGAAGAAGAAGACAAGGCGCATCAAGGAGATCGTCTACTACGACAGCGATGAGTCTACTTCTTCCCAAAAGGACGAAGACCACAACGACTACGAGAGAAGGAAACCGGTTAATTCGAATTTTTCTTTTGATTACTCTCGTATTCCGCAAAGTTCACATTCACATTTGCTCTCCATTCCACTCGGCAAGCCCCCACACTTTGATGGAGAGGACTACGGATTTTGGAGCCACAAAATGCGTAGTCACCTATTCTCTCTCCATCCTAGTATATGGGAGATTGTAGAGAGTGGAATGCACTTTGATAGTTCGGATAGTCCCATGTTCATTAATGAACAAATTCATAAGAATGCACAAGCTACTACTGTTCTTCTAGCTTCCTTGTGCAGGGATGAATACCATAAAGTGAGCGGCTTGGATAATGCCAAGCAAATCTGGGACACCCTCAAGATTTCTCATGAGGGGAACGACGTCACCTTGCTCACCAAGATGGAGTTGGTGGAGGGTGAGCTTGGACGGTTCGCAATGATAAGGGGCGAGGAGCCGACGCAAACATACAATCGGCTCAAGACCCTTATCAACAAGATAAGGAGCTACGAAAGCACACGATGGACGGACCACGACGTCGTCCGCCTAATGCTCAGGTCATTTACCGTTCTTGATCCTCATTTGGTGAACAATATACGTGAAAATCCCAGGTACACCAAGATGTCGCCCGAAGAAGTTCTTGGGAAATTTGTTAGCGGGCGAATGATGATCAAGGAGGCGAGGTATGTGGACGACGCCTTGAATGGTCCGATCAACGAGCCGCAACCCCTTGCTCTCAAGGCAACACGAAGCAAGGAGGCGCTACCCAGCAAGGTGGCACAGATTGAGGCGGCCGGACTCAATGATGAAGAGATGGCTCTCATCATCAAGAGATTCAAGACGGCGCTAAATTGTCGCATGGGGCAGCCAAGCAAGACCAAGACAAAGGGGAAGCGCTCATGCTTCAAATGCGGTAGGCTTGGTCATTTTATCGCTAACTGTCCCGATAATGAAAGTGACCAGGAAAAGGGGAAGAAGAAGCAATACAAGAAGGCAAAGGGCGAGGCACATCTAGGAAAGGAGTGGGACTCGGATTGCTCCTCCTCCGACTCCGACAATGAAGGACTCGCTGCCACTGCCTTCAACAAGTCTTCCCTCTTCCCCAACGAGCGTCTCACATGCCTTATGGCAAGGGAGAAGAAGGTGAGTACTCAAGACTCCACTTATGCTTCTTCTAGTGATAATGAGTCTAGTGATGATGATGACATAGATTATTCATGCTTGTTCAAGGGCTTAGATAGATCTAAGATAGATAAAATCAATGAATTGATTGATGCATTGAATGAAAAGGATAGGCTTTTAGAAAAGCAGGAGGATTTATTGTATGATGAACATGATAAATTTATAGAGGCACAAAAATCATATGTTTTAGAAGTGAAAAGAAATGAAATGCTTTCTTATGAACTATCTACTTGTCATGAAACCATTTCTACTTTACAAGGTGTTAACAATGATTTAAATGCTAAGTTAGAAGTAGCAAATAAATCTAATTCTTGTGTAGAACATGTTATGATTTGTACTAGGTGTAAGGATTTTGATGTTAATGCTTGTAGCGAACACTTAGTGTCAATTTCAAAACTAAATGATGAAGTGGCTAGTCTTAATGCCCAACTTAAGACTAGCAAGAGTGAAGTTGATAAAATAAAATTTGCAAGGGATGCCTACACGGTTGGTAGACACCCCTCAATTAAGGATGGTCTTGGCTTCAAGAGAGAGGCCAAGAACTTAACAAGCCATAAGACTCCCATCTTCGTCAAGGAGAAAGGGAAGGCCCCTATGGCTAGTGGTGCTAAAAAGAACCATGCTTTCTTATATCATGATAGGAGACATGCTAGAAATGCTTATAATGATTTTGATTTACATGTTTATGATTCTCATGCCATGTTTGCTTCTAGTTCTTCCTATAAGCACGATAGAGATATGTGTAGGAGAAATGTTGTACATATGCCTAGAAGAAATAGTGCTCATGTGCCTAGAAAGAATGTTATTCATGCTCCTAGGAAAGTAGTGAATGAACCTTCTATAATTTATTGTGCTTTAAACACTTCCTTTGCTATTTGTAGAAAGGATTGGAAAATAGTTGCTAGGAAGTTAGGGGCAAAATGCAAGGGAGACAGGACTTGCATTTGGGTCCCTAAGGACATTTGTGCTAACCTTGCAGGACCCAACATGAGTTGGGTACCTAAGACCCAAGCCTAAATTTGCCTTGCAGGTTTATGCATCCGGGGGTTCAAGCTGGATTATCGACAGCGGATGCACAAACCATATGACGGGGGAGAAGAAGATGTTCACCTCCTACGTCAAAAATAAGGATTCCCAAGATTCAATTATATTCGGTGATGGGAATCAAGGCAAGGTAAAAGGGTTAGGTAAAATTGCAATTTCTAATGAGCACTCAATTTCAAATGTGTTTTTAGTTGAGTCTCTTGGTTACAATTTGCTATCTGTTAGTCAACTATGCAACATGGGATATAATTGCCTTTTTACTAATGTAGATGTGTCTGTCTTTAGAAGATGTGATGGTTCACTAGCTTTTAAGGGTGTACTAGACGGCAAACTTTACTTAGTTGATTTTGCAAAAGAAGAGGCCGGTCTAGATGCATGCTTAATGGCTAAGACTTGCATGGGCTGGCTGTGGCATCGCCGCTTAGCACATGTGGGGATGAAGAACCTCCACAAGCTTCTAAAGGGAGAACACGTGATAGGTCTAACAAATGTTTATTTCGAAAAAGATAGACCTTGTGCAGCTTGTCAAGCAGGTAAACAGGTGGGAGGAGCACATCACAGCAAGAATGTGATGACCACATCAAGACCTCTGGAGCTGCTGCATATGGACCTCTTCGGACCCGTCGCCTATCTAAGCATAGGAGGAAGTAAGTATGGTTTAGTTATTATTGATGACTTTTCCCGCTTCACTTGGGTGTTCTTTTTGCAGGATAAGTCTGAAACCCAAGGGACCCTCAAGCGCTTCCTCAGGAGAGCTCAAAATGAGTTTGAGCTCAAGGTGAAGAAGATTAGGAGCGACAACGGGTCCGAGTTCAAGAACCTTCAAGTGGAGGAGTTTCTTGAGGAGGAAGGGATCAAGCACGAGTTCTCCGCTCCCTACACACCACAGCAAAATGGTGTGGTAGAGAGGAAGAACAGGACGCTAATCGATATGGCGAGGACGATGCTTGGAGAGTTCAAGACCCCCGAGTGCTTTTGGTCGGAAGCCGTGAACACGGCTTGCCACGCCATCAACAGGGTCTACCTTCACCGCCTCCTCAAGAAGACGTCATATGAGCTACTAACCGGTAACAAACCCAATGTATCTTACTTTCGTGTTTTTGGGAGCAAGTGCTACATTCTAGTGAAGAAGGGTAGAAATTCTAAGTTTGCTCCCAAAGCTGTAGAAGGGTTTTTATTAGGTTATGATTCAAATACAAAGGCGTATAGGGTCTTCAACAAATCATCGGGTTTGGTTGAAGTCTCTAGCGACGTTGTATTTGATGAGACTAATGGCTCTCCAAGAGAGCAAGTTGTTGATTGTGATGATGTAGATGAAGAAGATGTTCCGACGGCCGCTATACGAACCATGGCGATTGGAGAAGTGCGGCCACAGGAACAAGATGAACGAGATCAACCTTCTTCCTCAACAACGGTGCATCCCCCAACTCAAGACGATGAACAGGTTCATCAACAGGAGGCGTGTGATCAAGGGGGAGCACAAAATGATCATGTGATGTAGGAAGAAGCGCAACCGGCACCTCCAACCCAAGTTCGAGCGATGATTCAAAGGGATCATCCCGTCGACCAAATTCTGGGTGACATTAGCAAGGGAGTAACTACTCGGTCTCGACTAGTTAATTTTTGTGAACATTACTCCTTTGTCTCCTCTATTGAGCCTTTCAGGGTAGAGGAGGCCTTGCTAGATCCGGATTGGGTGTTGGCCATGCAGGAGGAACTTAACAACTTCAAGCGCAATGAAGTTTGGACGCTGGTGCCTCGTCCCAAGCAAAATGTTGTGGGAACCAAGTGGGTTTTCCGCAACAAACAGGACGAGCACGGGGTGGTGACGAGGAACAAGGCTCGACTTGTGGCAAAAGGTTATGCCCAAGTCGCAGGTTTGGACTTTGAGGAGACTTTTGCTCCTGTGGCTAGGCTAGAATCCATTCGTATCTTGCTAGCATATGCCGCTCACCATTCTTTCAGGTTGTACCAAATGGATGTGAAGAGCGCTTTCCTCAACGGACCAATAAAGGAGGAGGTGTACGTAGAGCAACCCCCTGGCTTCGAGGATGAGCGGTACCCCGACCACGTGTGTAAGCTCTCTAAGGCGCTCTATGGACTTAAACAAGCCCCAAGAGCATGGTATGAATGCCTTAGAGATTTCTTAATTGCTAATGCTTTCAAGGTTGGGAAAGCCGATCCAACTCTTTTTACTAAGACTTGCGATGGTGATCTTTTTGTATGCCAAATTTATGTCGATGACATAATATTTGGTTCTACTAATCAAAAGTCTTGTGAAGAGTTTAGCAGGGTGATGACGCAGAAATTCGAGATGTCAATGATGGGCGAGTTGAACTACTTCCTTGGGTTCCAAGTGAAACAACTCAAGGACGGCACCTTCATCTCCCAAATGAAGTACACGCAAGATCTGCTAAAGAGGTTTGGGATGAAGGACGCCAAGCCCGCAAAGACGCCGATGGGAACCGACGGACACACCGACCTCAACAAAGGAGGTAAGTCCGTTGATCAAAAAGCATACCGGTCCATGATAGGTTCTTTGCTTTATTTATGTGCTAGTAGACCGGATATTATGCTTAGCGTATGCATGTGTGCTAGATTTCAATCCGATCCTAAGGAGTGTCACTTGGTGGCGGTGAAGCGAATTCTTAGATATTTAGTCGCTACGCCTTGCTTCGGGATCTGGTATCCAAAGGGGTCTAACTTTGACTTGATTGGGTACTCAGATTCCGACTATGCTGGATGTAAGGTCGATAGGAAGAGTACATCGGGGACGTGCCAATTCTTAGGAAGGTCCCTGGTGTCATGGAACTCTAAGAAACAAACCTCCGTTGCCCTATCCACCGCTGAGGCCGAGTATGTTGCCGCAGGACAGTGTTGCGCGCAACTACTTTGGATGAGGCAAACCCTCCGGGACTTTGGCTACAATCTGAGCAAAGTCCCACTCCTATGTGATAATGAGAGTGCTATCCGAATAGCGGAAAATCCTGTTGAGCACAGCCGCACAAAGCACATTGACATCCGGCATCACTTTTTGAGAGACCACCAGCAAAAGGGAGATATCGAAGTGTTCTATGTTAGCACCGAGAACCAGCTAGCCGATATCTTTACCAAGCCTTTAGATGAGAAGACCTTTTGCAGGCTGCATAGTGAGCTAAATGTCTTAGATTCGCGGAACTTGGATTGAATTGTAGCATACATGTGCTTATGCCTTTGATCATGTTCTTTCTGCATTTTGTTGCTTATTATGGTGCTCAAGTTGTACAAACACTCCCTGGACCTCACAAGTCCGTTGCAACGTGATGCACATGTTTAGGGGGAGATGTGTTACAACTTGATCCCTTGAGACTAACCATATGCTTGAGTTTGTTTGATTTAGTCTCAAAGGAGAATTGAAAGGGAAAAGGTGGGCTTGGATCATGCAAGACTTCCACTGCACTCCGATGAGAGGGTAACTTATTCCAAGTCCATCTCATGAACTCTTATTGCCATTTGCTCTAAATTGAAGATTTTGGTGAGGCAATGGGGTTAAAGGGCCAAGATTGATCCCGTTTTGGTGCTTGATGCCAAAGGGGGAGAAAATAAAGGCCAAAGCGATAAATGGATCAGCTACCACTTGAGAAATTTGAAAATAGTAGAGTAGAGTTTTTGGTTTGTCAAAATTCTTTTATTGTCTCTTTTGGCTTCTTGTGGGGAGAAGTAGTAATTATGGGAAAAAGGGGGAGTTTTTGACATCTTTGATCAATCTCTCTTGAAATGACTCTCTTTTTGCTTCAACATGTGTGTTTGACTTAGAGATAGAGATTTGAGTTTGATTTGCAAAAACAAACCAAGTGGTGGCATAGAGTGATCCATATATGTCAAAATTGAACCAAAATAATTTGAGTTCTTATTTGAAGTGTTGTTGTACTTGTTCTACTTGCTTTATGTTGTGTTGGCATAAATCACCAAAAAGGGGGAGATTGAAAGGGAAATGTGCCCTTGGGCCATTTCTAAGTATTTTGGTGATTTAGTGCCCAACACATGTGCTTAATTGTGAATTTATGTACATGGATGAACAAGGTACAAATCAAGGATAAAGGTATGTTTCTAAGCCTTAGTACATTGGTTTTGTGTACTAATATATTTGTCTAAGTGTTAGAAACAGAAAGAAGAAGAAGAGAGAAGAGGAGAAAAGACTTGGCTGTGTGCTGCCAAGACCCAGCTCGGTCTGGAGCACCGGACTGTCCGGTGTGCACCGGACAGTGTCCGGTGCGCCAGACTGACTCGACGCGAACAGGCCGCTCTCGGGAATTCGCCGACGGCGTACGGCTAAAATTCACCGGACTGTCCGGTGTGCACCGGACTGTCCGGTGAGCCAACGGTCGGCCGGGGCCAACGGTCGGCCGCGCAATCCGCGCGGGACACGTGGCCGAGCCAACGGTCGGAAGACGGCACCGGACTGTCCGGTGTGCACCGGACATGTCCAGTGCGCCAACGGCTCCCAGATCTACAACGGTCGGCAACGGTCGGAAGCGCCAGTTATGGAAACAAATCGGGCACCGGACAGTGTCCGGTGTGCACCGGACTGTCCGGTGCCCCTGACGACAGAAGGCAAGGATGGCCTTCCGGATTTGCTCTCAACGGCTCCTAGCTGCCTTGGGGCTATAAAAGGAGCCCCTAGGCGCATGGAGGAGACACACAAGCAACCTTTGAGCATTCTTGATCATCCACACTCAGTCTTTGCGCATTCGTTTGTCATTCTAAGTGATTCGAGCTCCGTTCTTGTGAGAACTTTGTGATACTCTTGTGAGCTCGATTCTTGGCCGTGTGTGTGCGCATTTCGCTGTGGATTTGTGTGTGTTGCTTCCCTCCCTTACTCTGTGCTTCTTTGTGATCATATACTTGTAAGGGCAAGAGACTCCAATTTGTGGAGATTCCTTGCAAACGGGATAGTGAAAGGAAAAACAAAACACCATGGTATTCAAGTGGGTCTTTGGACCGCTTGAGAGGGGTTGATTGCAACCCTCGTCCGTTGGGACGCCACAACGTGGAGTAGGCAAGCGTTGGTCTTGGCCGAACCACGGGATAAACCACTGTGTCACCTCTGTGCTTGATCTCTTGTGGTATTGTGTTTTGTTGAGACTTCACCTTAGCCACTTGGCAATAATCGTGCTAACACTTAACAAGTTTTTGTGGCTTAAGTTTGAAGTTTTTACAGGATCACCTATTCACCCCCCCTCTAGGTGCTATCAGCCTCCCTGCTACTTGTTGCTTTGAGAGCAACGGTTTGAGGCTCATGGATTGGGCCATTTAGTGCTTCATCGACATATCTCGCCTCCTTGATCATCATTCGCCCTCTTACAAACTTCCCAAGTATTTCTTCGGGCGTCATCTTGGTATACCTAGGATTTTCACGAATAGAGTTAACAAGATGAGGATCAAGGATAGTGAAGGACCTTAGCATTAGGCGGACGACGTCGTGGTCCGTCCATCGCGTGCTTCCATAGCTCCTTATTTTGTTGACGAGGGTCTTGAGCCTGTTGTACGTTTGGGTTGGCTCCTCCCCCGTGATCATCGCGAACATTCCTAGTTCGCCTTCCACCAACTCCATCTTGGTGAGCATGGTGACATCATTCCCCTCATGCGAGATCTTGAGGGTGTCCCAAATTTGCTTGGCATTATCCAAGCCGCTCACCTTATGGTATTCATCCCTGCACAATGAAGCTAAAAGAACAGTAGTAGCTTGTGCATTTTTGTGAATTTGTTCATTTATAAACATGGGACTATCCGTACTATCAAATTGCATTCCATTTTCTACTATCTCCCATATACTTGGATGGAGAGAGAACAAGTGGCTACGCATTTTGTGACTCCAAAATCCGTAGTCCTCTCCATCAAAGTGAGGAGGTTTACCAAGGGGAATGGAAAGCAAATGAGCATTGGAACTTTGCGGAATATGAGAATAATCGAAAGAAAAGTTTGAATTGACCGTTTTCTTTTTCTCGTAGTCGTCGTCGTCCTTTTGGGAAGAGGAAGATTCGTCGCTGTCGTAGTAGACTATCTTCTTGATGCGCCTCTTCTTCTTCCCATCTTTCTTCTTGTGACTTGAGCCCAAGTTAGTAGGCTTGTCATCTTTTGGCTCATTGAAGAAGGACTCCTTCTCCTTATCATTGACCACCATCCCCTTCCCCTTAGGATCCATCTCTTCGGGCGATTAGTCCCTTACGTGAAGAGAACAACTCTGATACCAATTGAGAGCACCTAGAGGGGGGGGGGTGGGTGAATAGGTGATCCTGTAAAAACCTGAAACTTAATGCCACAAAACTTGATTAGGAGTTAGCACAATAAAGCCAAGTGACTAGAGAGGAGTTCTTGCAAAACACAATAACCACAAGGAAATCAACACAGAGAGGCACAGTGGTTTATCCCGTGGTTCGGCCAAGTCCAACACTTGCCTACTCCACGTTGTGGTGTCCCAACGAACGAGGGTTGCACTCAACCCCTCTCAAGCGGTCCAAAGACCCACTTGAATACCACTGTGTTTTGCTTTGTTTCACTATATCCCGCTTGCGAGGAATCTCCACAACTTGGAGCCTCTCGCCCTTACAATTTGATTATCACAAAGAAGCACAGAAGTAAGGGTGGGAAAAGCAACACACACAAGACACAAAATCAGAGCACAAACACGCACACAAGTCACGACTCGAGCTCGCAACACAACTCGAAGAGTTCTCTACTCAAATGAAGCTCTAGTTGCTATCACAAAGAATCAAATGCGCGGAATTGGAGTCTTGGTGCTTAGGGATGCTCAAAGAATGCTTGGTGTACTCCTTCATGCGCCTAGGGGTCCCTTTTATAGCCCTAAGGCAGCTAGGAGCCGTTGAGAGCAATCCAGGAAGGCAATTCTTGCCTTCTGTCGATTGGCGCACCGGACAGTCCGGTGCACCACCGGACACTGTCCGGTGCGGATTTCTTTCCTGTTTTGGCGCAGCCGACCGTTGAAGTCTTGGAGCTGTTGGCACACCGGACACTGTCCGGTGCACACCGGACAGTCCGGTGCCCCCTTCTGACCGTTGGCTCGGCCACGCGTCACGCGCGGATTGCACGGCCGATCGTTGGACTGGCCAACCGTTGGCTCACCAGACAGTCCGGTGAATTTTAGCCGTACGCCACCGACGAATTCCCGAGAGCGGCCTTTTCACCGGAGCCAGCCTGGCACACCGGACACTGTCTGGTGCACCACCGGACAGTTCGGTGCACCCAGACTGAGCAGCAGTTGGCTGTACACAGCCAACTCTTTTTCCTTTTGTATTTTCTCTGATTCTAGCACTTAGACAAATATGTTAGTACACAAAAACCAACATACTAAGTCTAGAATCATACCTTTATATTGATTTGCACTTTGTCCACCATTTGGCATAGTTTAACACTTAAGCACTTGTGTTGGACACTAAATCACCAAAATACTTAGAAATGGCCCAAGGGCACATTTCCCTTTCAGATGGCATTGGATTCCAACAGGGAGACAATGTCAAGCTTAATGCCCCTCCTAAAAGATTGTCAAACTTTGTTAAGGGCAAGGCTCCCATGGTTCAGGATAACGAGGGTTACATTTTATACCCTGTCGGTTATCCCGAACACAAAATTAGGAGAATTCATTCTAGGAAGTCTCACTCTGGCCCTAATCATGCTTTTATGTATAAAAGTGAGGCATCTAGTTCTAGGCAATCCACTCGTGCTAAATTGCCTAAGAAGAAAACTCCTATTGCATCAAATGATCATAACATTTCATTCAAGACCTTTGATGCTTCATATGTGCTTACTAACAAATCAGGTAAAGTAGTTTCCAAATATGTTGGGGGCAAACAGAAGGGGTCAAAGACTTGTGTTTGGGTACCCAAGGGCCAAGGTTCTTGTCTCTAATGTAAAAGGACCCAAGACCGTTTGAGTACCTAAGAACAAGGCCTAAACTTGTTTTGTAGGTTTATGCATCCGGGGGCTCAAGTTGGATCATTGATAGCGGGTGCACAAACCACATGACTGGGGAGAAGAAGATGTTCTCCTCCTACGAGAAAAACCAAGATCCCCAACGAGCTATCACATTCGGGGATGGAAAGCAAGGTTTGGTCAAAGGATTGGGTAAAATTGCTATATCACCTGACCATTCTGTTTCCAATGTTTTTCATGTAGATTCATTAGATTACAATTTGCTTTCTGTTTCTCAATTATGCAAAATGGGCTACAGTTGTCTTTTTACGGATATAGGTGTTACTGTCTTTAGAAGAAGTGATGATTCAGCAGCCTTTAAGGGAGTGTTAGAGGGTCAGCTATACTTAGTTGATTTCAATAGAGCTGAACTTGACACTTGCTTAACTGCTAAGACTAACATGGGTTGGCTCTGGCATTGCCGACTAGCCCACATTGGAATGAAGAATCTTCACAAGCTTCTAAAGGGAGAGCACATTTTGGGACTAACCAATGTTCATTTTGAGAAAGACAAGATTTGTAGAGCATGCCAAGCAGGGAAGCAAATTGGTGCCCATCATCCACACAAGAACATCATGACGACCGACAAGCCGCTTGAGCTACTCCACATGGATTTATTCGGCCCGATCGCTTACATTAGCATCGACGAGAGTAAGTATTGTCTTATAATTGTGGATGACTATTCTCGCTTCACTTGGGTGTTCTTTTTGTAGGAAAAATCTCAAACCCAAGAGACCTTAAAGGGATTCTTGAGACGGGCTCAAAATGAGTTCGGCTTAAGGATCAAGAAGATTAGAAGCGATAATGGGACGGAGTTCAAGAACTCACAAATCGAAGGCTTCCTTGAGGAGGAGGGCATCAAGCATGAGTTCTCTTCTCCCTACACGCCACAACAAAATGGTGTAGTGGAGAGGAAGAATAGAACTCTATTGGACATGGCAAGGACCATGCTTGATGAGTACAAGACATCGGATCGGTTTTGGGCCAAGGCGGTCAACACCGCTTGCTATGCCATCAACCGGTTATATCTTCACCGAATCCTCAAGAAGACATCTTATGAACTCCTTACTGGTAAAAAGCCCAATGTTTCATATTTTAGAGTCTTTGGTAGCAAATGTTTTATTCTTGTTAAAAGAGGTAGAAAATCTAAATTTGCTCCTAAGGCTGTAGAAGGCTTTTTTACTTGGTTATGATTCAAACACAAGGGCATATAGAGTCTTTAACAAGTCCACTGGACTAGTTGAAGTTTCTTGTGACATTGTGTTTGATGAGACTAATGGCTCTCAAGTAGAGCAAGTTGATCTTGATGAGTTAGATGATGAAGAGGCTCCATGTGTCGCGCTAAGGAACATGTCCATTGGGGATGTGTGTCCTAAGGAATCCGAAGAGCTTTCTGTTGGGACACTTTCACAAGCACAAGATCAACCATCTTCCTCAATGCAAGCATCTCCACCAACTCAAGATGAGGAACAAGCTCAAGATGATGAAGATGAAGATCAAGAGGAGCCACCTTAAGAGGAGGACAATGATCAAGGGGGAGATGCTAATGATCAAGACAAGGAAGATGATGAGGGTCCAAGACCGTCACACCTAAGAGTCCACCAAGCAATACAAAGAGATCACCCATGAACACCACCCTCGGCGATATTCATAAGGGGGTAACCACTCGATCTCGTGTTGCTCATTTTTGTGAACATTACTCCTTTATGTCTTCTATTGAGCCATACAGGGTAGAAGATGCATTAAGGGATTCGGATTGGGTGTTGGCAATGCAAGAGGAGCTCAACAACTTCACGAGGAATGAGGTATGGCATTTAGTTCCACATCCTAACCAAAATGTTGTAGGAACCAAGTGGGTCTTCTGTAACAAGCAAGATGAGCATGGTGTGGTGATAAGGAACAAAGCACGACTTGTGGCCAAGGGCTATTCACAAGTCAAAGGTTTGGATTTTGGAGAAACTTATGCACCCGTAGCTAGGCTTGAGTCAATTCGTATATTACTTGCCTATGATACTTACCATGGCTTTAAGCTCTATCAAATGGACGTGAAGAGTGCCTTCCTCAATGGACTAATCAAGGAAGAGGTCTATGTTGAGCAACCTCCTGGCTTTGAAGATAGTGAGTACCCTAACCATGTTTATAGACTCTCTAAGGCGCTTTATAGGCTCAAGCAAGCCCCAAGAGCATGGTGTGAATGCCTAAGAGATTTTCTTATTGCTAATGGCTTCAAAGTCAGAAAAGTCGATCCTACTCTATTCACTAAAACTATTGCAAATGATTTGTTTGTATGCCAAATTTATGTTGATGATATCATATTTGGGTCTACTAACAAATCTACTTGTGAAGAGTTTATTAGGATCATGATTCAAAAATTTGAGATGTCTATGATGGGGGAGTTGAAGTATTTCTTAGGATTTCAAGTCAAGCAACTCCAAGAGGGCACCTTCATTAGCCAAACGAAGTACATTCAAGATATACTCACCAAGTTTGGGATGAAGGATGCCAAGCCCATCAAGACACCCATAGGAACTACTGGGCATTTCGACCTCGACACGGGAGATAAATCCATAGATCAAAGGGTATACCAGTCGATGATAGGATCTTTACTCTATTTATGTGCATCTCGACCGGATATTATGCTTTCCGTATACATGTGTGCAAAATTCCAAGTCGATCCTAAGGAAGTTCACCTTAGGACCGTGAAACGAATCTTGAGATATTTAGTTCATACTCCTAAGTTTGGTCTTTGATGACCCAAGGGATCCACATTTGATTTTATTAGTTATTCCGATGCTGATTGGGCAGGGTGTAAACTTGATAGAAAGAGCACATCAGGGACTTGTCAGTTCTTGGAAAGATCTCTGGTGTCTTGGGCTTCAAAGAAGCAAAATTTGGTCGCTCTTTCTACCGCTGAAGCCGAGTATATTGCCGCAGGACATTGTTGCGCGCAATTGCTTTGGATGAGGCAAACCCTTAGGGACTATGGCTACAAATTTAGCAAAGTCCCTCTCCTATGTGATAATGAGAGTGCAATCCGCGTGGCGGATAATCCCGTTGAGCACAGCCGCACTAAGCACATAGCCATTCGGTATCACTTTTTGAGGGATCACCAACAAAAGGGGGATATCGAAATTTCTTATGTGAGCACCAAAGAATAATTAGCCGATAACTTTACCAAACCACTAGATGAGCAAACTTTTACCAAACTTAGACATGAGCTAAACATTCTTGATTCTAGGAATTTTGATTGATATTTTGCACATATAGCTCATTTATATACCTTTGATCATGTCTCTTTCATGTGCTATGACTAATATGGTTTTCAAGTGTATTTCATGCTAAGTCATAGATTGAAAGGGAAATGGAGTTCTTCGGCGAAGACAAGGCTTCCACTCCACTCCATCGAATTATTCATCCTTCGTCGTCGCTCCACACCACTCCCCAATTTGGTATAATCTTCACTCATGTATTATTTGCCAAGGGAGAGAAAGTAAAAAGGCTCTCAAATATCTCCGTTTTTGGCGATTCATGCCAAAGGGGGAGAAATATTAAGCCCAAAGCAAAAGGACCGCACCACCACTAATTTTTCAAAAGTTTTAAAGAAGTTTTCATTTGGTATTAAATCTTGATATATTTCAAAATTGGTATAACTAAAACCCTCTTGAACACTAAGAGGAGAATTTCATTGAGGGGGAGTTTTGTTTAAGTCAAAGGAAAAGCATTTGAAACAGGGGGAGAAAATTTCAAATCTTGAAAATGCTTCTTTCACTCTTATTCATATATCTTTGACTATTTGCAAAAGGTTTTTGAATAGAATTTCACAAAGAATTTGCAAAAACAAAACTTGTGGTGCAAGCGTGGTCCAAAATGTTAAATAAGAAGAAAATCATCCATGCATATCTAATAGAAATTATATATTGGTTTAATTCCAAGTAACCTTTGCACTTACCTTATGCAAACTAGTTCAATTCTGCACTTTTATATTTGCCACCAAAAAGGGGGAGATTGAAAGGGAAATAGGCTTACACCTTTTCCTAAATGATTTTGGTGGTTGAATTGCTCAACACAAACAATTGGACTAACTAGTTTGCTCTAGACTATAAGTTCTACAGGTGCCAAAGATTCAACACAAACCAATAAAAAGTCCAAGAAAGGGTTCAAATAAAAAGAGCAAAAGGCACCCGAAGGCTGCCCTGGTCTGGCGCACTGGACTGTCCGGTGTGCCACCGGACAGTGTCCGGTGCACTAGGGAGTCCAACTCCGAACTTGCCACCTTCGAGAATTCTGGGAGCCACTCCGCTATAATTCACCGGACTGTCCGGTGTAGCACCGGACTGTCTAGTGTAACATCGAACTGTCCGGTGTGCCAGCGGAGTAACGGCTAACCAGCGCCAACGGTCGTCTGCAACGGCTACAGTGAACAGTTAACAGTGCCGACTGCGCGCGCAGAAGTCATAGAAGGCGCAGATGGCGCACCGGACAGTGAACAGGAGCTGTCCACTGCACCACCAGACTGTCCGGTGGCCCACATGTCAGAAGCTCCAATGGTCGAACCCTAACGGCCGGGTGACGTGGCTGGCGCACCGGACAGTGTCCGGTGGCGCACCGGACTGTCCGGTGCGCCATATGACAGCAGCCATCCCCAACGGCCATTTTGGTGGTTGGGGCTATAAATACCCCCAACCACCACACATTCAAGGAATCCAAGTTTTCAGACATTTCAACCAATACAAGAGCTATAGCATTCAATACAAGACACAAATAGAGTGAATCAAAATCTCTCCAAAGTCCCAATTCCACTCAAAGCATTAGTGACTAGAAGAGAGAGTTTTGTTGTGTTCTTTTAAGCTCTTGCGCTTGGATCGCTTTTCTTCTTCCTTCTTTCTTGTTCCAAAGCTCATTGTAATCAAAGCAAGAGACACCAAGTTGTGGTGGTCCTTGTAGTGGACTTAGTGTCCCATTTGATTGAGAAGAGAAGCTCACTCGGTCTAGGTGACCGTTTGAGAGAGGGAAAGGGTTGAAAGAGACCCGGTCTTTGTGACCACCTCAACGGGGAGTAGGTTTGCAAGAACTGAACCTCGGTAAAACAAATCACCGTGTCATCCGCCTTATTTTCTTGCGATTTGTTTTCTTTCTCTCTTTCGGACTCGACTTTAATTCTAACGCTAACCTCGGCTTGTAGTTGTGCTTAAACTTTATAAATTTCAGATTTGCCTATTCACCCCCCTCTAGGCGACTTTCATTTACACACTGGTCAACGGATATACGAGTAAGCAGTAGTTTGGACCGAGCCTCAAGCCGGCTCGGCTCGGCTCGTTAGTGTAGTGAGCCACGGAATTAGGCTCGGCTCGGGCTCGTTTAGGCTCGCGAGCCTCACCGAGCCAAGCCGAGCCTGATCGAGCCCGAGTCGGCTCGCGAGCCTCGAGCTTTTTTTCCAGCCCTAAACATGACCAAGGCCGCGTCCACGAAAAGCCGAGGGGGTTCTATCGGACTTCACCCTTGTGCCCCTTGCCATCCTCAATTTGTCACCCGCTGTCGGGGACCATAATTAGGGGTACCCCCAAGACTCCTAAACTCGGCTGGTAAACACCATCATCACAAAGCTGCAAAGGCCTGATGGGTGCAATACAGGTCAAAGCTCCGTCTGCTCAAGGGACACGATCTCGCCTCGCCCGAGCCCAGCCTCGGGTAGGAACAGTAGACCTAGGCAGATTCACGCCTCGCCCGAGGGCCTCCTCAAGCAACGGGCGCACCTCCGACTCGCCTGAGGCCCAGCACAGGCAGGCTTTGCAGTGAAGCAACCTTGGCCGGATCGCCTCGCCAACCGACCAAATCGCAGGAGCATTCAATGCAAGGATCGCTTGACACCTTATCCTGACGCGCGATTCTTCAGTCGACAGGGCCAAAGTGACCGCAGTCGCATCGCCCCTCCACTGACTGACCTGACAGGAAAACAACGCCGCCTGCGCTGCTCTGACTGCTGTGCCACCCGCCAGGGTGAGGCTGACAGCCGCCACGTCCGGCCTCAGGCGCCATAGGAAGCTCCGCCTCGCCCGACCCTAGGGCTTGGACTCAACCTCGACCTCGGACGACGGTCTCCGCCTCGCCCGACCCCAGGGCTCGGACTCAACCTCGACCTCGGACGACGGTCTCTGCCTCGCCCGACCCCAGGGCTCGGACTCAACCTCGACCTCGGACGACGGTCTCCGCCTCACCCGACCCTAGGGCTCGAACTCAACCTCGACCTCGGAGGAGTCACCGCCTCGCCCGACCTCGGGCTCGGACCGACCACGCCGCAGGGGAGGTACATCATTACCCTACCCCTAGCTAGCTCAGGCTACGGGGAACAAGACCGGCGTCCCATCTGGCTCGCCCCGGTAAAACAAGTAATGATGGCACCCCACGTGCTCCATGACGACGGCGGTTCTCAGCCCCCTACGGAAGCAAGGAGACGTCAGCAAGGACCTAACAGCTGAATAGCCCCGACAACTGTCCTTCTATAGGGTTTAAGCGCTCCTCCGACGGCCACGACATCACATGAACAGGGCACTAACACCTCTCCGACAGCCACGTCGACATGTACATAGGACTCTGGCTCCTCTTTGCCAGACACGTTAGCACACTGCTACACCCCCCATTGTACACCTGGGCCCTCTCCTTACGTCTATAAAAGGAAGGTCCAGGGCCCTCGTACGAGAAGGTGGCCGTGCGGGAGGACGGGCTGACAAACCGGCTCTCTCTCCCTCGCAAACGCTTGTAACCCCCTACTGCAAGCGCATTCGCCCTAGGCGCAGGACAACATGAGTCGTGGTTCCCCTTTCGCTTTCCCCCTTGTGTTCCGTCTCGCGCCGACCCATCTGGACTGGGACACACAGCGACAATTTACTCATCGGTCCAGGGACCCCCGGGGTCGAAACGCCGACAGTTGGCGCGCCAGGTAGGGGCCTGCTGCGTGTTGACGAACAGCTTCCCGTCAGGCTCCAGATGGGTAGTCTCCATCAACCTCTCCAACCCGGGACAGTGCTCCGTTTTGGGAGTCTCGAGTTCATGTCCCTCGACGGCAGCTACGACATGGTACTCCTTCCTCCGCCGCGTGATAACGACAATGGCGGCCGTCAGCCCGCCCACCGACGGCGGAATCGACGACGTCTTCCCCCCGTGGCGGAAGAGCAGCATCCGGGCCTGTTCTGTCACCTTCCCCGCTGCAGGAGGAGGAGGCGGGGCAACCATGGCCAAGCAGGACGCGACACCTCGTTGGCTGTCGAGCGAGTCGACGACACCAGCGCCCCAGCGGGGAACACGTCGGGCGTTGACCTCGCGTCTGAGACAAAGACGAGCGTCGCTTCCCCTCAACATGCCAACCCCGAGCAGACGGATGACGCCAGCACGCTCGCGAAGGACTTGTTGGGCGTTAGCCTCGTACCCAAGATAACAGTGCAGTCCATCCCCGACGCGACTTCGTCACCATCCGTCGATCAAGAGGTACCGTTCGTTTTCCATCCTGTGCCATTTAGATTCAGCTTCGACCCACCAAGCGACCCCGCTTCGGTGGACGCTTTCATAAAGGCATATCCAAACCTTCTGGGGTACCATATGTGGTCAACCTGGGACAGACTGACGGCCGTCTCGACCTACGGGCCCTCGAGTTCCTGAGAGCACCTAGAGGGGGGTGAATAGGTGATCCTGTAAAACTTAAACTTAAGCCACAAAAACTTGGTTAAGCGTTAGCCCAATACTTGCCAAGTGGATAGAGAGAAGTTCTCGCAAGACACGATAACCACAAGAGAATCAACACAGATAGACACAGTGGTTTATCCCGTGGTTCAGCCAAGTACAAAACTTGCCTACTCCACGTTGTGGCATCCCAACGAACGAGGGTTGCAATCAACCCCTCTCAAGCGGTCCAAAGACCCACTTGAATACCACGGTGTTTTGCTTTGCTTTTCTTTATCCCGTTTGCGAGGAATCTCCACAACTTGGAGTCTCTCGCCCTTACACTTGAAGTTCACAAAGAAGCACGGAGTAAGGGAGGGATGAGCAACGCACACAAGACACAAAATCAGAATGTCAACACGCACTCAAGTCGCAACAAGAGCTCGCAACACAACCCGTCGAGTTCACAACTCAACTAGAGCTCTAGATGCTATCATGAAGAAACAAATGCGTGGAATCGAAGCCTTGGTGCTTAGGAATGCTTTGAGTGTGCTTGATGTACTCCTCCATGCGCCTAGGGGTCCCTTTTATATCCCCAAGGCAGCTAGGAGCCGTTGAGAGCATTGGAGGAAGGCAATTCTTGCCTTCTGTCGCCTGGCGCACCGGACAGTCCGGTGCACCACCGGACACTGTCCGGTGTGGATTCCCTTCCTTATTTGGCGAAGCCGACCGTTGGAGTTTCAGAGCCGTTGGCGCACCGGACACTCCGGTGCACACCGGACAGTCCGGTGCCTCCTTCTAGCCGTTGGCTCGGCCACGTGTCCCGCACAGATCGCGCGGCCGACCGTTGGCCCGGCCGACTGTTGGCTCACCGGACAGTCCGGTGCCTCACCGGACAGTCCGGTGAATTTTAGCCGTACGCCGTTAATCATTTCCCGAGAGCGACGACTTCGCCTGTGAACGGCTCACCGGACAGTCCGGTGCACCACCGGACAGTTCGGTGAATTATAGCCGTACACCGCCGTCAAAGTCCCGAGAGCAACCTGTTCGCCAGAGCCAGCCTGGCGCACCGGACACTGTCCGGTGCACCACCGGACAGTCCGGTGCACCCAGACTGAGCAGACTTTGGCTGAACAAAGCCATCTCATTTCCAATTCGATTTTTCCTGTTTCCAGAACTTAGACACAATACATTAGTCCATAAAACAATGTACTAAGTCTAGAAACATACCTTTTGACTTGATTTGCACTTTGTCCACCACTTAGCATAGATTAACACAAAAGCACTTGTGTTGGCACTCAATCACCAAAATACTTAGAAATGGCCCAAGGGCACATTTCCCTTTCAATCTCCCCCTTTTTAGTGATTTATGCCAACACAACATAAAGCAACTAGAACAAGTGCAATATCAATGCAAATGAAAATCCAAAGTTGTTTTGGTTCAAATTTGTCATATATGGATCATACTTTGCCACCACTTGGTTTGTTTTTGCAAATCAACTTCAAATTCCTATCTCTAAGTCAAACACACTTGTAGAGACATAAAGAGAGTTGTTCCAATAGAAATTGATCGCAGTATCAAGAACTCCCCCTATTTCCCATAATCAACCATTCTCCCCACAAGAGACCAACTTTTGACAAAAGAGACAACAAAAGTATTTTGACAAAACAAAAAGCTCTATTCTACTATTTTTAAAATTTCTCAAGTGGTAGCTGATCCATTTATTGCTTTGGCCTTTATTTTCTCCCCCTTTGGCATCAAGCACCAAAACGGGATCAATCTTGGCCCTTTAATCCCATTGCCTCACCAAAATCTTCAAATAAGAATATAAAGGCAATAGGAGTACATGAGATGAACTTGGAATAAGTTACCCTCTCATCGGAGTGCAGTGGAAGTCTTTCATGGTCCAAGTCCACCTTTTCCCTTTCAAACCTCCTTTGAGACTAAATCAAGCAAACTCAAGCACATGGTTAGTCTCAAAGGGTCAAGTTGTAACACATCTCCCCCTAAATATGTGCATCACTTGCAAAAAGGACTTGTGAGGTCCGGGGAGTGATTGTACAACTTGAGCACCACAAGTAAACAACAAAATCAATAAGGAACATGATCAAGGCATAAACACATGTATGCTATAAATCAATCCAAGTTCCGCGAATCTAAGACATTTAGCTCACTACGCAGCCTGCAAAAGGTCTTCTCATCTAGAGGCTTGGTAAAGATATCGGCTAGCTGGTTCTCGGTGCTAACATGAAACACTTCGATATCTCCCTTTTGCTAGTGGTCTCTTAAAAAGTGATGCCGGATGTCAATGTGCTTTGTGCGGCTGTGCTCAACAGGATTTTCCGCTATGCGAATAGCACTCTCATTGTCACATAGGAGTGGGACTTTGCTCAGATTGTAGCCAAAGTCCCGGAGGGTTTGCCTCATCCAAAGTAGTTGCGCGCAACACTGTCCTGCGGCAACGTACTCAGCCTCAGCGGTGGATAGGGCAACGGAAGTTTGTTTCTTAGAGTTCCATGACACCAGGGACCTTCCTAAAAATTGGCACGTCCCCGTTGTACTCTACCTATCGACCTTACATCCAGCATAGTCGGAATCTGAGTATCCAATCAAGTCAAAGTTAGACCCATTTGGATACCAGATCCCGAAGCAAGGCATAGTGACTAAATATCTAAGAATTCACTTCACAACCACTAAGTGACACTCCCTTGGATCGGATTGAAATCTAGCACACATGCATACGCTAAGCATAATATCCGGTCTACTAGCACATAAATAAAGCAAAGAACCTATCATAGACCGGTATGCTTTTTGATCAACGGACTTACCTCCTTTGTTGAGGTCGGTGTGTCCGTCGGTTCCCATCGGAGTCTTTGCGGGCTTGGCGTCCTTCATCCCAAACCGCTTTAGCAAGTCTTGCGTGTACTTCGTTTGGGAGATGAAAGTGCCGTCCTTGAGTTGCTTCACTTGGAACCCAAGGAAGTAGTTCAACTCGCCCATCATCGACATCTCGAATTTCTGCGTCGTCACACTGCTAAATTCTTCACAAGACTTTTGATTAGTAGAACCAAATATTATGTCATCGACATAAATTTGGCACACAAACAAATCACCATTACAAGTCTTAGTGAATAAAGTCGGATCGGCTTTCTGAAACTTGAAAGCATTAGCAATTAAGAAGTCTCTAAGGCATTCATACCATGCTCTTGGGGCTTGCTTAAGTCCATAGAGCGCCTTAGAGAGCTTACACACGTGGTCAGGGTACCGTTCGTCCTCGAAGCCAGGGGGTTGCTCCACGTACACCTCCTCCTTAATTGGCCCGTTGAGGAAAGCGCTCTTCACATCCATTTGGTACAACCTGAAAGAATGGTGAGCGGCATATGCTAGCAATATACGAATAGACTCTAGCCTAGCCATAGGAGCAAAAGTCTCCTCAAAGTCTAAACCTGCGACTTGGGCATAACCTTTTGCCACAAGTCGAGCTTTGTTCCTCGTCACCACCCTGTGCTCGTCCTGTTTGTTGCGGAACACCCACTTGGTTCCCACAACGTTTTGCTTGGGATGAGGCACCAGTGTCCAAACTTCATTTCGCTTGAAGTTGTTGAGCTCCTCCTGCATGGCCAACACCCAGTCCAGATCTAGCAAGGCCTCTTCTACCCTAAAAGGCTCAATAGAAGAGACAAAGGAGTAATGCTCACAAAAATTAACTAATCTAGAACGAGTAGTTACTCCCTTGCTAATATCACCCAAAATTTGGTCGACGGGATGATTCCTTTGAATCGTCGCTCGAACTTGGGTTGGAGGTGCCGGTTGTGCTTCTTCCTCCCTCACATGATCATCTTGTGCTCCCCCTTGATCACACGCCTCCTCCTGATGAACCTGTTCATCGTCTTGAGTTGGGGGATGCACCATTGTTGAGGAAGAAGGTTGATCTTGCTCCAATTGTTCCTGTGGTCGCACATCGCCAATCGCCATGGTGCGTATTGCGGCCGTTGGAACGTCTTCTTCATCTACATCATCAAGATCAACAACTTGCTCTCTTGGAGAGCCATTAGTCTCATCAAATACAACGTCGCTAGAGACTTCAACCAAACCCGATGATTTGTTGAAGACCCTATACGCCTTTGTATTTGAGTCATAACCTAATAAAAACCCCTCTACAGCTTTGGGAGCAAATTTAGAATTTCTACCTTTCTTCACAAGAATATAACACTTGCTCCCAAATACACGAAAGTAAGACACATTGGGTTTGTTACCGGTTAGTAGCTCATACGAAGTCTTCTTGAGGAGGCGGTGAAGGTAGACCCTGTTGATGGCGTGGCAAGCCGTGTTCACGGCTTCCGACCAAAAGCGCTCGGGGGTCTTGAACTCTCCAAGCATTGTCCTCGCCATATCGATGAGCGTCCTGTTCTTCCTCTCTACCACACCATTTTGCTGTGGTGTGTAGGGAGCGGAGAACTCGTGCTTGATCCCTTCCTCCTCAAGGAACTCCTCCACCTGAAGGTTCTTGAACTTGGACCCGTTGTCGCTCCTTATCTTCTTCACCTTGAGCTCAAACTCATTTTGAGCTCTCTTGAGGAAGCGCTTGAGGGTCCCTTGGGTTTCAGATTTATCCTGCAAAAAGGATACCCAAGTGAAGCGGGAAAAATTATCAACTATAACAAGACCATACTTACTTCCTCCTATGCTTAGATAGGCGACGAGTCCGAAGAGGTCCATATGAAGCATCTCCAAGGGTCTTGATGTGGTCATCACATTTTTGGTGTGATGTGAGCTTCCCACCTGTTTCCCTGCTTGACAAGCTACACAAGGTCTATCTTTTTCAAAATGCACATTAGTTAGACCTATCACGTGTTCTCCCTTTAGAAGCTTGTGAAGGTTCTTCATCCCCACATTTGCTAAGCGGCGATGCCACAGCCAGCCCATGCAAGTCTTAGCAATTAAGCATGCATCTAGACCGGCCTCTTCTTTTGCAAAATCAACCAAATAAAGTTTGCTGTCTAGTACACCCTTAAAAGCTAGTGAACCATCACACATTCTAAAGACAGACACATCTACATTTGTGAATAAACAATTGTATCCCATATTGCATAATTGACTAACAGATAACAAATTATATCCAAGAGACTCAACTAAAAACACATTAGATATAGAGTGCTCAGATGAAATAGCAATTTTACCTAACCCTTTTACCTTGCCTTGGTTCCCATCACCGAATATTATTGAATCTTGGGGATCCTTGTTCTTGACGTAGGAAGAGAACATCCTCTTTTCCCCCGTCATGTGGTTTGTGCATCCGCTGTCGATAATCCAGCTTGTACCCCCGGATGCATAAACCTGCAAGGCAAATTTAGGCTTGGGTCTTAGGTACCCAACTCTTGTTGGGTCCTACGAGGTTAGTGACAATGGTCTTAGAGACCCATATGCAAGTTTTGTCTCCCTTACATTTGGCCCCTAACTTCCTAGCAATTACTTTCTTATCCTTTCTACAAATAGCAAAGGAAGCATTGCAAGCATAATAAATTGTGGAAGGTTCATTCATTACTTTCCTAGGAGCATGAACAATATTCTTTCTAGGCACATTATGAATAACATTTCTCCTAGACACCTCTCTACCGTGCATGTAGGAAGAACTAGAAGCAAACATGGCATGAGAATCAAAAGCATAACAACTCCTATAAGCATTTCTAGATTGTCTTCTATCATGGTACATAAACGCATGGTTCTTTTTAGCACTACTAGCCATAGGAGCCATCCCTTTCTCCTTGGCGGATATGGGAGCCCTATGGCTTGTCAAGTTCTTGGCTTCCCTCTTGAAGCCAAGTCCATCCTTAATTGAGGGGTGTCTACCAATCGTGTAGGCATCCCTTGCAAATTTTAGCTTATCGAATTCACTTTTGCTAGTCTTAAGTTGGGCATTAAGACTAGCCAATTCATCATTTAATTTGGAAATTGAAACTAGGTGTTCACTACAAGCATCAACGTCAAAATCTTTACACCTATTGCAAATCATAACATGTTCTACACAAGAGTTAGATTTGCTTGCTACTTCTAGTTTAGCATTTAAATTATCATTAACACCTTTTAAAGTAGAAATGTTTCATGGCAAGTAGATAGTTCATAAGAAAGCATTTCATTCCTTTTAACTTCTAGAGCAAGTGAATTTTGTGCATTAACAAATTTATCGTGCTCTTTATATAAAAGATCTTCTTGCTTTTCTAATAACCTATTCTTATCATTTAAAGCATCAATCAATTCATTGATTTTATCAATTTTATTTCTATCTAAACCTTTAAATAAACTAGAATAGTCTATTTCATCGTCATCACTAGACTCATCATCACTTGAAGAAGCATAAGTGGTATCCCGAGTACATACCTTCTTCTCCTTCGCCATGAGGCACGTGTGATGCTCGTTGGGGAAGAGGGATGACTTGTTGAAGGCGGTGGCGGCGAGTCCTTCATTGTCGGAGTCGGAAGAGGAGCAATCCGAATCCCACTCCTTTCCGAGATGTGCCTCGCCTTTGGCCTTCTTGTAATTCTTCTTCTTTTCCCTTTTGTTCCCTTTTTCCTGGTCACTATCATTATCGGGACAGTTAGCAATAAAATGACCAACCTTACCACATTTGAGGCATGAGCGCTTCCCCTTTGTCTTGGTCTTGCTTGGCTGCCCCTTGCGACCTTTAAGCGCCGTCTTGAAGCGCTTGATGATGAGGGCCATCTCTTCATCATTGAGCCCTGCCACCTCAACTTGCGCCACCTTACTAAGTAGCGCCTCCTTGCTCCTCGTTGCCTTGAGAGCAACGGGTTGAGGCTCATTGATTGGTCCATTTAGTGCATCGTCGACGTATCTCGCTTCCTTGATCATCATTCGCCCGCTGACGAACTTCCCAAGAACTTCTTCGGGCGACATCTTGGTATACCTAGGATTTTCACGAATATTGTTCACCAGATGTGGATCAAGTACAGTAAAGGACCTTAGCATTAGACGAACGACGTCGTGGTCCGTCCATCGCGTGCTTCTGTAGCTCCTTATTTTGTTGACAAGGGTCTTGAGCCGGTTGTATGTTTGGGTTGGCTCCTCGCCCCTTATCATCGCGAATCTCCCAAGTTCGCCCTCCACCAATTCCATTTTGGTGAGCAAGGTGATGTCGTTCCCCTCATGAGAGATCTTGAGGGTGTCCCAGATCTGCTTGGCATTGTCCAAGCCGCTCACTTTATGGTACTCGTCCCTGCACAAAGAGGCTAACAACACAGTAGTAGCTTGTGCATTTTTATGAATCTGTTCATTAATAAATATAGGACTATCCGAGCTATCAAATTTCATTCCATTCTCAACAATCTCCCATATGCTTGGATGGAGAGAGAACAAGTGACTACGCATTTTATGACTCCAAAATCCGTAGTCCTCCCCATCAAAGTGTGGAGGTTTGCCAAGAGGGATGGAAAGCAAATGAGCATTTGAACTTTGAGGAATACGAGAGTAATCGAAAGAAAAATTCGAATTAACTGTCTTTCTTTTCTCATAGTCGTTGTCGTCGTCCTTGTGGGAAGAAGTGGACTCGTCGCTGTCGTCGTAGTAGACGATCTCCTTGATGCGTCTCGTCTTCTTCTTCTTCCCATCTTTGCGTTTGTAGCCCGAGCCTGAGTCGGTAGGCTTGTCATCCTTCGGATCGTTGACGAAGGACTCCTTCTCCTTATCGTTGATCACAATTCCCTTCCCCTTAGGATCCATCTCTTCAGGCGATTAGTCCCTTCGTGAAGAGAACAGCTCTGATACCAATTGAGAGCACCTAGAGGGGGGGGGGGTGAATAGGTGATCCTGTAAAACTTAAACTTAAGCCACAAAAACTTGGTTAAGCGTTAGCCCAATACTTGCCAAGTGGCTAGAGAGAAGTTCTCGCAAGACACGATAACCACAAGAGAATCAACACAGATTGACACAGTGGTTTATCCCGTGGTTCGGCCAAGTACAAAACTTGCCTACTCCACGTTGTGGCGTCCCAACGGACGAGGGTTGCAATCAACCCCTCTCAAGCGGTCCAAAGACCCATTGAATACCATGGTGTTTTGCTTTGCTTTTCTTTATCCCGTTTGCGAGGAATCTCCACAACTTGGAGTCTCTCGCCCTTACACTTGAAGTTCACAAAGAAGCATGGAGTAAGGGAGGGATGAGCAACGCACACAAGACACAAAATCAGAATGTCAACACGCACTCAAGTCACAACAAGAGCTCGCAACACAACCCGGCGAGTTCACAACTCAACTAGAGCTCTAGATGCTATCACGAAGAAACAAATGCGTGGAATCGAAGCCTTGGTGCTTAGGAATGCTTTGAGTGTGCTTGATGTACTCCTCCATGCGCCTAGGGGTCCCTTTTATAGCCCCAAGGCAGCTAGGAGCCGTTGAGAGCATTGGGGGAAGGCAATTCTTGCCTTCTGTCGCCTGGCGCACCGGACAGTCCGGTGCACCACCGGACACTGTCTGGTGCGAATTCCCTTCCTTATTTGGCGAAGCCGACCGTTGGAGTTTGAGAGCCGTTGGCGCACCGGACACTGTCCGGTGCACACCGGACAGTCCGGTGCCTCCTTCTAGCCGTTGGCTCGGCCACGTGTCCCGCGTAGATCGCGCGGCCGACCGTTGGCTCACCGGACAGTCCGGTGCCTCACCGGACAGTCCGGTGCCTCACCGGACAGTCCGGTGAATTTTAGCCGTATGCCGTTAATCATTTCCCGAGAGCGATGACTTCGCCTATGAACGGTTCACCAGACAGTCCGGTGCACCACCGGACAGTCCGGTGAATTATAGCCGTACACCACCGTCGAAGTCCTGAGAGCAGCCTGTTCGCTAGAGCCAGCCTGGCGCACCGGACACTGTCCGGTGCACCACCGGACAGTCCGGTGCACCCAGATTGAGCAGACTTTGGCTGAACAAAGCCATCTCATTTCCAATTCGATTTTTCCTGTTTCCAGAACTTAGACACAATACATTAGTCCATAAAACAATGTACTAAGTCTAGAAACATACCTTTTGACTTGATTTGCACTTTGTCCACCACTTAGCATAGATTAACACAAAAGCACTTGTGTTGGCACTCAATCACCAAAATACTTAGAAATGGCCCAAGGGCACATTTCCCTTTCAGTTCCGAGGAAGATGACGAACCCGACTCTGGTTGGGATTTCTCCGGGCTCGGTAACCCCAGTGCCATGCGGGACTTCATGACCGCATGCGACTACTGCCTCTCCAATCGCTCCGATGGTAGCCACAGCCACGGCGACGAGGACTGTGGCCCAAGTCGCGAATGTTTCCACGTCGATCTAGGGGGTCTCGACGAAGGCAACCACCTTGGTATGCCGGAGGACGGTGATCCCCCTAGGCCTGCGCCTCATGTTGACATCCTTCGGGAGCTAGCTGTGGTCCCAGTCCCTGTGGGGGGTCAGGTCGCACAGCTCGAGCAAATCCGCGAGATGCAGGCCAGGCTCGACGAGGAAGCAGGACAACTTGTGCAGCTCCGGCAAAACATCGGGCAGGAGTGGGCAGGCCGAGCACTAGCCGAGGAAGCGTGCCATCAGGCCCAGGGCGTCCAGCACCACATCGCTGACGATGCCAGGGCAAGGCTGCCCCCGACTTCTAGTGGGGTCGGCCAGAACCTGGCTACAGCAGCAATACTACTCCGAGCGATGCCGGAACCATCCACTACCGAGGGGTGGCGTATCCAAGGAGAGCTCAAGAATCTCCTGGAGGATACCGCGGTCCGACGGGCTGAAAGCTCTGCCTCCCGAAGGCAGGGGTACCCCCCGGAGCATCGTGCCGTGACTTCCCGATTCATGCGGGAAGCCTCAGTCCACACCGGGCGCACGCGGGACGCAGCACCAGCAGCCCCAGGTTGCCTCGGCCACGAGCACCACCGCTGCGACCGTCGAGCCCACCTCGACGAAAAGGTGCGTCGAGGCTACCACCCCAGGCGTGGGGGACGCTACGACAGCAGGGAGGATTGGAGCCCCTCGCCTGAACCACCCAGTCCGCAAGCTTTCAGCTGGGCCATACAACGAGCGCCATTCCTGACCCGGTTCCGAACCCCGACTACCATCGCCAAGTACTCAGGAGAAACAAGGCCGGAACTGTGGCTCGTGGACTACCGGCTGGCCTGCCAGCCGGGTGGAATGGACGATGACAACCTGATCATCCGCAACCTCCCCCTGTTCCTCTCCGACGCCGCCCGAGCCTGGCTGGAGCATCTGCCTCCTACGCAGATCTCCAACTGGGATGGCCTGGTCAAAGCCTTCGCCAGCAATTTCCAGGGCACATACGTGCGCCTTAGGAACTCCTGGGATCTCCGAAGCTGCCGCCAGCAGCCAGGAGAATCCTAGAGGGACTACATCCGGCGATTTTCAAAGCAGCGCACTGAGCTGCCCAACATCACCGACTCAGATGTCATCGACGCGTTCCTTGCCAGCACCACTTGCCACGACCTGGTGAGCAAGCTGGGTCGTAAGACCCCCACCAGGGCAAGCGAGCTGATGGACATCGCCACCAAGTTCGCCTCTGGTCAGGAGGCGGTCGAGGCCATCTTCCGGAAGGACAAGCAGCCTCAGGGGCGCCCGCAGGAAGACGTCCCTGAGGCGTCCGCCCTGCATGGCATGAAGAAGAAGGGCAAGAAGAAGTCGCAAGCGAAACGCGATGCCGCTGACGTAGATCTTATCGCCGCCGCCGAGCACAGGAACCCACGGAAGCCTCCCGGGGGGCAACCTGTTCGACAAGATGCTCAAGTAGTCGTGCCCCTATCATCAGGGCCCCGTCAAGCACACCCTTGAGGAGTGTGTCATGCTTCGGCGCTACTTCCTCAAGGCCGGGCCCCCGGCGGAAGGTGGCAAAGGCCACAACAACGACAAGAAGGAGGGCCACAAGGCAGAAGAGTTCCCCGAGGTCCATGACTGCTTCATGATCTACGGTGGGCAAGTGGAGAACGCCTTGGCTCGGCATCGCAAGTAGGAGTGCCGGGAGGTCTGCTCGGTGAAGGTGCCTGCGCCAGTCTACTTGGACTGGTCTGACAAGCCCATCACCTTCGACCAAGGCGACCACCCCGACCGCGTGCCGAGCCCGGGGAAGTACCCACTCGTTGTCAATCCCGTCATCAGAAACGTCAGGCTCACCAAGGTCCTCATGGACGGAGGCAGCAGCCTCAACATCATCTACGCCGAGACCCTCGGGCTCTTGCAGATCGATCTGTCCATGATCTGGGCCGGTGCGGCACCCTTTCACGGGATCATCCCTGGGAAGCGCGTCCAGCCCCTTGGACAACTCGATCTGCCCGTCTGCTTTGGGACTCCCTCCAACTTCCGAAAGGGAACCCTCACGTTCGAGATGGTCGGGTTCCGAGGAACCTACCACGCAGTGCTGGGGAGACCATGCTACGCCAAGTTCATGGCCGTCCCCAACTACACCTACCTCAAGCTCAAGATGCCGGGCCCCAACGGGGTCAACACGTCGGATCCACATATCGACACGCGTATGAATGCGACGTGGAGTGTGTGGAGTACGCTGAGGCCCTCACCAAGTCCGAGGCCCTCATCGCCGACCTGGAGAGCCTCTCCAAGGAGGTGCCAGATGCGAAGCACCATGCCGGCAACTTCGAACCAGCAGAGGCAGTTAAGTCCATCCCTCTCGACCCCAGCAACGACGCCTCCAAGCAAGTCTGGATCGGCTCCGAGCTCGACCCCAAATAGGAAGCAGTGCTCGTTGACTTTCTCCATGCAAACGCCGAGGTTTTTGCGTGGAGTCCCTCGGACATGCCTGGCATACCGAGGGATGTCGCCGAGCACTCACTGGATATCCGAGCTGGAGCCCGACCCATGAAGCAGCCTCTGCGCCAATTCGATGAAGAAAAGCGCAGAGCCATAGGCGAGGAGAGCCACAAGCTGATGACTGCAGGGTTCATCAAAGAGGTATTCCATCCCGAATGGCTAGCCAACCCTGTGCTTGTGAAAAAGAAAGGTGGGAAATGGCAGATGTGTGTAGACTATACTGGTCTAAACAAAGCATGTCCGAAGGTTCCCTACCCTCTGCCTCGCATCGATCAAATCATGGATTCCACTGCTGGGTGCGAAACCCTGTCATTCCTCGATGCCTACTCAGGGTATCACCAAATCAGGATGAAAGAGTCCGACCAGCTCGTGACTTCTTTCATCACACCTTTTGGCATGTACTGCTATATTACTATGCCATTTGGTTTGAGGAATGCAGGCGTGACATACCAAAGGTGCATGAACCACGTGTTCGGAGAGCACATTGGTCGAACGGTCGAGGCTTACGTCGATGACATCGTAGTTAAGACGAGGAAAGCCTCCGACCTCCTCACTAACCTTGAAACGACATTCAAGTGTCTCAAGGCGAAAGGTGTAAAACTCAATCCTGAGAAGTGTGTCTTTGGAGTCCCCCGAGGCATGCTCCTGGGGTTCATCGTCTCCGAGTGGGGCATCGAGGCCAACCCGAAGAAAATCGCGGCCATCACCAACATGGGGCCTATCAAGGACTTGAAAGGAGTACAGAGGGTTATGGGATGTCTTGCGGCTTTGAGCCGTTTCATCTCGCGCCTCGGTGAAAGAGGCCTACCCCTGTACCGCCTCTTAAGGAAGACCGAGCGCTTCACTTGGACCCCTGAGGCCGAGGAAGCCCTCGGGAACTTAAAGGCGCTCCTTACAAGCGCGCCCATCCTGGTGCCCCCCCCCCGCTGCGGGAGAAGCCCTCTTGATCTACATAGCCGCAACCACTCAGGTGGTCAGCGCCGCGATCATAGTCGAGAGACGAGAAGAAGGGCATGCATTGCTCGTCCAGAGGCTGGTCTACTTCATCAGTGAGGTACTGTCCGAAACCAAAATCTGCTACCCGCAAATTTAGAAGCTACTGTACGTGGTAATTCTGACGCGACGAAAGTTGCGACACTACTTCGAGTCCCATCCGGTGACTATGGTGTCATCCTTCCCCTGGGGGAGATCATCCAGTGCCGAGAGGCCTCGGGTAGGATCGCAAAGTGGGCAGTGGAGATCATGGGCGAAAAAATCTCGTTCGCTCCTCGGAAGGCCATTAAGTCCCAAGTCTTGGCGGACTTCGTGGCTGAATGGGTCGACACCCAGCTTCCAGCAACTCCGATCCAACCGGAACTCTAGACCATGTATTTCGACGGGTCGCTGATGAAAACAGGAGTGGGCGTGGGCCTGCTCTTCATTTCACCCCTCGGAAAGCACCCTTGCTACGTGTTGTGCCCCCATTTCCCGGCGTCCAACAACGTGGCTGAGTATGAGGCCCTGGTTAACGGGTTGCGCATCGCCATCGAGCTAGGGGTTCGGTGCCTCGATGCTCGTGGCGACTCGCAGCTTGTCATCGACCAAGTCATGAAGAACTCCCACTGCCGCGACCCGAAGATGGAAGCCTACTGCGACGAGGTTCGGCGCCTGGAAGACAAGTTATATGGGCTCGAGCTCAATCACGTCGCCCGACGGTACAACGAGACTGCGGACGAGCTGGCTAAAATAGCCTCGGGGCGGACAACGGTTCCCCCAGACGTCTTTTCCCGAGACCTACATCAACCCTCCGTCAAGACTGACGACACGCTCGAGCCCAAGAAGGCCTCGGCCCTGCCCGAGGCGCCCTCGGCTCAGCCCGAGGCACCCTTGGTCCCCGAGGGTGAGGCTTTACGCGTCGAGGAAGAGTGGAATGGGGTCCCGCCTAATCGAAACTGGCAGACCCCGTACCTGCAATATCTCCACCGAGGAGAGCTGCCCCTCGACAGAACCGAAGCTCGGCGACTGGCGCGGCGCGCTAAGTCGTTCGTCTTGCTGGGTGACGAGAAGGAGCTCTACCACCGCAGCCCCTCAGGCATCCTCCAGCGATGCATATCCATCGCCGAAGGTCAGGAGCTATTGCAAGAAATACACTCGGAGGCTTGCGGTCATCACGCTGCACCTCGAGCCCTCGTTGGAAACGCCTTTTGACAAGGTTTCTACTGGCCAACCGCGGTGGCCGACGCCACTAGGATTGTACGCACCTGCCAAGGGTGTCAATTCTACGCAAGGAAGACCCACCTGCCCGCTCAGGCCCTGCAAACAATACCCATCACCTGGTTGTTTGCTGTATGGGGTCTGGACCTTGTCGGTCCCTTGCAGAAGGCACCCGGGGGCTTCACGCACCTGCTGGTCGCTATCGACAAATTCTTCAAGTGGATTGAGGTCTGACCCCTAAACAGCATCAGGTCCGAATAGGCGGTGGTGTTCTTCACCAACATCATCCATCGCTTTGGGGTCCCGAACTCCATCATCACCGACAACGGCACCCAGTTCACTGGCACAAAGTTCCTGGACTTCTGCGAGGACCACCACATCCGGGTGGACTGGGCCGCCGTAGCTCACCCCATGACGAATGGGCAGGTAGAGCGTGCCAACGACATGATTCTGCAGGGACTTAAGCCGAGGATCTACAACGACCTCAACAAGTTCGGTAGGCGATGGATGAAGGAACTCCCCTCGGTGGTCTGGAGTCTGAGGACGACACCAAGCCGAGCCATGGGCTTCACGCTGTTTTTTCTAGTCTATGGGGCCGAGGCTATCTTGCCCATAGACTTAGAATACGGTTCCCTGAGGACCAAAGCAACCAGACAAGCCGAGAAGACTCACTAGACCAGCTGGAAGAGGCTCGGGACATGGCCTTACTACACTCGGCACGGTATCAGCAGTCCCTGCGACGCTACCACGCCCGAGGGGTTCGGTCCCGAGACCTCCAGGTGGGCGACTTGGTGCTTCGGCTACGACAAGACGCCTGAGGGCGTCACAAGCTCACTCCTCTCTGGGAAGGGTCGTTCATCATCGCCAAGATCTTGAAGCCCAGAACCTACAAGGTGGCCAACAGTCAAGGCGAGGTCTACAGCAACGCTTGGAACATACGACAGCTACGTCGCTTCTACCCTTAAGATGTTTTCAAGTCGTTCATATACCTCGTTTTCTCTTTACATACGCAAATAAAGTCTAACCATCAAGGAAGGGTCAACCTTGCCTCAGCAAAGCCCGACCCTCCCTCGGGGGCTAGAAGGGGGGAACCCCCTCTGCGTCAAAATTTTCCTCGGAAAAAAGTTTTTCTGCCAGAACATCTTTCGCGCTTTTCGACTACTTCGATAGTGGGATCCTGAAAACGACGGGGTACACGTAAGCGGCAAGGCCGACCGAGCCGAGGGACTCCTACGCCTCCGGGATACGGATACCTCACGCATCACCTTCTGCGATAAGTAACTCACACTCGGATAAGCGATTTTGCTGATCGAACAAGTCTTAACGCTCGAAAACTTTTCTGCCAGAACGATTTTTCGTGCCTTCTTGACTATGTCGATAACAGAATCCTGCGGACGAGTACGAGTACACGTAAGCGGCGAGGCCGACCGAGTCGAGGGACTCCTACGCCTCTGGGATACGGATACCTCACTCATCACCTTCCGCGATAAGTAACTCTCGCTCGCACAAGTAATTCTGCTACCGACAAACGAGTCCTGATACTTGAAACGAGAGGAAAAGAAACACAACTTTATAACACGACAATGATATGTTTGGCCTCGGTGGTCGCAAAAGACATACACATGCTACAGACAAACTGTTCCTGCAGGTTCGGACATCAATAGGGGGAGCAGCAGCACCCTCGGCGTCGACCCCACCTTCGGCGGAATCCGGCCCAGCCACGGACGGCAACACGGTCGAAGGATCTCCACCTCGAAGGAAGACCTCAGCACTGTGCCTGAACCATCGCCGCTGGGGTCTCCTCTAGGAACTCGGCCCGAGCAGACGGCTGGACCGACCGCTCCGTAGCCTCAGCCAGCTGTCCCTCGAGGACACCAGCCCGACTCATGGCCTCAGCAGCCCGACTCCAGGGTTGGTCCCGCTAGTGGATGACCCGGCCCAGCTCTAGCCGCCGCTGCTACGCCTCCTCGGCCTGGGAAGTCCCCTGCTCCTGGGCCGACGAAGCCCCCTTTTTGAGCCAACTCCGCCTTTGTCCATGCTAACTCCGCTGCCTCTGGCTCCGATCGCAGAGCAGCCGAGGGTTCCTTAACTGAGCAAGAGGAGCTTTGAGTGGCAAGGCCGACCGAGCCGAGGGACTCCTATGCCTTCGGGATATGGATACCTCACTCGTCACCTTCCACGCAAAGCGACTCACACTCGGTTAAGCGGCTCAGCTAGTCGACAGACGAGTCCCAATGCTCGAAACAAGGGGAAGACACGGCTTCACGCCCAAATACACAAATGTTCAGGCCTCGACAGCCACAATGAACATACACTGGCACTCAAGGTGCCATTACAAACGAAACTCCGGTTCCACTCCCGCAGGTACGAACAACCCCCCACATTGGGGGGCCTGCGAGACGACAAGCTCTGGGTGACTCGCCGCCGACCGCTGCAGCAGTGACAACGACCTCCGTCTTGGGCGGCTAGACAGCTGCAGCAACGGCTTCAGGGCAAACGCTGTGGCGGAAAAGCCCTCGCCCACGAAGGACAAGAACCAGCCATTCAAGCCAAAGAGACGAAGGTCCGGGGTGCAGGCGGCGCTGGCGGTCTCGTCGGCAGAGACAACCTCCTCCGGCCGCCACCACCTCAGCGCCGACGGCCACCTGCTAACCAACGCCGCACCAGCGTATGGCGCCCGCTCCGAAAGCGCACCGGCGGGTCCTCACTCCCGTCCTTGCCACAAGAACGAGAACAGGGCCGTCCCAGAACACGAACGCCGCCCTCACGGCGTACGACGTGTTGGGCGACCTCCCAACAGCTGGCGGCACAGCGAGGATCGGTAGTGGGGGGCGACACCGGAAGCAGCGCCAGAGCCACTCGTGCCGGGGAGCCAAGCACGCGGCAGTTGCCAAGCGCCACAGGTGGCGAACGCCCTTCTCCCCAGATCACTGAGGGAAGGAGCGGGTCGCTGCCTATGCAGAGGCAGGCCCCGACTCGCCTCGCCCTGCGCCCCAACAAGGATGATGAAGATCCTTGAAGCTGAGGGTGGGGCAGAGGCCACAGCCCGGCTTGCTTCTCCCCACCATCGAACTGGTGGTCACCGTCTTGGGTGACCATTGGTGAGGGGATGCAGCCGGGCTGCCTGATGAAAATCCTTGAAGCCGAGCGACGACAGAAAGGTGCCAACCTCCACGAGGTTACGCTCCTCCCACAACAAGATGAAGGCAACGCGGGCGCTCCCCATCCGGGGGCTCGGAAGTCGGAAGGGTGCGATGCATGAGGAGAGTGCGAAGGCGTGGCTGCCACCCAGGAGGTCGATCCCTTTTTAAAGGCGACTCACCCCACTCGCGTCCTCAGGCATCGCAGGCTAAGTCTTCACCAACGCGCTCAAAGGTCCTCCCCCTATGACATGGGGGCTGGGTCCCACACGACGTGCAAGCTGGCCCAGGACAGAAGAAGCCAAACCACCGCGCATGGAGCGTGTGACCGCCCAGCGGTTACAAGCACTCCTCCGTCTTCGCCTAAACCAGCGGGCGAAAGGGCGGACCGCCATGCAGGCGGCATGCAACCGCACCACGGGGATGCACCCTCTCGACTTCAACGCGTCCAACATGGAGTCCCAGGGCCACACATCATGTAACCGGCGTGCCGGTTACTGCATGCGAAAAACTGCACCTCCACTTACGCCAATGTTGCGCCGTCTCGACTGCGGAACCGGTGCCGCGATTCGAGGCAACCCTGCGCATGGACCAACAGTGCCAGCCAAGCACGTCGGTCACGGGTCAGTCAGCCGCGGGAGAAGGCGCGACGGTCGATATGGCCAGAAGTGGGCCGACAGTAATGGCGGCAGCAGGCGAGCGGAAGCGGCGGTCAAATCGTCTGCAGGCTCATGTCCCCTCCTGGGACGGCAGGAGAGCCCTCTCCCACGGCGTGAAGATGACGTGTCCGTGTTCCGTTCCTCAAACGACTCGCGCACGCGCAATGGCTGCCCCACGAACCACTCGTCTTGTCGCATTAACTCCGCGGCAGGGCAGACGACACCTTTGGCAGGTGAAGCGGGCGACGCTTCACCTCCGCCATAATGACTGCGTCAAAAAAGGTGCGCCACATCGTTTAATTTTGTATCCTTTTCCTCTTCCCTTTTCTCTATCTTGCTACAGGGACCGGGAAAGGGGATACTCCGAAAGGGATCCTTCTCTGCGAAGGAAGCGGGCCCCGAGCCCTCCTACTGATTAGGGGTTCGAAGGCTGGCCCCTCGGAAGGGTTCGACAGCCGCCTCAGAGCACTCGGGCTCCACGCCCACTACTGGTCAGAGGTTCGAAGGCTGGCCCCTCGGAAGGGTTCGACAGCCGCCTCAGGCCACTCGGGCTCTGCGCTCACTACTGATCAGGGGTTCGAAGGCTGGCCCCCCGAAGGGTTCGACAGCCGCCTCAAAACACGCAAAGCGAGGGATGACTCTGGGCACGTCCGATACATGGCCGAGGCTCGGGCTATGCTCCCGAGGTACCCTAGGACATTTCCGAGACCAGCAGGAGCGATTCTGTAACGGAATCCCATCAGAGGGAGGCATCAAGCCCTCGGACCCTATCAAACGGGACCGGGTCCGGCAAATCACCTGCAGGTACTTTTGGAGCGCGCCTCTGGGCCACTAGCCGACCCTTATCGAACGGGGCACGGGCGTCCACTCGGATCACCCGTTAGCAACTCACTGGAGACACCATGTTCGGCGCCCTCCGAGGGCAACATGGCGCTCTCCCCCCCTCCTCCTTGCGGAAAGGCGATGAAGGGGCGTATGAAAAAAGCTGAGTCAGTCCTTGACCGTCCTCTCGCCCTGTGCAGAGGCTCAGGGGCTGCTCTCGCAAACCCGGCTCCGGCCAAATCGTTGACGGTGTCAACATACCAGCCGGAGGACTCAGAACCTGACCACGCACCCGGGCTACGGCCAGATCGCATGAGGGAACAACCAGACCAGCCGAGACATCACGAAAGGCATTAAGACCTCGGAGGAGTCAAACCACTCCTCCGAGGCCTCGGGGGCTACACCCGACGGGTGCGCTCGCGCGCACCCACCGGAACAAAATGTAACCGAGAAAGGCCGGTCCCCTTGCAAAAAAATGCGACAAAGCCTCCAAGCGAGTGCCAACACTCCCTTCGAGGCTCGGGGGCTACTGTCGGGGACCATAATTAGGAGTACCCCCAAGACTCCTAAACTCGGCTGGTAAACACCATCAGCACAAAGCTGCAAAGGCCTGATGGGCGCAATACAGGTCAAAGCTCCGTCCGCTCAAGGGACACGATCTCGCTTCGCCCGAGCCTAGCCTCGGGCAGAATAATAGACCCAGGCAGATTCACACCTCGCCCGAGAGCCTCCTCAAGTAACGGGCGCACCTCCGACTCGCCCGAGGCCCAGCACGGGCAGGCTTCGCAGTGAAGCAACCTTGGCCGGATCGCCTCGCCAACCGACCAAATCGCAGGAGCATTCAATGCAAGGATCGCCTGACACCTTATCCTGACGCGCGATTCTTCAGTCGACAGGGCCAAAGTGACCGTAGTCACTTCGCCCCTCCATTGACTGACCTGACAGGAAAACAGCGCCGCCTGCGCTGCTCCGACTGCTGTGCCACCCGCCAGGGTGAGGCTGACAGCCGCCATGTCCGGCCTCAGGCGCCATAGGAAGCTCCGCTTCGCCCGACCCCAGGGCTCGGACTCAACCTCGACCTCGGACGACGGTCTCCGCCTCGCCCGACCCTAGGGCTCGGACTCAACCTCGACCTCGGACGACGGTCTCCGCCTCGCCCGATCCTAGGGCTCGGACTCAACCTCGACCTCGGACGACGGTCTCCGCCTCGCCCGACCCCAGGGCTCGGACTCAACCTCGACCTCGGAGGAGTCACCGCCTCGCCCGACCACGGGCTCGGACCGACCACGCCGCAGGGGGTACATCATTACCCTATTCCTAGCTAGCTCAGGCTACGGGGAACAAGACCGACGTCCCATCTGGCTCACCCCGGTAAAACAAGTAATGATGGCACCCAGCGTGCTCCATGACGACGGCGGTTCTCAGCCCCCTATGGAAGCAAGGAGACGTCAGCAAGGACCCGACAGCCCCGACAGCTGTGCTTCTACAGGGTTTAAGCGCTCCTCCGACGGCCACGACATCACATGAACGGGGCACTAACACCTCTCCGACAGCCACGTCGGCATGTACATAAGACTCTGGCTCCTCTTTGCCAGATACGTTAGCACACTGCTACACCCTCCATTGTACACCTGGGCCCTCTCCTTACGTCTATAAAAGGAAGGTCCAGGGCCCTCGTACGAGAAGGTGGCTGCGCGGGAGGACGGGCTGACGAACCGGCTCTCTCTCTCCCTCGTGAACGCTTGTAACCCCCTACTGCAAGCGCATCCGCCCTGTGCGCAGGACAACACGAGCCGCGGTTCCCCTTTCGCTTTCCCCCTTGTGTTCCGTCTCGCGCCGACCCATCTGGGCTGGGACACGCAGCGATAATTTACTCGTCGGTCTAGGGACCCCCCGGGGTCGAAAGGCCGACACCCGCATAGCTAGGGTTTCAGACTTCCATCTCCGTCTTGAGCCACTGCCGCTACACTTATCTGCATCGTGATGTCCCGATTCAACGGAGAGTATCGCTCCGGTATTTGTTTAGAATTATAATCTACTTAGATTATATAATTTAACTTATTTTAAACTAAGTATTAGTTTAAAATTAGTTTAAAATAAATTAGATTATATAATCTATGTATATTATAACTTCGAACAAATACCCCATAATCGACATAGCAAACACTCAACTCAAGTTATAAATTTCATAGAGCATGTTTTCCGGTAATTTAGGGGTATTTGGTTTCTATAGATTAAGGCCATGTTTCAATCTCGTGAGATAAACTTTAGCAGCTTTTTTTAGCTACTTTTAGCCATTTGTAATCTAAACAGGAGGGCTAATGGTGGTAATTAAAACTAAATTTTAGCACTTCAACTCATATAGCTAAAGTTTAGCAGGAAGCTAAAGTTTATCCCGTGAGATTGAAACGGTGCCTAATTTTAGTCTCTAAATTACTAAATATAAAACCGTAGTTATCAATTTAAAGACAAATGAAATAAAATATGGTGACTAAAAATTAATCACTAAAAACTAAACATCCCTTTATATTCTATAAAAAGCTTTTGCCAAACAAAGACATACTAGAATCCGCTCGTTTTTGTTTGACTTTAATTTGTATCAACTTTTACTATTTGATCGCAGCCATGCATAATACGTGTTCGCTAATGGCACGGGTTCGGGATTTGGCGGCAGAGTGCCCCGACGGCGGGAGGTATTGTGCCGCCAGCACGGTGAACTGTCGCTCGTTGCTGCGGTACTCTATTGATCCCTAGATTTCCCAACAAATATGGCGGAGGCGGCTGCCGACTCCTCCAACGCGGCCGTCGACGGCGGTGGCGGTAGCGTCCAAAACGACTATCCCACCATTGACCCGACCTCGTTCGACGTGGTGCTCTGCGGCACGGGCCTCCCGGAGTCTGTCCTCGCCGCCGCCTGCGCCGCCGCTGGGAAGATGGTCCTCCACGTCGATCCCAGCCCGTTCTACGGCTCCCTCTACTCTTCCATCCAGCTATCCTCCCTCGCCTCCTTCTTATCCCCTGCTGAGGCCACCCCGCCCACCTCGACCGTGGCAGCGGCCGCCTCCGATTCGCATACCGTCGTCGATCTCCACCGACGGATCGTGTACTCCGAGGTCGAGACCTCGGGGGCGGCGCCAGAGCCTGCGAGGCGGTTCACCATTGACCTGGTGGGGCCCCGGGTGCTGTACTGCGCCGATGAGGCAGTGGACCTCCTCCTGCGGTCGGGGGGCAGCCACCATGTGGAGTTCAAGAGCGTGGAGGGGGGGCAGACTCCTCTACTGGGAAGGCTGCCTCTACCCGGTGCCAGACTCGAGGCAGGCCATCTTCAAGGACACCACACTGAAGCTCAAGGAGAAGAACATCCTCTTCAGGTTCTTCAAGCTTGTACAGGCGCACATTGCTGCCGCCTCAGCTTCTGCTGATGAGACGGGACAGGAGGATGCACCTGCCAGGATACTTGAGGAGGACCTGAATCTTCCCTTTGTTGAGTTCCTCAAGAAACAGGGGCTTCCTCCCAAGATGAGAGCGTAAGGGTGTTATGAATTGGTCAAGTATATGCTATTTTTAGCCGCATGACTAAGATTGGCTCCATGTGGTGTTTGCAGGGTTGTGCTGTATGCGATTGCCATGGCGGATTACAATCAAGATGGTGCTGACCCTTGTGAGAAATTGATTACAACGAGGGAGGGAATCGAGACCATTGCTTTGTACTCCTCGTCCATTGGGAGGTGAATTAGCTTGTCTGAACTTTTCCTTGTCCGCTTTGAAAAACCATATATATCATATTATATAATGCTTTTTTTATTGATCCACCTTTCATTTAGCTAGAGAAGATATATGTAATCTAACATGTAAAAACTTAAAATGACATAGCTGTGGTGGTATAATTTTACATGTTATTTTTCACCACACCAGGTTTGCTAATGCAGAAGGCGCTTTCATTTATCCTATGTATGGGCATGGTGAGCTGCCTCAAGCTTTTTGTCGCTGTGCTGCGGTTAAGGGTGCCATATATGTAAGATGATCTTCCCAAGTATGCGCGGCAATGATTTTTGTGCTCTAGCTTTGGCTATTGTTTCTTTATTAGTCACATGATTGTAGAATCTTTCATCTCAATTATCTGTTATTGGTACACTGCAATTTGATTGCAACCCAAGCATTTAGGAACACCTTTAGTTCTTTATTTTTAATAACTTGTGCCGGTTTGCTCATACTTAGTCTTAGCAACATGTTTTATTATCCAGGTGTTGCGGATGCCAGTGGCTGCACTTCTTATGGATGAGGTATGGTAATACACTAAAATTTATGGTGGCCATATTCCTGCAAATTTGTTTTTGCCTGATGTAATTATCATACACCGGATCCTTTTGAAATCTTGCTTCTTTCGTCTATGTTGCATCTTTATCCACAGCTTCTATTTGTGTCGCTAACTTGAAATAATTTGTACTTTATTGGTCAGGAAAAGAAACATTTTGTAGGTGCTAGATTGGCATCTGGTCAGGATATTTTGTGCCAACAATTGATAATTGATCCATCTTATAAGACTATCTTGGATGTCCCATTTGATGGTTCAGATTCTCATTTTCCAAGAAAAGTTGTGAGAGGGGTATGCATAATTAGCAAGTCCGTGAAACAGGGATCATCAAATGTTCTGGTTATTTTCCCTCCAAAATGTAAGGACAACTATTCTTTTACTTGTGTTTATGCCAGATCTTTTTGATGTATTGGTGATCTTGTTTCTCTTTGTTGATCCCATTTCTACTCTTAATTTAGCACTAGAAGAGCAGCAAGTTACAGCTGTTCGACTTCTTCAGTTGAGCAGCAATCTCGCAGTATGCCCTCCTGGGATGTAAGCTATCTATCCTTTCATCATAGTATGCATCAATGTAATTTTCGCACGTACTTGTTATATCTACCGATCTACCACCAATTACCACTATGTTCAAAATTGCCTTATAAATTATAATGTAGGCAAGTAACTTACCTCACAAGGTAATCTCACTTGCAGGTTTATGTCATATCTGTCTACTCCCTGTACCGATGTCTCAGTCGGAAAGCAATGCATAAAAAAAGCAATAGATGCTCTTTACAGTCCTCAGGCTTCAGATGGTTCAGAAGACCATCTTGAGACAGCCAGTGAAAGCACTGAGGATGTGAAGCCAACACTAATCTGGAGTTGTGTGTATGTTCAAGAGATCACACAGGTGCATTTCTATTTGTTATCAATACATACTGTATTCATGTTGGTTTCAGTACTAGAAACACATTGGCTTTTCAGATCGTATATATGTGTGTGTTTTTCATATTTAAAGCATTCTGTATCCTGTGTTATGCTATCAGGGAACAGCTGGTCCTTTATTGTCATGCCCTATGCCCGATGAATACCTGGACTACAGAAACATACTGGGATCAACAAAAAAAGGTATTGTGACACTTTTTTTGTTTCTTGTATTGTATGATGTACGCATGTACCTGCATGAGAAATTAGGTCTGAAACTTTGGTTTGTAGAAAAGTGAACTGTTTGTATTGATAATAGATGGGGTTACAATATATAGAGACACAACCCTAACCCTAATGGGCCGGCAGCCCAACAGTGGTGCCGGCCCACACACTGTCTAACATCCCCCCGCAGTCGCAACGGGGGCACCACACACGATGAGACTGGAGTAGAGGCCGAAGGTAGGAGCCGACGGGTTGAAATCCCCCCGCAGTCGCAGCGTCGTGATGGTGCGAATGTTGCGGCTAGAGTAGAGACTGTTGTGTGCTCCAAGAAGACGATAGCCCCTAGATGCCGAGGTAGCCGAAGTCGAGGTGGTTGCGGTCGGAAGACGCGCAGCAAAAGCCTGATCTTCGGGAGGGGTCGACGTTCGAGCGTCAACGATCAGCAGGGCGACACAGCAAAATGGCACCGGCAGGCCGACCTTCCTGCTTCTTCGATCGACTAGACGTCAAGGAGCCCCGCCAGGGAGGCCGACAGCAGCGCACGCGGCTGCGCCGGTCAAGGTGTCCGCGCCCGCAGCAGAAAAGAAGGGGAATGTCGGATCCGGCCGGGAAGGCCACGGCAGCGACGGATCCAGACGGGGAGACGCGATCCAGCCAAAGGGATTACGGATCGAGCCGAGAAGGACGCAGCAACGTGGATCCAGCCGAGAAAGCCGCGGCAGCGACGGATCCAACGAAGGCGAGGAAGGGGAGGGCGACGGGGCGTGTCCAGCCGGGCAAGGGCCTGCGCCGGACCTGGCAAAGGGTGTTGACAGCACCGGCGATGGGAGAAGCTCGAAGTGGGAGGCGCTGCTGGGCCGTTAACGCGAGCAATTAGGAGGAGGCTACGCGATGAGAGGCGGCACGTGCGAGGGTGCCGGCGGAGGACGCAGGGGAGAGGGAGCTGGCGGTGGTGGGCAGAGGCCCAGCGCAGCGTCGGGCAGAGCGGAGCGGGGGCAGCGCTCGCCTGGGCGTGGCGCGGCTCCTGGCGAGCAGAGTGGCGCGACGCGAGGAGGAAGACGACCGAGATGGAGATGAGCAGGAGCAGGGAGAGCAGTGGCCATATGGCGACTGGAGGGAGAGGGGAGGAGTAGAGGACGGCAGGGGAAGGTGGGGGCAGCGCCCCCGGTGGCGGAGAGTCTTGGAGGCGCGCCGGGCAGGGAAGGGGCAGCGGCGCCGCCGAGCAGAGGAGGTTAGGGCGGGGCCGGAGCGGGGGCGCAGGTAGCAGCGGGCATCGCCGTGCCCGTGCAGGACGCCGGGGACCGACGCGCCGCCAGGGCCACGCCCACACCCGCGCCGCGCCGCCACCGGGTCAGGCCCCGCGCGCCTGCGCGCCGTACGACCGCCGGGTCACGCCCGCCGACGCCGGGGCCTGGGGTCGCGCCCGCCTGGCCGGGGCCGCACCGCCGGTTGCCGCGCGCAGGAAGGCCACAGACCGACGTCACGGGAGGCAGCGGGCGCGGGTGCAGGCGCCCAGCAGCTGCGGCGCAGTCAGGGGGTGGCGGCACGACCAGGTGGAGGAGGGGGCGCGCCAAGGCCAACGGCGCGCCTGAGGTAGCGGCTGGGGAGGTGGCCGCCCCCGGGAGGGAAGGATGAGCCTCCCGGGGGGGCTGCTGTGGTGGGAGGCGGCCGGCGGCTGTTGTGAGGTAGCGGCTGGGGAGGTGGCCGCCCCCGGGAGGGAAGGATGAGCCTCCCGGGGGGGCGGCTGTTGTGGGTGAACGGCTGAGAGGAGAAACCCTAACCTAACCTAGTATGATACCATGTAGAAAAGTGAACTGTTCGTATTGATAATAGATGGGGTTACAATATATAGAGACACAACCCTAACCCTAATGGGCCGGCAGCCCAACAGTGGTGCCGACCCACACACTGTCTAACATGGTTGATAGTGAAACTTTCAGCGTCAGAATTGTTCTTTACTTCTGTCAGTATGAGATGGCTATAACAATCTTTTTCGTAATATACATCAAGATTATGTTCTTTTTTGACAGCTTTAGAATGGATGATGCTTCATTTACACCACAGGCTCTGTTCTAATGAATTTGTTTTCTTATTTCGTTTATAGTTATTCGCAAGTATCTATGCTAATGAAGAGTTCTTGCCTAAAAAGTCAACTCCTGTATATGCCAATGATGACTCTGATTCTGCAGAGTAAAACCATCTTTCTAGAGGTATGTCTTTGCATATGGAACTTCCACTAGGAGCTCACATTCTATCTTACTACTTATGAAAATATTTGCTGATACTGAGACAACGTTTGCTCCTATGCAACATACACCACATGGAAATATAAATGTTATGGAGCCATACTTTTGCTCATTGGAGTATAAATGTCTTGACATGCTGAACTTTGTGCCATTTGTTCATAATAATGAAATTATCACTGGCTATAAATTTTGGTGATTGAAATTTGTGAACAAGTTTTTTTAGACTCCAGACCGATAGGCCCTGCTTTATAGAAAGCAACGTTTTGCTGGGGAGACCAGCTTACAAAGGGTAGCATTGAGTTATGCCATTACAAGTTTAAAGTGGGATTCTCTCTAAACTCCCTCTTCCTTAAGCAAAACCAGAAAGGTAAGATACCCAACATTGCATTCAGAGCTGACACACTGCCACCATAGCTCTGTTATTCAGCTAACTGTCTGCAGCAATTATAATCGATCCATCACGTCCTCCGTTACCCTTTGCACCCAGCTCTGTTATTCTGCCTTGAGGAGAATGTTCCATTTCTGTGCATAAGAATTAAAGCACGATGAATAGCCACAATGGGTGAACTCAGGGTTCACCAAACTGGTTCAGGGGTCAAAACCGGCCGGGACGAGAATTTTACAAACATGGCACAGTCTACGTCGGGCTTCAGACTATTGGCACCGCGATCGTGGCAATTGAAATCGTGGCATCATAATCTCGCCCGTTTTGAATATTTAGCATCGCGTGCGCTTAATGGTCATTAGCAATTCTCCACTTCCTGTCGTGCCTCGCTCCGTTACTTCCCTGGCCGCCGTCTTCTTCTACCGTATTCCATTCTCCCTCTCTCCTCCTCTTTCTCGCCCTGGCCGTCGTCTTCCTCCCTCGGCTCTGTTCGTCGCGCACTGCGGTGCCTTCTTGCCCTTCACCGGATCTCGCCCTTCACTGCTGATTTAGTTCCGCCTAGGGCGGATCCTGCGCCCGTGGTCCATTGCCGCCCCTCCGACGCTGGTGAGCTCTCCTTCTTTTGTAACCCTAGGGTTTGCAGATTAGGCTACCGGCATGGAATCTGCCGCGGAGGTATGTGCCCAGAAGTTGTGCGCGGCGGTTGATGCAGCCCGTGACACACTTAATGCTTCTGCTATCGCGTGTGTGGTTGCTGGTGATCTCTGTGCCACAACATCCTTAGGTAACCATGTGGTTTCTACGCTTGATGTTTTTGAATCCGTTGTGGAGGCGGAAAAAAGTGCTATGTGTTCTTATCAACAGGCGAGTGCAGCCGTGGATTGTGCTCATGAAACATTGGCCAAATACTGTGAGGTTTGTATTCTGAAACTTTTACTGAGCCAATGCTTGAGATATCTTTGCCATGTGATTTGTAGCAGCCCTGATATGGAATTGTAGAAACCTGAGTGCTGTTTTTAGGCTTCTGATAAATGTGAGGTGATAGATTTGCTTTGCCCTGTGATGGAATTGTAGAAACCTGAGTGCTGTCTCTGTGATGGAATTGTAGAAACCTGAGTGCTGTTTTCAGGCTTGTGATAATTTGAGATGATCAAGTTGCTTAGCCCTATGATGTTTTCTTTCAAAATAGTGAACTGCATACTACACTTGTTTTTTTTTTGCTGAAAAATTACTGAGGGCATATCGATGTTTGTGGTGACAGTTGAACTGAGGCCATGGTTGCAAAATTCTCTGTTTCATGCTGTATCATTGAAAATATTTTACTGAGGCTTGTGATAATGTGAGATGATCTACCTGCTTAGTCCTATGATGTTTTCTTTGAAAATAGTGAGCTGTATACTACACTTGGTTGTTTTTGCTAAAAAATTACTGAGGGCATATGGCTGTTTGGAGGCTTCAGATTATTGGCACTGCGATCGTCGTAATTGTATTTATGCTGTCTGGTGGCTGTTTGGAGGGTATATGAATTTTGCCCTATGATGATTTCTTTGAAATTTTAGGATAGTATACTACATATGATGTTTTTTTAAAAAGCTGAGGGCATATGACTGTCTTGTTCTGTAGATTTTGGTAGTATGGCTATTTGTCTCAGGCATCTTTGCTACTGTGCTGTTCTGACCCTAAACCCTGAGTTCATGTTAACAGCTGTCTGTTTGTTCAGCTGAGGGCATGTGGCTGTTTGTTCAGTTGTCAGTTGCCCTATGATGATTTCTTTGAAATTTTAGAACTGAATACTACATATGATGCTTTTTAAAAAAAACTGAGGGCAAATGTTGTCTTGTTCTGTACATATGTTGTTCTGTTCTTGAGCCCAGTTATCAGTTCATTTTGGCAGAATGGCTATTTGTCTCAGGCTGTTTGCTGCTGTGCTGTTCTGACCCTAAACCCTCAGTTCAGTTTATCAGTTCATTTTGGCAGAACAGCAGAAGGTTTGCAGTGCAGCAGAACCCTCAGTTCATGGCATATCTCAGTCCATAGTCTGATGTTATTTTTTTTTTGCAGATGAACAAAAAACTTGCACATGCACTCAGATATGCCATGTCTCAAATGAGTGATACAGCTAAGAAACTACAAGATACTGCCTCTTTCTGCTACACAGACGAGGATGTTGTAGATGGTTTCATGATGACTCAAGTAGCTCGTTCAATGGACGAGTTAGCTGAAATAGTAGAAGTAACTTCAATTGACTGTCAGGTTTCGATGATGGATCCAACTACTATATTAGAAGCTGGCTATGCAAGTGAAGACAGTACATTGTGGGAGGACGTATTCCGTGATCGAGAAATTATGAATCAGCCATTAGAAGCGGAGACGCTTGGTGAGCACTGTGCTAAGTGGGGGCTTAGTTTCAATGAGATCTGGGATAGATCAGTGTAACATTGTCTTGTACTTCTTTTGTGTTCAGATAGCTGGACAAGTATTGTAATGCGTGAGTTGGAAATTGTAAGACAAGACATCATGAACTACCTGTTGGTTGTGATTTGTTATGAAATGCTATGAACTACATACTACCTGTTGGTTGTTATTTGTTATGTGTTCTCTAATTGCGTTCTATTGTGTGTTCTCTAATTTGAAGAGAGTTCATGACAATTATTATAGAGAGGTCATGACAAATTTTTTAACTAGAACAAATACCATAATGTCATACAAATGTCATAATGTCATACAAATGCCATAGGGTCATACAAGTACCATACAAATGCCATAGGTGCATACAAATGTCATACAGAAGCCAAAGTTGCATACAAATGTCACACAAATGCCATAGTTCCATACACACACCATAATGCCATAAGAACAAACAAGTTCACCACGCACTACTCAAACATTCTTCTTTCTAGGTGTGATCTTTTTAACTAGAACTCGAACTACACGTTCTTCTGGTGGCGAAGAAGGTCTTTCAACATCATCTTCAATAGCTGGTATCATTGCCACCACGTCTTTATTCTCGTGGACAACTGGCCGTGATGACCCAGGTACATCTTTGGGGAACTAGCCTTTAGTTGAATTTTTCCTAGGCTTTCACTTCCTGTTTTTACAGAAATTAGTAAATATCATAAAATAGCCAGTTGCACAAATAATGTAAAACATAAATAATGTAACCTTCCTGTTTAGGGTTTAGGGTTTAGGCCCTTTACAATTCCCTCTAAATCTAGTCTTATTGGTTGCCTCAATTTCAAGCTCAAATTCTTTATTTATGGCGTATTGTCTAATTGCGAGCCTGAAGTGGTGCATTGTTGCATACAAGCTACTAGGCTCCATTACTGGATTGTTCATATCATATATGGTTCTAGTCCCATCAAGCACTGAATCATCACACGGAATGCCTGCTCCCAATTCATCTTCACATGTAATGCTATTTCCAAAACGGGAAGCACTTGAATCATCTTCCCTTCCATCATCTTGATTATCTAGTCCAAGCTAATAATATAGTCCTTGTTCACTAGTAACATCATTTCTTCCTTCTTCGTTGTGGGTTTCTTCTACCATTGTTGAATCCCAATCGATATCATGCATTCCATGGCCACTCCCCTATTCACCAAAAATAGTTGTAATATAATATATAACTACTAAATTGCATATAATAAATTCAAACCACTAACCACTGTAGGTTGTGTGCCAATACAAGTCAATGCCCACTCTTGTTCTTCGACAATGCATGCAGTCGTTTCGTCCATGGGGGGAACTGCCTCGTCGTTGGTAGTATTATTCATAGTACACTGCACAAACAATGGATGCTAAATGGGTGATACGCTCTAGTTACACTGTACAGACTACGCTAAATGGTTGCTAAATCCGATGAATGGAATGGGTCAGCGCAAACAATATGCTTACCAGAGTCGGCGGCGGTGGGGGGCGATGGAACTGCAGAGGGTCGCGCAGGATCCGGTGAAGGGCAGGCGCAGACGCAACGGCGAGATCCGAGAATGGGCCTGGGCGGAACAAGATCAGCAGGGCACGGCGAGATCCGTGAATGGCAGGGCACAACGAGCCTTCCATTGCTCGCCGTAGACGAACAGAGCTCTCAACAGAGCCAAGGGAGGAAGACGACGGCCAGGGAAGGAAGAGGGGAGGGAGAATGGAATAGGGAAGCGAATTGAATACGATAGAAGACGGCGACCAGGGAAGTAACGGAGCGTGGGCACGACGGGAAGTGGAGAATTGCTAATGACCATTAAGCGCACGCGATGCTAAATCTTCAAAACGGGTGAGATTATGATGTCACGATTTCAATTGCCACGATCGCGGTGCCAATAGTCTGAAGCCCGCGGTAGACGGTGACATGTTTGCAAAATTCTCGGCCAGGACCGATAAGCGGTTTATCGCGATAAGCGGTAGAAACCGGCCGAAATCGAGGTGGACCGGTTTTTGAATTCTAAACGGTTTCAAGCCGATAAAAGCCGACAAATCGGCTCCTGGCCTGATAAATCGGCCGCATAGAAACAGAAATCGAGCCATATGTATTTTTGCAAATAAAGCACATTGAGGTCCCTAAATTTGAACAAAAGATCACCCAAACATTATCACAAGTCTAGTAACAACATTTAGCAGTTCAAATACATTATATGACATTGTTTCATAGTTCACAAACAACATCGAAGATACAGATACATGTTTCATAGTTCACAGTTGTCCTCCGTCGAAGATCATTCCCACGGGATTGCATTCCACTGATATTGTGCTTGTGCCATATTCTACTCCTCCGTTGATAGCAACATAATACCTTGCTCACACATTAACAACATTTGGTAGTACTCAGTGTCCTCCCATTCGTACATCCACCTCATTGGTTGCTGTGTCACCTCACCAACCGGATAACTGACATAGGGTAGTAGGGGTGAAGACGAACCTTGTCTTTCGTTGCTAGAATCGAGGGTCCAATATGCTTGTTGTAGGCCTTGGTGTCCGATCCCTGTGTGAGTGGTCCTATGCTCCTCAGGTGCGTCGTGATCTTGGTTTTTGCGTCTCTCTGAATGCATTGACGAAACATGGACTGTTAGCTTTATGCCCTGGAATCGCCTCCGCATGGAACCACTTAGCCCGCTGCTGACCAACAAAATGGATCGCATTCTTCCCTGCCTTTGAGAACGGACCCGTATCAAGCCTTGTCTGCGCCATATGTGGCTTCTCCTTCCTAGAATCTATTCTCCCAAACGCGGCACGGAGACCACCATGGGACGAGCCACCACCCGTCTCATACGTGCCATCGCAGACACAAAAGTATACCAAAATCACCCTTTCTTTCTAGAATGTAATATGCTCAATTGAAACTCCTATATACTCATTGGCGTGGAATTCCATCCCGGCACTTCTCTGAAGGACCAGCAAACACGATGTGCAGTGGCGCATTCAAAAGCAATGGTCACAAGCCCCTCTCAGTCTCAGCCCGCATTAAAACTTGCAATTTTGCTCGCCCGGCCAATTGCGGCTAACCAGTTGAACTGCTGGTTGTGAACACGGGGTTGTGACCCGAAAAACAATACACCAAATGCACTGCGATACTGACAGCCTGGGTTGCCTGGAATCTTTTGTATTTGTCTTGAGAACAAGGCTGTGACCAATACAAAAATGTGGAAGTGCTTATTGCTAAAAATTTGATGTGGGGAACGGGAACCGTATCTTTGCGCACTAAGGGCCCGTTTGGCACAGCTCCAGCTCCTGATTCTAAGCGAGGATCGGGAGGAGCTGTGCCAAACGGGTATTTTTTTAAATTGATTCTCGTATGGAGCCGAAAGATTGGGAGTCGTTTTTGTGAAGAAAGGTGGGATCTAAAAAAACCTGCTCCACCCTCCCTTAAAACAGCTCCTCAACCAACCAAATATGGACCTCCCCTTAAAATTTGATCGAAATTACCCGCAATTGCCATTGGATAAAAACATAACGAGCCCTCCGGCAACCCTCCACGGCGTGCGCGTCCTCTGTCCCGTCGCTGAAGGGAGCGGCGGCTAGGGTTTCGACCATCTTCGCCGTCCTCCAGCGAGAGCTGTTCTGCTCGTCTGCGGTTCCCAGGTACGTGCTCTGCGGATCCCGACGTTCTGCTCCGCTCTGCTCGTCCCAGCCGCTCTGCTTCGGATCGATTCCGTTCCGTGGGATTCTTGCTTGCAGCACTACATGGCTGCGGCGCGGCACGGGCGTTATAGGAGCTTCAGGCACGAGGGTTATAGGGGCACGGGGATTCTTGCTTGCAGCACATCATGACTAGTTGACCACGAGTGCTGAGGGACGTGCGTTGCCAGCAAGCAAGAAGAGGAAGCACTCACCTGGATTCCACGATATGAATTTTTCAAAGCTGAGGACCTGATGCCATAGCTACGGACCTGATGCCATGATGCTGAAAGGATGGACGCGATTACTAGCCGCTCTGCTATTTTGGTCGCTAGCTGCTCTGCTATTTTTGGTCGCTAGCCGCTCTGCTCGCTAGCTGCTCTGCTATTTTGGTGTCAACCAATAATTGCTTATTCTGCTTGAGAGGAAACATAAGTCCCAGCCGCTATGCTATCCGCATTCCTTTTTGGTAGCTGTATATATTTGTTTTAGATTTTAATTTTTTTACAGCAATATGGGTGATAGTGCCGATTGGAATGAAGATAACACTGCTCTAGTGTGTGAATTGTTCGCCGAACAAGTGAAGGCGTACAACCGTTCTGGTACCCACTTAAATAAAACAGGGTACAAAAATGTGATGGACAAATTCAAAGAAAAGACTGGGTTGTCCTACACCAAAATGCAGTTCAAGAACAAATGGGACAAGATGAGGATTGAATACACCAATTGGAAAAGACTATCGAAGGAAACTGGTTTGGGATGGGACACCGCGAAAAAAACCTGGAGTGTGACAAATGAAAGGTGGAAGAACTTGAATAAGGTAATAGAACTTTGGATAATTGTCTTTATTGCATCTTGTGTTACATGTAATATGTCTAACATCTTCTTTCCCCTAATGTGTAGCAATACAAAGGAATTGCCAAGTTTAAAGATGGGCCTCTGTTGCATGAGGAAGAAAAAGCCATGATGTATGAAGATATTAGGAACACAGGAGATGATCATTGGGTCGAGTAGTAGGAACATGAATAGGTTCCGTGATGATGTATCGAAGTTACTTTGGGAGTCGAGGTGATTAGAAAAGGTGGTTCGTGTCATATTTTGTATATTGTGTCGTGCTAGTTTTATGCAATTTATGGATTAAACATTTGAGACCATTTTATGCACTACTATGATGGGAATATTTTATATGTTATTGTTTTATAATTTTTTCCGTATATGCATACTACTTATTGGTTTGTAATAAAGTTGAACTGCAAAGGGTAAAACAGACAATCGCCACAGACCACCAACTCTCAGCAGACAAGAATCAGTTTACTTGCCAAACGGTTTCAAAAATGATTCTGATTCTCTAGGAGATTCAGGAGGATCAGCTCCTCAGGAGGATCAGGATCTGGAGCTAAAGAAGCTGGAGCTGGAGCTTTGCCAAACGGGCCCTAAGTATTTTTTTCCCCCTCAATACTGATAGGGCTTTATCATTTGGTTGGAGAACGCCGTCAGCCCGTCACTGAAGTTCCGAGAGCAAAAGAGCGTCGCAAGGGGAGCCTGTGGGGGGCTTGATGAGCAGTTGTGCTGGATTTCCAATGTACAGGTGCCCACTGGCTGGTCATACATTGCATTGGTAGGGAACAGTTGGAGGGAGACATGCTCGGTGCAAATGGTCTTGTATGGACTGGCAAACATTGTTTTACGCAAGATCACAGCAAATACGGGATACAAAATGCTGAACGCTCGATATGATCCCCCAATTTGAACGACAGAGTGTAGAAGGGTATTCTGAAGACTTACTAGTTAAGGCTGTCTCCAGCAGCGTTCCTTAAATTTCATCCCCTAAAGGAATATTCTCTGTCCTTTACACCACACTCTAAAAGATTCTGTCCTCTATATATTCTCAGTCTCCAGCAACGTCCCCTAAATTCGGTCCCCCTAAAGCTACAGTGTTAACAGATTCCCTTTTTCCAATTCTTTTTCAGTTTTCTTTATTTTCTTCCCAATTCACGCTATACAAATGATGCGCAAAAAATGTATTTATTAATTTTCGAATTAATAATTTCGAATTGTCTAAATTAATTATCATTGCCTGTTATTTTGTGTGTAATTGTTCTCGATAGAACGTCGCATAGAAGCATGTCAAGCTAGCTTTGCAGAGGATGCAAGATACTAAGAGAGCGTCATTGGAAAAGGGCGTGTTTCATTTCAAGAAAATATTATGAGAAGTTTATCATGGAAGAGTGAGGTCTTGAGAATCTGCACAGATGTTCAAGCAGTGGCTGCAAGATCCCCAACTATATGTGATCAAGTGGTCCTGTCTGTCAAACACAATTGACAATTGTATAGCTGACACGCATTAATCTTCAAGAAGTATTAAAATGCCTCTATCGAAAACATAATTGGGCAAGAAGTCCTTGAGGCCCGTATCCCCTAAATGTCTCCTAATAGTTCGCTCATAAGGTTTAAGCATGATATAAAAATGAGAATAAGCAATTAGAAAAATATTAAGAGAAGATAGGCACTGGATCAGGTGTCTATGAAGTACAAACGAATGTTCATACAAAGATACAATAGACACCGACAATTTTTATCATCATCCAGATACACACCTCCACATCATGCAAAAGAATCAAACCAGCTTCTGTGCCAAGTGCTATTATTTTACCATCAGGGCTCCAACAAATTGATGTGATGCACTTCCCTGAACAATTATAAATACTTTAGTTCTCATTTTCTTACTATTTTTTATAAGTTCAAAGCAGACATGATCTTATAAATCACTATAACTAAAAGGTATAACTGAAGGGCACACTGTAATTGACAGATTGTACATATTGATTGTAATGACAAGGAATATTCAAAGTGGGCAAAAACAACAGACAACGGTAATGGAGTAGGGGTGTATCAACCTGGAGAGATTGTCCAAAGCCTTTGCCAATTGAAGCGATGGAGGAGAACCTTGGAGTCATCAGTAACCATAGCAAGCAGATCCTTCTCTGGATTCCATTCTGCCATTTTTATCTACAAGTATGAAACACAGGCACGTCAGTACCCGATGCCCCATTTAGCATACATTAAGGAATAGGAACAAAGAAACAATAGGAAATTGAATCTCACTGTGCTCAATCGATTCAGAATTACAGAAAAGATATAAAGCGACAAAAGGTGAAATTCAGTATCAGCAACCGTATGATATATGTGCTTGCTATTAACTCTCTATTACTTAAAGATTGTTTGGTAGCGAATTGTAAACATGATACAAGGTGAATGAGACTGATTAAGCATGAACAAGAGGCAAACGGTGTAATTACTAATGTGCATTAGCAAAACAAAAAATAGCATTCAAAGCTTAAATCAGTGCTCTATATCAGTGTCCGCCGGCATACTGAAAACCTTTTGGCTGCACCGATTCACCAATAAAATCAAATCTACAATAAGAAAATTTGTATATTAGATAACAACAATATAAGAAAAGTGTATTGATAAAAGTAGCATAGTGAATATACAGCTAAGTTGTCAATCTTTGACTGTTTAGTATGTAATATGTGGGAACAATTTTTTCCCCTAAACAATAAAGTACTTTACACATCATATATGTGATCGAAAGATAAAATGATTTTTTGTAAGCTTTTTCACAAGTGGCTGGATGTAACGAATTGATTGCTGATCTAAAAAAATGAGAGGCATCCTGTTAGCTTGTGCCTTATCCATCCAATTCCAATCTCGAATTTCTGGTGGTTGGTAGGTTAACGAACAATGTGCGGGTGCGGCCATGACCCATGGCCAGATTCGAAGGACCACGACAGCCACGCTATACCCCTTCTCTCCCCGTCCCTCACCACTGTCGTATTCCCTTGGTTCTTGTGTCGATGAACTGAGTTTGAGAAGAGAAGGTCAAGGCAGGGAGCTTACCAGTGATCGGCGGGGCAGCAGCAGCACGAACGCAAGATCAATCTCTGGGTGACCGTCCGCATTCTGCAGGTCCGATTCACTCAGATATTTTTGTCCCGACTTTTGAGCGCCTTCTTTCCTGACTCCCTCTCTGATCCTGTGTAGATCGTAAAATTTGAGATGGGGCAATGGCCTATCTTGCCCATCCGTGAACCAGCCGTTGCCTTGGACAGCGTGAACCCAAGCGGCCGCACATTATTTTGCAGCCTCAGCACATGTTGGTTAAGAATCAGCACAACACGAACTTGCACAATAGGGTTTGCCTACGCAGAAGGGAGAGGCAGGGGAGGAGAGCGCAGACTAGACTCTGGAATGGGATGGGCTTGTCGAACTGGAGCTGGAACGGCGTGGCCGCCGTCGCGGCCATGGACGCCTCTTCGATCTGCTCCTCCACCATGCTCCGCGTCCGGCGATGGCCATGGACGCCTCTTCGATCTGCTCCTCCGCCATGCTCCGCGTTCGCCCTCGCAAGCCCTCTTGTCTCCCACCTGCCTCGATGCCGGCGACGAAGCACGCCGGATCGAGGGCTTGGCTCCGGGAGATGCAGTCGCCAGCGCGCGGTAGGAGGAGGCGGAAGTTTCCTCGCGGCGGCTGGTGGATCTGTCGCGCGGATAGCGCACGGTGAGCGGCCTCTACATTTAGGGTCTTTGGCACATCCTCTATAATTTAGGGGACGCTTTAGAGGACCTTGTTGGAGGCGTAGGGGACCTGACAGTCCCTCACATTTAGCGGACAGGAGCCTTTAGCGGCTCTTGTTGGAGGCAGCCTAAGCTGCCGAGTGCTGATTTGGTGACCAGTGAAATAGATTGATCCATGGGGGAGAATAGCAATGAGATTCCTCCCCATGTCTCCATGTGGTCATTAAACCAGCCCTGAATGTATTTTTGGTCGGCCAAAGCGGTGTGTATAGTATCTTTCTTTGTTTTTGGTTGTTTCAGGTGAGAATTGGGCGATATTATTACCCAGCCTATACTATTTTTTTTTCTCGCAACCATTTTTTGTTTGTTGATGAGTTCTGAGAGTGCATTGTTTAGTTTTCTACAAGACCAATCGTAGGACGACACGGGAACATGGGACTCGTTGCTGAAGGTCAGAAGGATATGCTTCTTATCTTGCCCAACCAGATTCCACGTCGTCACGGCTCCCATCTCTAGTGTTATTTATTTGTCCGTACTCAAACTACACCCGCCGAATGGATTGGCTAGAGTACGGGGTACCCATTTATTCCTAGATATGGGTAGGATAACAATAAGTATTATTCACTTATCTCTGCTCATGTGTTACCTTTTCTTTTTCCTGTTTTATTAAAGATAAAGTAAAATTATGTATAAGTGAGATCCTAATCTTAATTGTTGACTCCACATTTACACCTACATAACCAATAAAACATATTTTTTTATATTTTATTAAAATAAAGTTAATATATAATGTGATATATAGAATGTAGCAAACTATTCTAGCGGCAGAACTAGTGTCACCCGCAACTGGAATACTGGATTTCTTTGGTTGAGCTATGATGTGAAGAAAGGAAAAAGGCTATGATCGCGAAGAAAAGAAAAGAAAACTACAACCTCTTTAGTTAAAATTCGTGTAAATATATCTCTTCTCTTTATATCCAATGAAAAAATTACGAATAAGTTCTTTCATTCCACACATTTTGGAAAAAAAAAAGAAAACCAAAAGCTAAAAAATAGAGTCCTTTGGAATGGAGGATTAGTAAAACATAGGGATGAGAAAAATGTAGGAATAGAGTTGCATGTCACCTTCAATTCCATAGGAAAGTTTTCAAGAGGTTGGAACTAGTGTTAAAAATCCTCCAAAATCTCACTACAATGCTTAATTCCATAGAAAATTTATAGGATTTGTTGCAACTCAATTCTTTATTCTAAAGGACCACGAGCCTGTTTGGTTCAGCTTTTTTCTGACCAGCTTTTCCGAGAATCTAGTTGTGGGGAGAATCTGGCTGTGTAGAGAATCTGAGTATCATTAGAATTATGTGCGGAGAAAGATAAAGTTGTCCATGTGGCTCAGAATCTATAAAGTGACGGATTACTACTATTGCGACAACTCAACCGATTATATGTTTATGTTGATTTTGAATGGTTTTTACTCAAACGAATTTTATAGAAGCTGGCTGAAAAGCTGAGTGTTTGGCAGTCCGCAGCAGCTTTTGGTGGCCAAAAACTGCGAAAAGCCGAAACAAACAGGGACAGTGACGTAGGAAAACTTTCCATAGGTTTCAATCCTTCAAAATCCTTCTTTTTTCCTTGTTCTAAAGGAGGCCATACTAAAAATAGTTGCTTTTTAAAAAGAACCTTCCAGAACCGTCCCTTTGTTGAGCTTTTGGCTTCTTGAGAAAAATAGCCCTCAAAATCCAACCAAATACGTCTTAGATGGAAGTCGTTTCGGAGGCTTGCTTTTGCCAAATCTATGCTCGCAAAGCCATGACAGTAGAGCTTGCAGAGCCATGACAATAGAGATGTATACGAGTGGTACGGTTAAGAGAGAGAAGAGAATTGTCTCTTAGACTGATTTGGTGATCCGGGATCACGGAAGGATTGGAGGGGATTTAGGGGGAAATTAGTTCATTTCCCCCTTAATTCCCTCCAATCCTCCCGTGATCCACTTGTCACCAAATCAATCCTTAAGCACAAGTATTAATTAGCCTGTCACATCAGCTATTTTGATGACATGTCACATCATTTAAGAAGGAAGAGTTTCATGGGGATGAAACCATGTTAACTCGTTTCCAATGTCTTGGAAACTGTGTGAAACCTCCACTGAGAGTGTTTTGTTTCATTTTTATATAATTGAGTAAATCCTATTGGTTATTTATATGCAGCATTTAAGAAGTATGTTGACATATGAAATAGTGAGATGAAACTCTCTATTGAGAGAGGATATTTCATTCATCCATAAATCTCATGTGGCATTTTTGAAAACAGAGACATGAAATCCCCATTGTGGGTAGCCTTATATAAGCGCGGGAGGAGCTCGATTCACTGAACATATGCTCTCTGGTGTGCTTTATGGTCATCAATCCAACGGTTATAGGTAATAGTCACATTGACGGTCAGCAGTCAGGTCATTCAGGTCGTCATTTACTCCTTTGATGACTTGATTAAACTCTGTAACGGTCCGTCTATCTCGACTTGACTCGATACAATGTGGCATGCCCATACCCTGACACTGCACAATCTGCGAGTTAGTCCGGACTGACATGCCACGCCCACGACTATAACCATACAGAGTCTCCAACAATCTTAGATTCTTAGATTGTCTTCAAAACGTCCTCCATAAGGATGTCAATTTAACTCATAGACCCAAAATCCAATGAACATGTATATGAGAGAAGATTTCGACCCGTGTGTATCTACACCCGACCCGAAGTTTCACGGGTATAAATACGAGTTTCTTATTTTAACTTGTGGTTGACCCGCACCACCCAAAATTTGATTCATTATTTATTTTGCATAAAAATGATTAAGATACAATAATTATTATTTAGATAGTCTTAAAATAATATAAATTTAGATAACAGGTTCTAGCTCTAATGTGGAGCCATAGTTTATAATATAAATTTAGATAGTCTTAAAATACTTTTAATGTAAATAATAAACAAAATGTCTTACTTAAATATCTTCTATAGATTCACAACTTCAGCTCCACAATTTTCTGGAGCACCTCACCAACTCAATCAAAATTTCTAAGCTGGACTAGTGCCAAATAGGACCTTAATTTCTTAGCTGAATCTCTACTATCTCTTAAGGACGTAGTGTAGGCGTCCACACACACCATGGTTCTGCCTCCGGCGACATCCTTCGCTCCGCTCATTCCCACCGCTCCCTCCCACGCTCGCGCCTGGATGTCCGTCGTGCCCTCGCCCCCAGATCTCGCGCACGCCCGCAATCTCGTCGTGCCCTTGCCACCAGATCTCGCACACGCCCACGCGTTAACCCAGCCTCAGCTATGCCCGTGCCGAGCCCTCACCCATGGATCCGAGGATCTCCTACCCGGATGGTGCTAGGAAGAGGATGCGCGGCGCTCGATTACATTTTTCTAAAGGCAGAGCTCGGAGGGGGCCGGAGGAAAGCCTGGAGTCCAGAGAGGTCACCGCCTAGATATCTCAACTACTGCCGCCTGGAGCTTCTCTCACCGTAAGCCCAAATCAGCACCGCAAGCCTGCTCCAAATCATGGCGTACCCCATCCCCTCGCATCCACTCCACCGCGATGCTAGCCCAAGCTCCAAGGAAGGCGCGCCTGCAATCCCTGCGATGGCGAGGCCTCGTTCGACGGGCCCAATGGTGGTGACTATGGCGGCGAGATGGGGTTCCTTGACGTCGTCGAGCCCAAGGCAGCATCAGCGACACTGGTGGACGGCGCCGCGGGCCTCGGGGCCTGCAAGGTGGAGCCCAGCCTGGCAGAGAGCGGCGGCGCGTTCAACGCTGGCGCTGGTGCCGCGCCACCGCCGGCCTTGGCATCCAAGAAGAAGAGGGTCGAGGGGATGCTGTCCAAGAACCTGATGGTCGAGCGCAGCCGCCGCTAGCGCCTCAACGACCGCCTCTCCATGCTACGGTACGTCGTGCCCAAGATCAGCAAGGTGAGATTGAGAATGACAAAAAAAATAAAAATCTCTCCTTTTTCCTCGGCTCTTGTGTCTTGTCGGTCAAGAAAGGGCATTTGCAAAGAAAAAACAAAGAAGCAATCCCTCTATATCTATATATGGCAGCTGCGCTGATGAGATATGAAATATGCATGGTGGTTTTGGCGTGGGAGGACCGCGAAAGGCAATGCCTTTCATCAGCATGATCCAGGAGATGAAGGGCAAGATCGGCGACATGTCGTCGCGCGGCGTGCTACGGTTCCAGCTGGGGGGCCACGCCGGGGCCGGGCGAGCACCAACAGCTGAGCCGGACGAGGCACCGCAGGAGGGTTGCTGGGCGCAGTTGCCTCTTGAGCTTCTACGTATGGTGCTGGTCAGGGTCGAGGACCAGGAGCCATGGTGGCCAGCCCGCAGCGCCGTCGTGGCATGCGTCTGCGTCTGCCGCTGCTATAAGGCCACCGTCAAGGAGATCGTGCACGTGCCGAAGGCGTCTGGGAAACTCACCTTCCCCATCTCTCTCAAGCAGGTTGTTTTGGTTCCCTCTCACCAACTCTGAACCTGAATAAAAAATTGTGATTTTGCCACTCACACACTTTGCTATTATGCCATCTGTGTGTGTATGAGTTGTTTGGGTCCGAAATTCTGTTCATCGATTTATTCGGGTTTTATTAACTTGCAATTTCAAATCTGTAACCTGCAGCCTGGCCCAAGGGATGCCCCTCTCAAATGTTTCATCAGGAGGGACCGGGCTGCTCGGTCGTATTCTCTAAGCCTTGTAGTCACTGATGGTATGCTCTTTTCACCCCGTATGTATGCAATGCCTGTTGGGCAAACACGGCATGGATGTGATCATCATCGATGGGGCGCTTTTCTCTCTCTCTCTCTCTCTTGCTCTGTAGGGTTAGCTGATGATGGGAAATTTCTACTTGTTGCACGCAAATGTCGTAGGCCCGCATGCACTGAATACCTGATCTCGCTTGATGCGAAGAACACATCGGCTGGTTCCTACATTGGCATGCTAAGGTGAGCATTCAAGAAAGCGTCGAGAAATTGTAACTTGTTTCGTGCGTCAGATAAAAAGTATCAAATTATGACAGAGACCTTGGTTTAACATTTTCTTCTCTGTTAATCAGATCAAACTTCTTGGGAACAAAGTTTACCGTCTATGATGCCCATCCACCTTGTGCCAGAGCTACGGTTTCAAAGGGGTACATGATCGGCTCAGCCCAAGTTTCTCCTGGGGTACCTGCTGGGAATTATCCGGTTTCTCACATTTCTTACGAGGCGACTTTGGTTTCTAGGTATGGCAAGACATTTTTTATTTTTCCAATGTTAGGTTCATGTTTCTTTCTAAGAAAACGTCCAACTATGAATACACACCATCATGTGAATACATTTCCACCCCCTTGAGAATTACGGTTTCAATGGGAAATACTGCTAAACTTTTTTCCTACTGATTATTATTGCATCCCTATTTTTATACTATTAATCTAAAACGATGTATGAGTTTATGTCAAGCTAATAATTTATGCAGATTCAAAGCCATATATATTGGAACAGTTATATTCTAGGACCTGCTGGAGAGGATCAAGCTGCTACAGGAAGAGATCGGGCGTAGCAGGAGGAGGCGTCGGGCATACTTAGCGTCTTCCGGGACCTCAACCCCAACGAGATGGTGGCCAGGAACACCCCAAGGTACGTGAAGAAGCTGTTGCTGCTACTGCTATTGGGGGAAATGTGGGGGCTGAGATGCTGTTGATGGCTCCTGCAGTCCGACGTGGAGCGGAAGGAGGGCGGCAACACCCGGGTGGAGATCTACTGCGCCACCAAGCCGAGACTGCTGCTTTCCACAGATGAGCATGCTGGACACGCTAGGGCTCGACATCCAGCAGTGTGTCGTCAGCTGCTTCAATGACTTTGGCATGCACGCCTCCTGCTCCGAGGTAGTGACCACCGCCTGTCCATTCGTTCGCTGCCATACACACACTCCTTTTATCCTCGGATTGGATGCAAGGCAATGTGACGCAACAAGTTTGCTCCTTGAGTGTTATCGCAGATGCAGAGGGACATGATCAGCGCCGACGCGATAAAGCAGGAGCTATTCAAGAACGCTGGCTATGGCGGAGGCTGTTTGTAGAGGGCCATGGCATCATGGCATGGGAGGAAGAAGAAGAGGATGCAGCAATAAATTAATCTTAAGCAGTGGTGGGAGCAGCAACAATAGTATCAGTTCAAGTCCAGTAGCGGAAAAGGCAGGCATGGCAAAGATTTGGGAGGCCTTTTTCAATCCATCTCCCCCATCATAACCCACTTTGATCTATCCATGTTAGCCGTGTGTGTCCGTCCTATAGCATCATGCAGGATGCAAAGGTTTCCCTGTGCTGCTGAATCTTTCTCCTATATCTCTACTATTCTATAAGAGTATAGACTACTGAGCATGCTTTAATTTTTTCTCCGTTGTTACTACAATATAGACTACTGAACATGCTTTCATTTTTTCTGCAGGGTTCTATATTCATAAGCATGTCGTTGCTCCACACAACCTTTTTGTTTTATATGTTGCCATCTGATCTCTGGTGAAAAGGAGGGAGATGAGCTACAGAGGAAATCTGATGTTATGGAATTCTAAGAAAAGTCTAGATTTCCACAGGTCTGTGGTGCCACTAATGTCAAGTCAGCAGAAACGATTATTGAGCATGAGTATGCGTCGATGCTCTTTTTCCCTGAGGTAATGCTACTCCTATGCACAGTGATGTAGTAGCAACGGAGAACTGGCACTAATTGGATACTTCTTATCCTAATTGCAGTCGTATCATTTGGCTTGGGGGTTTGAATTATCGGATTGCCCTATCATACTGCTTAGCTAAAGCCATTGTCAAAATGAATAATTGGAAGCAACTATTAAAGAAAGATCAGGTAGTTTGCTACTGCTCTTTTACACTACATCAGTGTGGGTGTGTGAGGACCATGTTTGAAATTACTTGTTTTAAACAGCTTTAGATAGAGCGAAGATGCGGGTGCATTTTCCAGGGATGGAAAGAAGGCATGATTTATTTCCCTCCGACATATAAATACTCATTCAACTCGGATCGTTACTCTGGTGTGCGGCCCAAAGAAAATTGGAGGACACATGCTTGGTGATTTCTTCTGTCCCTGTCATCCACAAGAAATGCATCCTCCATCGAGTTACTCTCGAAGGAACTCCCTGACATGTCGTTTGTTCTATCTTATTGAAGGTGCGATCACATTCCGTGGCCTCTTGCAGTTGTCCTACATCAGCAGAGAGTCTCGCTTCTCTGACCATAGACCAGTGTACAATCTTTTCATGGCTAAGGTTGGGAGTGTCCGCCATAGAAGATTGAACTTAACCTTGATCATGATCTCCGGTGCTGAGGGAACATTGATAGATTGATATGAGGTTTGCAGGTGTAATCATGTGTATAATAACCCTTTTTATTTTCCTTTGTCCCTGTGGTGTAGTACCTAAAAAGCAAAATGATGCCTGCATTTGTTGTGCTTATTGTTGTTAAATATTTTTCTAATTCTAATAGGTTAGAGCCTTGCTTCCTAGCTGTAGCTAGAATGCATAGCGTTATACTTTTATCAGCTTTGCTTAGCCTCTACATCACACAAGTTGTCTGCCTTGAGGGCATTCATTCATGTGGCCAAGTGTTGGTGAATTCCTAGAAACAATTTGGTGGTTTGTTGTGATGGCAAGGTTTGACTGGGCTTTTGGGCCCGGGGAGTCACGTGTAGTGATCTCATCACTCCTCAACTGTCATCTTGGTGACCTGCACTTGAATGGTGATGGCTCGTGGGATGTGATTAGGGATGGTAATGGAATTGTCTCTTCACAATTTGTTTGAGCCCTTAATTAATTTTAGTTCAAAAATAAATAGAAATAGAAATTGATTCTAATCCGATTTGATCCTTAGCTTTATAGTGTAAAATTTATAGCTCGTTACTACCCTATATGTGATTGAGAATTTAAGATTTGTGGATTTGACTTCGGACCAGTTGTTGTTTGTTGTCCCGTTTACTGAAATCATAGGAGAGGACTGAAGAACAAACCTAACTACATGGTACATACAACAAATTGAAAGGGAAATGTTCCCTTGGGCCATTTCTATAAGATTTTGGTGATTAAGTGCTAAACACAAAGGTGTTGAGTAATATGTGTGCCAAAGACTCAAGAAGTGCAAATCAAGATTAAAGGTATGTTTCTAGACTTAGTACATTGTTGTGAAGACTAATGTATTGTGTCTAAGTGCTAGAAACAGGATAAATCACGTTGGAGTTAAGTTGGCTATTTTCAGCCAAAGGGCTATTCGGTCTAGGTGCACCGGACAATGTCCGGTGTGCCAGGACCAGTCCCGGTGAACTGCCTGCTCTTGGGTCTCGACGGCGGCGTACGGCTATAAATCACCAGACTGTCCGGTGAGTCGTCTACGGCGAAGTCGCTGCTCTCAGGAACCAAGTCAATAGTGTACGGCTATAATTCATCGAACTGTCCGGTGAGGCACTGGACTGTCCGGTGAGCCAACGGTCGGGCGCGCCAACGGTCGGTCGCGCAATTCGTGTGTGACGCGTGGCCGAGCCAACGGTCGGATGGGGCACCGGACTGTCCGGTGTGCACCGGACAGTGCCCGGTGCGCCAACGGCTCCGAATCTTCAACGATCGGCTACGCTAGATAAGGAAAGCAATCTACACCGGACAGTGTCCGGTGGTGCACCGGACTGTCCGGTGCGCCACGCCGCCACCCGACAGAAGGCAAGATTTGCCTTCCTGGATTGCTTCCAACGGCTCCTAGCTGCCTTGGGGCTATAAAAGGGACCCCTAGGCGCATGGAGTACATCAAGCATTCTTTGAGCATCCCTAAGCACCAAGACTCTATTTCCGCGCTTTTGATTCTTTATGATAGCAACTAGAGCTCCATTTGAGTAGAGAACTCTTCGAGTTGTGTTGCGAGCTCGAGTTGTGACTTGTGTGCATGTTTGTGCTCTGATTTTGTGTCTTGTGTGTTTCTCATCCCATCCTTACTTCCGTGCTTATTTGTGACAATCAAATTGTAAGGGCGAGAGGCTCCAAGTTGTGGAGATTCCTCGCAAGTGGGATATAGTAAAACCAAGAGAAACACCATGGTATTCAAGTGGGTCTTTGGACCGCTTGAAAGGGGTTGAGTGCAACCCTCGTCCGTTGGGACGCCACAACGTGGAGTAGGCAAGTGTTGGACTTGGCCGAACCACGGTATAAACCACTGTGCCTCTCTGTGTTGATTTCTTTGTGGTTATCGTGTTTAGCAAGAACTCCTCTCTAGCCACTTGGCTTTAGTAATCTAACACCTAATCAAGTTTGTGGCTTTAAGTTTTAAGTTTTTACAGGATCACCTATTCACCCCCCCTCTAGGTGCTCTCACATATACTTATCAATATAGCTAAAAAAATTAGATTAGTGTATGGTTGTCAATATATTTGCCTACCATTCAAAATTTTATATTTAGCCTTTAGAAATAATTTGTGCGATAATATAATGTTTGTTCCATATTAGTTTATTTTATTTGAGTGGACGTATTATTTATATCGTCAATACAATATTAGTGTTACTATGATATTTTTGTAACACGAATTTTACATATTATAGTAATGTTTGTTGTTCCATATCTATGTTTTATATTAATTTTTTAATTCCCGTAGCAACGCAGGGGTGTATTGCAAAATCTAAGGTATAAAAACCTTTGTATAAAAACGGCAATACCAATTTTAAATATATTTATTTGCACAAATGCACATCCAACACATCCTTCACAGGTAACATGTCTGTATTGATCTCCTTTGCTTTCATAATTTGTTGCCACCTGATTTTAAGTGTAGGACTGTACTATCTCATTTAAACAAGGTTTATTTATGTGATATATAGGAAGCATAAAAACGTACGGGCACCTAACTATTATTCATAAAAATCATATCTCTACTCCTATTAAGAGGCAAAGGAGGACATGTACAGGGGTGAGATCATGCCCTTGCCCCGGCGCCCCCTCGCACTCGTCCTCTCGACCGTCGTCCCCCTATAAACCTCGTTGCTGCCCTCCCCCACGAACTTCGTGCAAACACTTTCGCCCGTTCGGCTCGCTCGTCGTTCCATCCCCCCCCCCCGCCCGCGCTGCCTCGAGGACGTGTCCTCGACGATGTGGTGGGAGCATGCTAGGCCCACTCCACATGCTCCTCTCGGTGTGCGATGATGTCTGGTCCACCTCGTCAGCCCTCGGTGCCGTGAGCTCCTCTGGGGACGAAGTGTTGTGACAGCTTACTCTGGTGGCACGACCTCGCACGCTGCCACGCTGGTAACGTCGTTGTCGCCTAGGCCAACCTGGTGCTTGAGGACCTTTTTCTCATAACAATATAACACACATTTGTATATAAGTTATTGTGGTATTATATGTTCTCATTGCATCGCATGGGCACTCACTTAGTTATTGTTTAAAAGTGTATACTTGGTAAAAACCCTTGGGCGACTCGAAACCCACCCGAAACACGATGGGTTCAGATGTGATTGCGGACGACTTTAGGTAAATTTCACGGGCATGATTGGGGCGAGTTTTTGCTCCACCCGATTCATTGTCATCCCTATATATCTATATAATCCACCGGTTTGAACTTTGCAAAACCCACTTAACCAAATCACCTTTACATATAACTTTACTAAATTACCAAATAAATTGCACACAGGCTTAACACACTATCAAAACTAACAGTTCAGATCGCTGGATAACTCATCTTTCTTACTCACTAAAATTTAATGAGCAATAGTATTTGAATCATTCTTTATCCATCATTGCTCTCCCTCCACTCACGAACACAGCCTCCCTCGCCACCTCTCATTCACTCACCCCGCCGCCACCACCACCGATATTGACCCTTCCCCTCGTCTTTTATCCTCGATATTATAGTGTTAGCATGAGGTATATGATAGTACAAATATAATGTGATTTTTTAAATTTTTTTAAAAAATAATAAATAAACATTTAATAACTAAGTTATAGTGTGTCAAAGGCGATGTATACGGAGAATACTTAGAGATATTTTGTAAGTAGGAAAGTATTTTTTTTTGAAAAATATAGTAATTATAATAAAAAAGTATAATAGAGATGTATTCGGGAATGGTGGGAGAAATGGTATTTAGGTCCGTGAGACCGTGCCCCAAGTAGGTATGGCACGACCTGTCGGGTTTTAACTTTTCATTTATGTTCCTGCGATGGATTTTTTTTCTCGCGGGATTCCCACGAACGCTTAGTTCCCTGCGGGGATAAATCTCTATCGGGAATCCTCGTCTCCGTTTAAATTATAATTAAAACGTACTTCATATGTTATTAATACAAAACTGTCGGCGTTTCGACCCCGGGGGTCCCTGGACCGACGAGTAAATTGTCGCCGCGTGTCCCAGCCTAGATGGGTCGGCGCGAGGCGGAGCACGAAGGGGGTAGAAGAGAGGGAGAAAAGGGGAAAACCCGCGGCCTCCGTGTTGTCCCGTGCCCAGGTCGGGTGCACTTGCAGTAGGGGGTTACAAGCATCCGCGTGTTGTCCCGCACCCAGGTCAGAGAGGTTTTGGCACCCTGTTCATGTGATGTCATGGCCGTCGGAGGAACGTTGGAGCCTTGCGGAAGGACAACTGTCGGGGCTGTCGAGTCCTTGCTGACGTCTCTTTGCTTCCGTAAGGGGCTGAGAGCCGCCGTCGTCATGGAGCACGCGGGGCGCCATCATTATCTGTTTACCGGGGCGAGCCGGATGGGACACCGGTCCTGTTACCCGTAGCCTAAGCTAGCTAGGGATAGGGTAATGATGCCCCCCTGTGACGTGGTCGGTCCGAGCCCCTGGTCGAGCAAGGCGGAGGCTCCTCCGAGGTCGGGGTCGAGTCGATCTTCCGAGGTTGAGGTCGTGTCCGTCTTCCGAGGTCGAGGTCGTGTCCGAGCCCCCGGTCGGGCGAGGCAGAGTTCGTCGTCTTCTGGGGCCGAGCCCGAGTCCGAGCCCTGGGGTCGGGCGTGGCGGAGTTCGTCGTCTTCCGGGGCCGAGCCCGAGTCCGAGCCCTGGGGTCGGGCGAGGCGGAGTTCGTCGTCTTCTGGGGCCGAGTCCCGAGTCCAAGCCCTGGGGTCAGGCGAAGCGGAGTTCGTCGTCTTCCGGGGCCGAGCCCGAGTCCGAGCCCTAGGGTCGGGCGAGGCGGAGTCCATCGTCTTCCGGGGCCGAGCCCGAGTCTGAGCCCTGGGGTCGAGCGAAGCGGAGTTCGTCGTCTTCCGGGGCCAAGCCCGAGTCCGAGCCCTGGGGTCGGGCGAGGCGGAGTTTCCTATGGCGCCCGGGGCCGGACTTGGCTGCTGTCAGCCTCACTCTGTCGAGTGGCACAATAGTCGGAGCGATGCAGGCGGCGCTGTCTTCTTGTCAGGCCGGTCAGTGTAGCGGCGAAGTGACTGCGGTCACTTTCGGCTCTGTCGACTGAAGGGCGCGTGACAGGATAAGATGTCAGGCCATCCTTGCATTAAATGCTCCTGCGATTTGGTCGGTTGGTGTGGCGATCTGGCCAAGGTTGCTTCTTGGCGAAGACTGGGCCTCGGGCGAGCCGAAGGTGTGTACGCCGCTTGAGGGGGTCCTTGGGCGAGACGTGAATCTTTCGAGGTCGGCTGCCCTTGCCCGAGGCTGGGCTCGGGCAAGGCGAGGTTGAAAGGGAATTAGGCTTACACCTAGTCCCTAATTAATTTTGGTGGTTGAATTGCCCAACACAAATATTTGGACTAACTAGTTTGCTCTAGTGTATAAGTTATACAGGTGCCAAAGGTTCACACTTAGCCAATAAAAAGACCAAGTTTTGAGTTCGACAAAAGAGCAAAGGGACAACCGAAGGCACCTCTGGTCTGGCGCACCAGACTGTCCGGTGTGCCACCGGACATGTCCGGTGCACCAGAGGACTCCAACTCCAACCTCGTCGTCTTCGGGAAATTCCAGAGGCGACTCCGCTATAATTCACTGGACTGTCCGGTGTACACCGGACAGTGTCCGGTGCTCCCAGGAAGAGAGGCCTCAGGAACTCGCCAGCTTCGGGAATTCACTTCGGCTGCCTCGCTATAATTCACCAGACATGTCCGGTGTACACCGGACTGTCCGGTGTAACAGCGGGGCAACGACTATTTCGGCGCCAACGGCTACCTGCGGCGCATTGAATGCGCGCCAGCGCGCGCAGAGGTCAGGCACGCCCATGCTGGCGCACCGGACACTCTACAGTACATGTCCGGTGCGCCACCGGACATCCAAGCGGGCCTAGAAGTCAGAGCTCCAACGGTCGGAACCCAACGGCTTTGGTGACGTGGTTGTCGCACCGGACATGTCCAGTGTGCACCGGACTGTCCGGTGCGCCATTCGACAGACAGCCTCACCAAACGGCTAGTTTGGTGGTTGGGGCTATAAATACCCCCAACCACCCCACATTCAAGTCATCCAAGTTTTCCACTTCCCAACTATTTACAGGAGCTCTAGCATTCAATTCTAGACACACCAAAGAAATCAAATCCTCTCCAAACTCCGCACAACGCCCTAGTGATTAGTGAGAGAGATTTGCCTGTGTTCTTTCGAGCTCTTGCGCTTGGATTGCTTTCTTCTTTCTTGATTCTTCATTTCGATCAAACTCACTTGTAATTGAGGCAAGAGACACCAATCTTGTGGTGGTCCTTGTGGGAACTTTGTGTTCCAAGTGATTGAGAAGAGAAAGCTCACTCGGTCTGAAGGACCGTTTGAGAGAGGGTAAGGGTTGAAAGAGACCCGGCCTTTGTGGCCTCCTCAACGGGGAGTAGGTTTGCAAGAACCGAACCTCGGTAAAACAAATCATTGTGTCTCACTTCGCATTTGCTCACGATTTGTTTTGCGCCCTCTCTCTCGGACTCTTGTTTAATTCTAACGCTAACCCGTCTCGTAGTTGTGTTTATTTTTGAGAATTTTAGTTTCGCCCTATTCACCCCCCCTCTAGGCGACTTTCAATTAGTATCAGAGCCCAGTGCTTCATTAGAGCCTAACCGCTCGAAGTGATGTCGGGAGATCACACCAAGAGGGAGATGGAGACCGGCGACAAGCCCACTACGAGTCACGGGAGCACTTCATCGGAAGAGTCCCGCACCAAGAGGAAGGAGAAGAAGAAGGACTTCTCCAAACAGAAGGAGAAAAGATCTTCTTCTTCACACCACAAGGAGAAGAAGGAGAAATCTTCTTCCCACAAGTCGCATCGGAAAGGCGACAAGCACAAGAAGATGAGGAAGGTGGTCTACTACGAGACCGACACTTCATCAACATCGACCTCCGACTCCGATGCGCCGTCCGTAACTTCTAAGCGCCAAGAGCGCAAGAAGTTTAGTAAGATCCCCTTACACTATCCTCGTACATCTAGACATACTCCATTACTTTTCGTTCTATTAGGCAAACCGCCAACTTTTGATGGCGAAGATTACGCTAGGTGGAGTGATTTAATGAAATTTCATCTAACCTCACTCCACAAAAGTATATGGAATGTTGTTGAGTTTGGAGCGCAGGTACCATCCGTAGGGGATGAAGACTACGATACGGACGAAGTGGCCCAAATCGAGCACTTCAACTCTCAAGCTACAACCATACTCCTCGCCTCTCTAAGCAAGGAGGAATACAACAAGGTGCAAGGGTTGAAGAATGCAAAGGAGATTTGGGACCTTCTCAAGACCGCGCACGAGGGTGATGAACTCACCAAGATCACCAAGCGGGAAACGATCGAGGGGGAGCTCGGTCGTTTTCGTCTTTGCCAAGGGGAGGAGCCACAAGATATGTACAACCGGCTCAAAACCTTGGTGAACCAAGTGCGCAACCTCGGGAGCAAGAAATGGGATGACCACGAGGTGGTTAAGGTTATTTTAAGATCACTTATTTTCCTTAACCCTACTCAAGTACAATTAATTCGTGGTAATCCAAGATATACACTAATGACTCCCGAGGAAGTAATCGGGAATTTTGTGAGCTTTGAATGCATGATCAAGGGCTCAAAGAAGATCAACGAGCTTGATGAACCCTCCACGTCCGAAGCACCACCGGTGGCATTTAAGGCGACAGAGGAGAAGAAGGAGGAGTCTACACCGAGTAGACAACCAATTGACGCCTCCAAGCTCGACAATGAGGAGATGGTTTTAATCATCAAAAGCTTTCGCCAAATCCTCAAGCAACGGAAGGGGAAGGACTACAAATCCCGTCGGTCACTTCATTGCAAAATGTCCTATATCTAGTGACAGTGACAGGGGCAACGACAAGAAGGGAAAGAGGAGAGAAAAGAAGAGGTACTACAAGAAGAAGGGCGGCGATGCCCATGTTTGCCGGGAGTGGGACTCGGACGAGAGCTCCACCGACTCCTCCTCCGACGACGAGGACGCCGCCAACATCGCCGTCACCAAGGGACTCCTCTTCCCCAACGTCGGCCACAAGTGCCTCATGGCAAAGGACGGCAAAAGGAAGAAGGTTAAATCTAAATCCTCCACTAAATATGAATCCTCTAGTGATGATAATGCTAGTGATGAGGAGAATAATTTGTGTACCCTTTTTGCTGACCTAAACACGCAACAAAAGGAAAAACCAAATGAGCTAATTAGTGCCATCCATGAAAAGGATGATCTCTTGGACTCCCAAGAGGACTTCCTAATCAAGGAAAATAAGAAGCATGTTAAGGTTAAAAATGCTTACGCTCTTGAAGTTGAAAAATGTGAAAAATTGTCTAGTGAGCTAAGCACTTGCCATGAGACCATTGACAACCTTAGAAATGAGAATGCCAAATTATTAGCTAAGGTTGATTCACTTGTTTGTGATGTTTCAATTCCCAGTCTTAGAAATGATAATGTTGATTTGCATGCTAAGATTAAGGAATTGAATGATTCTCTTGCTAGCCTTAGATTTGAAAATGAAAAATTGATTGCTAAGGCTAAAGATTTTGATGATTGCAATGTTACTATTTCTAACCTTAGAAGTAAGAATGATATATTACATGCTAAGGTTGTAGAATTAAAATCTTGCAAACCCTCTACATCTACTGTTGAGCATGTCTCTATTTGCACTAGATGTAGAGATGTTAATATTGATGCTATTCATGATCATATGGTCTTAATTAAACAACAAAATGATCATATAGCAAAATTAGATGCTAAAATTGCCGAGCATAACTTGGAAAATGAAAAGTTTAAATTTGCTAGAAGTATGCTCTACAATGGGAGACGCCCTGGCATCAAGGATGGCATTGGCTTCCAAAGGGGAGACTATGTCAAACTTAATGCCCCTCCAAAGAATTTGTCTAACTTTGTTAAGGGCAAGGCTCCCATGCCTCAAGATAACGAAGGTTACATTTTATACCCTGCCGGTTATCCTGAGAGCAAAATTAGGAAACTTCATTCTAGGAAGTCTCACTCTGGCCCTAACCATGCTTTTATGTATAAGGGTGAGACATCTAGCTCTAGGCAACCAACCCGTGCCAAGTTGCCTAGAAAGAAAACTCCTAATGCATCAAATGATCATAGCATTTCATTTAAAACTTTTGATGCATCTTATGTGCTGACTAACAAATCCGGCAAGGTAGTTGCCAAGTTTGTTGGGGGCAAACACAAGGGTTCCAAGACTTGTGTTTGGGTACCCAAAGTTCTTGTTTCTAATGCCAAAGGACCCAAAACCGTTTGGGTACCTAAAGTCAAGAACTAAAATTGTTTTGTAGGTTTATGCATCCGGGGGTTCAAGTTGGATACTCGACAGCGGGTGCACAAACCACATGACAGGGGAGAAGAAGATGTTCTCCTCATATGAGAAAAACCAAGATCCCCAACGAGCTATCACATTCGGGGATGGAAATCAAGGTTTGGTCAAAGGATTGGGTAAAATTGCTATATCACCTGACCATACTATTTCCAATGTTTTTCTTGTAGATTCTTTAGATTACAATTTGCTTTCCGTTTCGCAATTATGTCAAATGGGCTACAACTGTCTATTCACTGATGTAGGTGTCACTGTCTTTAGAAGAAGTGATGATTCAATAGCATTTAAGGGTGTGTTAGAGGGTCAGCTATACTTGGTAGATTTTGATAGAGCTGAACTCGACACATGCTTAATTGCTAAGACTAACATGGGTTGGCTCTGGCATCGCCGACTAGCCCACGTTGGGATGAAGAATCTTCATAAGCTTCTAAAGGGAGAGCAGATTTTAGGATTAACCAATGTTCATTTTGAGAAAGACAGGGTCTGTAGCGCATGCCAAGCCGGGAAGCAAGTTGGCACTCATCATCCACACAAGAACATCATGACAAGTGACAGGCCACTGGAGCTCCTACACATGGATTTATTCGGCCCGATCGCTTACATAAGCATCGGCGGGAGTAAGTACTGTCTAGTTATTGTGGATGATTATTCTCGCTTCACTTGGGTGTTCTTTTTGCAGGAAAAATCTCATACCCAAGAGACCTTAAAGGGATTCTTGAGACGAGCTCAAAATGAGTTCGGCTTAAGGATCAAGAAAATTAGAAGCGACAATGGGACGGAGTTCAAGAACTCACAAATAGTAGGCTTCCTTGAGGAGGAGGGCATCAAGCATGAGTTCTCTTCTCCCTACACCCCACAACAAAATGGTGTAGTGGAGAGGAAGAATCGAACTCTATTGGACATGGCAAGAACCATGCTTGATGAGTACAAGACACCGGATCGGTTTTGGGCCGAGGCGGTTAACACCGCTTGCTACGCCATCAACCGGTTATATCTACACCGAATCCTCAAGAAGACATCATATGAACTCCTAACCGGTAAAAAGCCAAATATTTCATATTTTAGAGTTTTTGGTAGCAAATGCTTTATTCTTGTTAAGAGAGGTAGAAAATCTAAATTTGCTCCTAAAATTGTAGAAGGCTTTTTACTAGGATATGACTCAAACACAAGGGCATATAGATTCTTTAACAAGTCCTCAGGACTTGTTGAAGTTTCTTGTGACGTTGTGTTTGATGAAACTAACGGCTCTCAAGTAGAGCAAGTTGATCTTGATGAGTTAGGTGAAGAACAGGCTCCGTGCATCGCGCTAAGGAACATGTCCATTAGGGACATGTGTCCGAAGGAATCCGAAGAGCCTCCACATGCACAAGATCAACCTTCCTCCTCCATGCAAGCATCTCCACCAACCCAAAATGAGGATGAGGCTCAAGTTGATCAAGTAGAAGATCAAAGAGATGAGCCACCTCAAGATGACGGCAATGATCAAGGGGGAGATGCAAATGATCAAGACACGGAGGATGAAGAGCCAAGGCCGCCACACCCAAGAGTCCACCAAGCAATACAACGAGATCACCCCGTCGACACCATCCTCGGCGACATTCATAAGGGGGTAACCACTCGATCTCGTGTTGCACACTTTTGTGAACATTACTCTTTTGTTTCCTCTATTGAGCCACACAGGGTAGAGGAAGCACTTCAAGATTCGGATTGGGTGATGGCGATGCAAGAGGAGCTCAACAATTTCACGAGGAACGAGGTATGACATTTAGTTCCACGTCCTAACCAAAATGTTGTAGGATCCAAGTGGGTCTTCCGCAACAAGCAAGACGAGCATGGTGTGGTGACTAGGAACAAAGCTCGACTTGTGGCCAAGGGATACTCCCAAGTCGAAGGTTTGGATTTCGGTGAAACCTATGCACCCGTAGCTAGGCTTGAGTCAATTCGCATATTATTAGCCTATGCTACTTACCATGGCTTCAAGCTTTACCAAATGGACGTGAAGAGTGCCTTCCTCAACGGACCAATCAAGGAGGAGGTCTATGTTAAGCAACCTCCCGGCTTTGAAGATAGTGAGTACCCTAACCATGTCTATAGGCTCTCTAAGGCGCTTTATGGGCTCAAGCAAGCCCCAAGAGCATGGTATGAATGCCTTAGAGATTTCCTTATTGCTAATGGCTTCAAAGTCGGCAAGGCCGATCCTACTTTATTCACTAAAACTCTTGACAATGATTTGTTTGTATGCCAAATTTATGTTGATGATATTATATTTGGGTCTACTAACGAATCTACATGTGAAGAATTTAGTAGGATCATGACACAGAAATTCGAGATGTCTATGATGGGGGAGTTGAAGTATTTTCTAGGATTTCAAGTCAAGCAACTCCAAGAGGGCACCTTCATTTGCCAAACAAAGTACACTCAAGACATTCTAACCAAGTTTGGAATGAAGGATGCCAAGCCCATCAAGACACCCATGGGAACAAATGGGCATCTCGACCTCGACACGGGAGGTAAGTCCGTGGATCAAAAGGTATACCGGTCGATGATTGGTTCATTACTCTATTTATGTGCATCTCGACCGGACATTATGCTTTCTGTTTGCATGTGTGCAAGATTCCAAGCCGACCCTAAGGAATCACACCTTACGACCGTAAAACGAATCTTGAGATACTTGGCTTATACTCCTAAGTTTGGGCTTTGGTACCCTCGGGGATCCACATTTGATTTGATTGGTTATTCGAATGCCGATTGGGCGGGGTGTAAGATTAATAGAAAGAGCACATCGGGGACTTGCCAATTCTTGGGAAGATCCTTGGTGTCTTGGGCTTCAAAGAAGCAAAATTCGGTCGCTCTTTCTACCGCCGAAGCCGAGTATATTGCCGCAGGCCACTGTTGCGTGCAATTGCTTTGGATGAGGCAAACCCTGCGGGACTACGGTTACAAACTAACCAAAGTTCCTCTTCTATGTGATAATGAGAGTGCAATCCGCATGGCGAATAATCCCGTTGAGCATAGCCGCACTAAGCACATAGCCATTCGGTATCATTTTCTTAGGGATCACCAACAAAAGGGGGATATCGAGATTGCATACATTAATACTAAAGATCAATTAGCCGATATCTTTACCAAGCCACTAGATGAACAAACTTTTACCAAACTTAGGCATGAGCTCAATATTCTTGATTCTAGGAATTTCTTTTGCTAAATTTGCACACATAGCTCATAAGTATACCTTTGATCATGTCTCTTTTATATGCTATGACTCATGTGTTTTCAAGTGTATTTCAAACCGAGTCATAGGTATATTGAAAGGGATGGAGTCTTCGGCGAAAACAAAGGCTTCCACTCCACTCTACTACTCATCCTTCGCCGTCGCTCCGCATCACTCTCCGGCTTTGGTATAATCTTCACTCATTTATTTATGACCAAAGGGGGAGAAAGTACTTAAGGGCCTATATTTCATTCCAAGTATCCGTTTTTGGCGATTCATGCCAAAGGGGGAGAAAGTATTGGGCCCAAAGCAAAAGGACCGCACCACCACCCTAATTTTTAAAATTAATGATTTTCAATTGGTAAATTTCAAATTGGTATCTCTTTGTGTTCTAAAGGGGGAGAAAGTAGAACCTTTCAAAATTGATATCTTAAAACCCTCTTGAACACTAAGAGGAGAATTTATTAAGGGGGAGTTTTGTGTAGTCAAAGGAAAAGCATGTGAAACAAGGGGACAAAATTTTAAATCTTAAAAATGTTTCGCAAAATCTTATTCATTTACCTTTGACCATTTTGCAAAAGGACTTTAAAAAGAATTTACAAAAAGAATTTTGCAAAAACAAAACATGTGGTGCAAGCGCGGTCCAAAATGTTTAAAATAAAGAAACAATCCATGCATATCTAGTAAGTAACATTTATTGGCTCAATTCCAAGCAACCATTGCACTTACATTATGCAAACTAGTTCATTTATGCACTTCTATATTTGCTTTGGTTTGTGTTGGCATCAATCACCAAAAAGGGGGAGATTGAAAGGGAATTAGGCTTACACCTAGTCCCTAATTAATTTTGGTGGTTGAATTGCCCAACACAAATATTTGGACTAACTAGTTTGCTCTAGTGTATAAGTTATACAAGTGCCAAAGGTTCACACTTAGCCAATAAAAAGACCAAGTTTTGAGTTCGACAAAAGAGCAAAGGGACAACCGAAGGCACCTCTGGTCTGGCGCACCGGACTGTCCGGTGTGCCACCGGACATGTCCGGTGCACCAGAGGACTCCAACTCCAAACTCATCGTCTTCGGGAAATTCCAGAGGCGACTCCGCTATAATACACCGGACTGTCCGGTGTACACCGGACTGTCCGGTGTAACAGCGGGGCAACGGCTATTTCGGCGCCAATGGCTACCTGTGGCGCATTGAATGCGCGCCAGCGCGCGCAGAGGTCAGGCACGCCCATGCTGGCGCACCGGACACTCTACAGTACATGTCCGGTGCGCCACCGGACATCCAGGCGGGCCCAGAAGTCAGAGCTCCAACGGTCGGAACCCAACGGCTTTGGTGACGTGGCTGTCGCACCGGACATGTACGGTGTGCACCGGACTGTCCGGTGCGCCATTCGACAGACAGCCTCACCAAACGACTAGTTTGGTGGTTGGGGCTATAAATACCCCCAACCACCCCACATTCAAGTCATCCAAGTTTTCACTTCCCAAGTATTTACAAGAGCTCTAGCATTCAATTCTAGACACACCAAAGAAATCAAATCCTCTCCAAACTCCGCACAACGCCCTAGTAATTAGTGAGAGAGATTTGCTTGTGTTCTTTCGAGCTCTTGCGCTTGGATTGCTTTCTTCTTTCTTGATTCTTCATTTCGATCAAACTCACTTGTAATTGAGGCAAGAGACACCAATCTTGTGGTGGTCCTTGTGGGAACTTTGTGTTCCAAGTGATTGAGAAGAGAAAGCTCACTCGGTCCGAGGGACCGTTTGAGAGAGGGTAAGGGTTGAAAGAGACCCGGCCTTTGTGGCCTCCTCAACGGGGAGTAGGTTTGCAAGAACCGAACCTCGGTAAAACAAATCATTGTGTCTCACTTCGCATTTGCTCACGATTTGTTTTGCGCCCTCTCTCTCGGACTCTTGTTTAATTCTAACGCTAACCCGTCTCGTAGTTGTGTTTATTTTTGAGAATTTCAGTTTCGCCCTATTCACCCCCCCTCTAGGCGACTTTCAGAGGTCATGTCCCTTGAGTGGACCGAGCCTTGGCTTAATCGCACCCATCAGGCCTTTGCAGCTTAGTGCTGATGGGGGTTACCAGCTGAGATTAGGAGTCTTGGGGGTACCCCTAATTATGGTCCCCGACAGTAGCCCCCGAGCCTCGAAGGGAGTGTTGATACTCACTTGGAGGCTTTTGTCGCACTTTTTTGCAAGGGGACCGGCCTTCCTCGGTTGCCTTTTGTTCCAGTGGGTGCGCGCGAGCGCACCTGTAACACCCAAATTTTGGGATTTGAAAATTAGTAGAAGAAATTTGAACAAAATATCATAATGTCTTAGAAATTGGGAAATAAGAAAATGATGGGAAAAGAATTTTTCTTTTTCTTTTAAGAAAAACCATTTATACATCTCATGAAATAAATAGAAAGGAGAATAAAAACTTAAGTTAGTAATATTAAAATAAGTATGGTTTATATTCACCCTTGGATTTCAAATGATACATTTGAAAAATCTGAAAACTAAAATAGAAGTATAAATTTGAATTTGGAATAGAAAATAGAAAATAAAAGGAGAAGGGAAGAACTAAGAAAAATATTACATAAAATAAAATAAATATCCTTCACACTTATATTATGAAATTATACCTTTCAAACTGAGGACAAGTTGTTCACAAAGTTTAAATTTAAACTAGAATTTGAATTGGATTTGAAAATGGGGAAAAGAAATAGAAAATAAAAAGGAAAAAGATAAAAACCCTAACTGGGCCAACTTCTCCACATTCGGCCCATCACTGCTCATCCCACGCACGGCCCGAATTCCTTATCGCGCGCGCGCTCAACACTGTCGTGTGGGGCCCACTGCCCAGCCTCTCCCGCACGCGCTGACATCCCGGGTCCACGAGCCAGCCTCCCATCCCTCACGCGCGCTCGCCTGCTCTCCCTCTCTCTGATTCGTGGGCCCCTTTCGTCAGCACGTTCTTCTCCACGATTCCGAAGTCCGCTCGCGGCGGGGAGACAACAGCTCCTCCGCACCCGCCGCCGGGGATCTCGGGCAACGGAGTCCGCGACCCGACCTCCAAGACTCCAACTCCGCCGTGATCGTCGCGGGACTGACTATAAGACCAGCCACCACCTCTCGTGCATAGCATCGAACGAAGAACGCCGGGGAGGTTTGCCGTCGCAGTCGACTCGGGCATACACCGCCGACTTGGCCTTGTGAAACCTTCCTGGAGAAGAGAGGGGCGTCCGGGAAGGTTTTACCCTTACTGCCGGGGTGCCTTGCGCATCGGAGGACTGGGAATTCCTCACCGTCGTTGGGCCTCCGCCGCGGGACTGCACCATCGCGTGGCCAGGGAATTCCTCGCTGCGAATCAAGGTAATCGGTGTGCCATCTTCTTCGCTTTTCGCTGGTCGAGGTGTAGGGTAGTTGAAATTGGGGATTTGAGCTCCGGGGCGTGGAATCGACGGTAGTCCGGTGATGTTCCGCCGTGTTGGGCGGCGGCGCCGCTGTTCTGGCGTCGAGAGAAGGAAGAGGGCGCTTGGCCCTTGGATGGTAGAATTACGGTTAGGATTAGATCTGAGGGGGGATAGCTATGGACCGTTGACTCGACTATGGACGGATGTGATCGCGCCATCGCGTACCCCTTCATGTGTCAAAGACCGACCGTTGGATCTGATCGGATGTATGGGATCTTCTCTTGGCTATTTAAATCCTGGGCGTTGATCGATAATCCAACGGTTCCTGTGGCGTACCGGTTCGGGTTATACTGGATCTAATCTGAACCGTCCGCGCTTGATCGGATGGCTCTCGATGGCCGATACCCCTTCGGCCGGGTGGTTTTGCATAAGAGCCCTCCTGTTTCCGTGAAAACAACCCGCCGTCCACCGCGGGGGTTTTCTGAGTCTTAGGTTTATTTGCGCAGAGCCCCCTGGGTTTCTCTGGAATTGAGGCCCAGTCCAGTGAGTTATAAAATCAGGAAAATTAATTAGGAAATGAGTTTTTAATATAAAAATAATTCCTAGAATTTATATAATTCATAGAAAATGCATATGAACTCCAAATTAATCCATTCCACTTCCTATAATTTTGTAATATTATTGTTTATCAATTAGTGCCACTGGTTTTACATAAAAGTCACATTTAAATTGTTATCTTAACTAATCTTGTAATAAGCACATATAACCTTTGAAAATTCATAACTTAAAATCTACAACTCCAAAATTAATAATTCTTTTTCCTGTGGTTTTATTTTAATATGTAGATTATTAATATGTATTTTGCATATATGTTTGGTGTAATGTTAATTTTGCCTATACCATGTATATTTGTATTGCTACGACTAGCAGTGAGGTCACGAGGATCTGAAGAATCATCCTGGTACCTGGATTCTCAAGGCCCAGGCAAGTTGTGCCCTTGATCACTTCTTTTCACCTACTCATGTTCAAATTAATCATAATGATCTGCATAGGTTAATTTTGATGGGACCCAATAGGTTACCTTAGTTTGACTATCTTTATACCTTGTTCACCACTGAATCTTTGGGTAGTACTTGCTAGTGCTATATGTGGCTTTGGGTATAGAGATACACATTACTATTCATGATTCTACTTTTGTTATCAGTTGTTATTTATGGTTCATGTTGAGATCATTATGTTAATTGGAACATGGAGAACCACCCGGGAAAACAGTGCTACCACAAGGGTAGTATGGGATGCCCTTGGCTGATTAATTAGGAAAGCTAGTGGAAGACTACCTTACCCGAAAGGGGCAAGGGCAGTAGGGGAGAGGTCAGTGCGGGGAGGCCCTCGGGAGGATTTTGCTGCGATGGCGGTCCTGCAAGGGATTCCTGTACTGGATCTTCCTATAAACTGTAGCGGGTTTTCGGAAGCTAGTGGAACTTTGTAAAGGCCTCGTAGTGTTACCCTGCCTCGCTTCCTTGGTAGAGGTGAATGGGATTCATGACCCCTTGGCAGATGGGTAACACGGCTTGTGGGTAAAGATGCGCAACCTCTGCAGAGTGTAAAACTGGTATACTAGCCGTGCTCACGGTCAAGAGCAGCTCGGACCCTCACATGATTAATCTATGGAACTAAATTCAATTTTTCATATGCATTGCATTGCAGGTGATGTTGATACTTTTGTTCTATTACTTAATTGGGTTTGGTATTTACTTATACTTAGTAACTGCTAATAAAATTTTGACCAACTTTAAAAGCAATGCTCAGCTCTAACCATCTTCTTTGGTAAGCCTTACACTTCACGTGAGCTCCCACCTTTGGCGAGTTCATGCACATTATTCCCCACAACTTGTTGAGCGATGAACGTATGTGAGCTCACTCTTGCTGTCTCACATACACCACAGGTCAAGACCAGGTACTGCAGGATGATGCTCATGGAGGATGCTGTGATGAGTTCGTGAGAGGTCTAGGTCGTCGTCTCCCAGTCAACTTTGGGTTGCTGGACCGTTGTCTCCTTATAATGTAATTATTTATTTTGTATAGAACTCCTGTTATATATAAAGATGTGACATTCGATCCTGTGCCACTATACATCATATGTATGAGACTTGGTCCCAGCATACCTGGTGTTTTAACCCCGGGTTTTGGACCCCTAAAATCCGGGTGTTACAGAAGTGGTATCAGAGGAATGTTGACTGTAGGACGAAACCTAGATAGAACTGGACAACCCTTGTCTACTTACCTCTGCTACTCTGATTCTTTTCTAAGCTTATCTTAATCTTTTCTCATCTATTTCCGCTTTACTCTGATTATTCTTACCTTTTCCTTCTAAAGACAAATGTGGATTTCACACTTTGAAATCCTGTGCTTAAAGTGACTTTAGGAATAGGAGACCTAATCCTAGGAACAAAAACAAAACTATTTTTATAAGTGTCTATGTATTTGAATGTTTGTTCTTATGATATCTGTCTGATTTGGATCTTTGTTGGAGTGTGAGGAGTCGTGGAGTAATGTCCACAATTGCATCTGCATATATACATAGGTATAAAAGTATATTTATAAAATAACTAGACAACCTAGATTATCCCCATTGGAACATATCTAGCTTAAGAGATTTATCTTATCCTAAAAGATCTCATTCTAACCAGTTCATCTTATCTTAAAAGATTCTCTCTTATCTTACTAGATCCATCTCATCTTAAAAGATACTCATCTTATCTTGAAAAGATTTTATCCTTATCCTAATAGATCTAACTGGCCTCAGAAGATTCTATCTTATCTTTAGGGATCTGTCTTATCCTAATAAGCATACTTATCCACCCTAGTTTAACAACCATGATCTAATACAAATTAATTAGATCTTATCTAGTCAAACTAGTCACACCAATCTAACCTAGATCTGATCAAATCTAAAGTGACTTATCAAATATGTTAAATAACACTGATGGAATAGTTTAGACTCTACCCCTATAGAACAAGTCTTAACTTAGTTCACCCCGCACTAAATTAAGAAAGATAGATCAACTTGGCTATATACAACTACCTCAACTATCTGATAGTTGCATAACCTCTCAATTTTAACCTAGCAAGAGATTCTATCTCATCATAACATATCAAATTAATCTTAAAACATCCTAACATATCTTAATAATACATATTCTACCCTAGTAGATCTATCTAACCTAAACTAGTCTAATTTAGTCATATCCAATTTAATCTAGATCTTATCTTACCTAATGTGACCTGACCCAGTGTGGTCTAATGTTATCTAACTTAATGTGGTTCACTTAAACAGATTAATGACACTAGTAGAAGAGATTAGACCCCACTAGCCATGTATTAACTTATCTTAGCACATTGGATCAATTCAACCATAAGCTAACCCAACCCATAGTGCCATAATGAATAGTATGACCTTTCTATTCCCACCTAATAACAAACAAACTTTTAACCTACATCTTGTAGCCTATCTCACCCATGTATATCTCTCATCTTGACAGATTCTATCTTACCCTTGGATATTCACCTTATATGATTGGTTACCCCAATCTGGACATAAATTAAGCCCTACCAAAGAATCTATAGATTATAACCAACTACTAGCTTATCCATTCCGCTTAGTAACTTCCTTTGCAAAACTATTATCACATGCTTCTAACTTTCATGGTCGATACCAGGAAAAGAAAGATTATCACGTAACAACAAACAGAAAATGAATCCTCCAAATCCTCCACCTGTTGACCTCAATCAAGTGGTTGCTACCCAAAGACTGGTAATACAACAGTTAACAGACATGGTGACCGAGATGCAGAATCAGATAAGACAACAACGCGAGGAAATACGTCAAGCCCGCCAAGAAATAAGGCAAGCACGGCTGGAGAGACAACAACAACAACAACCCCCACCACCACCAGCTTCACCAAGCTACATAGATATAAATTATGATGATTTATAAGATCTAGGTGTTACTTTAGTAATATGATAATATTTTAGAAGAAATAATAAAGGTCTGTTGACCCAATGTTTTGTTAAAGAATTATACCTCATGCTGAGATCTCTTTGTTTGTGCATATGAGTATGCATCCTTTTTCCTTACAAATCTCGAGGACGAGATTATTTTTAAGGGGGGTAGGATTTGTAACACCCAAATTTTGGGATTTGAAAATTAGTAGAAGAAATTTGAACAAAATATCATAATGTCTTAGAAATTGGGAAATAAGAAAATGATGGGAAAAGAATTTTTCTTTTTCTTTTAAGAAAAACCATTTATACATCTCATGAAATAAATAGAAAGGAGAATAAAAACTTAAGTTAGTAATATTAAAATAAGTATGGTTTATATTCACCCTTGGATTTCAAATGATACATTTGAAAAATCTGAAAACTAAAATAGAAGTATAAATTTGAATTTGGAATAGAAAATAGAAAATAAAAGGAGAAGGGAAGAACTAAGAAAAATATTACATAAAATAAAATAAATATCCTTCACACTTATATTATGAAATTATACCTTTCAAACTGAGGACAAGTTGTTCACAAAGTTTAAATTTAAACTAGAATTTGAATTGGATTTGAAAATGGGGAAAAGAAATAGAAAATAAAAAGGAAAAAGATAAAAACCCTAACTGGGCCAACTTCTCCACATTCGGCCCATCACTGCTCATCCCACGCACGGCCCGAATTCCTTATCGCGCGCGCGCTCAACACTGTCGTGTGGGGCCCACTGCCCAGCCTCTCCCGCACGCGCTGACATCCCGGGTCCACGAGCCAGCCTCCCATCCCTCACGCGCGCTCGCCTGCTCTCCCTCTCTCTGATTCGTGGGCCCCTTTCGTCAGCACGTTCTTCTCCACGATTCCGAAGTCCGCTCGCGGCGGGGAGACAACAGCTCCTCCGCACCCGCCGCCGGGGATCTCGGGCAACGGAGTCCGCGACCCGACCTCCAAGACTCCAACTCCGCCGTGATCGTCGCGGGACTGACTATAAGACCAGCCACCACCTCTCGTGCATAGCATCGAACGAAGAACGCCGGGGAGGTTTGCCGTCGCAGTCGACTCGGGCATACACCGCCGACTTGGCCTTGTGAAACCTTCCTGGAGAAGAGAGGGGCGTCCGGGAAGGTTTTACCCTTACTGCCGGGGTGCCTTGCGCATCGGAGGACTGGGAATTCCTCACCGTCGTTGGGCCTCCGCCGCGGGACTGCACCATCGCGTGGCCAGGGAATTCCTCGCTGCGAATCAAGGTAATCGGTGTGCCATCTTCTTCGCTTTTCGCTGGTCGAGGTGTAGGGTAGTTGAAATTGGGGATTTGAGCTCCGGGGCGTGGAATCGACGGTAGTCCGGTGATGTTCCGCCGTGTTGGGCGGCGGCGCCGCTGTTCTGGCGTCGAGAGAAGGAAGAGGGCGCTTGGCCCTTGGATGGTAGAATTACGGTTAGGATTAGATCTGAGGGGGGATAGCTATGGACCGTTGACTCGACTATGGACGGATGTGATCGCGCCATCGCGTACCCCTTCATGTGTCAAAGACCGACCGTTGGATCTGATCGGATGTATGGGATCTTCTCTTGGCTATTTAAATCCTGGGCGTTGATCGATAATCCAACGGTTCCTGTGGCGTACCGGTTCGGGTTATACTGGATCTAATCTGAACCGTCCGCGCTTGATCGGATGGCTCTCGATGGCCGATACCCCTTCGGCCGGGTGGTTTTGCATAAGAGCCCTCCTGTTTCCGTGAAAACAACCCGCCGTCCACCGCGGGGGTTTTCTGAGTCTTAGGTTTATTTGCGCAGAGCCCCCTGGGTTTCTCTGGAATTGAGGCCCAGTCCAGTGAGTTATAAAATCAGGAAAATTAATTAGGAAATGAGTTTTTAATATAAAAATAATTCCTAGAATTTATATAATTCATAGAAAATGCATATGAACTCCAAATTAATCCATTCCACTTCCTATAATTTTGTAATATTATTGTTTATCAATTAGTGCCACTGGTTTTACATAAAAGTCACATTTAAATTGTTATCTTAACTAATCTTGTAATAAGCACATATAACCTTTGAAAATTCATAACTTAAAATCTACAACTCCAAAATTAATAATTCTTTTTCCTGTGGTTTTATTTTAATATGTAGATTATTAATATGTATTTTGCATATATGTTTGGTGTAATGTTAATTTTGCCTATACCATGTATATTTGTATTGCTACGACTAGCAGTGAGGTCACGAGGATCTGAAGAATCATCCTGGTACCTGGATTCTCAAGGCCCAGGCAAGTTGTGCCCTTGATCACTTCTTTTCACCTACTCATGTTCAAATTAATCATAATGATCTGCATAGGTTAATTTTGATGGGACCCAATAGGTTACCTTAGTTTGACTATCTTTATACCTTGTTCACCACTGAATCTTTGGGTAGTACTTGCTAGTGCTATATGTGGCTTTGGGTATAGAGATACACATTACTATTCATGATTCTACTTTTGTTATCAGTTGTTATTTATGGTTCATGTTGAGATCATTATGTTAATTGGAACATGGAGAACCACCCGGGAAAACAGTGCTACCACAAGGGTAGTATGGGATGCCCTTGGCTGATTAATTAGGAAAGCTAGTGGAAGACTACCTTACCCGAAAGGGGCAAGGGCAGTAGGGGAGAGGTCAGTGCGGGGAGGCCCTCGGGAGGATTTTGCTGCGATGGCGGTCCTGCAAGGGATTCCTGTACTGGATCTTCCTATAAACTGTAGCGGGTTTTCGGAAGCTAGTGGAACTTTGTAAAGGCCTCGTAGTGTTACCCTGCCTCGCTTCCTTGGTAGAGGTGAATGGGATTCATGACCCCTTGGCAGATGGGTAACACGGCTTGTGGGTAAAGATGCGCAACCTCTGCAGAGTGTAAAACTGGTATACTAGCCGTGCTCACGGTCAAGAGCAGCTCGGACCCTCACATGATTAATCTATGGAACTAAATTCAATTTTTCATATGCATTGCATTGCAGGTGATGTTGATACTTTTGTTCTATTACTTAATTGGGTTTGGTATTTACTTATACTTAGTAACTGCTAATAAAATTTTGACCAACTTTAAAAGCAATGCTCAGCTCTAACCATCTTCTTTGGTAAGCCTTACACTTCACGTGAGCTCCCACCTTTGGCGAGTTCATGCACATTATTCCCCACAACTTGTTGAGCGATGAACGTATGTGAGCTCACTCTTGCTGTCTCACATACACCACAGGTCAAGACCAGGTACTGCAGGATGATGCTCATGGAGGATGCTGTGATGAGTTCGTGAGAGGTCTAGGTCGTCGTCTCCCAGTCAACTTTGGGTTGCTGGACCGTTGTCTCCTTATAATGTAATTATTTATTTTGTATAGAACTCCTGTTATATATAAAGATGTGACATTCGATCCTGTGCCACTATACATCATATGTATGAGACTTGGTCCCAGCATACCTGGTGTTTTAACCCCGGGTTTTGGACCCCTAAAATCCGGGTGTTACAGCACCCGCCGGGTGTAGCCCCCGAGGCCTCGGAGGAGTAGTTTGACTCCTTCGAGGTCTTAGTACGTTTCGTAATGCTTCGGCCGGTCTAGCTGCTCCCTCATGCGAACTGGCCGTAGCCCGGGTGAACAGTCGAGTCCCAAGTTCTCGGGCTGGTATGTTGACGCTGTCAACGGTTTGGCCGGAGCCGGGTTTGCGAGAGCAGCCCCCGAGCCTCCGCACAGAGCGAGAGGACGGTCAGGGACAGACTCGGCTTTTTACATACGCCCCTGCGTCGCCTTTCCGCAAGGAGGAGGGGGGGGGGGAAGCGCCATGTTGCCCTCGGAGGGCGCCGAACATGGTGTCTCCAGTGAGTTGCTAACGGGTAATCCGAGCGGACGCCCGTGCCCCATTTGTTAGGGGTCGACTCGTGGCCCGGAGGCGCGCTCCAAAAGTACCTGCGGGTGACTTGCCGGACCCGGTCCCCTTTTGACGGGGTCCAAGGGCTCGATGCCTCCCTCTAGTGGGATTCCTTTACAAAATCATTCCCGTTGGTCTCGAAAATGTCCTAGGGTACCTCGGGGGCGCAGCCCGAGCCTCGGTTATGTATCGAACGTACCCAGGGTCATCCCTCGCTCTGCGTCTGAGGCGGCTGCCGAACCCTTCGGGTGCCAGCCTTCAAACCCCTGATCAGTAGTGGGCGCGGAGCCCGAGTGGCCTGAGGCGGCCGTCGGACCCTTTCGAGGGGCCGGCCTTCGAACCTCTGACCAGTAGTGGGCGCAGAGCCCGAGCGCTCTGAGGCGGCTGTTGAACCCTTCCGAGGGGCCAACTTTTGAACCTCTGATCAGTAGGGGGCTCGGGGCCCGCTTCCTTCATGGAGAAGGATCCCTTTCGGAGTATCCCCTTTTCCGACCCCTGAGGTAAGAGAGAGAAAGAGGAAATGAAAAGGATACGAAATCGAATGACGTGGCGCACCTTTTTTGACACGGTCATTATGGCGGAGGTGAAGCGTCGCTTGCTTCGCCTGCCAAAGGTGCCGCCTGTCCTGCCGCAGAGTTAATGCGATGGGACGAGTGGTTCACGGAGCGGTCGTTGCGCGTGCGCGAGCTGTTTGAGGAACGGAACGCGAACGTGTCGTCTTCCGCCGTGGGAGAAGGTCCTTTCGCTATCCCAGGAGGGGATGTGAGCTTGCTGACGACTCGACTGCCACTTCCGCCCGCCTGCCACTGCCATTACTGCCGGCCCATTTCTGGCCATATCGACCGTCGCGCCCTCTCCCGCGGCTGACCGACCCGTGATCGATGTGCCCGGTTGGCACTGTCGGGTAATGCGCAGGGTCGCCTCGACGAGTCGTGGTACTAGTTCCGCAGTTGAGAAGGCGTGGTACTGGCGCGAGTGGCGGTGCAGTTTCTTGCACGTAGTAACCGGCGCGCCGGTTACATGACGTGTGGGCCTGGGCCTCCATGCTGGATGCGTCGAAGTCGAAAGGGTACGTCCCCCTGGGTGCGGTTGCACGCCGCCTGCATGGCGGCCCGCCCTTTCACCCGCTGGCCTGGGCGAAAGTGGAGGAGTGCTCGTAACCGCTGGGCAGTTGCGCGCACCGTGGGCGGCGGTTTGGCCCTGTCTGCCCTGCGCCAACTTGCATGACGTGCAGGGCCCAGCCCCTGTGCTGTAGGGGGAGGACCATGGAGCGTATTGGAGAAGACTCGGCCCGCGACGGCTGAGGACGCAAGTGGGGAGAGTTGCCTTTAAAAGGAGGGTGACCCCCTAGAAAGGCAACCATGTCTTCGCGCTCTCCTCATGCGTTGTGTCTTTCCACCTTTCAAGCCCCCAGACGGGTGGCGCCTGTGGTTCTTCCGCCTTGTCGTCGTTGGGGAAACGCAACTTCACGGAAATTGGTACCTTTCAGCCATCGTTTGGCTTCAAGGATTTTCGTCAGGCAGCCCGACTGCATCCCCTCGCCGGTGATCACCCAAGATGGTGACCACCAGTTCCAGGGTGGGGAGAAGCAAGCCGGGCTGCGATCTTGGTCCCGCCCTCAGCTTCAAGGATCTTCGTCATCCTGGCTAGGGCGGAGGCCGGGCTGAGCCGGAGCTCTACCTCCTGCACGGGTCGGCGGGTCACCTTCTCCCTCAGCATCCAAAGGAGAGGGCGCTCACCGGCCTAGCGGGAGGGCCGGACTTCGACAACGCGGGGCTGTTCGGCGGTGAGCGTCGTCAGCTTCAGCACGTTGGGCTCGCTGGCTCAGCTGGCCTGGTTCGGCTCCCGGTGTCCCCTCCCGTAGTGAGAGCGATTGTCGCGCCGCGTGCACCGGGGGACCACCCAAGACGTCGCGCGCTGCTAGGGCGGCGTTCGTGTTCTGGGGCTGTCCTGCCTTTGCCCCGGTACGGCACCTCTACGCGGAGGTCGGTGCTTCGCTCGTCCGGGAGGATCCGAGTGGGAACCTGCCGGTGGGCAGGTGGTTTCCGTCGTTGGCACTGAGGTAGCGACGGCTGAAGAAGTCCTCGTCGCCGATGGGGTCACCGCCACCATGCGTGCTCCGGGCCTCCGGTTCCTTGGCTTTGATAGCTTGTCCTCGCCCCTCGAGTGGCAGTGTGGGCGAGACGCTCGTCACAGCAGCGTCTGCCCTGAGGTCATCGCTGCTGCTGTTTGGCCACTTCGAAGCGGGCGTCGGCGAGCCGCCAGGGGTTTTGTCGCCCCGCAGGCCCTCCAACGTGGGGGGTTGTTCGTACCTGCGGGGGTGGAACCTGAGTTCCGTTTGTAATGGCACCTTGAGTGCTGGCGTATGTTCATTGTGGCTGTCGGGGCCTGAACATGTATGTATCTTTTGGCGTGAAGCCGTGTTTTTCCCTCATTCTGAGCACTAGGACTCGCCTGTCAGCTAACTAAACCGCTTCACCAAGTGTGAGTTGCCTCGTGCGAAGGTGACGAGTGAGGTATCCGTATCCCGGAGGCGTAGGAGTCCCTTGACTCGGTCGACCTTGCCGCCCGAGGCTTCTCTTGCTTAGTTAAAGGAACCCTCGGCCGCTCTTCGATGAGCCAGAGCCGAAGGCAGCGGTATCAGCGTGGACAGAGGCAGAGTTGGCTCGAAAAGAAGACTTCGTCGGTCGGAGCCTGACCAGGTCGTCCACTGGTGGGATCGGCGCTGGAGTCGAGTTGCCGAGGCCATGGGTCGGGCTGATGTCCTTGGGGGACAGCTGGCCAAGGCTTCGGGGCGACCGGTTGAGCCGTCTGCTCGAGCCGGACTCCTGGAGGAGACCCTGGCGGCTGATGGCCCGGGCGTGGTGCTGACGTCGTCCTTCAGAGCAGAGATCCTCCGACTGTGTCGCCATTCAAGGCTCGGTCGAACTTCACCGAAGGTGGTGTTGACGCCGAGGGCGCTGCTGCTCCCCCTCCATCGAGGTCCGAACCTGCAGGGTCGGTTTACCTTGCAGTATGCGTATGTTTTCTGCAGCCGCCGAGGCCCAAACATACTGTTGCTATGTTGTAAAGCTGCGTCTTATTTTTCCTCTGTCTCGAGTATCAAGACTTGTTCGTCAGTAACAGAATTGTTTGTTCGAGCGAGAGTTACTTTTCACGGAAGGTGATGAGTGAGGTATCCATATCCCGGAGGCGTAGGAGTCCCTCGGCTCGATCGGTCTTGCCGCTTACGTGTACTCTTACTCGTCTGTAGGATTCTGCTAACGATGTAGTCGAGAAAACCCGAAAAGCCGTTTCGGCAGAAAGGTCTCAAGCATTAAGACTTGTTCGATCGGCGGAATCGCTTATCCGAGCGTGAGTTACTTATCACAGAAGGTGATGAGTGAGGTATCCGTATCCCGGAGGCGTAGGAATCCCTCGGCTCGGTCGGCCTTGGCTGCTTACGTGTACTCCGTCATTTTCAGGACCCCACTTTTGAAGCAGTCAAAAAGCACGAAGGACGTTTTGGCAGAAAGACTTTTTCTAAGGAAAATTTTGACGCAGAGGGGGTTCCCCCCTTCTAGCCCCCGAGGGAGGGTCGGGCTTTGCCGAGGCAAGGCTGACCCTTCCTTGATGGTTAGACTTTGAACGTGAACGAGGTGTACGAATGACTGGAAAGAATCTTAAGGGTAGAAGCGACGTAGCTGTCGGATGTTCCAAGCGTTGCTGTAGACCTCGCCTTGGTTGTTGGCCAGCTTGTATGTCCTGAGCTTCAGAACCTTGGCGATGACGAACGACCCTTCCCAGAGAGGCGTGAGCTTGTGCCGCCCTCGGGCGTCTTGTTGCAGCCGAAGCACCAGGTCGCCCGCTTGGAGGTCTCGGGTCCGAACCCCTCGGGCGTGGTAGCGTCGCAGGGACTGCTGGTACCGCGCCGAGTGTAGTAAGGCCATGTCCCGAGCCTCTTCGAGCTGGTCCAGTGGGTCTTCTCGGTCGGTCTAGTTTTTTCGGTCGTTGTACGCCCTCATCCTCGGGGAACCGTATTCTAAGTCCATGGGCAAGACGGCCTCGGCCCCATAGACTAGAAAGAACAGTGTGAAGCCCGTGGCTCGGCTCGGCGTTGTCCTCAGACTCCAGACCACCGAGGGGAGTTCCTTCATCCATCGCCTGCCGAACTTGTGGAGGTCGTTGTAGATCCTCGGCTTGAGTCCTTGCAGAATCATGCCGTTGGCACGTTCCACCTGTCCATTCGCCATGGGGTGAGCCACGGCGGCCCAGTCCACCCGGATGTGGTGATCCTCGCAGAAGTTCAGGAACTTTCTGCCGGTGAACTGGGTGCCGTTGTCGGTGATGATGGAGTTCGGGACCCCAAAGCGATGGATGACGTTGGTGAAGAATGCCACCGTCTGTTCAGACCTGATGCTGTTCAGGGGTCGAACCTCGATCCACTTGGAGAATTTGTCGATGGCGACCAGCAGGTGCGTGTAGCCCCCGGGTGCCTTCTGCAAGGGACCGACGAGGTCCAGTCCCCACACAGCAAACGGCCAGGTGATGGGTATTGTCTGCAGAGCCTGAGCGGGTAGGTGTGTCTGCCTGGCGTAGAATTGACACCCTTGGCAGGCGCGGACAATCCTAGTGGCGTCGGCCACCGCGGTCGGCCAGTAGAAACCTTGTCGGAAGGCATTTCCAACAAGGGCTTGGGGCGCTGTGTGATGACCGCAAGCCCTCGAGTGTATTTCTCGTAAGAGCTCCTGGCCTTCGGCGATGGATATGCACCGCTGGAGGATGCCGGATGGGCTGCGGTGGTAGAGCTCCTTTCCATCACCTAGTAAGACGAACGACATGGCGCGCCGCGCCAGTCGCCGAGCCTCGGCTCGGTCGAGGGGCAGCTCTCCTTGGTGGAGATATTGCAGGTATGAGGTCTGCCAGTTTCGATTAGGCTGGACCCCACTCCTCCCTTTCTCGACGCGAAGTGCCTCACCCTCGGGGGCCGAGGGTGCCTCGGGCCGAGCCGAGGGCGCCTTGGGCTGTGCCGAGGGTGCCTCGGGCTGGGCCGAGGCCTTCTCGGGCTCGGGCGTGTCGTCGGTCTTGATTGAGGGTTGATGTAGGTCTCGGGAGAAGACGTCTGGGGGAACCGTTGTCTGCCCCGAGGCTATCTTAGCCAGCTCGTCCGCAGTCTTGTTTTGTCGTCGGGCGATGTGGTTGAGCTCGAGCCCGTAGAACTTGTCCTCCAGGCACCGAACCTCATCGCAGTAGGCTTCCATCTTCGGGTCGCGGCAGTGGGAGTTCTTCATAACTTGGTCGATGACGAGCTGCGAGTCGCCGCGAGCGTCGAGGCGTCGGACCCCTAGCTCAATGGCGATGCGCAACCCGTTGACCAGAGCTTCGTACTCAGCCACGTTGTTGGACGCCGGGAAATGGAGGCGCAGTACATAGCGTAGGTGTTTCCCGAGGGGCGAGATGAAGAGCAGGCCCGCGCTTGCCCCTGTTTTCATTAGCGACCCATCAAAAAACATGGTCCAGAGTTCCGGCACGATCGGAGCCACCGGGAGCTGGGTGTCGGCCCATTCAGCCACAAAGTCCGCCAAGACTTGGGACTTGATGGCCTTCCGAGGGGCGAACGAGATCGTCTCGCCCATGATTTCCACCGCCCACTTTGCAATCCTACCCGAGGCCTCTCGGCATTGGATGATCTCCCCCAGGGGGAAGGATGACACCACAGTCACCGGATGAGACTCGAAGTAGTGTCGCAACTTCCGCCGCGTCAGGATCACCACGTACAGCAGCTTCTGAATTTGCGGGTAGTGGATCTTGGTCTCGGATAGTACCTCACTGATGAAGTAAACCAGCCTCTGGACAGGAAATGCATGCCCTTCTTCTTGTCTCTCAACCACGATCGCGGCGCTGACCACCTGAGTGGTAGCGGCGACGTAGATCAAGAGGGCTTCTCCGGCGGTGGGGGGCACCAAGATGGGCGTGTTCATAAGGAATGCCTTCAGGTTCCCGAGGGCTTCCTCAGCCTCGGAGGTCCAAGTGAAGCACTCGGTCTTTCTTAAGAGGCGGTACAGAGGTAGGCCTCTTTCGCCGAGGCGCGAGATGAAACGGCTCAGAGCCGCAAGGCATCCCATGACCCTCTGTACGCCTTTCAAGTCCTTGATGGGCCCCATGTTGGTGATGGCCGCGATTTTCTCCGGGTTGGCCTTGATGCCTCGCTCGGAGACGATGAACCCCAAGAGCATGCCTCGGGGGACTCCGAAGACACACTTCTCGGGATTGAGTTTTACGCCCTTTGCCTTGAGACACCAGAATGTCGTTCCAAGGTCGGAAAGGAGGTCGGAGGCTTTCCTCGTCTTGACTACGATGTCATCGACATAAGCCTCGATCGTTCGACCAATGTGTTCGCCGAACACGTGGTTCATGCACCTTTGGTACGTCGCACCCGCATTCCACAAACCAAATGGCATAGTAACATAGCAGTACATGCCAAAAGGTGTGATGAAAGAAGTCGCGAGCTGGTCGGACTCTTTCATCCTGATTTGGTGGTACCCTGAGTAGGCATCGAGGAAAGACAGGGTTTCGCATCCCGCAGTGGAATCCACGATTTGATCGATGCGAGGCAGAGGGTAGGGAACTTTTGGGCATGCTTTTTTAGACCAGTGTAGTCTACACACATCCGCAATTTCCCTCCTTTCTTTCTCACAAGCACGGGGTTGGCAAGCCATTCGGGATGGAATACCTCTTTGATAAACCCTGCGGCCATCAGCTTGTGGATCTCCTCGCCTATGGCTCTGCGCTTTTCTTCGTCGAATCAGCGTAGAGGTTGCTTCACGGGTCGGACTCCAGCTCGGATATCCAGCGAGTGCTCGGCGACATCCCTCGGTATGCCAGCCATGTCCTAGGGACTCCACGCAAAAACTTTGGCGTTTGCGCGGAGAAAGTCGACGAGCACTGCTTCCTATTTGGGGTCGAGCTCGGAGCCGATTCGGATCTGCTTGGAGGCGTCGTTGCTGGGGTCGAGAGGGACGGACTTAACCGTCTCCGCTGGCTCAAAGTTGCCGGCATGGCGCTTCACGTCTGGCGCCTCCTTGGGGAGGCTCTCCAGGTCGGCGATGAGGGCCTCGGATTCGGCGAGGGCCTTGGCGTACTCCACGCACTCTACGTTGCATTCGTACGCATGTCGGTACGTGGGCCGATGGTGATGACCCCGTTGGGGCCCGGCATCTTGAGCTTGAGGTAGGTGTAGTTGGGGACGACCATGAACTTGGTGTAGCATGGCCTCCCCAGTACCGCGTGGTAGGTTCCTCGGAACCCGACCACTTCGAACGTGAGGGTTTCCCTTCTGAAGTTGGAGGGAGTCCCGAAGCAGACGGGTAGATCGAGTCGTATGAGGGGTTGGACGCGTTTCCCGGGGATGATCCCGTGAAAAGGCGCCGCACCGGCTCGGACCGAGGACAGATCAATCTGCAGGAGCTTGAGGGTCTCGATGTAGATGATGTTGAGGTTGCTGCCTCCGTCCATGAGGACCTTTGTGAGCCTGACGTTGCCGATGACGGGGTCGACAACGAGCGGATATTTCCCCGGGCTCGGCACGCGGTCGGGGTGATCACCCTGGTCGAAGGTGATGGGCTTGTCTCAAACTCGCTCTAAATCTTGAAATTTTCTCAAACTCGCTCCAAATTCAAAATGAATTTCAAATTTAATTTCAAAATGTTTGTTTGCAAGTTGATATCAACAAATAAAAGTATAGTGGTCTATATTCTCTCTAAAATCTCCTCAAAATATCCTACAAATATTTCCCCAGTGATCACCCTCAAACTCTTTCATAAATACTGCCCAAATATTGCACCGATATATCTCCAAGTATTTTTCTTCCTGAGAAATACCTTCCGAATCATTTTTAAAGTCCCCACAAATATTTTCTTCATAACTTTCCTCATGCCCATACGTATACGTATGCCTCCGGTGTCATACGGTGAGCTCTACAAGCTAATTACACTCATATAAGACAAATCCATGCTAATCTCCCACTAATCCTCTCATCCTCCCACTAATCCCCTCATCCCTCCCCCTAATCCCCCCACCATGGCTATAAATAGAGGGGCAAGGGCCTCCTCTCATCCCACCCCAAGCCATTTCATGGCAACTCCCTTCCCCCCCCCACCCACACGCCCACTCCCACTCCCACTCCACCTCCCACACAAGCACACACTAGCACAAGGATCGTTCGGTCGTTCTTCGATCGTTCGTCCCCCTGTTCTTAGTTTGTTCGTTCGTTCGTCCGATCGTTCGATCGTTCGTCCGATCGTTCATGGTTCGTTCGTCCGTTCGTCCGATCGTTCGATCGTTCGTCCGTTCGTTCGTCCAAATAATCTTTTTCCTGCCGTTATGCTGCCGAAATTCCGTTCGTTCGTTCGTCCAAATAATCTTTTTCCTGCCGTTATGCTGCCGAAATTCCGATCGTTCGTTCGTCCGATCGTTTGATCGTTCGTCCGATCGTTCATGGTTCGTTCGTCCGTTCGTCCGATCGTTCGTCCGTTCGTTCGTCCAAATAATCTTTTTCCTGCCGTTGTGCTACCGAAATTCCGATCGTTCGTCGTTCGATCATTCGATCGTTCGTTCATAGTTCCTATTCATCGTTCATCGTTCGTTCATCGTCACTATTCACCGTTCATCGTTCGTTCATACGAACTATTCACCATCACTATTCACCGTTACTATTCATCGTTACTATTCATCGCTAATCCGATCACCCCAAATTTCAACTACTCATCCGTCATGCTGTCCAGTCCACCTAAGACCAGCCAGACCCATATTCCAGTCATACGAACTCCAGTGACTGTGATTTTCCTTCCAATAGGGAACTTCCCATCTGGTCACCCATCCCAGATTTCTCCAAGTTGAGCACGCTTAACTTTGGGATTCTTTCAAGCCAGACTTCCAAAAAGAAAGGCGAACCATGTTTGTATGGATACGTCTTCAATCATATAAAACCTGGCCCAAGATACCACAGCCCACTCGGACCAGAATACCACAACATTCCAGTTATTTGGGTCCCGCCTCACTGCTGTCTGATGTGACACAGTAGGTAGGAACAGTTTCCACCAACATAAACCTCTGCCCAAGAAAAGCCCAAAAATAATTCCCGCACCCTGCTCAAAAATACATTTGTATTTTTGATTTTCCAAATATCTCTAAATATTCAAATTCTAGAATATTCCAAGAATATTCCTTTCCTTTTCTTTTTCTCCCTATGATTATAAAATCCAAAACTCCTCCATCCAAACTCAGATTTCAGTCATTCTTGTTTCTAAAATTCTTGTCAAACTATTCCCTATCCAACCATGTCATCCCTTAAGCATGGTTCATATTCCAGAAAACTCCCAAAATACTCTTGTCCCATATTCTACCTATAACTCTCTTGTTCATATTAAGTCAGACGATTCATTCGTCACTATTCTCACCAACAGTGAACTTCACTGTGCTACACCACATACACCCAGCTATAAATACACCCAGCTACCCTCTCCCACTCCACACACTCAACACCCTCAGCCAAGGCAAACACCCCACCCACTCAGTTACTCCGCTCTACCGGCTACACGCATAGTATCACTTTGCCTCCAGTCCACCCTCCTGGTAAGCACCTTCGCTCCACCACTAGTAGTATCTCAACACCACATGACACAGATTCTACTCAAGACTCTACCCATCCATATATCGCTATTTTGACCACTATACTAAATATTTGTTGGTGTAATTGTTGGTTTGTATGTTTGTTTGTTCATGTTGCATAGTTATCGGAGCGTTTGTGCCATCTCATGGAGGCCAGATCTGCAAGTCTACGCCAGGCAGTGGAGCTAGAAGCCAGTTCCGCGAGCTCCTCTTCCCCCTTCGCCGGATAAGCACGACAAGCTCACTGGATCCCTTTGATGCATAAATTACCTATGATTTTTCAACCACAACCCTCAGCCTGTTATTTTATGCATGATATGATTTTGAGACAAGTTATTATGGCCACCCAGCCGCTTGCCGCAATCAATACCTGATATATTTGTTACAAATGATTTGAGGAAAGGTGTGAGTTTTCAAAAGAAAATGCTTTTCAAAATGTGTATGATGAAGGGTTTTCACCCTTATCACCTTTGAGTAGGGATGATCAGGGACTCCCTGGTTTAGGGGAGGGCCTAAGGTGATGGCTCAACTGGTTTAGGCGTGAGCAGAAGGATTGTCCCCTCATATAAGGACCGGTTTGTCATCCTTCATTACCTGTACTCATGATAAGTACAACCACTCGAGACTGTGTGGGCAGTCACTCAATCTGAACTCGTACGGTCCAACCCCAGGGTTATGAAGGCTGGGGAGCACCGGGAGGATAAGGAGGGGGAATGTTTTGTCCGGTTTGGACATGGCGGTGGCCTGACTCCTTCCGGTATAACCATTAAGGTTAGGACGTGCGAGGAAAGAAAGAGATTCGGATTCGGGTCTCACTAGCTATGTGATCGCAGAGCCGGACTAGTGGGTAAAGTGTACACCTCTGCGCAGAGTTTGAAAACCTATTCGAATAGTCTGTGTCCACAGGAATGGACGAGTCTGGTATGGTATGGCAATAAATGTTTTGTTTTCAAAAAAAGGGGTGCGTTTGAGAAAAATGGTTTTTAAAAGGTTCGGCGGTTCAGCCGTGAGCTATGGTGGACGGGAAGTCCAGTAGCTGTTTTTGAAAAGGAAAACAAGTGGGAAACTGCTGAGATACCTGGATGGTTTAGTCCAGGGGATTTTTGTTCTAATATTGAAAAACTTCCTGCTCCTTTGGGAGAGGATGCGCTTTGCAAAATACAAAATGTTTTACAAAACAACCCTGCATAAAATATTGCTGTTTCTGCAAAATATCTTGAGCTCCACATATTCCATGCATTATATCTGATTTCCCCATTCCGCGGGTGAAGGTGGGCTGCTAAGTACGTTTGTACTCACCCTTGCTTATTTATTTTTTTCAGAAAAAAGAGATCAGGCAAGAGTTACGACTGTTCCCAACCTTGCTTGTGGTTGTTGGACCATTGATTTGCTTCGCTGCGTATATTGGGCTGCTTCAGCCCCACTCTGATGATATGTCCCGAGTTGTGGACCAACTCTTAAAGTTGATCGCCACCTTTATAGGTTTGTCCCGTTTAAGCAGATCTGAAATCATCTGTTGTATAAATGTGTTTACTAGCCTCCTGGGACTAGTAATTGTATCACATTTGAGTCCTAGAGGATTGGGGCGCTTCAGGTGGTATCAGAGGTGTTAGGTTGGCCGCAGGACGTAACCCTTAGCCTAATCCAAAAGTTTTTGAGTCAAAACTATTTTCAAAAAAAAATCTTGCTCTCATCCCTTCATTTCAAAAATGTTTTCCCCTTTCCTTCCCTCAGAAGTCAGATGGAGGTCCATTGCCAAACCAGCTTTTGCCAGAATGAAGATGGTTTCCCCAAGTTGCTGAGAGCATGCACAGTTCGCCTCGGAATCCGGAGCCAGCCAGAGTATGATGGTCGTGAATTCATCGAGCATGGCACAGAGAAGTGTGTCGTGACTGTATACATTGGATCCAGTCCACACCATGTGGAATGGAGTGTCACTGTTGTTGGGCACAGATTCAAAGACACCTGCCAAGTCGTTGCTCGCAAGGCATTGAGGACCCTATGTCAGATCTATGAAGAAGAAGTGGCCAACACCCCGCTCAGATTCTTTCCGCCCTTTCAGAGAAACCGTCCCGTTTGGATGGCCAGAATGCGTGCATTGGAAGGGAAGCAACTGCTTGAGGACGACCCCACAATCGTGTACCTCACTGCATACCTGCTCACCCTGGATGCGCAGTATGATTTCTTGGCTCGGCACCACCGTCAGATGATTGCCCGAGCAGAAGATGCGGAGAAGCTCAACCGTAAGCTCCATGTGGATCTCACCACAGCTCAAGCCCGTGTAGCTGCCTTGGAAAGTCGTGAAGTCATTGCTGTCGAAGCCCTGAAGCAAGCCAAAGATGAGCATGTCCAAAAGCTGATGGAGGCCTACTTGGTAACCCACAACCAACGTAGAGCCCTGCGGATCCAAGAGCCCGCTCCAACCAACCCAGCTCAACCCAGGAGAGCTAAAGATCCCCAGATTCTTGAAGGTCACCCGGTCTCTACCAGAGGAGAAAAGAAGACTTGGGAACTCCCGGAAGGTGCCATAGTCTTGGAAGGAATTCCAGTCTTCCCTCAGGCTATGGATAAGCAAGAGCACCCTGAATCCTCCCAAGATCCCCCGTCAGAGTTGTTTGAGCCCCTCACCATGAAGAAGATTCCAGCACCATCCCGTGAGATTAAAGAAGAAGCAGCAAGCACCCCGCCAGCACCGCCGCCCTCTGAGGAGCTACAAGAGCCAGTCCCGCTTGAAGAAGAGTTCAATCCCATCTTGCCATCTCAGTCGCCGCCAGAAGAAGTCATCAACATCAGCTCCCTCTTGACCCATCCAGGATATGTCTCAGATTGAAGTTGTGTGCCAGCCTTGCCAGAAGAGAAGTTGTCTGGTCTGAAGTTAGTTATGCCAAGTTTTCTGCATGCATTGGGTAGTGAAGTTTTTTCTTCACTTTGGCTAGAGCCCTGCATGTATGAGAGGTAATCATGTAGTCTCGTGTTTTGAAAAAACTCTAATTGTGTGGCCCCCTAGGGCATTTCAAAATGAATTTCGCTTGATGTTTTCTCCCCTATTGAGTGCATATGTGATGCTTTAACGTTAGTGCTCATAAGTTGCATTTAGCATAGTTCTCAATTCAGGAGCCAAGCAATAGTAGTTATGCTTAGCCCCCGAATCTGAGTAGTCTATGCTTTGGAAAAACTCTATTCTTTCCTTATTCAAAACATTTGATTTGTTTGTGCTCATCATTGCTGAGCTTGTGTGTTTTCTTTCTTTTTAAGAGAGGTTTTCTCAAAACATAGATAACCAATTAGAGCTAATCCTCACCTTATGCTTCCATTCTCATCTTAACCCATCTCAAGAGAAAAGTACCTTACCCAAGAAGATACCGGGAAGCTTACCTTTGAAGCCTGGAATAAGTTACAGAAGAAACCAGTCCAGTCGCTCAGTCAAAAGGACCGACCGTGAAAATCAAAGCACTGCCCCTGAGTCAAAGTAAACAGAAAAAGAGGACAGAAGGAGTTATTACCATACAGAGAGGCAAAGATTCTTGGAACCAGAGACCACAAACATCAGGGTCGTCGACCCCACCACTCACCCGTGCCCCCCGCATACGTGCCCGCCTCCATGCGCACTAGCACCGCCGCCCATGCCCCCTTTGCAGCGCACTACCGCCACCCACCCCCCTTTGCAGCGCACCCACCGCCGCCATCATCGCCGGCACCAGGCCCCCCTTCCCCTCCATCGCACCACGTAGCACCTACTCCATCACCACTACTCCGCAACCAAACACCAACGCTCGCCTATAAACCCCCCACCAGCTCCCTCAACTCCCATCTCGCTCAAAGCAAAGCACACTCCAGATAAACCCCCCTGCCAAATAGCAAGCAACTCCATTTTCCACTCCCTCACCCCTAAGATCACAATGCTCGGTGATTCTTGGGTTGAAGACTGTTGCATATGGTTCAACATCTTTGGTTTCCTCCTCTATATGATGGTAATACTCTTTGATAGAATCCTCCAGTGGGAAGAGCAAAGAGAAAGAAAGGGTCAGTGAAAAGAAGATAGTGAAGAGAAGATGAGAAGAAGGTTCTCCCAGAATCAACCCCGTGTCAGTCATTTCTCCGCAGCCTGTTCAAGCAGCAACAGCAAAAGAAGGCCCCGTAACACCCTTGTTATGAGGTACTTCAAGGAGTTCAAATCCCCAAAATTCAAGAGTTCTACCCTCATTCTTTTTAAGTGGGGTAGTGTTCTAGCAAGGTTCCTATGGAGAAAAAGAAGGCTTGTAGCAAACTTGTGTAGGACCAGATCATCGAAGCTTATGAGTTTCTGGATGAGAAGTGGTCACCCAAGTTTTGTTGATGAAGAACTAGAAGACCAATCAAGGAAGGAATCCATGTGGAAGTTCGCAAGAGGAAGGTTTGTGTGTTGGCATCGATGCTTCTTCAATAAGCTAGCTGCCAAGCGAAACCTAGAAGCCTGAAGATGATCTTTGAGTATCCAGAATCAGCGTTTGCAACCGGATGCTCCTCAAGGCCAGATCTTGTTGAAGCTCTATCTCCTCGAAGAGTCTGCAAAGTGAAGATATGTAGCTGAAGTAATGCTATACCCATAACCCTTCTAAGCCGAATCTCGAGGACGAGATTCCTTTTAAGTGGGGTAGATTTGTAGCATCCCAAAAATTCAAATCTTGAAATTTTCTCAAACTCGCTCTAAATTCAAAATGAATTTCAAATTTAATTTCAAAATGTTTGTTTGCAAGTTGATATCAACAAATAAAAGTATAGTGGTCTATATTCTCTCTAAAATCTCCTCAAAATATCCTACAAATATTTCCCCAGTGATCACCCTCAAACTCTTTCATAAATACTGCCCAAATATTGCACCGATATATCTCCAAGTATTTTCTTCCTGAGAAATACCTTCCGAATCATTTTTAAAGTCCCCACAAATATTTTCTTCATAACTTTCCTCATGCCCATATGTATGCGTATGCCTCCGGTGTCATACGGTGAGCTCTACAAGCTAATTACACTCATATAAGACAAATACATGCTAATCTCCCACTAATCCTCTCATCCTCCCACTAATCCCCTCATCCCTCCCCCTAATCCCCCACCATGGCTATAAATAGTGGGGCAAGGGCCTCCTCTCATCCCACCCCAAGCCATTTCATGGCAACTCCCTTCCCCCCCCCCCACACCCACACGCCCACTCCCACTCCCACTCCACCTCCCACACAAGCACACACTAGCACAAGGATCGTTCGGTCGTTCTTCGAACGTTCGTCCCCCTGTTCTTAGTTTGTTCGTTCGTTCGTCCGATCGTTCATGGTTCATTCGTCCGTTCGTCCGATCGTTCGATCGTTCGTCCGTTCATTCATCCAAATAATCTTTTTCCTGCCGTTATGCTGCCGAAATTCCGTTCGTTCGTTCGTCCAAATAATCTTTTTCCTGCCGTTATGCTGCCAAAATTCTGATCGTTCGTTCGTCCGATCGTTTGATCGTTCGTCCGATCGTTCATGGTTCGTTCGTCCGTTCGTCCGATCGTTCGATCGTTCGTCCGTTCGTTCGTCCAAATAATCTTTTTCCTGCCGTTGTGCTGCCGAAATTCCGATCGTTCGTCGTTCGATCATTCGATCGTTCATCGTTCGTTCATAGTTCCTATTCATCGTTCATCGTTCGTTCATACGAACTATTCACCATCACTATTCACCGTTACTATTCATCATTACTATTCATCACTAATCCGATCACCCCAAATTTCAACTACTCATCCGTCATGCTGTCCAGTCCACCTAAGACCAGCCAGACCCATATTCCAGTCATACGAACTCCAGTGACTATGATTTTCCTTCCAATAGGGAACTTCCCATCTGGTCACCCATCCCAGATTTCTCCAAGTTGAGCACGCTTAACTTTGGGATTCTTTCAAGCCAGACTTCCAAAAACAAAGGCGAACCATGTTTGTATGGATACGTCTTCAATCATATAAAACCTGGCCCAAGATACCACAGCCCACTCGGACCAGAATACCACAACATTCCAGTTATTTGGGTCTCGCCTCACTGCTGTCTGATGTGACACAGTAGGTAGGAACAGTTTCCACCAACATAAACCTCTGCCCAAGAAAAGCCCAAAAAAAATTCCCGCACCCTGCTCAAAAATACATTTGTATTTTTGATTTTCCAAATATCTCTAAATATTCAAATTCTAGAATATTCCAAGAATATTTCTTTCCTTTTCTTTTTCTCCCTATGATTATAAAATCCAAAACTCCTCCATCCAAACTCAGATTTCAGTCATTCTTGTTTCTAAAATTCTTGTCAAACTATTCCCTATCCAACCATGTCATCCCTTAAGCATGGTTCATATTTCAGAAAACTCCCAAAATACTCTTGTCCCATATTCTACCTATAACTCTCTTGTTCATATTAAGTCAGACGATTCATTCGTCACTATTCTCACCAACAGTGAACTTCACTGTGCTACACCACATACACCCAGCTATAAATACACCCAGCTACCCTCTCCCACTCCACACACTCAACACCCTCAGCCAAGGCAAACACCCCACCCACTCAGTTACTCCGCTCTACCGGCTACACGCATAGTATCGCTTTGCCTCCAGTCCACCCTCCTGGTAAGCACCTCCGCTCCACCACTAGTAGTATCTCAACACCACATGACACAGATTCTACTCAAGACTCTACCCATCCATATATCGCTATTTTGACCACTATACTAAATATTTGTTGGTGTACTTATTGGTTTGTATGTTTGTTTGTTCATGTTGCATAGTTATCGGAGCGTTTGTGCCATCTCATGGAGGCCAGATCTGCAAGTCTACGCCAGGCAGTGGAGCTAGAAGCCAGTTCCGCGAGCTCCTCTTCCCCCTTCGCCGGATAAGCACGACAAGCTCACTGGATCCCTTTGATGCATAAATTACCTATGATTTTTCAACCACAACCCTCAGCCTGTTATTTTATGCATGATATGATTTTGAGACAAGTTATTATGGCCACCCAGCCGCTTGCCGCAATCAATACCTGATATATTTGTTACAAATGATTTGAGGAAAGGTGTGAGTTTTCGAAAGAAAATGCTTTTCAAAATGTGTATGATGAAGGGTTTTCACCCTTATCACCTTTGAGTAGGGATGATCAGGGACTCCCTGGTTTAGGGGAGGGCCTAAGGTGATGGCTCAACTGGTTTAGGCGTGAGCAGAAGGATTGTCCCCTCATATAAGGACCGGTTTGTCATCCTTCATTACCTGTACTCATGATAAGTACAACCACTCGAGACTGTGTGGGCAGTCACTCAATCTGAACTCGTACGGTCCAACCCCAGGGTTATGAAGGCTGGGGAGCACCGGGAGGATAAGGAGGGGGAATGTTTTGTCCGGTTTGGACATGGCGGTGGCCTGACTCCTTCCGGTATAACCATTAAGGTTAGGACGTGCGAGGAAAGAAAGAGATTCGGATTCGGGTCTCACTAGCTATGAGATCGCAGAGCCGGACTAGTGGGTAAAGTGTACACCTCTGCGCAGAGTTTGAAAACCTATTCGAATAGTCTGTGTCCACAGGAATGGACGAGTCTGGTATGGTATGGCAATAAATGTTTTGTTTTCAAAAAAAGGGGTGCGTTTGAGAAAAATGGTTTTTAAAAGGTTCGGCGGTTCAGCCGTGAGCTATGGTGGATGGGAAGTCCAGTAGCTGTTTTTGAAAAGGAAAACAAGTGGGAAACTGCTGAGATACCTGGATGGTTTAGTCCAGGGGATTTTTGTTCTAATATTGAAAAACTTCCTGCTCCTTTGGGAGAGGATGCGCTTTGCAAAATACAAAATGTTTTACAAAACAACCCTGCATAAAATATTGCTGTTTCTGCAAAATATCTTGAGCTCCACATATTCCATGCATTATATCTGATTTCCCCATTCCGCGGGTGAAGGTGGGCTGCTGAGTACGTTTGTACTCGCCCTTGCTTATTTATTTTTTTCAGAAAAAAGAGATCAGGTAAGAGTTACGACTGTTCCCAACCTTGCCTGTGGCTGTTGGACCATTGATTTGCTTCGCTGCGTATATTGGGCTGCTTCAGCCCCACTCTGATGATATGTCCCGAGTTGTGGACCAACTCTTAAAGTTGATCGCCACCTTTATAGGTTTGTCCCGTTTAAGCAGATCTGAAATCATCTGTTGTATAAATGTGTTTACTAGCCTCCTGGGACTAGTAATTGTATCACATTTGAGTCCCAGAGGATTGGGGCGCTTTAGACGTCGTCGGCGATGCGGAGCTGGATGCCCTGGGGTAGATGACGCGCTTCTCCGGCCGGAGCTTGGTGTACCCATTCCTGCCCGATGTTCCGGCGGAGCAGCTCAAGTGTTCCTGCCCCCTCGTCGAGCCTGGCCTGCATCTCGCGGATTTGCTCGAGCTGTGCGTCCTGACCCTTCGCAGGGACTGGGACCACAGCTAGCTCCCGAAGGATGTCAACGCGAGGCGCAAGCCTAGGGGGATCACCGTTTTCCGGTATACCAAGTTGGTTGCCTTCGTCGGGACCCCCTAGATTGACGTGGAAACATTCACGACTTGGGTCGCTGTCTCCGTCGCCGAAGCTATGGCTACCATCGGAACAATTGGAAAGGCAGTAGTCGCATGCGGTCGTGAAGTCCTGCATGGCACTAGGGTTACCGAGCCCGGAGAAATCCCAACCAAAGTCGGGATCGTCATCTTCCTCGGAACCCGAGGGTTCGTAGGTCGAGACGACCGTCAGCCAGTCCAAGGGTGACCGCATATGATATCCCGAAGGGTTGGTGCATACCTCTATGAAGGCTTCCACCAAAGCGGGGTCGCTTGGTGGGTCGAGGCTGAATCCAAAAGACATGAGACGGGAGTCGGTCGGTACCTCTTGGTCAACAGGTGGTGACGTTGTCACGTCAGGGCGGACTGCACCGTCGTCTCAGGTACGAGGGTGACGCCTAGCAAGTCCTTCGCGAGCGTGCTGGCATCGTCCGTCCGCTTGGAGTTGGCGTGTTGCGGGGAAATGGCGCTCGTCTTCGTTTCAGACGCGAGGTCGGTGCCCGACGTGTCCCCCGTCGGGGCGCCAGCGCCGTCGACTCGCTTGACGGCCGATGAGGCGCCGCCTCCTGCTTGGCCATGGTTGCCCCGCCTCCTCCTCCTCCAGTGGGGGAGGTGACGGGACAAACTCGGACGTCGTTCTTCTGCCTCGTGGGGAAGACTTCATCGATTCCGCCGCCGGTGGGCGGGTTGTCGGCCGCCATTGTCGCCGTCGCGCGGCGGAGGAAGGAGTATCATGTCGTAGCTGCCGTCGAGAGACATGAACTCAAGGCTCCCGAAACGGAGCACTGTCTCGGGTTGGAAAGATTGCTGGAGACTACCCATCTGGAGCTTGACGGGGAGCTGTTTGTCAACACGCAGCAGGCCCCTACCTGGCGCGCCAACTATCGGCGTTTCGACCCTGGGGGGTCCCTGGACCGACGAGTAAATTGTTGTCGCGTGTCCCAGCCCAGATGGGTCGGCGCGAGGCGGGGCACGAAGGGGGGTAGAAGAGAGGGAGAAAAGGGGAAAACCCGCGGCCTCCGTGTTGTCCCGCGCCCAGGTCGGGTGCGCTTGCAGTAGGGGGTTACAAGCGTCCGCGTGGGGAGAGCGAGGGACTCTACGTGTCATCCCGTCCTCCCGCGCGGCCAACCTCTTTGTAAGAGAGCCCTGGACCTTCCTTTTATAGGCGTAAGGAGAGGGTCCAGGTGTACAATGGGGGGTGTAGCAGTGCGCTATCGTGTCTAGCAGAGAGGAGCTAGTGCCCTAAGTACATGCCGTCGTGGCAGCCAGAGAGGTTTTGGCACCCTGTTCATGTGATGTCGTGGCCGTCGGAGGAGCGTTGGAGCCTTGCGGAAGGACAGCTGTCGGGGCTGTCGAGTCCTTGCTGACGTCTCTTTGCTTCCGTAAGGGGCTGAGAGCCGCCGTTGTCATGGAGCATGCGGGGCACCATCATTATCTGTTTACCGGGGCGAGCCGGATGGGACACCGGTCCTTTTACCCGTAGCCTGAGCTAGCTAGGGATAGGGTAATGATGGCCCCCCCTGTGACGTGGTCGGTCCGAGCCCCTGGTCGGGCGAGGCGGAGGCTCCTCTGAGGTCGGGGTCGAGTCGGTCTTCCAAGGTCGAGGTCGTGTCCGTCTTCCGAGGTCGAGGTCGTGTTCGAGCCCCCGGTCGGACGAGGCGGAGTTCGTCGTCTTCCGGGGCCGAGCCCGAGTCCGAGCCCTGGGGTCGGGCGTGGCGGAGTTCGTCGTCTTCTGGGGCCGAGCCCGAGTCTGAGCCCTAGGGTCGGGCGAGGCGGAGTTCGTCGTCTTCCGGGGCCGAGTCCCGAGTCCGAGCCCTGGGGTCAGGCGAAGCGAAGTTCATCGTCTTCCGGGGTCGAGCCCGAGTCCGAGCCCTAGGGTCGGGCGAGGCGGAGTCCGTCGTCTTCCGGGGCCGAGCCCGAGTCCGAGCCCTGGGGTCGGGCGAAGCGGAGTTCGTCGTCTTCCGGGGCCGAGCCCGAGTCCGAGCCCTGGGGTCGGGCGAGGCGGAGTTTCCTATGGCGCCAGGAGCCGGACTTGGCTGCTGTCAGCCTCACTCTGTCGAGTGGCACAGCAGTCGGAGCGATGCAGGCGGCGCTGTCTTCTTGTCAGGCCGGTCAGTGGAGCGGCGAAGTGACTGTGGTCACTTTCGGCTCTGTCGACTGAAGGGCGCGTGACAGGATAAGATGTCAGGCCATCCTTGCATTAAATGCTCCTGCGATTTGGTCGGTTGGTGTGGCGATCTGGCCAAGGTTGCTTCTTGGCGAAGACTGGGCCTCGGGCGAGCCGAAGGTGTGTACACCGCTTGAGAGGGTACTTGGGCGAGACGTGAATCTTTCGGGGTCAGCTGCCCTTGCCCGAGGCTGGGCTCGGGCGAGGCGAGGTCATGTCCCTTGAGTGGACCGAGCCTTGGCTTAATCGCACCCATCAGGCCTTTGCAGCTTAGTGCTGATGGGGGTTACCAGCTGAGATTAGGAGTCTTGGGGGTACCCCTAATTATGGTCCCCGACAAAAACATTATCACATATACATATTTTCAGTTGTAAGAAATCATTATATGTACATCAAAATAAACACATTTGTACAATGAGTGATCTTATGATAAGTTAATTATTTATTTTTATTATTAACTATTACGTGAAAACGTCGTTACATATAAGTTTAACGGGTCCCGCGGGAAATGGGCCCATCCCTGTTTAACCATTAGGGAAGAATTTTTCACTGTTTATATCCCCATGGAAAAAAAGAAACTTACTTATTTCCATCCCCTGAGAGCTAGTTTGAGAACCTCATATTTCTAAAGGATTTTCATTTTTCTAAAGAAAATTAATTTATTTTTTTGTAAAAATAAAAATCTCTTGGAAAAATGAGGTTTCCAAACTATCCCTAATAAAGGAATTCTCGGCTCTGTTCGCAGTTCCACTTCAAAACTCCAGCTCCTGATTCTAAGCGAGGATCTGGAGGAGCCGTGCCAAATGGGTATTTTTTAAACTGATTCTCATATGGAGCCAAAAGATTAGGAGTTGTTTTTGTGAAGAAAGGTGGGATCTAAAAAAACCTGCTCCACCCTCCCTTAAAACAGCTCCTCAACCAACCAAATGTGGACCTCCCCTTAAAGTTTGATCGAAATTACCCGCAATTGCCATTGGACAAAAACATAACGAGCCCCTCTCGCAACCCTCCACGGCGCGCGTCCTCTGTCCCGTGAATCCGTGATCCCTTCCTGTCGCTGAAGGGAGCGGCGGCTAGGGTTTCGACCATCTCTAGCAGTTTCGCTGTCCTCCAGCGAGAGCTCTTCTGCTATCCTGCGGTTCCTAGATACATGCTTCTTCTTACCGTGTGCTTGTGTGTTCGTCTTGCTGGCTTCCTGCTCGTCTGCATATCACGGCCGTGTGCTTGTGCTTGGCAGGCGTGGCCGGGCGCGATTCCTGCTCGTCTGCAGATCACTGCTGGCTTGCCAAGCGCGGATCATGGCCACGGGGGCGGCGTGATTTCTGCTCGTCTGCTCTACTCTGCGGATCCCGGCGTTCTGCTCTGCTCTGCTCATCCCAGCCGCTCGCTAGTCGCGTAGCCGCTCTGCTCTGCTCGCTAGCCGCGCAGCCGCTCTGCTCTGCTCGTCCTAGCCGCTCTGCTCGCTAGCGATACGAGACCCCATTGGACGCTGGCAGAGGCTCTTCGAATCCGATCCGTCGGACGAGCTCTCAAGCCTCCGCGTTCACGGCTGTGAGCACAGAGGGGTCTAGCGCCTGCGCGTGGTTGTGGTCGTTCTCGCAGGTGACGATCAGCATGGCGGCGTCGCTGCGGCACCGCTCCACGTGCTTCCTCGCCGGGCAGTCCTATTATACAATTTGCATGATGAGTTGGTAAGAGACTTTGGTCTATCCTCTTCCATCCATATGACCTCTATGGAATCTTTAGGATTGTTTCTTGTTATTTGTGGTCATGCTTGGTCATTCACTGCCGTCCAAAAGGATTTCAAGCACTCTAATGAAACAATTAGCAGAAAATTCAGTGATGTCCTGAATTGCATGGTAGCAATGTCAAAAAGGTACATACAACCAAAGGACCCTAATTTCCATACAGTGCATAGAAGAATTACCAATGATCAAAGATTGTGGCCTCACTTTAAGGGTTGTATTGGAGCAATTGACGGCACTCATATAAATGCAACGCCTCCAAAGAAAGACTTGATCAAGTTCATGGGAAGGTCTGATAAACCTACTCAAAATGTGATGGGAGTTGTTGATTTTGATATGCGCTTTATATATGCATCTATTGGACAACCTGGCTCCATGCATGATACTACTGTGTTGTACCATGCGCTTGAAGCTGATGAAAATTTATTTCCACACCCCCCTCTAGGTAAACAAATGTCAAAAAATTGGTCTACTTTTTGTCCACATATTTTTCAAGGTTCTAACTCAAGTATAATTGTATGTTACAGGAAAGTACTATGTTGTTGATGCTGGATATCCAAATAGGGATGGGTACTTGGCCCCGTACAAAGAACAACGGTATCATGTTTCGGAATGGATAAATGGTCCTCCACCTAATGGTGAGCAAGAGCTCTTCAATCATTTACACTCAAATCTACGGAATGTTGTTGAACGCACATTTGGTGTATGGAAGATGAAATAGAGAATTCTTCTAAAGATGCCAACTTATCCTACGGACAAACAAAAAATGATTGTTGCTGCTACAATGTGTCTTCACAATTTCATCCGTGAAAATAGTGCATTGGATGAGGATTTTCAGAGATGTGATCGAGACCCAGATTATATCCCTACTATTCTACCCCGTTATAGGTGACATGTCCCTCAGAATGCATCAGATACATCGACCACAGGGTCGAGTAGTAGGAACATGAATAGGTTCCATGATGATGTATCGAAGGTACTTTGGGAGTCGAGGTGATTAGAAAAGGTGGTTCGTGTCATATTTTGGATATTGTGTCGTGCTAGTTTTATGCAATTTATGGAGTAAACATTTGAGACCATTTTATGCACTACTATGATGGGAATATTTTATACGTTATTGTTTTATAATTTTTTTCCCGTATATGCATCCTACTTATTGGTTTGTAACAAAGTTGAACTGCAAAGGATAAAACAGACAATCGCCACATACCACCAACTCTCAGCAGACAAGAATCAGTTTACTTGCCAAACGGTTTGAAAAAATGATTCTGATTCTCTAGGAGAATCAGGAGGATCAGCTTCTCAGGAGGATCAGGATCTGGAGCTAAAGAAGCAGGAGCTGGAGCTTTGCCAAATGGGCCCTAAGTGAAGTAGCTCTGCTCCAAATTTAAATGATTTTTTTATAACCAGTGACAGTAGCGGATAAATAACTTAAAACTCCACGTTTAGATTATTTTTTAGAGTTTTTAAAGTAGTATTCTAAAAATCTATACTATAGCTCTGTAAACTTTATAAAATTTATAACTGTGGAGTTAGCCCATGTCCCATCCCAGTGTTGCAAACACAAAGCTGCTATGGGATGTCGGAGTCGGAGTCGGAGTCGGAGGCCAAAACCCAGACGCAACGCAACGCAACGCAACGCAACCCACCCCCCCTCTCTGTCCTCTCCGTCCTGAACTCGCGCCTCGCTTCGTCTCTCCCATTCCCACCCGCTGAAGCTTCAAGGAGCTTCTCGTCTGAGCCCGAGCTAACAAGCTCACCGGCGGGCAGGATGCTGGCGGCGTCCACCAAGGTCGGCTCTAGGCTGGCCTTTCCGCACGCCTCCTTGTCCGCCGGTGCTGCGGCGGCGGCGCTGGCGAGCTCCCCCGTGCTGGGCTCTGGGATGCTCCCAGGCGCCGGGTTCGGCGAGACGGGGAGTCACCACGCAGCAGACGCGCCGCCGCCGCTGCCTTGCAGTTCCTCGGGCGATTCAAGGTGAGCATCGGAGTTCAGAATTCAGAACCGTGAGGCCAGACTTTGGTAGTGCCATTGCTTGATCTCGTGATCAGGGCCTCAGGGGCCTCAATTGTTCGTTCGCAATTGATCTGGTGATTACCTGAGTCCATTGGTCCCTTCAGAGGAGTTAGGTTCCCAATGATTGATCAACTCCTAACTCACACCCTGCAAAAAGGGAAATGCTCAGTGATTTCTCAGGATCGGAATAGTTGCTTTTCTCATCATTGTTTACTTCAGCTAAATCTCAACTTCTTGAGATCTTGTTTGTAATAGGGAATATTATCAGTGGAAGAGACTGGTGAATCAAAGGCAGTCAACGCTACATGGAGGCGAAGTGCCTGCTGCATTGGGCCACCATGTTTTTGGTGCGGGCTGTTCCTCACGGAAACAACATATCTACAGATATTTTTCATCTTCTTCTCATCAAGGGAGTATATGGGCCAGGAGCAAGGTGTGTTGAAGTATCATACCCATTCATTGGTTTGGTTTACTTGCTATTCTTTTGTAGACTACAGAGATGACCTGACTGTTATTTTGAGATGTTTGTTCCAAACAACTTGATGATGTGCTTTACATTAGACTTCCAATCATTATTATTTTAAGTAAGTTCCTATTCCAGGTTCTACATGACCTGCCAGGGTATGTAAAAATTGTGGAAGTAGGGCCACGAGATGGTCTACAGAATGAGAAGGACATCGTGCCAACACCTGTAAAGGTTGAGCTTATACGAAGATTGGCAACATCCGGATTACCTGTTGTGGAGGCAACGAGTTTTGTATCTCCAAAATGGGTACCTCAGGTATAGTGCTTTACAAAAGGTCTGGAGAACATTCAGATTACATACCTGTTTTATCTGCACCTATTGTACACATTGATTTTCTCAGGACCCTGATTTACAATTTGGGTTTTCTTCAATATGTAATTGAATTTTTCATGGAGCAGGCAGGACTGAGGCCGTGTTATATATTTTTAGATGTATTTGTTGCTAGTTATGCTGTGCAGCATTCCAGAGTCGTGAAACAATTAATGTTCCTGTTTATCATAAAGATGATTCTCTTGTGCGTTGTGCCAATATGTCATAGTAATGTCGTACCTGTTCCAAAGTATTAAAGATTTTTCCCTCATAAACTAAACTGGTATGTGTTTTTTTCTTTTTTAGTAAAAAGTTAAAAAATGATGAGACCATCGACATCAGAAAAGTCATTTGGATTGAGTTCTGACTTCTGACTTGTTTACTTTGCCTAAATGAGTGTGAGCATAATCTTACTCTTTAATTGGAGTGTCACCAGAAGATTTCATGGAGTGAATATACATCATGGATATTTGTCAGTCACACAAAACCCCTTCCAGTGTCACCAGAAGATTGCTGCAATATGGCGGTTCTCTGTGTAGATTCTTGGCAGGGAAATGCCACCTCTCTAAAGGCTCTGAATGGAATTTAGGATGTTAAGTCATGCCAATAGAATCAGTTGGTACCTTGGATCCTATAGAGCCTCTGTATCTTTGTTTTTACCTTCACAACTAATATTCCCCTAGTACCATAGCCATTGGGACGGGGTACATCTGTTTTCAAAAGTGAACTTATACATAGCTTCTCTAGTTTAATTGAACTTATGAAGGGCAAGCCTGGTGCAGTGGTCAGAGCTGTCTCATTGAGTCACTAAGTTGTTGGTTAGAAGCAACCTCTCTGCACTTGTGAGGGGAAGGCTCTCGGTTTATCTGTCCCCAGAGCCTAATCATGTTCAGGCAGGGTAATATCAGAACTAAGGATGAAAGTGATCTCTTGATTATACTCTTATGATTCATGCCTCATTCTTTTCATATGTACAGGCATCAATGTCTTCTTCTTAAGTTCTTCTATTTCACTAAAATTAGCTTCCTTTTTCTTGCCTGCCATGTAATGACCAGTTAATCTCAATAATACTATTTTTTTTTTATTATTGTAGTTAGCTGATGCGAAGGATGTTATGGAAGCAGTTCGGACTATTGGGGGTGTACGTTTTCCTGTATTGACTCCAAACCTTAAGGTGAACTATGTTCATTCAATTGGCATGTATTACTATTTTATGGTATTATTATATATTGTATGTTTGCCTCATCAGTACCCTGTTATTTGCGCGCACCACTCCTTAGGGATTTGAAGCAGCTATTGCAGCTGGGGCAAAAGAAATCGCAATATTTGCATCAGCTTCTGAAGGGTTTTCCAAGTCAAACATAAACTGCACCATCAAAGAGAGCATTGCCCTTTATAATGATGTTGCTCTTGCTGCAAAAGAGAAAGAAATTCCTGTCCGAGGGTGAGCTCTTCTACTTTGTGCAATATCAAGTTTAGTTGTCCACACTTTCAAAATATCTGGTTGTGTGTGTATAAAGTAACTAGCACAGTAGCCAGTCTAGCACACATCTATTATTTGCTTGCTGCAAATACAGTCCACTAGATTTTGTAGACAAATGTTAAACAACAACCCATAGGCCAAACCAATAGTAAACACTAGCATGAATCATGAATATAACTTGCCTTAGAAGAGGCACATTAACACCTTTAATCCTGCTAGTTTGAGCAATTCATGATTTTAATCTTCACTCCCGTTTGTCAACTCTTCAGGCTGCACCTATTTTCAATAATGTTTATGTTTCTGACCATGTTACTTTCCCACTTACGCTGCTAGTCTCTTGGCCAATCTTGTGTGCGCGCGCATGCGTGTGTTAATGTGATCATGAGAGGATTCTGATGAGTGCATGGATTTTTTTGTATAAAAAAGAATTACTGGTATAGTACCACATGTTGTGATGTTTGCACTTACGTCACTGAAATACTTTGGATTTGCTAGATATGTGCTGAAGTTGAATAATGTTGTTCTGTGGCAAAAATGTAGGTATGTTTCTTGTGTGGTTGGATGCCCAGTAGATGGACCAGTGCCACCTTCGAACGTAGCTTATGTAGCGAAAGAACTTTATGACATGGGCTGCTATGAGGTTTCACTTGGTGATACCATTGGAGTCGGTACTCCAGGTGATATTACATGCCTATTTTTGTTTCTTCAGAAAATATTCATATTTGCTTCTTCTGAGCTAATTTGTTTCTGCTGCTGTTAGACCTCGATTTGCTTACATAACGCCGTCTTTCTAGAACTAGAGCTAGGCTTTGGAGATGCTTATCAGTATGGCGCTGATCTATTTCATTAGATCCTCGAACAAATAGCAAAGCCGGCCCTTACATAATTTCAAAAAATGGATCCGTTTATAAGACCACACATCACATGGAATTTAAAAGCATCAAGCGTGCGTCATGCCATCTGCAGCCTTGTGGTCCTGTGAAGATTCTGAACAGTTTCAGCTTTTCTCATGTATGCAGGTACCGTGGTTCCGATGCTTGAGGCAGCTATCTCCGTCGTTCCCGTGGAGAAGCTCGCTGTCCACTTCCACGACACCTACGGCCAGTCCCTCTCGAACATTCTCATCTCTCTTCAGGTAACAAACCGAGAATACCATTTACACAGTCGAAAGTGAAAAGTGATCAAACCGTGTCCTCTTGTCAACCAGATGGGAGTAAGCGTGGTGGACTCCTCCGTCGCCGGCCTCGGTGGCTGCCCGTACGCGAAGGGTGCGTCGGGGAATGTGGCGACGGAGGATGTGGTGTACATGCTCAACGGGCTGGGCGTCAAGACGGGCGTCGACCTGGGCAAGGTGATGGCCGCCGGCGAGTTCATCTGCAGGCACCTGGGACGCCAGTCTGGGTCCAAGGCAGCGACCGCTCTGAGCAAAGTTACCGCGAACGCCTCCAAACTCTGACAATTTACCATGATCCCCTACTGCAGATAATTGCAGTAAAATTAGCGCATGCATGGTAATAAATAGACTGAAGCTATTCAAATAAATACGGCCTCGGAGCTAGTAGTAAGTAGATTTTTATTTATGTCCATCTAGCTAGCAAAATAAGCGCGACATTGCCAACACTGCCTGTCTAGCAAGCAAAATGAGCAAATATGTGACCACATCTACGGGAAAGTGGTGCATCAGTTCGTTCCAGCTTCCAGTCATCACATGTTCACTCAGCAAACGGAAATGGAGCATCAGTTCGTTCCAGCTTCCAGTCATTACATGTTTACAACATCCAGATCTCACCTACGCTAGCCTGTCACGCTATGGACACAATGGGAAATGTCTAGTGCTGTAATGCATTCCACGAAAGTTGATGGGTTAGCTATGACCTCAAACTTACAGCAGATTCAAAGCAGTTTTGGGAGGGCTCCCAATCCGGCCGTGGCTCTCTGACTTCTCTACCAGCTCTCCCAAACGGTGCCAAAAAAAGCATTTAGGAGCCGGAAAAAAGTAGCTCATAGCGGCTCCTCCCTTCACTCACTATCCCGCCTTTCTCCCGCGTCCTGCCCAGTGCTCGTCGCCTAGCCTCTGTCATGCCATGTTTGATGTAGCTGGCCTATGCCCGACGTTGCCAGTTGCCACCCTGCCGAATGTCCGTCCCCGTGGCCCCGCGCCGGCCTCCGCCGCCAGTGCCTCAAAAAGTCAGGCTTTAATAACATCATACTAGGTATATGCCCGTGCGTTGCAACGGGGACGTTTGTGCATGCATAAGTCTTTATTTAGTGATGCTATCAAGACTCAACTCAACAAAATTAATAAATGTTGAAGTCTGACATTTCGAACAACCAAAATTTGGCTCAATATCATTATTAATTGAATTAGGCAAATCCTAAAAGTTGATAATACATGATATGGTGATGTACCATGACCTCCTTAGAACAATTTTGGATTGCAGGGTGAAAAGTATAAAAAAGGAGATGGCGAGTTGTGGCTATCAAAATTATTTTATCTCACAAATATGACCCTCTTATCTATCAAAATTATTTTAGCTCACAAATATGACACTCTTATCTTATATGTTGTGGGGAATATGTTGTGGCATGATTTCTACATTACTTACATATGGACATATATTATGACAATATTCAACCCATCTAAATATGATTCCTCTAAAAACAGGTAGATCAATTAAAGTTGTGCGCATTCAGGTTCAAGGTTTCCTTACATAGACCATGAGGCAACCATGTAATGCGTATTGGAGAGCAGCTGCCAACATTTAGAGAAATGAAAATAGAATGTGTTGGACATAGCTAGTCAAATGGTTAGGATGACATTTCAGTATTAAAACCAACAACAAGTGTCATCTTTTGCATAGAACAAACATCTGCATCAGTTTGTTCAAGCACACAGTTAACTACTGTGAATCTACCTATGAGTTATGTGCACGTGCTTTGCAACGGCACACAAAATATTCAGCAAAATATTAGTGCACAACGATTACATAGAAACGAAGAACACTTATATTATCACCGACTTTAATATCTTAAAAATTGTTTCCTAACAAATACAATGTTATCCTTATATGATTAGTGGCAGCGGCATGAACATATCTAAGAGTAGCTATGAAGTGAAATTATTTTGGTACTTCTCTCGCAAAGACAAATATTTGAAGTTGCGTAATATGACATAACAGTTAACATGACCTATAAAAAAAGATGAACCGAAATATGGTCTCCCGCAAGCCAAGCATGCTCTCTCTACTTCAGCACGAGCAGAGTCCATCCATCCCATCCACACCCAGTCGAGCCTGATGACACCATCCAACTCCATCGGCGCTACAGTGCCATCCTGCAAAATTTTATCATATCATCATTAGCCTCTTCTGTTTAGATCACCAAATGGCTAAAAGTAGCTAAAAAAGCTGCTAAAGTTTATCTCTTGAGAGTGAAACATGACCTTATTTATTTAAATTTTGAAGTGTCAACAGAGAAGACCAAATGATAAGAAGTCACCCAAATATTACATAAACCAATTTACTTAGCGTAAATCTAACAGCTAAAAATAGAGTATCTAAAGTTTTTTACGACAAATTTAATTACGCATGCTTCAAGATATATCTCATAACCGATCTTGTCTAGGTAATAATAAATTGGCAAGATTATTACGAAAGTTGTTCATGTCTTCATTTTCATCTCTGTGGTCCCTATTGGTTGAGATGAACACTCAACCGAAATTGGCGTGTAGTTTCCATCACGATCACACAGGTCAAATTCTACATGTGGCATTGCACTTTCACAAAAAGTCAAACTCTACATCTGACGGTGAAGACGGGGGCACAGATTTCTTTCCATGGGGTCCATGAAAAATTAGCCCACTTTAGCACAGATTTGTGGACTAATTGTTAGTCCATAGATAAGCTAACAATTTACATGCTAAACTTTAGTGATTAATAATTAGCCCTTACAATCTAAACAGACATATATCAATCGATTAGCTCTCCTGGGCTCTGGTTCAGAAGGTGGACTGGTGGCCTCTCCCAAGTCAAATTAAAACGCAAGCTGTACAGAACACTCACTCTGCGACCTGACATACAGCGACTTGCTGGTGCTCAGCACGAAGATCCACTTGGACTCCTCGTTCGTGTTCACCAGATCGTCGCTCTGCTTGTACAGCACCCGACCTTCCTCCACGACGACTTCGTACGTCGCCTTCTCGTTCTGCTCAGCAGTCAGTCAGTCGGATACATACGTACAATTATCTAGGGTCACGCCGCACGTACTGGTCCGAGGTACATGATGAGCTGTGAGTTGAGCTTGCTTCGTGGGCATTTCTGGTGATGCAAGTCTCTGCCTTTGCCGACATCCAACCAGTAGAAGAAGGGCTCGTAGCTGGAGCTCGCGCACCAGATGTCGTAGTAGAGGTGCAGGTTGTGGCCGTAGCGGTGGCGCGGGTCAATCTGAACAAGCAAACAGATGATGAGACAAACAATCCGTCCAATAAAAAAGGCATTTATATATATATGAAATGGATGAAAATGCTTACAGCTTCGAGCTAGTGCTGGAGCGCGAGCTTCTGCACCTTGTCGTCCTTGGAGAGTCCCTTGCCGACCTTGGCGACCCTCCATGAAATGAATGAAGATGCTTACAGCTTCAGGAACTTGTAGGCCTTCTGCAGCGTGGTGGCCGCCTGGTCGAGCTCCACGCGGGGGCGAGGGGAGATGTACTCGATCATGGCCTGTGCCTGCGGGTGCGGGGACACGGACACCACCCGCCATGGGCTATGCTGCTGCTGCGCCAGGGTCCCCGGGCGCACGCCGTTGATCACAGGATGCACATTGAGGTCCAGTGATAGACCTGTATAATCCTCTAGCACAAACCCCTGGAAGGACCACAAGAAACATAAAGTAATTGGACAAGTAGGCCAAATATCAAGAACCTCAACTGTCCCGAATCACTAATTTCTGGGGTGACTATTGGGTCATGCAGATTACAATTCTCAGAATAGAGCAAACAACCCTAATACATAATCCCTCTAGAAACCAACATCAGAAGTCCAAAACTACTAAATAAAGTAACACGCTCGTACCTTGCCAGCTAGCTCAAGGAGTTCCTTTGTGGTCCCACCACATGAATCAGCAATGGTAGTCCATATAATCACAGAAGAAACAGTAAGCATAGTTCAGGCTCTTAATAAGTGAGCAGCCAAGACGCAGCAACAAAGAGTGAGCAGCCAAGAGTTCTATGTTGAACTCTGTGTATTATCTCAATCTGCAATACAAATTTGAGAAAAAATCTACTGTAATGCTTACAGTCAAACAAAGAGTTCTATGTTGAACTCTATGTTCAGGTTGCTTACGACATAAGCTACTGGCCAACTCTATGTTCAGGTTGCTTTAAAATATAATAATTCCACAAATTATACTGATCAATTATCATAATCTGTAGAAGTCCATGTATTAGCTGCTATATCATTATATTATGGTGTTCAACGGTGAGTAGAGACCATTTAGTAACAACAAATTACATCTAGTCTGGTAAAGAACATGTCACTGCCTAACTGATCTATAGTAAGCTCAGTCGACTATTTCTTGACATGGAGCTTACTAAGCTCCATGTCAAGAAATAGTCGACATCGGGGCATCGCCATCATCCCGGCATAGCTCCTCCAATTCAGTCATGAAATCACCCCCATCGGTGGCAGCTGAATCAGCCAGCATCCTATCCTGCATCGCCTGTCCAAACATTAACCAGCACAAACAGTGTTAGAATGGTCACTACTCAAGCTTCCTCAAACCAGGGTTTGAAAAAAGGGTGACTAATATGTTAGGGAGGACCTGGGACTCTCGTAGGCTGTTAACACAGGCTTGCAGCCTGTGGTACTGGTCTCTTGCTTCAGGATACTGATTCATGGAACGCACACGAGCCAGTGCTCTATCCAACCTGCCTGTAGCCTGTTTCCTGCCATCCTTCAAGAAGTCATATTCATCCTCAGCCTCAGCCTTTGCAGGTTGGATCTGCCATGATGGACCTTCAAGTTGTTTCTCAGGTTGGAAACCTCGCAGACCCCTTCCCTTTCTCCTCCACCTCAGTATGACTTTCTCCATGATGCCAACAGACCAGACTACCTTCCGATAGTTTTTCCTTACCTGATGTCCACGTACATGGGCCTAACAAACAAAAGAGTATTCTTAGATACTGGAAAGAAACAAGGGATGGGAATTTTACCGCTACAGTTGTACTTGACAGCCTAATTTAATGTGATGGCTTTAAATCATCATCAAATAAATGTAACGTCTGAAACTGAAACGTTAAGAACTTTGCAGGTAAGTGATAGGCCCAATATCCAAAAGAAGTGCGCCTCAAATAACTACGACAACCACCACCACATACTTTGATTTTTGCCTGTTGTTTCATCAAATACAAAATTATAATTGCCAGTGGCTGGAAAACCTTGCTTCACCATGGAGGTGGAGCTTGGAAAGATTTCCGTAACAAAGAAAAAATGACAGGAGTAGGTCATTAGTTTGATGTAAATGACTACAAACAATGATTTCTCAAATTAACTATGTGAAAAATGGTAGACAGAGTACCAATGTAACCAAACTATTATAGGTTACATGAGATTTCAGACCCAAAAAAGTAGACATGCAAATAGAAATTACCTGTATCTTCACAATTTTCTGCCGGATAAGCATAAACTCTTTTCTTCCTTTCCATCCTCTAAACTTGTTTTGGATACGAACCCAGCTGCGGTATACTCTAGGGGTCGAGGAACTCCACATTTGAGAAGGACCCTTGGAAGAAAAGCTCTACGATTTGCTTCGCGGCCAAACAAATGGCGCTGAAGTTGATGTGCTCAGCTAATCCGCTCGAGAATCCCACAAGCGGATAGAAATTCCGAGTAATCAGTCACGAAGGAGCAGGTCGCACGGCCCAGCAGCAGCCCGGGGTGAATCGGGCGGGGTCAACGCCGCTGGTGCTAAGATCGGCGCCGGCAGCGAAACCGTGCGGCCCCTTGGGACCCAAACCCAGCGACATGGACCAGGAGGAGGAGGAGGGAGGTTTTACCGTTTCCATCTGGAGCCGGCGGCGGCGGCAGGCGTGCCTAAGATTCGGTCCGAGTCGCGCCGGGGACAGTGACGGGATGAGTGGCCATCGCGCATGGAGCGGGCACGGTTTGGTGGCAGGCTGGCTCGGGGTCGGGGTTGGTGGGAGCGCGTCGGCGGATCCCACCATCAGAGAGGGCAGCGCCGTCGAGGGCGAGGGCAGGGGGCGCGCGTTTGGTGTGGGGATGTCGGATCCGGGGAGGGAGCAGTTCGCGGGGGAGGGAGCAGTTCACGGGCGGAATGCGGGATGCGTGGAGGAAGGAGGAAGACGCGCGCGGCAGCGGGCATCACGGCGCCACGGGAGAGGGGGTGTAGCATCGCGGGTGGGGGCGTGGTGAGGCTGGTGGACGCCCTCCATCCACCCTTAAGGATTAGTAGAGATTTCATAATGATTTCGTCTATCAACTTATATAATTTATCATGACCATGAATTATTTACGTGTTATTTGTATGTACGTGCATGAGATATTCGTGTAAATAATTAAACATGGGTACTAGATTCAAAAACATAGGAGGGGTCGTATGGCAAAACGGTTTGTTAAGAAAACACTTGCTCCTGTGAAGAAGCTGCTCCTACAGAGAGACTAGACAGTCCTGTCAAACAGGCCTTCAATCTCAATATTTGCTCGCTTATAGGCTGCTAACAGAAGAGCCTCTGCCTAACCCTAAAAATGGCAAGTCAATATATCGACAATCACCATATACATCAAACAGAGGTTTTGCTGAACTTCCTTGATGGCAGCACTAGGCCCTTTCCATAGGCTGTTGTAGAAGAGCCTCGGCTCGCCATGCATAAGGACACAAACACATCACCAATCAAAGTCAAACTATACAAAGTATATTGGTAACTACTCTCAATGAGTCTTTGAATAAAAAATGGAAGGGCCTCTAGCCAAGACCAACTTTGATCATGGTCGTTTTCTCGTAGACGATGGTGCCACTGTACATGAGGTGAGTGTTGAGCACCAAAAAGAGCCGGACGGTCCGCGGTCCGGACGGTCCGCGCCTATGAAACGGACGGTCCGCGCACGTGCAGAACAAATTAGGGTTCCGAGTTTTTCGCTGTGTTTGTTAGCGAGAATCACGGGATTTGCTCGGAGTTTTGTTGGTAACGGGTCCAGCCCCCCTCCTCTATAAAAGCAGAGGATTACGGCCGATTAGAGCAACGAATCGAACCTTCAACCAATACAATTTACATTTTATCCTAGGAGTAGTTCTAGTCTAGTTTAGGTTTAGTCTTCCAATCCCCAAATCCTCCGCTTCTCTTCGACTCTACATCGATTAGAGGAGTCTAGGTCGGTCTACCCGAGCCTAGACAACTCCTAAGATCTCTCCTCCCTGACGGGTTCCCTCCCAGGAGCGAGATTCAGGCGCCGCCGGCGATCCTCTGCCCCCTGCGCACGCGTGGACCGTCCGGCCGTCAGGCAGGGAACCCTAGCCCCTGCGCCAGGTCGCGGACCGTCCGGCCCCTGGCCGCAGACCGTCCGCGCCTGACCAGAGAGCACCGCCACAGTTCTTGTTGAGTGATTGGCGCTCCAAAAAGGCGTCAACATACTTTTTGGCGACTCCGCTGGGGAAGACAAATATAGACTCATCAAATCGGCCCTCAATGGCCGGTTCAAGGGATAGCTTTGATATTTCCCCAAGCAACATCATAGAGCCGACTTGGGAGACCTTGCTGGCTGACGAATAGCTCCAGTTCAAGGAGCACAAGGAGCACATGATCTAGGAGGCAAAAGCAAAGTTCTTGGCCAACTTCAAAGTGGACAGGAACAACAAGATCGTCCGACATCGGGCGACAGATCCGGCTTCGCTCCGACCCACACCAGATATCTCCAATGTAAGTAATACAAACGAGCTGCAATCTCTTAAGAATTATGTAGATGAACAGCATGCACAAATGCAAAATATCATAGGGGGTATGCAAAACGATTATAGAAGACTAGTGCATGCATTTGATAAATCTAATATCGCAAATTTTCCTTCGCACGACGTTGAATTAGGGCGTAACACGCGTAATACATCGGCTACAGGTTGTTACGACCAGTCACAACCCCTTTATGGGATGCCGATGGACACATACCCTGAGCAACCACAAATCGGCAGCAAATCAGCCGATCTGCACATGCCCGGACCGTCCGCACGTGAGCACGGACCGTCCGGGCCCATTTTTAATGAATTGCCAACACATGTGCCCGAGCCACATCGTTTTGCGCAAAATTCAAACTACCTAGTCGGACCGTCCGCATACCACGACGGATGGTCCGCATATAATCACGGATGGTCCGGGCCAATGTCCGGATAGTCCGTGCATGACCTTTTTGAGGAGGATTGTTGCCCGAATCCTCACCCATCCCAGCAACACTTCCCATCACACTATGCGATGCATCAGCCCAATAATACAAAATTCAGAGCCCAGGAAAGCTTTCCGGCCCCACCTAGAAGGCCAGAAAGAAACGATCAATCCTATGAGCTATATAGGGCAAACGACAATGCACCACATAGCTCAAACCAATGGGGGAAGACAACATGCCAATATCCAGCCAACCCCACCTATGTTTGACCAGAGAGCCGGTGGTCTCGCACCGGATGCCATTGGTATAGTGAGAGAGGAAATAGCTGGGGCGTTCCGAGATAAGCTCGGAGTAAGCATGATCCCTGGGGGGCAATCATATCGGAAACCTTATGACAACCGATTTGATCACCACCCATACCCACAGGGAACCAGGATACCTAAATTCTTAAAATTTTTGGGTGACCAGGGAAAAAACACGCACGAGCACATAGGCCAGTTCTTAGCACAATTAGGAGAATTGGCCGACACGGAAGCATTTCACATGCGTTTATTTTCATTGTCCTTAACAGGACTGCGTTCGTATGGTACGCCACTTTACCTCCTAATTCTATTTCATCATGGGGGGATTTAGAACAAAAATTTCACGACCACTTTTTCTCTGGTGACTATGAGTTAGATTTGGTAGACCTAGTGGCCCTGCGACAGGGGAAAGATGAATCGGTTAATGAATACATCCGAAGGTTCCGGGATATAAGAAATCGATGCTTCCAAATACACTTAGCAGAAAAACAGCTGGCAGGGTTAGCCTTTAATGGACTGCGATATTATTTAAAAGAAAGATTAGAAGGTATCCAATTTTTCACGCTAGCACAATTACACCAGAGAGCTTCGGCCTGTGAAAGCCGAAGCAAAGAGACTGCCAAAACCATTCGTCACAATGTCCATATAGTGGAATGCGACCAAAGTAGCTCGGACGACGAATCAGCAGAGGTATACGTGGCTGAAATGGTTTGGCCAAAACAGGCCAAATCTTCGGCTTGTTCCTCCTTGCAGCCGGTTCAAAAGAAACGACAAGAGGAGGTTAAGTTTACGTTTAATGTTGGTAAGTGTGATAAAATATTTGATGAATTACTCAAAAATGACAACATTAAAATAAATCACAATGTTCCATCCACCGACGAACTAAAAAGTCGTGCATACTGCAAGTGGCATAACTCATTTTCTCATGTCACTAATGATTGTAATGTGTTTCGGCGATAGATTCAATCGGCCATTAACGAGGGACGATTGAAATGTCAGGAAATGCAGGTGAATACAGAGCCCTTTCCGATGAACATGATCGACTTCAAGGGCAAGAAAGTCCTGGTTCGGCCAAACACAGTCGATAAAGGCAAAGGCAAAGAGACAATCATCGGCAATGCAAGAGAGGCCGATGAGAATCATAAAAATTCTTGCAGGAAAGTGGTGGCCGAGAAGACTCTCGATGGAGGGGAAACTCTTAAGGTGACCATCACGACCTCCGACACTGGAGGGCAAGCACTGACCAAGGAGCAGGAGCCCGTGCTGCGCATCCCGGACGGTCCGACACATAGGCACGGATGGTCCGTGACCACACCGGACGGTCCGGAGAATTCCAGCGGACGGTCCGGCCCCACTCAAGACTTGCAACAGCCACGTACCTTCAAACCACGACGACCAGAGATAGGTACGTGGAAAACAAATACATTCAAGGCATCTGGTCGGTTGGTCAAAACTGGCCCGATCATTGATAAATTATTGTCTAAGTACGTGAAAAAGAAGGCCGGCCCCAGGGACCGGCCAGCAAAGCGACCCCGCTCACCTATTCATGAGCAACGTCAGGTAAGGCCGATTGGACCACCTCACCAATCGGAAGAAATGAAAGGTCATACTGTGCAATTGAGACCGAACATACCTGCATGGACACCTCCACCCCCTTATCCGCCTATGCCATATCCATACACATATTTACCTCCACCATATGTCTCAAATCAAATGTGGGGCATGCCACCATAGCCATTTGGGATGCCACAGTACCCCGCTTGGGGGGCGCCCCAAACATCTGTATTCAACAGGTTGGCACCTCCAGTACAAGACCGATTGAGCGTCACTCAATTCGGTCACCAGGCACGGGCCCAACAAGAGTGCCGGAGTACTCGACCTCAAAGGCCGACTAATCCGACAGGGGGGCATATACTTGCAGCGACCGAAAGAACAACAAAAAAGGACATCATCAAAATAGGTACTGTAGATGTTGTCATACAGGAAGATAATAAAGGGCCGATGATTTTTGGTGAATCGGCCAACACAATCAAAAAAGAAGATATGGCTACCATCAAAGCAGCCGATCCAAAATACTCCATGTCTCGATGGTGCCTAGCGAGATTGACACGGTCCCAAAAGCGAAAATTACAATGCCTAAGAGCAAAAGAAAACCAGGAAAAGGAGGCGGAAAAGATATTCAATGATACACATCCATAATACCCGCCACCGCAAAAGAAATGGAGACCAAAGGCCATTGAGGAAAAACAAACGGCTACAGAAATAGAAAATAAAACAACACTTGTGCAGCACCCTGCAGGTATGGAAGACAGCCTGGCTAACAAGGCTAGAGAATCTGCACCAGGCGCGGACCATCCGACCCCTGAGTCCGGACCGTCCGCACCACACTAGGACGCCTCCGACGACATACCGACATAAATGGAGGAGGACGACCTACTGGGAGAAGACCTGGTCGACTACGAAGCCTCTCCAGAGCGCCCAGGTATGGATGTAAATGTTATTACATTTTCTGCCGATTGTACTATTGTCGGCGATGATGAACCTGTTGTTGCCCAGTTTGATTTTGGTCCTAAAGAAGCCGCCTTTACTAAACCAAAGGAATCGGTAAACCATTTAAAGCCGCTCTTCGTGCGCGGTCACATTGATGGGATACCTATTGCTAAAATGTTAGTAGATGGAGGGGCGGCTGTAAATCTAATGCCTTATTCATTATACAGAAAATTAGGTAAACAAGATGACGAACTTGTCAAGACCAACATGACCCTCAGCGGTGTTGGAAGTGATAGTTCGATTAAAGCCAGGGGAGTCACGTCCGTTGAATTAACCATCAGGACTAAGACCCTTGGTACTGCATTCTTCGTCGCCGATGTAGAAGGAAATTACAGTCTAATCCTAGGTAGAGATTGGATTCATGCCAACCAATGTATACCTTCTACGTTACATCAAATGTTAATACAATGGGTAGGCGATGATGTAGAACAGGTACATGCTGATGTATCGGCCTGTATCGCTATGGCTGATGCCCCTGTACTCTGGACTTATGAGACTGCTACATGTCTCATAGGAGTAGATTTTTCTGATTACCAGTTCATAAGTATAGATAAAAAGGGTTTCATTCCTGTAATGCTAGAGCCGATGGAGAATCGGCTAAATCCTAAGTAAAGTTTAAATGATGAGTGCACACAAAATTTATGAGTCCTTGGTCACGGACAGTTCAGTTTCTAAAGCCGGATCGTCTGGTCTTTCACCAAACAGTTCGGACTTTAAGACGGTATTATGGATGATCCGACCCCCATGATCGGAGAGTCCGCCATCACACAAAGAACATCTGATTCCTCTATGGGGGACATGATAGAGGAATTCAGAGATCTTGATAAACTAGTACAGGGGTTTACATCGACCGATCCTTTGGAGGAGATCGACATAGGAGATGGTAAAACTCCAAGGCCGACTTTTATAAACAAGACCCTGGAGACCGATTCTAGAAGTGAAATGATCTGTCTATTGAAAGAATATTCGGATTGCTTTGTTTGGAATTACACTGAGATGCCGGGACTAAGCCGAGAGATTGTAGAGCGTCGGCTGCTCATTAAGTCCGGTTTCAGACCTTTCAAGTAGAGAGCTAGAACATTTCATCCAGATCTTCTCCCATGAATCAAGGACGAAATCCACCGGCTGCTAGAAGCTAATTTTATTAGACCTTACAGATACGCAGAGTGGGTCTCCAATATTGTGCCGATGGAGAAGAAGGAGTCAAGTAAGATTAGAGTATGCATTGATTTTTGCAATTTAAATAGAGCAACTCCTAAAGATGAATATCCCATGCCCATAGCCGATACATTAATCAATAATGCGTCAGGAAATAGAATTATTAGCTTTCTTGATGGTAATGCCGGATATAATCAGATTTTTATGGCCGAAGAGGATGCGTCTAAAACGACCTTTATATGTCCAGGCTTCATCGGTTTATTTGAGTGGGTTGTCATGACATTTGGTTTGAAAAATGCTGGTGCTATTTATCAGATGGCTATGAATTTGATCTTTCACGAGCTGTTATGAAACACTGTGGAAGTCTACATTGATGATATTATAGTAAAATCGACTGAGTTTAGGTCTCATATTGCTGATTTACGTAAAGCCTTTGATAAAATGCATCGGTATGGTTTGAAAATGAACCCGCGTAAATGTGCTTTCGGAGTATCGGCTGGTAAGTTTTTAGGATTTATCATCCATGAACATGGTATAGAAATAGACCCTGACCGAATCAAGTCTATTCGGAATGTGGGACCTCCGACCTGTAAGGTTGAAGTGCAAAAGTTTCTCGGCAAGGTAAATTATTTACGAAGGTTTATTTCTAACCTAGCCGGAAAGATTGATGCCTTCACCCCTATCCTTCGGCTTAAATATGATGCCGAATTCACTTGGGGGCAGAATAGCAGGAAGCATTTGATCTCATCAGAAAATACTTGTCTTCAGCTCCTGTATTAAAAGCACCACAAGTAGGAGGACCATTTCGATTATACATTGCAGCTGAAGATAAGGTTATTGGGGCTGTTCTGACACAAGAGACTGAGGGAAAGGAGCATGTGGTGACATATTTAAGTCGGAGGTTGGTGGATGTGGAAACAAGGTACACTTTTATTGAGAAGTTATGTTTATGCTTATTTTATGCATGCACCAAGTGTAGATGTTATTTACTATCTAGTCATTGCACTGTTTCTGGTCAAGCCAATGTGATCAAATACATGTTGCATAACCTAATTATGAGTGGTAGAATTGGTAAGTGGGCTTATGCACTCATAGAATATGACTTGGCCTATGAACCATTGAAATCTATGAAAGGCTAGGTCGTAGCGGATTTTATTGTAGAACATCGGATTAATGATACTCATAAACTAGACATGTCATACCTCACTATTACTCCTTGGACTTTATATTTTGATGGATCGGTTTGCAATGAAGGGCAAGGAATTGGCATTGTACTTGTTTCACCAAGCAACGTCTCCTTCGACTTCTCTAGCCAATTGAAAACTTATTGCACTAACAATCAAGCCGAATATGAGGTCCTTTTGTTCGGTTTGGAACTTTTAAGTTGTATGGGAGTAAAACATGTGAAGGCATTTGGTGATTCTCAGCTGATTGTCCAACAGGTGTTAGAAGAATATCAATGTTTTGATGGTACTCTAAATAGTTACCTTGAAAAATGTTGGGGCATAATTCATTCTTTTGACGAATTCAGTATTCGGCATATATCTATGTTTGAGAATCATAGAGCTAACAATTTGGCACAAGATGCATCAGGTTATCGGATAAAGCGAGGGAGATTTCATAACACTGAAAATCTGATAACCGGTGCAGGGCCAATTCCCTAGGTCGCGGACCGTCCGCGTGAAGACGCCGGACCGTCCGGGGTTACCAGGAAAGTTCTCCTAATTGATTCGGCTGATAATGAAGCTGATGCAAGTGATTGGAGGACGCCTATAGCTAATTATTTACGAAATCCCAATATCAGGACAGATAAGAACATTCGGCGTATGACTTTTAAGTATGTCTTGATGAGTGATGAACTCTACCGCCGAACAGTCAACGACATCCTGCTTAAGTGCTTGGGCCTAGATGATGCTATATTAGCCATGGCCGAAGTACATGAAGGAATTTGTGGTACCCATCAATCGACTCCAAAGATGAAGTGGCTATTGCGAAGGTCTGGTTTTTATTGGTCGAACATGATAGCTGATTGCTTCAAGTACTACAAGGGTTGCCAAGTGTGTCAAAAATTCGGCGACCTACAGTTGGTCCCTGCAGCCAAATTACATCCTATCATCAAGCCTTGGCCTTTCAGAGGATGGGGATTAGACTTTATCGGAGAAATTCATCCTTCATCATCAAAGGGGCATCAGTTCGTGTTAGTTGCCACTGACTACTTTACCAAATGGATTGAAGCCGTTGCTCTGAAGAACATGACACACAAGGAGGTAATTGAGTTCATAACTGAGCATATTATTCATAGATTCAGCATTTCCCAGACCTTGACTACAGATCAAGGGACTTCTTTTATGTCAAAGGAGGTACGTGAATTTGCTGAATCATATAGAATTAAGTTGCTTAATTTTTCTCCATATTATGCTCAGGCCATTGGACAGGCCGAGTCTAATAATAGAACGTTGATTAACTTGATAAAAAAGAAGATATCCGATAATCCTAAGCATTGGCATAAGATTTTGTCCGAAGCTTTATGGGCTCACAGAATATCTAAACATAGTGCTACTAAAGTGTCTCCTTTTGAGCTTGTCTATGGGCAGGAAGCAGTGTTGCCTGTGGAAATAAGTTTAAATGTTGTCAGGTTCGCCAAGCAAAATGATCTAACTGTCATTGATTATTATAATTCAATGATGGATAATATCGATGAGGTGACCGACAAGAGGGTGATAGCTTTGGGAGCAATAGAAAAGGATAAGATTATGGTAGCCAGGGCCTACAACAAGAAGGTCAAAGCAAAGTCATTTCAAGTAGGGGACCTGGTGTGGAAGACCATCCTGCCGCTAAGGAACAAAGACCAGAAGTTTGGGAAGTGGTCGTCAAGCTGGGAGGGTCCTTATAAAGTAAAACAGGTAATGTCTGGTAACGCCTATTTATTACAGACATTACAAGGCAAAGATTTACCCAAGGCTTTGAATGGACGTTTTCTCAAACAGTACCATCCTAGTATGTGGCAAGATGCCTAAGAAAACCGATGTAATCGCATCGAGTTAATTGCTTTTGGTTTGCTCAGCTCCACCAAAAGGCAGGGGGCATATGTTGAGCACCAAAAAGAGCCGGACGGTTCGGCCCTGAGGCCGGACGGTCCGCACACGCGCAGAACAGATTAGGGTTCCGAGTTTTTTTGCTGTGTTTGTTGGCGAGAATCACGGGATTTGCTCAGAGTTTTGTGGTAATGGGTCCAGCCCCCTCCTCTATAAAAGCAGAGGATTACGACCGATTAGAGCAACGAATCGAACCTTCAACCAATACAATTTACATTTTATCCTAGGAGTAGTTCTAGTCTAGTTTAGGTTTAGTCTTCCAATCCCCAAATCCTCCGCTTCTCTTCGACTCTACGTCAATTAGAGGAGTCTAGGTCGGTCTACCCGAGCCTAGACAACTCCTAGGATCTCTCCTCCCTGATGGGGTCCCTCCCGGGAGCAAGATTCAGGTGCCGCCGGCGATCCTCCGCCACCCCTGCGCACGCGTGAACCGTCCGGCCGTCAGACAGGGAACCCTAGCCCCTGCGCTAGGTCACGGACCGTCTAGCCTCTGGCCACGGACCATCCGCGCCTGACTAGAGAGCACCGCCACGCTTCTTGTTGAGTGATTGGCGCTCCAAAAAGGCATCAATAGTGAGACAATGGTTTGAAGGTTTTATACTTGGGGTTGTCTTACCTTCTGCAAATCAAGTTTTTTTATCTTTGAATAAAATGGATTATGCTACCCATTAAGTCAAAAAATCTATAAATCGTTTCTATTCTGGCTAGTTTGCACTAAATCCACAAGAGCATACCTCCCTCCTAATTTGTCACAAATGTTGGCCAATGTGAATTGCAAACCAGACCAATTTTGGTTTGTTTTGATTTATTTTTTTCAAGGGCACCTTGCATGACAACACAAAGAAAAGCAAAATTTATACATATATTATGCCACTAAATTCTTGTTCTTCAATATTATTGTAGTTAGCAAACCGATTTTTGTGCACCAATTCTTGCAGAAGCTATTCTGTTAGGTAGTGCCTATGTGAGTAATTTAAGGATTACAGTGCCATCTTGTTGGTCACCTGCTAGGATTTATGAGGAGAACCATGCCAACATAATTAAAATGACAAGGTCTTCTTCCCTTTAATCCACTCATGAAAAAGAGATAGATTAAAGGGAGAAAACTAAAGCAGACATGAATGCATAATAAGATGACAGTCAAAGATGTTTGGATAGTGAATTGTGAGCTTATTCTTTTATTCGTCTTTCTTTGGTTACATGTGATTACATGTGTACCTTCAGAGTGTTCGAAGGATGTTCGAAGATACCAGCGCCCTAGAGCTTCGGATCGCTCGTATGAAATTACAATCATGACCTTGAACCCTATACATGTGAACTACAAAGTCTGTTAAGGGTATCACCGTCCTTTCCTCTTGAAAACACGGTGCACACGTTGATCGATCCCTCCTTTGTTTCCTTGTTGCTTACTTCAGAGGCCACAGAGTGCTTCATCCAAGCATTAACGCAAAAGCTTCTATTTTCCTTCTTTAACCTACAGAGGTTTGAGAGCACCTAGAGGGGGTGGGGTGAATAGGTGATCCTGTAAAACTTAACAACTAATAGCCACAAAACTTGGTTAAGTGTTAGAATGATAAAACCAAGTAGCTATAGAGCAAGCTCTTGCGAAATACAATAATCACACATAAAAGCAATCACAAGAGACACAAGAGTTATCCCGTGATTCGGCCAAGTAATACTTGCCTACTTCCACGTTATGGCGTCCCAATGGACGAGGGTTGCACTCAACCCCTTTCAAGTGATCTAATGATCAACTTGAATACCACGGTGTTCTTCTTTCTTATACTTTCTCCCGTTTGCGAGGAATCTCCACAACTTGGAGTCTCTCGCCCTTACAATTGATGATCACAAAGAAGCACGGAAGTAAGGGAGGGAAGAGCAACGCACACAAGACTCAAAACGAGAGTACAATCACGCACACAAGTCACAACTTGAGCTCTAAGTTCAACACACGGAGTTCTCGACTCAAGAGGAGCTCAAATTGCTAGCACAAAGAATCAAATGCGTGGGAGTGGAGTCTAGATGCTTAGAAATGATCAAAGAATGCTTGTGTAACTCCTCCATACGCCTAGGGGTCCCTTTTATAGCCCTAAGGCAGATAGGAGCCGTTGGAGGCAACTTTGGAAGGCAAATCTTGCCTTCTGTCGGGTGGCGCACCGGACAGTCCGGTGCGCCACCGGACAGTCCCTGTAGCTGTCCGGTGCGTGATCTCCTTCCTTTTATAGCGCATCCGACCGTTGCAGATTTGCGGCAGTTGGCACACCGGACACTGTCCGGTGCACACCGGACAGTCCGGTGCCCCTTGCCGACCGTTGGCGCGTCCACGCGTCACGCGCGGATTGCGCGGCCGACCATTGGCGCAGTCGACCGTTGGCTCACCGGACAGTCCGGTGCCTCACCGGACAGTCTGGTGAATTTTAGCCGTACGTCGTTGAACGATTCCCGAGAGCGACGACTTCGCCGCGGACGACTCATCGGACAGTCCGGTGCACCACCGGATAGTCCGGTGATTTATAGCCGTACACTGCCGTCGAGTCCCGAGAGCGGACTATTCACCGAGACTGGTCCTGGCGCATCGGACACTGTTCGGTGCACCACCGGACAGTCCGGTGCACCCAGACCGAGCTGCATTTGGCTGTACACAGCCAACTCCATTCCAAACCAATTTCTCCTGTTTCTAGCACTTAGACACAATACATTAGTACTCAAATCAATGTACTAAGTCTAGAAACATACCTTGTAACTTGATTTGCACTTCTTGAGTCTTTGGCACAAATTAACACTTAGAACATTTGTGTTGGGCACTTAATCACCAAAACACTTTAGAAATGGCCCAAGGGCACATTTCCCTTTCAATCTCCCCCTTTTTGGTGATTTATGCCAACACATCAAAAAGCAACTAAAAGAAGTGCAATATCAATGCAATTGAGAACAAGAATTGTTTTTGATTCAAATTTGACATATTTGGATCATTCTTTGCCACCACTTGGTTTGTTTTTGAAATCAAACTCATTTTCCTATCTCTAAGTCAAACACACTTGTTGAGGCATAAAGAGAGGTATTCCAAGAGAATTTGATCAAAGATCCAAAAGCTCCCCCTTTTCCCATAATCAAACGTTCTCCCCAACTTTTGACAATAAGAGACAATAAGAGTATTTTGAACAAAACAAAGGTTCTAACTCTACTATTTTCAAAATTCTCAAGTGGTAGCTGATCCATTTGCTTTGGCCTTTAATTTCTCCCCCTTTGGCATTAAGCACCAAAACGGGATTATTCTTGGCCCTTTAACCCCATTGCCTCACCAAAATTGTCAATGAAGAGCAAAAGGCAATAAGATCATAGATATGAACTTGGAGTGAATACCGGAGTGCAGTGGAAGTCTTTGCATGGTCCAAGTTCACCTTTCCCTTTCAATCCACCTTTGAGACTAAAACAAGAACTCAAACACCAGGTTAGTCTTAAAGGGTCAAGTTGTAGCATGCCTCCCCCTAAATAAGTGCATCACTTGCAAATGGACTTGTGAGGTCCGGGGATCATGTTTACAACTTGAGCACCACAAATGAACAAAATAGATTGAAATGCATAAATTACATGATCAAAGGCATAAAACACATGTATGCTATAGATCAATCCAAGTTACACGAATCTAAGACATTTAGCTCACTACGCAGCCTGCAAAAGGTTTTCTCATCTAAAGGCTTGCTAAAGATATTGGCTAGCTGGTTCTCGGTGCTAATATAGAACACTTCGATATCTCCCTTTTGCTGGTGGTCTCTTAAAAAGTGATGCCAGATGTCTATGTGCTTAGTGCGGCTATGTTCAACAGGATTATCCACCATGCGGATTGCACTCTCATTGTCACATAGGAGTGGGACTTTGCTCAGATTGTAGCCAAAGCCCTGGAGGGTTTGCCTCATCCAAAGTAGTTGCGCGCAACACTGTCCCGCGGCAACATACTCGGCCTCAGCGGTGGATAGGGCAACTGAAGTTTGTTTCTTTGAACTCCAAGACACCAGGGACCTTCCTAGGAATTGGCACGTCCCTGATGTACTCTTCCTATCAACCTTGCACCTGGCATAATCGGAGTCTGAATATCCAATCAAGTCAAAGGTAGACCCCTTTGGATACCAGATCCCGAAGCAAGGCGTAGCAACTAAATATCTAAGAATCCGCTTAACGGCCACAAGGTGACACTCCTTTGGGTCGGATTGATATCTAGCACACATGCATACGCTAAGCATAATATTCGGTCTACTAGCACATAAATAAAGCAATGACCCTATCATAGACCGGTATGCCTTTTGATCAATAGACTTACCTCCTTTGTTGAGGTCGACATGTCCGTCGGTTCCCATTGGTGTCTTTGCGGGCTTGGCGTCCTTCATCCCAAACCGCTTGAGCAAGTCTTGTGTGTACTTCGTTTGGGAGATGAAGGTGCCGTCCTTGAGTTGCTTCACTTGGAATCCAAGGAAGTAGTTCAACTCGCCCATCATCGACATCTCAAATTTCTGAGTCATCACCCTACTAAACTCCTCACAAGACTTTTGGTTAGTAGAACCAAATATTATGTCATTGACATAAATCTGGCACACAAATAAGTCACCATCACAAGTCTTAGTGAAAAGAGTTGGATCGGCTTTCCCAACCTTGAAAGCATTAGCAATAAGGAAATCTCTAAGGCATTCATACCATGCTCTTGGGGCTTGCTTAAGTCCATAGAGTGCCTTAGAGAGCTTACACACATGGTTGGGGTACCGTTCATCCTCAAAGCCAAGGGGTTGCTCTACGTATACCTCCTCCTTGATTGGCCCGTTGAGAAAAGCACTCTTCACATCCATTTGGAACAACCTGAAAGAATGGTGAGCGGCATAGGCTAACAAAATGCGAATAGACTCTAGCCTAGCCACAAGAGCAAAAGTCTCCTCAAAGTCCAAACCTGCGACTTGGGCATAACCTTTTGCCACAAGTCGAGCCTTGTTCCTTGTCACCACCCCATGCTCGTCCTGTTTGTTGCGGAACTCCCACTTGGTTCCCACAACGTTTTGCTTGGGACGTGGCACCAGGGTCCAAACTTCATTTCACTTGAAGTTGTTGAGCTCTTCCTGCATGGCCAACACCCAGTCCGGATCTAGCAAGGCCTCTTCTACCCTGAAAGGCTCAATAGAAGAGACAAACAAGTAATGCTCACAAAAATTAGCTAGACGTGAGCGAGTTGTTACTCCCTTGCTTATATCACCCAAAATCTGGTCGACGGGATGATTCCTTTGAATCGTCGCTCGGACTTGAGTTGGAGGGGCCCGAGGTGCTTTTTCCTCCACAACATGGTCTTCTTGTGCTCCCCCTTGATCACACGCCTCCTCTTGAGGAACCTGTTCATCATCTTGAGTTGGGGGATGCACCAATGTTGAGGAAGAAGGTTGATCTTGCTCTTTGTGTCCGTTGGAACATCATCTTCATCTATATCATCAAGATCAACTTGCTCTCTTGGAGAGCCATTAGTTTCATCAAATACAACATCGCTAGAGACTTCAACCAAACCGGATGATTTGTTGAAGACTCTATACGCCTTTGTATTTGAGTCATAACCTAGCAAAAACCCTTCTACAGCTTTGGGAGCAAATTTAGAGTTTCTACCTTTCTTTACTAGAATGTAACATTTACTCCCAAATACACAAAAGTATGACACATTGGGTTTGTTACCGGTTAGAAGTTCGTACGAGGTCTTCTTGAGGAGGCGATGAAGGTAGACCCGATTTATGGCGTGGCAAGCTGTGTTCACAGCTTCCGACCAAAACCGCTCGGGCGTCTTGAATTCTCCAAGCATCGTCCTCGCCATGTCGATAAGCGTCCTGTTCTTCCTCTCTACCACACCGTTTTGCTGTGGTGTGTAGGGAGCGGAGAACTCGTGCTTGATTCCTTCCTCCTCAAGGTACTCCTCCACTTGTAAGTTCTTGAACTCGGACCCATTGTCGCTTCTTATCTTTTTCACCTTGAGCTCAAATTCGTTTTGAGCTCTCCTTAGGAAGCGCTTAAGGGTCCCTTGGGTTTCTGATTTATCCTGCAAAAAGAATACCCAAGTGAAGTGGGAAAAATCATCAACAACAACAAGACCATACTTACTTCCCCCGATGCTGAGGTAGGCGACGGGTCCGAAGAGGTCCATATGAAGTAGCTCCAAAGGTCTTGATGTGGTCATCAAATTCTTGCTGTGATGAGTACTTCCCACCTGTTTGCCTGCTTGACAAGCTGCACAAGGTCTATCTTTTTCGAAAAACACATTTGTTAGACCTAACACATGTTCTCCCTTTAGAAGTTTGTGAAGGTTCTTCATCCCAACATGTGCTAGACGGTGATGCCATAGCCAGCCCATGCTAGTCTTAGCAATTAAGCATGCATCTAGATTGACCTCCTCCTTCGAAAAATCAATTAAATAGAGTTTGCCATCTAGTACACCTTTAAAAGCTAGTGAACCATCACTCCTTCTAAAGACAGACACATCTACATTTGTAAATAGACAATTATAACCCATGTTACATAACTGACTTACAGATAATAAGTTATACCCGAGCGATTCAACTAAGAACACATTTGAAATAGAATGCTCAGATGAAATAGCTATTTTTCCTAGTACTTTAACCTTGCCTTGGTTCCCATCTCCAAAGATGATCGAATCTTGGGAATCTTTGTTCTTGACGTAGGAGGTGAACATCTTCTTCTCCCCCGTCATATGGTTTGTGCATCCGCTGTCGATAATCCAGCTTGAGCCCCCGGATGCATAAACCTGCAAGGCCAATTAGGCTTGGGTTTTAGGTACCCAACTCTTGTTGGGTCCTACGAGGTTAGTAACAATAGCCTTTGGGACCCAAATGCAAGTCTTGTCTCCCTTGCATTTGGCCCCCAACTTCTTAGCAACCACTTTCTTATTTCTATATGAAAGTACAAAAGCAGTATTGCAAGCATGGAAAACAGTAGCAGATTCATTATGCATTTTCCTAGGCACATGATGAATAACATTTCCCTTCCTAGGCCTACTTCTACCATGCACAAAAGTAGAACTTGAAGCAATCATAGCATGTGAATCATAAGCATCATAACTCCTATTATAATGAGCATTCCTAGAAAATTTTCTATCATAAATGAACGCATGATTCCTTTGAATGCTACTAGCCATAGGGGCCTTCCCTTTCTCCTTGTTAGGAATGGGAGCCCTTTGGCTTGTTAAGTTCTTGGCTTCCTTGTGAAAGCCAAGCCCATCCTTAATTGAGGGGTGTCTACCAATTGTGTAGGCATCCCTAGCAAATTTTAACTTATCAAAGTCACTTTTGCAAGTCTTAAGTTGAGCATTAAGACTTGCTACTTCATCATTCAATTTTGTAATAGCAATGAGATGTTTATTACAGGCATTAACATCAAAATCCTTGCATCTATTGCAGATAACAACATGTTCTACACATGAACTAGATTTATTAGCTACTTCTAGCTTGGCATTTAGTTCATCATTAATACTCTTTAAGCTAGAAATAGACTCATGACAAGCAGATATTTCAGAAGATAGAATTTTATTCCTTTTAGTTTCTAAAGCAAGAGATTTTTGTACTCTAACAAATTTAGCATGCTCTTCATACAAAATGTCTTCTTGCTTCTCTAAAAGTCTACCCTTTTCATTTAAGGCATCAATTAATTCATTAATTTTATATACCTTTGTTGTATCTAACCCCTTAAATAAATCAGTATAATCTACTTCATCATCATCACTAGATTCATCATCGCTTGAAGTAGTATACTTAGGAGTTTCTTGAACGTTTACCTTTTTCTCCTTTGCCATGAGACAGGTGTGGCGTTCATTGGGGAAGAGAGAGGACTTGTTGAAGGCTGAGGCAGCGAGTCCTTCATCATCAGAATCAGAAGACGAGCAGTTGAGTCCCATTCCTTTCCGATGTGTGCCTCGCCCTTTGCCTTCCTATAGCTCTTTTCTTCTCTTTCTTCCCGCCCTTTCCTTGTTCCTGGTCACTAGAGTTATCGGGACAATTTGCTATGAAATGACCAGTCTTACCACATTTAAAACAGGAGCGCTTTCCCTTTGCTTTGCTCTTGTTGGGATGCTCCTTTCGTCCTTTTAGCACCGTCTTGAAGCTCTTGATGATGAGGGCCATTTCATATTCATTCAGCCCGACAGCTTCAACTTGTGCCACCTTGCTAGGTAGCACCTCCCTGCTGCTGCTTGTTGCCTTGAGTGCAACGGGTTAGGCCTCATAGATGGGCATTGGGCCATTCAATGCATCATCAACGTATCTTGCTTCCTTGATTATCATACGCCCACTCACAAACTTTTCGAGTATTTCCTCGGGCGTCATCTTTGTGTACCTAGGATTCTCACGGATTGAGTTCACAAGATGAGGGTCAAGGACAGTAAAAGACCTGAGCATAAGTCGGACGACGTCGTGGTCCGTCCATCTCGTGCTTCCATAGCTCCTGATCTTGTTGACCAGGGTCTTAAGCCTGTTGTAAGTTTGCGTCGGCTCCTCCCCCTGATCATCGCGAACCTTCCCAGCTCGCCTTCCACCAACTCCATTTTGGTGATTATGGTGACGTCATTCCCCTCATGTGAAATCTTGAGGGTGTCCCATATTTGCTTGGCGTTGTCCAAGCCGCTCACCTTGTTGTATTCGTCCCTGCACAATGATGCTAACAAAACTGTGGTAGCTTGTGCATTCTTATGGATTTGTTCGTTGATAAACACAGGGTTATCCGTACTATCAAATTGCATTCCATTCTCAACTATCTCCCAAATACTAGGATGGAGAGAGAAAAGGTGACTCTAAAAAGCATAGTCCTCTCCATCAAAGTGTGGAGGTTTACCAAGAGGAATAGAAGGCAAATGGGCATTGGAATTATACGGAATATGAGAATAATCAAAAGAAAAGTTTGAGTTAACCGGTTTCTTTTTCTCGTCGTAGTCGTCGTCTCTTTGGGAAGAAGAGGACTCGTCGCTGTCGTAGTAGACGATCTTCTTGATGCGCCTCTTCTTCTTTCCATCCTTCTTCTTATGACTCGAGCCAGAATCGGTGGGCTTGTCATCCCTCGACTCGTTGAAGATGGACTCTTTCTCCTTATCATTGACCACCATCCCCTTTCCCTTAGGATCCATCTCTTCGGGCGATTAGTCCCTTTCATGAAGAGAACGGTTCTGATACCAATTGAGAGCACCTAGAGGGGGGGTGAATAGGTGATCCTGTAAAACTTAACAACTAATAGCCACAAAACTTGGTTAAGTTTTAGAATGATAAAACCAAGTGGCTATAGAGCGAGCTCTTGCGAAATACAATAATCACACAGAAAAGCAATCACAAGAGACACGCGAGTTATCCCATGGTTCGGCCAAGTAATACTTGCCTACTTCCACGTTGTGGCGTCCCAATGGATGAGGGTTGCACTCAACCCCTTTCAAGTGATCCAATGATCAACTTGAATACCATGGTGTTCTTCTTTCTTATACTTTCTCCCGTTTGCGAGGAATCTCCACAACTTGGAGTCTCTCGCCCTTACAATTGATGATCACAAAGAAGCATGGAAGTAAGGGAGGGAAGAGCAACGCGCACAAGACTCAAAACAAGAGTACAATCACGCACACAAGTCACAACTTGAGCTCTAAGTTCAACACACGGAGTTCTCAACTCAAGTGGAGCTCAAATTGCTAGCACAAAGAATCAAATGCGTGGGGGTGGAGTCTGGATGCTTAGAAATGATCAAAGAATGCTTGTGTAACTCCTCCATGCGCCTAGGGGTCCCTTTTATAGCTCCAAAGCAGCTAGGAGCTGTTGGAGGCAACTTTGGAAGGCAAATCTTGCCTTCTGTCGGGTGGCGCACCGGATAGTCCGGTGCGCCACCAGACAGTCCCTGTAGCTGTCCGGTGCGTGATCTCCTTCCTTTTATAGCGCATCCGACCGTTGCAGATTTGTGGCAGTTGGCACACCGGACACTGTCTGGTGCACACCGGACAGTCCGGTGCCCCCTGCCGACCGTTGGCGCGCCCATGCGTCGCGCATGGATTGCGCGGCCGACCGTTTGCGCAGTCGACTGTTGGCTCACTGGACAGTCCGGTGAATTTTAGTCATACGCCGTTGAACGATTCCCGAGAGCGACAACTTCACCGCGGACGACTCACCAGACAGTCCGGTGCACCACCGGACACTCCGGTGATTTATAGCCGTACACCGCCGTCGAGTCCCGAGAGCGGACTGTTCACCGAGACTGGTCCTGGCGCACCGAACACTGTCCGGTGCACCCAGACCGAGCTGCATTTGGCTGTACACAGCCAACTCCATTCCAAACCAATTTCTCCTGTTTCTAGCACTTAGACACAATACATTAGTACTCAAATCAATGTACTAAGTCTAGAAACATACCTTGTAACTTGATTTGCACTTCTTGAGTCTTTGGCACAAATTAACACTTAGAACATTTGTGTTGGGCACTTAATCACCAAAACACTTTAGAAATGGCCCAAGGGCACATTTCCCTTTCAAGGTTACTGCGATGAAGGTCAATTTGTTATTCCTGAAACAAACCATGAAGCGATTAAGATTTGTTAGTTTGAGGATCTTCGACAAAGGCACACCTCCAACACATATGTACTTGGTGGAACATGCTGATGATCAATACCGCTAAGCAATGTCCTTGACATCTATGTATTCATGGCCCTATTTGTTTCAGTTTTTTTGTTGATTCTGGCCATTAGAAGCTACTACTGACTGCAAAACGTCTAGCTTTTGAGATAGCTTCTATGAGAATCATTTTGATGAAAATCGTCCGAAATCAACGTGAAAACACAATTTGTCGAGTCATCGCGACAGAAGCAATATGTCACTTCCTAGTTTCTAAAACCTTATAGAACTATTCATCTTCCTCTGCATATAATCTCCACAATACTTAGATCTCCCCATAATCAGATTCTCCCAACAGTTAGATTCTCATAAAAGCCCGTCAAAAAAAGTTGAACCAAATAGGCCCCATATTTTCTAAGCTAATTCTCGCATAAGTAGTAGCCAGGCATGACACTAAAGATAATAGGTTCACAATTTTACTGAACATGGAACCTAGCCACATTGATTGAGTATAGAATTTCATGTGTTTTAAATTATCATAGAATTTGCCAATAATCTTCCTTGCATTGTTTTATGGGATACATGGATGGTGGAGCATTGGTTTCTCATATGGAGTGTGGGTTGCTTCGCTAGTGGCTTCTGAGTTTTTGGTTGTTACTACAGTGTTACTACAATATTTTTGTCTCTATGGATTGCAGCTGCAACAGTCTAAACATCCGTCTTTAATTCGAAGCAAACAACCCTGCATCTCAAACATGGAAGACTTACTTTGGGCTATCCTAAAGTGAAACACCAAAGGTTTGCCACTGTTGTCATGTGGCATATACAATAGTTTCATGCCGCTCATTTAGTAGAAGACTCTGTTTTGTTAATTAAAACTATCATGGATACCAACTTCATCCTATACATGACCAAACTAGAGGTTTGGGTAGGACCAGGGGGAAAATCTGATTAAAATCTTTGGCCTGTGGTTTGTCAGGTCTAGAGATGTAAATGATACAAATATTATCCGTCTATATTCAAATTTAATCCTTTAAGAGGGTTGAGATCCAATCTGTATCTAAGTTCAAGTATTCAGTATCCGATCCATATTTGATCTATATTTATATTTGTATACTTAAAGTTTGATATTTAAGATGTTGATATCTATTCAAATTTTATCTGACACGACTTGATGATATTCATATCTAAAGATAAAATATAAAAACAAATATGGAACAACTAATATATGTCTGTATACGATCCGATTGCATCTCTAGTCAGGTCAGCCTATTCCTCCATTTGTCCTGGAAGGCTCAACAACATGTTTTTCAATTAAAAGAAGAGAATAAAAGAGGAGAAATATTGGGATCGGACAACAAATATTAAAAGGTTGACGTGGCATTTCCCACGGGTGTAGGTTTAATACGGATGCGAGTCTAATATTAACATCACGGGTACCGGTTTATATACACCTTGTACCCACATGTTCTATTGTTAACCTCATATATCATAGATATCATGAGTCACACTGCGCACTGACTTGTCTGCTGCTAAATCAAACATTTCTTTTTGTTTTCCCCACGACTGTTCCAGAAGCACAAGGAAAATTAATTGTAGTCTCAGTAGCACGGGATAGTACTGAGTTATATGGGGACCTCTTAAAAAAGAGGTAGCAATGGTTAGGGCATCTCATTAATGAATAGTTTCAGATTGAAGCAAATACTGGTGATTGACTAATAATGAACAAATAGTGGAATATAAAGATGATCTACCTGCTGCCGAGCTCCTATTGGGCTTTTTTGATTCAGCTTTTTTCTGACCAGCTTTTCTGAGAATCTGACTGTGGAGTATCGTAGGGATTACATGCGGAGGAAGATGAAGTGGTCCAAAGGGTTTAGGATCTAAAAAGCGACGGATTCCTACTATCGTGGCAACTCGACCGATTCTGTGTTCGTATTGATTTTAAACGGTTTTTATCAAAGCAATTCTTATACAAGCGGGCTGAAAAGATGAAGCGTTTGACAGTCCGTAACAGCTTTTGGTAGCCAGAAGCCGAGAAAAGCCCAAACAAACAGAGCCATTGTGTGGCGCTCTGTCCCGTGGCTTGTGTGACCTGCCTCATGGTACCCCGTTCCAAAATGATTGTATTGGTCTGATATATTTCAACTTCAGCAAATATAAATTAGTGAAATAAGGGTGAAATGTTGTTTTCGACTTAAGTATTATTATATACAAGCATAATTTATTAATACTATTATATTCTAGAGAAGCTTTATAGAGAAGCATAATTTATCAATATTATTATGGAGAATCCACTTGTAACGGATACCATAATAGCAAAACACTCCTCAGAGCATCTCCAACAAGAAATTCTAAAATAGAGCCTTAGAAATTAAAATAGGACCGTATTTAAAATGTTTAGGACTTCGAAAGAAATTTTTACTCCAACAGTTAGGCCTTAAATAATGCTATTTAGGAAATAAATCACGTTGTTAGAAAATAAATATTTGTAGATTAAGAGAAAAGAAGGATAGGGTTCCAATATATAAGGTATTATATTTAAGACCCGAGTGTGATATCCTGGCCTCTGGAATGGTGATATCCTGGTCCAAGGCTTAATAGAATTAATAGAGTATCCATACCAATAAGGTGCATCTTCTTTTTCGGAAGGCTATCTGGAAAGAAATTCCAAGTTAAGCGTGTTTGGTTTGGAGCAATTTGGGATAGGTGACCGACTGAGAATTTTTATCGGGTGCGCATGAATGAGGACAAAGCGCGTACAAAAGACTCGTGTTGGTCACTGGGGATAATATATAATCCTAGAGAGCTGACAGGAGTAAGTACTGCCGGTCTAGGGATTAGACGGGGTGTTACAAGTGGTATAAGAACCGACCCTCGTGGTTTTACGGGCGTGTATGGGTTAGGGGTTCGGGTATATGGCGTATGACGCATGTGGGCCCAGAGTGGTCACATGACATGGCATATGACGACACTAGACACACAGACGTGGCTAAGAGGGGAGGTTTCTGGATTGGGGTTGACCAAAGGACGTCGGTCTTCTAAAGGGGGTGGATTGTGATATCCTGACCCCTGTGATGGTGATATCCTAGCCCAAGGCTTAATAGAATTAATAGAGTATTCATAGCAATAAGGTACATCTTCTTTTTCAAAAGCTTATCTCGAAAGAACCTTCAAGTTAAACGTGCTTGGCTTGGAGCAATTTGGGATGGGTGACCGATCGGGAATTTTTCTCGGATACGCATAAGGACAAAATGTGTACAAAAGACTCGTGTTGGTCAATGGGGACAATATATGATCATAAAGAGCTGCCAGGAGTAAGTACCGCTGGTCTAGGGATTAGACGGGGTGTTACACTTAGAGACCGAGCCTTATAGTCGTTTGATGAATTTTTATAAAATAAGACCATTGTTGGAGGGCGTTTTATGATCCTAAGTATACATGTCCAAACTGGTGGGCCGTGCCGGCCCGGCACGTTTCGGCCCGTTAGGTTGACGGGTCAGGCCACCGTGCCACATCCCAGGCCCAAGCACGACACGCACATAGCCGGGCCGGCTCGCAGCCTGTTAAGGCCCGTCGTGTTTTGACTGGGTGGGAAGAAAAATAAGTAAAAAAATACTAAAAACAAGCTTTGTTAGGATTTGAACCCTCGTTAGAGGGTTTAAAATGGCTAGCTACACCACTCTAACCAACTAAACCAAACTTATTTTATGTCTAAACCATTAAAGTTGCTTCTAATATACAAAGAAATGCACTGGGAAATAAAAAAATAATCAGGCCGTGCTCGGGCCGGCACGGCGTGCCACGGCAGCGGCTCAAGCCCGGCCCGAATAACAGGCCGCCACGGCCCGAGCCCGTCAACCACCGGACCGTGCCGTGTTTGTGACGGGCCAAAAATGTGCCGTGCCACGGGCTACTCGCCGGACACGGTTCATTTGGACATCTCTAATCTTAAGCCCTATATTTCAAAATGTAACCTTGATTAGAGCCTCTTTTGGAGATGCTCGGCTACGGCCCATCGCTAACATACAAACCAGGAAGGCAGACAAGCTGTGTGTGGTTCCTTGTTTCATGCAGGACCATTCGCCCATTCCTTTTCATCCAACCGCCGCATGCCAACCTGCCCCCGCTCGACCGCGGCGCTGCCACATGGCAGCGCCAACCGCCTCATGACACAGCCTGCACGGCGATCGACGATCTCCACGGAGACCATCGAGATCGCCTTCCACCCCACTTCCGCTGCCGCCTGCCGGAAATGCCCTTCATGCACGCTTCAACGCCGCCCCCGCCTCCACCGCCGGCGCCGTTGCCGCCGAAGCAGAAGCACGGCAGCGGAAAGCAGCGGCCGCGGCCGGGGCGCGTCATGCGGTCGATGCGCGCGGCGTTCCGGTCCTTCCCGGCCATGCAGGCGCCGACCTGCCGCGGCATGCCGTCGCTGCACCACCTCCCGGGCCTGCAGGGCTCCGGCGTCCGGAGCCACTTCCACGGCGCGATGCATGCCACGGGGACTCTGTACGGCCACCGCCGGGCGCGCATCACCATCGCGCTGCACGAGAGCCCCGGTAGCCCGCCGTGCGTGCTGCTGGACGTCGGCGTGCCCACGGCCAAGTTCATCCAGGACGTGAGCGCGGCGGGGATGGTGCGCGTCACGCTCGAGTGCGAGAAGCAGCACCATACGGTGGACGTGGGGGCGCGGAGGCTGCTCGACGAGCCGGTCTGGACGGCCGAGGTGAACGGCGAGAGCGTCGGGCACGCGTCGCGGCGGGAGGCGACGGAGCGGGACGACTGCGTGATGCGGATGCTCCACTCCACGTCCATGGGCGCCGGCGTGCTGCCTGCCGATATGTCCCACCCGTCCGACGGCGAGCTCACCTACATGCGCGCGCATTTCGACCGCCTCGTCGGTTCCAAGGACTCCGAGACGTACTACATGCACAACCCCGAGGGTGGCACCGCCGGGCCGGAGCTCACAATCTTCTTCATTAGGACTTAGAATCAAATTAAACCAACAACCTCATCTCTGGTATGTGTTCTTTCCCGCCCAAAAATAATTAAATGTTCAACGAGATGGAGACGTGTCAAATGAATAGATTTTCTGGCTGCTCACAATCCGCATTTCAGCGGCCATTTTAGTTGTTCAAAGAGACCAATGGCAAAACAATTATATAATGGAAAGAAGAAACAACTAAATAAACTACGTAGCAACTCTAAAAAAATTAGCCAAATTTACTGATTTAGCTATTCTCTAAAATAGATTTCATGAAAAAAGGTGAGCTAGTTCATTAGACTCTATAAACCAATAGACAAAATGACGAGTGAAGCATGTTATCAAAAAAAAATAGAGAGACGGTGAATGGATGAAGAGCTACTATATTTGATGAATCATTCACCGGGTTTGTTGGAGATATTTTTCTTCTAATAATAACTAAATTTATCTTTATAAAACGATCTAACTAGTCTCTTTTGCTCTGAATGTAGTGTGGAGTTGAATTGGAAACGCTACCGTATTATCTATTTTTTTCTTGAGGAAAACCCGAAAGTATTAGTTTCCTCAAAAAACAGTGGGTCGTGCGGTTAAGTTTGTTGTACAATTAAAATATGGAAAAACCATAATTTTTAAAGTATAGATATATGTTATTAGTTATTCTACCATTATATTAAATTAGTTAGTTGCTATGCGTGTTGCTACGGTTTCTTTTTTTGAATGGAAGCGGCAAAAGACTTACCTCTTCAATATATTAGAAGAGAAATAGATAACAGTCTTCAGAAGACGGAGCAAAAGAAAAAACAAAAAAAGGAGAAAAACATACACTAACTCAATCTAACATACACTAAAACTCCTAATTTGATCTTTCACCAATTGCGTAACCTGGATAGCAGATCTTTGAAGTCTCTGAAAGATTCTGTTATTTTTTTCCAACCATATATTCCACCAGAAAGAGATGAGGAGTCCATTGAAAATCTTCTTTGACTCCTTGCAGCAACGATTCCTTAATCTCTTCCACCAATCATACAACGACCCGAGGTTAGAAACGCCACTTAGAAAGGACAGATTGGCCCAAGATAGGATAATGTTCCAAACCTCTACAGAAAATGGGTAGTCTTCGCCTAAATGAGGCATAGTTTCTTGTGATAAGTTGCAAAGACAACAAATTGGATTGCAAGGCCATCCCCGCTTTTGTAGGTTGTCCGCAGTCAGAATTCTGTTATGCAACATGGTTCATGAGGAAAAACGTCATTTTGGCTCAATTCCCGCTTTCCAGATAGGAGAAATTTTGATTTTACAAAAATTCGTTGTGAACTGAATTTTGTATGCACTACTTGAACTGTAACTCCCATCCGTCGTCCACCTCCATAAAATAGTATCGTCGAGATCATTGAGTTCATGAGTGTTGTTGATACCTTGCTAGAGGGAAATGAATTCTTTTATCTCATCCTCATGTGTGTAAGGAGAACAAAAGTGCATCCAACGATTGTTTGTAAGGGCTTGGCACACCGAGATATTTTTCCTCTTTGCTTTCATGAATAAGGTTGGCACAATGTTCTTTGGCGCCTGACCCTGAATCCAGCTTGATCTCCAGAAATCAGCCATTTTGCCATCAACAATTGTTACAATCGTAGATGCATTAAATAGATCGACATTTGCTTTATCACAAGGTAATTGCAACCCAGTCCATGCTTTGTCTCTATTCATCCATCGTAGCCACAGCCATCTAAGCCTTAACGCTCTTGCAAAGCGCTCTAGATCAAGGATGCCAAGACCTCCCTTATTCTTTGGCAAACAAGTTGTAGGCAATGACCCCCACTACATGAATCCAAAATTTCTCCTTTCCAAAGGAAGTTCCTTCTTATCTTGTCAATCCTTTTAAGTAACCATTTCTGAGCTAGGAAAACAGTTAGAAGATAAATCGGTTGCGCCGTCAACACAGATTTAACCAAGGTTTCCCTTCCTGCCTTTGAAAGAAGCCTACCTTTCCACCCAGCAAGCCTTTTATTGATTTTCTCAATTAGAGGTTGAAACTCTATGTAAGTGCAATCAACCCTAACTGAGGGTTTTGGTGATTAAATGACAAAACAAACAGAGATTCTAACAAGTTTGCTCCTTGCATGTATACAGTTATTCTACAGACAGGAGAAGCACAGATCATATATGTACAGTGGATTAAAATTCTACATCATATAGCGTGCCTCAAGTGCTTGGGAACAATGGCAATTTATATTTTACAATTCTTGAGTCATAGGAATCGCCGTTCAATTAAGAGGGATCCGCAAAAGTTGAGTAAGTATATGCGATGAGCTTAGTCCAAACCTTTTCAAATCCTCTAAGAAAGCATTTTTACTAGATCATGAATGCTCTTGGAAAAACCACTTCCACTCCCCACTAAGATTTCCCCTTGGTTCACCTCAGTTTTCTCAAAATCTGTTCAACAGTTTCAAAAATCGGTTCAACCGGACTTAAAACCGGTTCAACCGGTTTTTGCACTGTTCCCTCTGTCACTTTCTGACCTGCCAGTCTCCTAGTCAATCCTGTCAAAAAAAGTCATGTGCAGGTTTTTGGAAAACCGGTTCAACCGAATTTTGGCCCGACTCAACCGGTTTTGGAGCCGGTCCAGTCTCCGGCTGAGTCTGCCAGTGAACCGAAAACCCCCTGGTGGAAACCGGTTCAACCGGTTTTGAGTCCACTTTCCCCAACGGCCGCCAGCTTTTAGGGATCCTTTATATACCCCCTCACACTCTCTCTCTTCATTCACTTCTGCCCTCTCCACGAATTCTTGGTTAACCAACCCTCAAACAAGAGCATTCAATTCACCTCTCACACCCGAAATCGCATCTCCTTCAATTGTTTGAAGGACCCTTGGTGTGAGGTGAAGTCGATCTAACTTGCTATTGATTTCATCTTGATTCTCCCTTTCTCTTCATCTCTCGAGCTCATCGCAAACTTGAATCTTGTGCGGATTTGTTACTCTTGGAACCTTGAGTTCCTTGACGGATAGAGGTTGCTTGGGAGTCTCCAAATTTGTGGACGACCCCAAGAAGTCTGTATCACCCGCTCATTGAGCTAATTTGAGAAGAGATTGCCTTGACCTTGGTGGTCGGCTTGTGGAGGATTAGGGTTGGAAAAGACCCGGCCCTTTGTGGGCTCCTCAACGAGGAGTAGGACACCTTTGTGGTGGTTGCCGAACCTCGGGTTAAATCGTGTGTTCTTGTGTGTTCTTGATAAGTGTTTTAAATTGTTGGTTAGTTCATATTCGATTATATTGTGTGCAAATCGTGTGAAACCAATTCACACCGATTTGTCACCTATTCGAGTGGATTTTCTCTAGGGCAAGTCTTAAGCAAAAATCTATCATTACTTTGTCACACTTGTTTAACTATTTATCTAATCTAAGTTGAGCAGGTTCAAACTTGTTCAGCTGTAAACAAAATCAGCTGAACCAGTTTGCACCAGTGCAGCTTGAATTTAACATTATCTCAAAGTTTTATTGAAAAATTTCAGGTGTAGCCTATTCACCCCCCTCTAGGCTACTTTAAATTGGTATCAGATCTACGTGCCTCATTTTACGCTTAACCGCGTGAGGTTGCGATCATGTCTATGCAAAGGGACCATGTGGATCCTCTTCTCGAGGAGATCCCTACCACCTCCACCGGTGAGGAAGTGGAGCCCAAGATCCTCGACCTCGCCATGAAGATTGCGGAGAAAATGTTCCTCAAAATGAAAGAGGAAGATGCAAAGAAAAAGGCCAAAGAAGAATAAACAAGAAGAAAGGCCGAAGAAGATAGAGGAAAAGGCAAGATTGAATACAATGATGACTTGGTGGAACTTTTGGTGTCAAGGGTGATGAGCAAGGTAAGTCTCAACACCGAAGCATCATCGACCAAAAGTAAAGGTACCGAGTTCAATAAAGTTCAATTTGATTATTCTAGAAACTTTATTCCCAACTTCTCTTCCACTCCACTCGGAAAGTTACCAAATCTTAGTGAGTTGAACTATAATGAGTGGGCCAATAAGATGAAGTCACATTTAATCGGTGTGCATTGTGACGGAACCTCCCAAGTAATTAGGTCCACCTACAGTTGTCCTTGTCCAACGGACTTCAGACAACCCTGTATGTGCCCCTGAATTACTTGACAAGTTCGGTATCTTTCCTTACCTTACTAGGAACGATTCACCCGTCTTGCGGACATTACAGAACATCGGAGATAAAGAATTGCGGAAGCGATTACATAATCCACATTTATTTAAAAGCAAGCTCAAGTTGTTTTATTACAGACCAGAACTAAGAGCGAGTGCTGAGTAGTAATATTATACAAACCAAGGGGGGCAAAAACTCCTCCCGAGAAGATTTAAGTAAAAGATCTATATGGAGGACCAAGTCCTCCCGCACTTCAGTCTTGGGTTTCTTCTTTGGGAACCACCTTGGCACAGAAGCAGCAGAAATCTGCTACTTCCTCACCTAAAAACAACGAAGGGATAAACCCTGAGTATGGAATTACTCAGCAAGACTTACCCGTCTAAAGAAAAGACTCTCAAGGGTATGCTGGTTATATGGGAGTCAAGGTAAGGCTTCTCAATAATCAAAGACTCTGTTTTGCAGAAATGTTTACTAAAGTGGATCCTTAAAAATCAAATTTTATTTGTCAAGTTAAGTTCAATTACCTGCAACTAGAGTTCTTTCTACCCTAGTTCAATCACTGGTCCTGTACTAGCCAATTTCTTAACAAATACCCATCATCTTTAGTGGAATGCTACGTGTAGGTCAGTGACCAAGTCTTCATAACCGTGAAGGTACGGCGATCCGAATCGATTATACTCAGCTGAGGATCTCCAATCACACGACATATGTAGCACTTAACCCTTGCATATGTCAACCCGCCACCGAGGTTCTTAAGACCGGATCAGGTTCACGCAAACCGAGAGCACAGATACACCACCGTCCAGCCTCTTGCCACGGAGGGTACACGCTACTCCCGCCACCACTCCACGCCCATTTCGTGTTATCTTATTCCGGCCTTAGTCTGCCCGAGGCAAGGCTTACCCATGACAAGGCATGTGACCAGTTAAAGGGTCCTCGATCATCAAGCCTACATCGAGACGGTCCTTAATCGACTCAGACGGAGACACTACACCGAGACTCTCTTCTCGTGCAAGTCACCCGCCCGGTCTCAGCTTAATCTTTTTAATCCAAAAACTTGGTACCTGGCAGAGGTACATCTTTTCCGATGTTGAATCCATCACGGCCGTGATGGGTTCACCATCAAGTTTTATTTTCGAAAACATCCCACCCACTTTTGCCACATCATCCTTTGTAAAAACAAAACATTTTGTTTTTCTAAAGCAAGGCTAAGCATCAAAATCTTTTGTAAAACGGGTGATCAAGGAAGGTAATCAAATTCAAGGAAGGTAATGCAGGAATTATTTTATCAATCAACTCCTATCACCTAATGCATCAAGCAAGTGAGAAAGATTTTAAAACAACAAGGAGGGTGGCAAATGCACCGGGGCTTGCCTTTGTTATCAGGTGAGTCTTGCTCGGATCCACAAATATCGAAATAAAAGCAGTTGCCTGCTTGAGGATCTGAGGTTGGTGGAGTTCCCTCTTCAGTGACTTCTTCTTCTTCTTCGTGTTCTAACATAACCATATATATGCATAAGAATGGATGCCATGGGATGCTCATGAGGATGCAAAGATAATATGAACTTATTATCTAAGTCTTGAGTACAACTTTCCTTCACGGTACTCCGAGAACCTAGGGTTTCCGGAGTCAGTAAAGGAGTTCATAGGGCAGGGGGGGTGGTTTGGGGTTTAGTGATCAAACAAGGTCCAAATCAACCCAAATTCTACCCAAGGCTTCTAAATATTGGTTTAAGTGCCCATAAAAAGTTTGGGTATTTTTGGACTTACCAATTATTTTCTAAAAATCCATAACTAATACTTTTAACTACTTTAAATACCCTAAAATTTCTTATTTCCACCAAAAATCACCAAACTATTTTTACTAAATACTAGGGAAAATAACAAGCCTAGAAAAATTAGTTTCACAATTTTAGCATTTTTCTACATTTTTCTTCATATTTCTAAAGCTTTATTGAAAAAGAAAAAGGAAAAGGCTGAACAGGACTGGGCCAGTTCTAGCCCAGTCGGCCCAACCCAGAGTGGAAACGCGCCCGCGCGCCCCCGCGCCCTGGCAGCCTTACAGAAAGGCCCCTGTTTTCTTGAATATCCCGACAAAGCCCAAAGCACTATTTAACACAGCCGCTGACAATTTCAAAGACACCTCATACTTCTATCTATTCTCGGTTTGTAGTCCCCGACGACGGTGAACGTGGCCGCGCTCCGGTGAGCCACTGTACCGGCCGAACGGGTCCATGACCGGCGCTCCCGAGTAGCAGAAATGAAATAGGACCCGTCCTAACCCCTTTCCCCAACCCAATTTCACTAATGGTCAAATATGGAGCTCTGGCCACGGTGGCCGTGAGCATCGTGGCAAGACAGCCGTGTTCCCGGCGATGGGTGGCGGTCCGGTTCGATTGGAAGGGTCGGAGAGCATCACCAATACGTAAGTATGCTAGAACATAGATGAAAATGGAATGAGCAGACCTTGGGACGGATGGCCGCGGTGAGGGTGTTTTTGCGGTGGCGGAAACCGAATTGGGGAAACTGTGAAATTCAAGCTCTCAGGTGAACGATTGAGGACGATATCTGGTGGCTGGGTGCGTGATGACCTTGCGGAGCTCACGGCGGCTTCAATTTATAGGGAAGCTAAGCGGTGGTGCCCAATTCTGAGTAGAGAGACCGGCGGTCGAGACGAAGGGTGAGTCACTGGTGGCCGCGCAACGTGGCTTTTACCGTGGCGGCACCTCCGGCGATCACCGGATATGTGTAGCACGGTTAGCCGCGACGTGGTAAAGCGTCAGGACACGCGGCGGGCGGCAGTGATGGCTCAACGGCGGTGGAAATCTATCCGGGTGACCGATGAGCAAGGGGAGGGGGTACGGCGACTAGCCGGAATAGTTTACTGACCGGGCTTATCCGCGGCGATGGTCACTGGGTGCTATCCGATCAACCCGAGCATGAATCGAAGCGACGGCGGCACGAATCACGGCGGAGGGAGTCATCGACGGCGAGGATAGTCGCGCTAGCGACCTGATCCACTCGGGTTACTGTACCATGGGGAAATGGTATTGAGACAGCCTGACAGTCATAGTTTAGGACCAATTTTCTCTAAAGTTTCTCTAGTAACTTGCTCCACTCTCTGTAGCAAAGTTTCAGAGCTACAAACCAGCTACAATTCGACTATAGAGGTTGAACTCATTTGAGCACTGGATCAAGGTTCAATTCACACTCAAAGTTGACCCGGTTACACTGAGAAGCTGAATTTCAGAATGAATCCAGCCTGACAGCCAAGGTTTGAGTATGATTATCTCCAAATTTTTCTTAACAACAGAGCTCACATCCTTAAGCAAAGTTGTTCTCCTATAATTGGGCTACAAACTTGTTGTGGTCACTTTGGGCAAAAACCCTATGCTTTGAAAGTTACAAAGCCCCAAAGTTGAGCCAATATTACTGAAATTTCAGACTTAGTATAGAATTCAAATGAGGTCCATTTTGCAATTGAGTCCAAAACTTAGGGTTTGGCTTTCAAGTCCACATATTTGTGAACCAAAGGACTTAAGAAACTTATTTGACTTAGTTTTTGCACTTTAGTCCAAAAGTGGACTAATTTTGCACATAAGCCCCTAGGGTTTGGTTTTAGAGTTTTCCAGGGTTCCAATTAGGGTTTTTAGTATCCTAGGGGTATAAATGAGATTCAACTTTGTTTTTGGGGATATTTAATAACTATTACCCTAAAATATTTGGATTTTCTCAAGTTGGGTTAAGTTTACCCCTTTAATCCCTGTTTAGGGTAAAGCTTCCCATCCAGGGTCCTATTTGCAAAATCCTTAAAACAGTACAACTTGTTTAAAATTTTTGCCTAATGAATGCACTCTAGGTGTATCAAACATATGCAATGCCAATGTTATGATGTCATGCTCAAGTTTTAGTTATAGTAACACCAGGAGTGTTACATCCTTCCCCCCATAAAAGAATCTCGTCCCGAGATTTAAAGTCCTAGGGTGAGTAATGGAAAAGGAAATGTGTCACATTTTTATTTCCTTATTTCTGGTACAAGGCAAGGTGGTGTGGGGGTTTATTCCTTTATTGCAATAACTATATACACTTTACAAATTACATGAGGCTAGAAAGCCTGGGAAATTCTTATTCAAGAAGTCTTGAGTCTCCCACGTAGCCTCTTCCTCAGAATGCTGGTTCCATTGTACCTTGTAAAATTTGAGAATCTTTCTCCGGGTAACCCTGTCCTTTTGATCCAGAACTCGAATAGGATGTTCCGAGTACGTTAAGTCTGGTTCCAGGACAACATCTGTCACTTCAATGGTTCGATCGGGAACCCGTAGACACTTTTTCAATTGTGATACATGGAACACATTATGCACAGCAGACAATGTTTCGGGAAGTTGAAGTTGATACACCACTGGCCCATATCTTTTGAGAATAGGAAATGGACCAATGTACCTGGGTGCAAGCTTCCCTTTAACCCCAAAACGCGATACTCCTTTCATTGGTGAGACTTTCAGGTAAACATAGTCTCCTTCCAGGAAATATAAGGGCATTCGCCGTGTGTCTGCATAACTCTTCTGACGAGCTTGTGCTTTCTTCATATTATGAATAATTTTCTGAACCTTATTCTCAGCTTCTTTCACCAGATCAGGTCTAAAGAAGCACCTTTCACCAGGTTCAGACCAATTTAGCGGAGTCCGACACCGTTGTCCATATAAAGCTTCAAAAGGTGCCATCCTAATACTTTCTTGATAACTATTATTGTATGAAAACTCCGCCAAGGGTAAACATTCATCCCATTTTGGTGAGAAATCCAGGACACATGCCCGCAACATATCTTCAAGTATTTGGTTCACTCTCTCAGTTTGTCCACTGGTTTGAGGATGATAGGCCGAACTGTGGAGTAACTTAGTACCCAGGGATTTATGAAGTTCTTCCCAAAATTTAGATACAAATTGTGGCCCACGATCCGACACTATAGTCTTTGGAACACCATGCAAACTGAGAATACGAGCAATATATAATTCCGCATAGGTAAGTACCGGGTAATATGTCTTGACCGGCAGAAAATGAGCAACCTTTGTAAGTCGATCAACAATCACCCAGACAGAGTCATACCCTTTTGCGGTCCTGGGCAATCCCACAATGAAGTCCATGCTTATGTCTTCCCATTTCCATGTTGGTATTGGTAATGACTGCAATGGACCGGTAGTTTTCATGTGTATGGCCTTGACACGTCTGCAAGTGTCACACTTAGCTACATAGCGTGCAATTTCAATTTTCATCTTCGTCCACCAGTAGTGTTGTTTTAGATCATGATACATCTTAGTGCTTCCCGGATGAATAGAATAGCGACTAAGATGCGCTTCATCTAAGATTTGCTGGCGGAGTTCTTCATTCTTTGGCACTACTATGCGGTTGTTAAACCATAACACACCTTGATCGTCTTCCTTGAAACATTTGGCTGTTCCAGCCCTTATCTTCTCTCGTATGTGCTTCATACCTAGATTATCCTTTTGAGCATCAATTATCTTCTACAGAATGATTGACTCAAGCCTTAGCTGATTTAGAGTCCCTTGCTGGATTATCCCCAGGTTTAGCTTCTCCATTTCTTGACATAAAGTGTTCTCGGAGGTCTTCGCCATAAGACAGTGGCAGGAAGTCTTACGACTCAGTGCATCTGCCACCACATTGGCCTTGCCTGGGTGATAATGGATCTCTAGATCATAGTCTTTAATGAGCTCAAGCCATCGTATTTGCCTCATATTTAACTCTGACTGGGTGAAGATGTACTTCAAACTTTTATGATCTGTATATATGTGACAGATATTTCCCAGCAGATAGTGACGCCATATTTTCAGGGCATGAACCACAGCAGCTAGCTCTAGATCATGAGTTGGATAATGCTCCTCATGTCGGTGCAACTGCCTTGAAGCATACGCAATTACTCGGCCTTCTTGCATCAGTACACAGCCGAGCCCACTGCCAGATGCATCACAATATACATCAAAAGGCTTAGTGATGTCCGGTTGAGCCAATACCGGAGCAGTGGTTAATAATGTCTTCAATTGCTCAAAGGCTTCATTACACTTAGAAGACCAATTGAATTTAATATCATTCTTCAATAAACTTGTGATTGGCCTCACAAGCTTAGAAAAATCGGGTATGAATCTGCGATAATATCCAGCTAGTCCAAGAAAACTCCGGACCTGGTGAACAGTGGTTGGGGGTTTCCATTCCAGAATATCTTTGACCTTGCTAGGATCTACCGCAATTCCTTTAGCTGATAACACGTGCCCCAAAAATTGAATTTCCTCCAGCCAGAACGCGCACTTGCTGAACTTGGCATACAGCATTTGTTCCCTCAGGCGCGTCAATACAATCCGTAGATGCTGAGCATGCTCCTCTTCATTTTTAGAGTATATTAAGATATCGTCGATGAAGACCACGACAAACTTGTCTAACTCGGGCATGAACACCGAGTTCATCAAATAGGTGAAGTGGGCAGGAGCATTTGTGAGCCCGAAAGACATTACCAAGTATTCAAACAATCCATACCGCGTAGTAAATGCGGTTTTCGGCATATCCTCGGGCCGAATACGGATTTGGTGATAGCCCGACCTGAGATCAATTTTGGAAAATACCCTCGCCCCAATCAGTTGATCAAATAAGATGTCGATCCTTGGAAGAGGGTACTTATTCTTGATGGTGACCTCATTCAGGGGTCGATAATCCACGCACATCCGCAAGGTTTGATCCTTCTTCTTAACAAAAATGGCGGGGCAACCCCATGGGGACGAGCTTGGCCGGATGAATCCCTTATTCAGTAGATCTTGTAATTGAATCTTCAATTCCGCCAACTCATTAGGGGACATACGGTACGATCTTCGGGAGATAGGAGCCGTACCGGGCTTTAGCTCAATTACGAATTCTACATCTCTTTCAGGGGCAGTCCAGGCAAATCTTCCGGAAATACATCTGGAAACTCACATACTACCGGAACGTTCTTGATCTCCGGTACAATGGCTTCTGCGTTTCAAAACAACGAAGAAGGCCAAACTTTTGTTCAATAACTCGTATCCACTCGTCGGCTTCTAGCGGGTCTTTTGCTTTGGCGAATAGAGGTGGACGAGTCTCGGAGAAGTCCAGATAGGTGGTTTCACGGGGACCTTGCTGAAAACCTCTTCCTGCCTGCTGCTGGAACTGCTGCTGACCCGCCATTTCCCTAAGGAAGCGGGTATTGTCTGTGGTGGCATTCACCAAAGCGGCAATCGCCTCGGCTAGCGTGGGTGGAACCGGAGGTGGATTTGGGGTGACATCCCGACCCCCAGAAGTTCTGGCTGCGTCCTGTCCGCGAGTCCTGGTCGGCATCTAAGGCAAAAACATTTGAATAAACATAATATGCCAAAGAGACCTTCCATTTTACATTACTATAAAAAGTAATGATACAGACTCGATATTACATAACAGGATACATTACTCATTATACAAAAGTTCAACCTATTATACAACCGTGCATTCTACCATACACTATTCTACTTCTATTACACCATTAGTCCTGCTTTCCGTTACTTTTAGGCGGCCTCATCGTCAGGTGTGGGAGTCCAGACGTCAACCAACCTCAAAGAAGGAGGGGGTTCAAAAAGGTCTAACTCCCCACCCAGCGCGCGTCCCGCAACGTGAGAGGGTCCGGCTTCCGCCTCAGCAGAGTGTGCAGGCACACTAGGGTGTAATTGTGAGTATAGTATATGGACTTCCTCATGCAACGTATTGCAGTAGACCTGCAGGTTGTCGACAGCTGAGCTAAGTTCTTTAATTCGGGCCTGAGCCCTCGCTTCCTTAGCACATGCCAGCATATGAGACTGTACTGCCCAGTCAAGTGCTAAGTCTCGATCAGCAAGCTGATCCTGCAGGTGACGGATGTCCCTTCTTAGTTCATTGATTCTATCTCCGTCTGCGATCCAAGCATTGGTCCTGTGTTGCAGCGTTGCTTGAAGTCGACTCACTTGGGCTTCAAGGTCTCCTATGGGGTCATTACTTCCGCTGCTACTGCTTTCGTGTCGAGGGGCTAGTTGATGCCGGGGTACTCCAATTGGTCCCGTTGACTTATGTGCTGTTAGCCTTGTGCGTGGCGGCATCTTTCTAAGGGGAAAATTTATTAATATAATTCTTAGCATGATGCATGTGTAAGTACAGAATCAACCTTAGCCGATTCAACCTTCTATACATTGCACTCTTCCTATCTGGTCTTTAAGATAAACTCTTCAGAGTACTTAGGTAGGAATAGAAAAGAGTTTTTAGGTGAGACTTTCGAAAATCCTTTTGAAGATGCCTCACAATATCTACAAAGAAGGGCTACGCTCCGATACCAGCTGTGACGGAACCTCCCAAGTAATTAGGTCCACCTACAGTTGTCCTTGTCCAACGGACTTCAGACAACCCTGTATGTGCCCCTGAATTACTTGACAAGTTCGGTATCTTTCCTTACCTTACCAGGAACGATTCACCCGTCTTGCGGACATTACAGAACATCGGAGATAAAGAATTGCGGAAGCGATTACATAATCCACATTTATTTAAAAGCAAGCTCAAGTTATTTTATTACAGACCAGAACTAAGAGCGAGTGCTGAGTAGTAATATTATACAAACCAAGGGGGGCAAAAACTCCTCCCGAGAAGATTTAAGTAAAAGATCTATATGGAGGACCAAGTCCTCCCGCACTTCAGTCTTCGGTTTCTTCTTTGGGAACCACCTTGGCACAGAAGCAGCAGAAATCTGCTACTTCCTCACCTAAAACAACGAAGGGATAAACCCTGAGTATGGAATTACTCAGCAAGACTTACCCGTCTAAAGAAAAGACTCTCAAGGGTATGCTGGTTATATGGGAGTCAAGGTAAGGCTTCTCAATAATCAAAGACTCTATTTTGCAGAAATGTTTACTAAAGTGGATCCTTAAAAATCAAATTTTATTTGTCAAGTTAAGTTCAATTACCTGCAACTAGAGTTCTTTCTACCCTAGTTCAATCACTGGTCCTGTACTAGCCAATTTCTTAACAAATACCCATCATCTTTAGTGGAATGCTACGTGTAGGTCAGTGACCAAGTCTTCATAACCATGAAGGTACGGCGATCCGAATCGATTATACTCAGCTGAGGATCTCCAATCACACGACATATGTAGCACTTAACCCTTGCATATGTCAACCCGCCACCGAGGTTCTTAAGACCGGATCAGGTTCACGCAAACCGAGAGCACAGATACACCACCGTCCAGCCTCTTGCCACGGAGGGTACACGCTACTCCCGCCACCGCTCCACGCCCATTTCGTGTTATCTTATTCCGGCCTTAGTCTGCCCGAGGCAAGGCTTACCCATGACGAGGCATGTGACCAGTTAAAGGGTCCTCGATCATCAAGCCTACATCGAGACGGTCCTTAATCGACTCAGACGGAGACACTACACCGAGACTCTCTTCTCGTGCAAGTCACCCGCCTGGTCTCAGCTTAATCTTTTTAATCCAAAAACTTGGTACCTGGCAGAGGTACATCTTTTCCGATGTTGAATCCATCACGGCCGTGATGGGTTCACCATCAAGTTTTATTTTCGAAAACATCCCACCCACTTTTGCCACATCATCCTTTGTAAAAACAAAACATTTTGTTTTTCTAAAGCAAGGCTAAGCATCAAAATCTTTTGTAAAACGGGTGATCAAGGAAGGTAATCAAATTCAAGGAAGGTAATGCAGGAATTATTTTATCAATCAACTCCTATCACCTAATGCATCAAGCAAGTGAGAAAGATTTTAAAACAACAAGGAGGGTGGCAAATGCACCGGGGCTTGCCTTTGTTATCAGGTGAGTCTTGCTCGGATCCACAAATATCGAAATAAAAGCAGTTGCCTGCTTGAGGATCTGAGGTTGGTGGAGTTCCCTCTTCAGTGACTTCTTCTTCTTCTTCGTGTTCTAACATAATCATATATATGCATAAGAATGGATGCCATGGGATGCTCATGAGGATGCAAAGATAATATGAACTTATTATCTAAGTCTTGAGTACAACTTTCCTTCACGGTACTCCGAGAACCTAGGGTTTCCGGAGTCAGTAAAGGAGTTCATAGGGCAGGGGGGGTGGTTTTGGGTTTAGTGATCAAACAAGGTCCAAATCAACCCAAATTCTACCCAAGGCTTCTAAATATTGGTTTAAGTGCCCATAAAAAGTTTGGGCATTTTTGGACTTACCAATTATTTTCTAAAAATCCATAACTAATACTTTTAACTACTTTAAATACCCTAAAATTTCTTATTTCCACCAAAAATCACCAAACTATTTTTACTAAATACTAGGGAAAATAACAAGCCTAGGAAAATTAGTTTCACAATTTTAGCATTTTTTTACATTTTTCTTCATATTTCTAAAGCTTTATTGAAAAAGAAAAAGGAAAAGGCTGAACAGGACTGGGCCAGTTCTAGCCCAGTCGGCCCAACCCAGAGTGGAAACGCGCCCGCACGCCCCCGCGCCCTGGCAGCCTTACAGAAAGGCCCCTGTTTTCTTGAATATCCCGACAAAGCCCAAAGCACTATTTAACACAGCCGCTGACAATTTCAAAGACACCTCATACTTCTATCTATTCTCGGTTTGTAGTCCCCGACGACGGTGAACGTGGCCGCGCTCCGGTGAGCCACTGTACCGGCCGAACGGGTCCATGACCGGCGCTCCCGAGTAGCAGAAATGAAATAGGACCCGTCCTAACCCCTTTCCCCAACCCAATTTCACTAATGGTCAAATATGGAGCTCTAGCCACGGTGGCCGTGAGCATCGTGGCAAGACAGCCGTGTTCCCGGCGATGGGTGGCGGTTCGGTTCGATTGGAAGGGTCGGAGAGCATCACCAATACGTAAGTATGCTAGAACAGAGATGAAAAAGGAATGAGCAGACCTTGGGACGGCTGGCCGCGGTGAGGGTGTTTTTGCGGTGGCGGAAACCGAATTGGGGAAACTGTGAAATTCAAGCTCTCAGGTGAATGATTGAGGACGATATCTGGTGGCTGGGTGCGTGATGACCTTGCGGAGCTCACGGCGGCTTCAATTTATAGGGAAGCTAAGTGGTGGTGCCCAATTCTGAGTAGAGAGACCGGCGGTCGAGACGAAGGGTGAGTCACTGGTGGCCGCGCAACGTGGCTTTTACCGTGGCGGCACCTCCGGCGATCACCGGATATGTGTAGCACGGTTAGCCGCGACGTGGTAAAGCGTCAGGACACGCGGCGGGCGGCAGTGATGGCTCAACGGCGGCGGAAATCTATCGGGGTGACCGATGAGCAAGGGGAGGGGGTACGGCGACTAGCCGGAATAGTTTACTGACCGGGCTTATCCACGGCGATGGTCACTGGGTGCTATCCGATCAACCCGAGCACGAATCGAAGCGGCGGCGGCACGAATCGCGGCGGAGGGAGTCATCGGCGGCGAGGATAGTCGCGCTAGCGACCTGATCCACTCGGGTTACTGTACCATGGGGAAATGGTATTTAGACAGCCTGACAGTCATAGTTTAGGACCAATTTTCTCTAAAGTTTCTCTAGTAACTTGCTCCACTCTCTGTAGCAAAGTTTCAGAGCTACAAACCAGCTACAATTCGACTATAGAGGTTGAACTCATTTGAGCACTGGATCAAGGTTCAATTCACACTCAAAGTTGACCCGGTTACACTGAGAAGCTGAATTTCAGAATGAATCCAGCCTGACAGCCAAGGTTTGAGTATGATTATCTCCAAATTTTTCTTAACAACAGAGCTCACATCCTTAAGCAAAGTTGTTCTCCTATAATTGGGCTACAAACTTGTTGTGGTCACTTTGGGCAAAAACCCTATGCTTTGAAAGTTACAAAGCCCCAAAGTTGAGCCAATATTACTGAAATTTCAGACTTAGTATAGAATTCAAATGAGGTCCATTTTGCAATTGAGTCCAAAACTTAGGGTTTGGCTTTCAAGTCCACATATTTGTGAACCAAAGGACTTAAGAAACTTATTTGACTTAGTTTTTGCACTTTAGTCCAAAAGTGGACTAATTTTGCACATAAGCCCCTAGGGTTTGGTTTTAGAGTTTTCCAGGGTTCCAATTAGGGTTTTTAGTATCCCAGGGGTATAAATGAGATTCAACTTTGTTTTTGGGGATATTTAATAACTATTACCCTAAAATATTTGGATTTTCTCAAGTTGGGTTAAGTTTTACCCCTTTAATCCCTGTTTAGGGTAAAGCTTCACATCCAGGGTCCTATTTGCAAAATCCTTAAAACAGTACAACTTGTTTAAAATTTTTGCCTAATGAATGCACTCTAGGTGTATCAAACATATGCAATGCCAATGTTATGTTGTCATGCTCAAGTTTTAGTTATAGTAACACCAGGAGTGTTACATGCATCCTAGTGTTTGGGAGATTGTTAATATAGGTATGCATAAGCCTACCCAAGGAGAAGAGATGACATCGGAAATGATGCAAGAGGTGCATCGCAATGTCAAGCAGTGAGCATAATCAAAGGAAGCTTCTGCCTAGAAGAGTATCGGAAAGTTCAAGAAAGAGAAGATGCTCGTGACATTTGGAACATTCTCAAAATGTCACATGAAGGGGACCCCAAAGCTAAGAGACATAGAATTGAAGCTTTGGAGAGTGAGCTTGCATAATATGATTGGACTAAGGGTGAGTCACTTCAATCACTCTTTGACCGATTAATGGTGTTGGTCAACAAGATAAGAGTGCTTGGAAGTGAAGATTGGAGTGACTCCAAGGTCACTAGACAATTTATGAGAGCATATAAAGAAAAGGATAAGAGTCTAGTGAAAGGGAAATAGGGTTTAACCTTTTCCTAAATATAATTTTGGTGGTTGAATGCCCAACACAAATATTTCGACTAACTAGTTTTCTCTAGATTATATGTTCTATAGGCGCCAAAGGTTCAACACAAACCAATAAAAAATATCAAGTTAGGGTTCAAAAGAAAGGAGCAAAAAGAAACCGAAGAGCTCCCTGGTCTGGCGCACCGGACTGTCCGATGTGCCACCGGACGGTGTCCGGTGCACCAGGGGAGATCGACTTCAAACTCTTCACCTTCGGGTTTTTGGGACCACGCTTTGCTATAATTCACCGGACTGTCTGGTGTGCCATCGGACTGTCCGATGCACCAGCGGAGCAACGGCTCCAGCGCAACGGTCGACTGCAACGGCGCGGACAGTTTGCGCAGAGTCAGAGCAGCCGCCAGAAGGTGCACCGGACAGTGAACAGTGCCTGTTCGGTGCGGCACCGGACTGTCCGGTGCCCCATGAAGACAGAGCTCCAACGATCGAAACCGTCAGAACCCTAACAATTGGGTAACGTGGCTGGCGCACCGGACAGTGTCCGGTGGCGCACCGGACTGCCCAGTGCGCCCATCGACAACAGCCTTCCCCAACGGTTGAATTGGTGGTTGGGGGCTATAAATACCCCACAACCACCTCCACTCCAACCATCCAAGCATTCACTACTCCTCATTCAATACAAGAGCAATACACAACACTCCAAGACACAAATCAAAGCCTCTGATCAAATCAAAGTCCACAATTCAACTCTAGTTTTTAGAACTTGTGAGAAGATCGACTTGTGTTCTTTTGTTGCTTTTGTTGCTTGGTTGGCTTTCTTCTTTCTCTCATTCTTACTCTCAAAGTCTTTTAAGAAAAGCAAGAGACACCAATTGTGTGGTGGTCCTTGCGGGGTCTAAGTGACCTGGGAAATCAAGGAAGAAAGCTCACTCGGTCTAACTGACCGTTTGAGAGAGGGAAAGGGTTCAAAGAGACCCGGTCTTTGTGACCACCTCAATGGGGACTAGGTTCTCAAGAATCAAACCTCGGTAAAACAAATCACCGAGTCATTCGCTTCATTTGCCTTTGATTTGTTTTTCGCCCTCTCTCACGGACTCGGATTTAATTCTAACGCTAACCCCGTCTTGTAGTTGTGCTTTAAGTTTATAATTTTCAGATTCTGCCTATTAACCCCCCCTTTAGGCGACTTTCAATTGGTATCGGAGCCTGGTGCTTCATTAAGAGTTTAACAACTTGAAGTGATGTCGGGAGATCACGCCAAGAGGGAGATCGTGACTGGCGAAAGTCCGTAAGCCACGGAAGGCTCCATCAAGGGAGTCTAGCACCAAAGGCAAGGAGGAATCCCCTCCCCATGTCGAGTCGCATCGAAGTGGCAACAAGAAGAAGGAAATGAAGAAAGTGGTCTACTACGAGACCGATTCTTCGTCGCCATCCACCTCCGGCTCCGACGCTCCGTCCGTCACTTCTAAGCGCCATGAGCGCAAGAAGTATAGTAAGATGCCACTTTGTTATCCCCGTCTTTCTAGACACACTCCTTTACTTTCCGTCCCATTAGGCAAACCACCGATTTTTGATGGTGAAGATTATTGTATGTGAAGTGATAAAATGAGGCATCATCTAACCTCACTCCACACTAGCATATGGGACATTGTTGAGTTTGGAGCGCAGGTATCATCGCCGGGGGACGAAGGCTATGATTCGGACGAGGTCGCCCAAATCAAGCACTTTGATTCCCAAGCAACTACTATACTCCTCGCCTCTCTATGTCGAGAGGAGTATAATAAGGTGCAAGGGTTGAAGAGTGCCAAGGAGATTTGAGACGTACTCAAAACTGCGCACGAAGGAGACAAGATGACCAAGATCACCAAGCGGGAGACGATCGAGGGGGAGCTCGGTCGGTTCATCCTCAACAAAGGAGAGGAGCCACAAGCTATGTACAACCGGCTCAAGACCTTGGTAAACCAAGTGCGCAACCTCGGGAGCACAAAATGGGATGACCATGAAATGGTCAAGGTTATTCTAAGATCACTTGTTTTTTGCAATCCTAGACAAGTTCAATTAATACGTGGTGATCCTAGATATAAGCTAATGTCTCCCGAGGAAGTCATAGGAAAGTTTGTGAGCTTTGAATTGATGATCAAAGGCTGTAAACAAATCATCAACTTGGAGCAAGGCAGCACCTCCACACCCGAGGTGCAACCCGTCGCATTCAAGGCAACGGAGGAAGAAAAGAAGGAATCTACACCAAGTAGGATTCCTATCGACACCTCTAAGCTTGACCATGAGGAGATGGCGCTCATCATCAAGAGCTCCCATCAAATCCTCAAACAAAGGAAGGGGAAGGACTACAAGCCCCGTTCCAAAAGGGTGTGCTACAAGTGTGGTAAGCCCGGTCATTTCATTGCTAAATTTCCATTATCTAGTGATAGTGACAGGGGCGATGACAAGAAGGGAAAGAGGAAGGAAAAGAAGAGATACTACAAGAGGAAGGGCGGTGATGCCCACGTGTGTTCGGAATGGGACTCCGATGAGAGCTCCACCGACTCCTCCTCCGACGAGGACGCCGCCAACATCGCCGTCAACAAGGGCCTCCTCTTCCCCAACGTCGGCCACAAATGCTTCATGGCAAAAGATGGCAAAAAGAAGAAGGTAAAATCTAGAGCCTCCACCAAATATACAACATCTAGTGATGAGGCTAGCTCTAGTGATGATGAAGATGATTTGCTTACACTTTTTGCCAACCTTAACATGCAACAAAAGGAAAAATTGAATGAATTGATAGGTGCTATTCATGAGAAGGATGAACTCTTGGATAGCCAAGAGGAATTCCTTATTAAGGAAAATAAAAAGCATGTTATGGTGAAGAATGCTTATGCTCAAGAAGTAGAGAAAAATGAAAATTTGACTAAGGAGCTTAGCATTTGCCATGACACTATTTCCAACCTTAGAAATGAGAATGCTAATTTGATTGCTAAGGTTGAGAATTTAAATATTTATGATGATTCAATTGCCAATCTTAAAAATGATAATGCTAGGTTAATTGCTAAGATTGACAAATTGAATGAATCAATTTCTAGCCTTAGACTTGAGAATGATAAACTAATTGCTAAGGCTAAGGATTTAAATGTTTGCAATGATTCCATTTCCTGTCTTAGAAATGAGAATGCTACTTTATATGCTAAGATAGAGGAATTAAGATCTTGCAAACCCTCTACATCTAGTGTTGATCATGTTTCTATTTGTACTAGATGTAGAGATGTTAATGTTGATGCTATCTATGATCACCTAGCCCTAATTAAACAACAAAATGGTCACATAGCTTAACTAACTGCTAAGATTAATGAGCATGAAATTGAAAACAAAAAATTTAAATTTGCTAGAAGCATGCTCTATAATGGGAGACGCCCGGGCATTAAGGATGTCATTGGCTTCCAACAGGGAGGCAATGTCAAGCTTAATGCCCCTAAGAAATTGTCTAACTTTGTTAAGGGCAAGGCTCCCATGCCTCAGGATAACGAGGGTTACATTTTATATCCTGCTGGTTATCTTGAGCATAAGATTAGGAGAATTCATGCTAGGAAATCTCATTCTAGTTCTCATCATGCTTTTATGTATAAGAATGAGGCTTCTAGTTCTAGACAATCAACCCATGTTAAATTGCCTAAAAAGAAAACTCCTGCTGCATCAAGTGAGCCAATTATTTCATTTAAGACTTTTGATGCATCTTATGTTTTAACGAACAAATCAGATAAAGTAGTTGCCAAATATGTTAGGGCCAAACACAAGGGCTCAAAGACTTGTGTTTGGGTGCCCAAGGTGCTTGTTTCTAACATCAAAGGACCCAAGACTATTTGGGTACCTAAGAACAAGGCCTAAATTGTTTTGCAGGTTTATGCATCTGGGGGCTCAAGCTGGATAATTGATAGCGGGTGCACAAACCATATGACAGGGGAGAAAAGGATGTTCTCCTCCTATGAGAAAAACCAAGATCCCCAAAGAGCTATCACATTCGGGGATGGAAATCAAGGTTTGGTCAAAGGACTTGGTAAAATTGTTATATCACCTGATCATTCTATTTCCAATGTTTTTCTTGTAGATTCTTTAGACTACAATTTGCTTTCTGTTTCACAATTATGCAATATGGGCTACAAATGTCTATTTACAGATGTAGGTGTTACTGTCTTTAGAAGAAGTGATAATTCAGTAGCATTTAAGGGAGTGTTAGAGGGTCAGATATACTTAGTTGATTTTAACAGAGCTGAACTTGACACTTGCTTAATTGCTAAGACTAATATGGGTTGGCTCTGACATCGCCGACTAGCCCATGTTGGAATGAAGAATCTTCACAAACTTCTAAAGGAAGAGCACATTTTAGGACTAACCAATGTTCATTTTGAGAAAGACAGGGTTTGTAGGCATGTCAAACAGAAAAGCAAGTTGGTACCCATCATCCACACAAAAACATAATGACAACGGACAGGCCACTCGAGCTACTCCACATGGATTTATTCGGCCCGATAGCTTACATAAGCATCGGCGGGAGTAAGTACTGTCTAGTAATTGTAGATGATTATTCTCGCTTCACTTGGGTGTTCTTTTTTGTCACACCCGGTTTTTAGAAGGCAAACCGAATGCGAACCATGTACGTGCCAGGATCAGTTATTCACGTACACAGCAGTTACATAACATGGACATCATCACACAGTGCTCAAATAGTATTAAAAGGGGAAATAATAGTCGATTACATCATACGTCTGAGACGTCCATATAGTTCTTACAATAAATCAAAGTGCGGAAAAGAAACGTAGATAACACGGCCTTCACAGGCAGCCGACTGGGGGTTGCCGCTAACCCACGCCTAGAACTCGTCGTAGTCTTGGAACTCCTGGAAGTCTCCTTCCACAGCTTCATCTTCTCCTGAGCAGTGGTTGCAATGCTGACAACCTGGAGGGGGGGTTTGGTGTGTAGAGCAAGGGTGAGTACACATCAACATACTCAGCAAGTATCCTGTTTGGCTGTAGTGGACTAGCTTTATGTGGGGATAAGTCAAGCAGTTGCTTTTAGTTGGTCAGGTTATTACTTACTAGTAGAAAGCCAGGTTTTAACATTAACCCAAGTTATTAGCCCAAAGTATCCTTTCCAAACGGAAAGAATACCACTTACCAATACCATAATCATAATCAGAACCATCAATCTCATTGCCACCTGTACCAAAATATCACTGATCAAATATCTCTAATCTCTGGAGCTCCCTTGGCCGCTCATAACCGTGAGCACGGCTGATATATCAGTTTCATAACACTCTGCAGAGGTTGCGCACTTTACCCATAAGCCGTGATTCCCTTTCTAGCCCGGGCTTGCAAGACCCTTATTCACTCCCAAGGTGAATGGCTAGGGATTCACTACGAAGCCTTTACAAAGATTCCCCGAGGCTGTAGCTGCCCGTTAGGTTTCCTAAATGTATCGCACTCCTCCCCAAGGGACAAATCAACCTTGGCAGAGCGAGCCGCATACACCGAGCCCCATTGACGGCACAACGGCTAAGCGAACTACACCCCAGTTCCTCTAATTATTCAGCTAAGGGCGTCCCATTCCACCCTCATGGTTGCACTGTTTTCCCGGGCGGTCATCCATTGAACAGGTCCTTACGGAGAGGCACTCGAGAAACCGCTCGAGTCCCCTTAAATGCCACAAGTATAATCATAAATAAGAAGGGAAAACAGCGTATCATAGATAATCACATCATGTTCATTGATTAGAGTTGAGCAATAGCATCAGACTAAGCAGTAATAATCCGACCCAAATAGGTAAACAAGGACATGGATAACAAAAGCTAGTCAATCCTTAGGTATAAATATGTAATGCGGGAGGTGAATTAAAGAATGAATAGGACAGAGATAGGTCAAAGGACACTTGCCTCCACCAACCGACTGCTGCTCAGGGGCTTCTCCTGCGAATTCCTCGGGCTCTTCGACCGGATCGTTCTCTATGCGATTGCAAACATACATACATCCATCCACATATTTAATACAAAAGAACAGTACACCATACAAGAGAACAAGTAAAGTGAATATGCATCAAGTATGACATTTGACATCGCATTTGTTATGGTTAGAAAGAAACGGGGAAAGGGTCTCGCAGGGGGGGGTTAAAGTTTATGCACTAATGATCAGTTACAATTGGTTCTTAACAAAAGAATTCTGTTATATATATATACTAATGGAAACCTAATCATTTTTAGTTGATCAACATTGCACGGGATAAACAATTAACTACGTGAATCAATAGCATAACGGAATTTTAAATTAAACTTCCTATTTTCCATAGCATGAACAATGATCAGTCTATCTAAAATAAAGTAATTATGATCACAGAAAGTAAATAAAATAAAATAAAAAAATAAAAAAAACAGAGGGGGGGGGGCGGTTGAACCGGCCCTAGGGGCGGTTGAACCGGTTTTGCGCAGGGCGGCCGAGCTGGGGCGGGCGCGCGGGGGAGGGCGGCCGAGCTGGGGCCGGGGCGGCTGGGCTGGGGCCGGGGCCGGCCGAGCTGGCGGCCGAGGCCGGCCGAGCTGGCGGCCAGGGGCGGCTGGGCGAGGGGGGGCGCGGCCGGGGGGGGGCTGGCCGTGGCCGGCCAGGGGGCGGCCGGGGCAGGCCAGGGGCGGCTGGGGCCGGCTGGGCGCGGCCGAGGGCCGGCCAGCGGCCACGGCGGGGCTGGGGGGTGGTGGCCGGCGCGGCCAGGCCTTGGCCGGGCAGGGAGGGGGAGAGGGGAGGGAGGAGGGGGAGGGGGCTCACCGGCGGGGGGGGGGGGGGGGGGGGGGGGGGTGGCCGATCCGGCAGGGGGCGGCGGCCGGCGCTAGGGCAGGGGCGGGTAGGGGTAGGGCGGCGGCTTAGGTGGGGAGGGAGAGAAAATGAGAGGGAGAGGGAGAGGATTGGGGGAAAAAGAGGAGGTGGGGGGGGGCGGCTGGGCCTCTTGGGCCCAAGAGGGGGCGCCAGGGGCGGCTGGGCCGGCCGGGGTCGGCCCAGGGCGCGGGAGAGAGAGAGAAAGAGGAGAGAGAAAGAGAGAGAAAGAGAGAGAAAAGATTATTTCCCTGTTTTCGAAATCCGATCTTTATGAATGCATTTGCACTTTCAAACAATCAAAAATGCAAGGTTCGGCATGGTGCATCAAACAACATAAAGTATTTGTAGAGTTTTTCTTACACGGGAATTCCAAACTGAATCCCGCTAAAACTTTGGAAAAGGTCAAGGTTTAGCGAGGGAAAAAGAAAAAGAAAAGGTAACGCCCGAATTTTGGCGAGTTAAGAAAAGAAAAAAAATTCAACTGCAAAATTCGGGGCGTTACAAACCTATCCCCCTTAAAAGAATCTCGCCCTCGAGATTCAGGGCTGGCTAGCAAAGAGCTCTGGGTACTTGGCCATCAAATCATCTTCACGCTCCCAGGTTGCTTCTTCCTCAGAGTGGTGACTCCATCTGACTTTGCACATTCTGATGGTCTTCCTTCGGGTGACTCTATCTGCAATCTCAAGGATCTGAGCTGGCTTCTCAACATAGGTCAAGTCCTCCTGGACTTCCAGACCTTCCACTGGCAACTGCTCTTCTGGCACACACAAGCACTTCTTCAACTGAGACACATGAAAGACATCATGCACAGCTGACAAATTCTCTGGCAAACTGAGCTGATAGGCCACTTCTCCACGCTTTGCAAGAATCTGATACGGACCAATGTAGCGGGGTGCTAGCTTGCCTTTGATTCCGAACCTTTTGACTCCTCTGATCGGTGACACTTTCAGATAGATGAAGTCTCCGACTTCAAAACTCAGCTCTCTTCTTCTTGTGTCTCCATAGCTTCGCTGCCTCGATTGCGCTGTCTTCAGATTCTCTCGGACCATCTTGATGTTCTCTTCGGCTTCAAGCAGAATGTCTGGCCCAAACACCTGCTTTTCTCCAGGCTGATCCCATTGCAACGGAGTTCTACAACTCCTTCCATAGAGCGCTTGAAATGGTGACATCTTCAAACTGGCCTGATAACTGTTGTTATAGGAAAATTCTGCATAAGGCAATCGCTTGTCCCATCCGGACTGATCTTGCAACGCACAGGCTCTCAACATGTCTTCAAGAATTTGATTGGTTCTTTCAGTCTGACCATCTGTCTGCGGATGATAAGCTGAACTGAAATTCAGATGCGTGCCCAAGGCTTCATGCAACTGCTGCCAGAAATGAGAGGTGAACTGCGTTCCTCTGTCTGACACTATCTTCTTTGGCACACCATGAAGACAAACGATCCGAGACATGTACAGCTCTGCCAATACTGCACTGCTGTAGGTGGTCTTGACAGGTATGAAGTGGGCTGACTTGGTCAAACGGTCCACTACTACCCAAATGGAATCGTAGCCGGCTCGAGTGCGAGGCAATCCGACTATGAAATCCATACCAATTTCATCCCATTTCCACTGAGGAATCTGCAACGGTTGCAACAATCCAGCTGGTCTCTGATGTTCGGCCTTAATTCTTCGACAACTATCGCACTTAGCCACATGCTCTGCGATTTCCCTCTTCATTCCGTACCACCAGAATTTCTTCTTTAGATCCTGATACATCTTCTCACTGCCAGGGTGAATCGAATAAGCTGTCTCATGAGCTTCCTTGAGAATCAATTCCCGAATGGACTGGACATTGGGAACACACAAGCGGTCTTTGAACCATATCACGCCTTCTGCATCTTCTCGAAAATCTTTGCCTCTGCCATCTAGAATCAGTCGCCGAATCTCACTGATCTTCTCATCATTCTTCTGCGCTTCTTTGATTTCGCGCTCCAAGGTAGGTTCCAATTCAACTGTGACTCCTCGCGAATTGTTCAGAAATCCGAGACTCAACCTGTCAAACTCTTTGGCCAACTCATAAGGCATCGGACGAGCGACCATCAGATTGACTTGACTCTTCCTGCTCAAAGCATCTGCCACTACGTTTGCTTTGCCTGGATGGTAATGGATCTCCAACTCATAGTCTTTGATCAGCTCTAACCATCTTCGCTGCCTCATGTTCAATTCTGACTGAGTGAATATGTACTTCAGACTCTTGTGATCTGTGTAAACATCGCATTTCTGTCCATACAGATAGTGCCTCCATGTCTTCAGTGCGTGAACCACTGCTGCCAACTCTAGATCATGGATTGGGTAATTCTTCTCATGAACCTTCAGCTGTCGGGACGAGTAAGCCACAACTCTTCCCTCTTGCATCAACACGCATCCCAAACCTGTGTAACAAGCATCACAATACACAGAGAAGGGCTTGTGCACATCAGGCAAGACTAGGACAGGCGCTGTTGTCAACTTCTCTTTCAGCGCTTCGAAGGCCTCTTGGCATTTCTGGGTCCACTTGAACTCCACCTTGTTGCCTAGCAACGCTGTCATTGGTTTCGCAATCTTCGAAAACCCTTCAATGAATCGCCGATAATATCCGGCCATTCCAATGAAGCTTTTGATTCCTCGAGCATCCGTTGGCGCTTTCCAGTTCAGAATGTCTGCCACTTTTTTCGGATCCACAGCCAATCCTTCTTTGTTGATTATGTGACCCAAGAACAGGACTTCACTGATCCAGAACTCACACTTGCTCAACTTTGCATACAACTGGTGCTCTCGCAATCTCTGCAATACCATCCTCAAATGATCTGCATGCTCTTCTTCACTTTGAGAATAAATCAGAATGTCATCAATGAATACCACCACAAACTTATCGAGATAGTCCATGAATACACTGTTCATCAAGTTCATAAAGAACGCTGGTGCATTGGTCAAACCAAAAGACATCACTGTGAACTCATACAAACCATACTTGGTAATGAATGCCGTCTTCGGTATGTCCGAAGGTCGGATCCTGAGCTGATGATAACCTGACCTCAGATCAATCTTGGAGAACACACTGGCTCCTCTCAACTGGTCGAACAGATCTTCTATTCTGGGCAAAGGGTACTTGTTCTTGATCGTGACTTCATTCAAAGCTCGATAATCGATACACATCCTCTTGGTGCCATCTTTCTTCTCCACAAACAGGACAGGGGCGGCCCAAGGCGAGGTGCTTGGCCGGATGTAACCTTTCTCTGACAGCTCATCAATCTGCTTCTTAAGCTCAACCAACTCTGGTCCAGATATTCTGTAAGCTCTCTTAAAGATAGGGGCGGTTCCAGGAAGAAGCTCTATGGCAAACTCAACTTTCCGCTCTGGTGGCATACCCGGTAAATCCTTTGGAAACACATCTGGGAACTCAGACACAACCTTGATACTCTCAATTGGGTCTGCTTCACTGCTATCGACAGCCATCTGATAACAACTTCCTTTCTTCGGCTCAGGCGGAACTAACTCGGTCACCACTTCCTCTCCTAGTGGGGACACCAACTTGATTGTCCTTTTATCACAACTGATAACTGCCTGATACTTATCTAGCCAATTCATCCCTAGGATGACATCTATTCCCTGAGTACCCATTACTATAAGGTTGGCGGGAAACGCTATCCCCCTTATTTCCACACTTATATTCAAACATATGCTATCAGCTCGAATTCTACCACCAGCTGAGTCAATTTGAATGGGGGTTGACATGGCAGTAATTGGAAGATTATGTGCTTCTACCCATGATGCAGTAATAAAAGAATGTGTTGCTCCAGTATCAAATAACACTTCTGCAATATGGGAATCGACTGGGAACATACCTACTGTCATGCCGGGGGTCTCCTGAACTGCTTCAGCCTCCAAGTGGTTCAGTCTTCCATGATTGTAGCGCTGCTGAGGGCGGCTGCCTGATCCAGGCTGAGACGCATTCTGCTTTGCTGGGGCATTGGGGCCTGACTGCTGCTGGGCTGCCTTCTTCGGACATTGCATCACCCAGTGGCCTTGCTCTCCACAGTGGAAACATGCCCTGTTTCCAACCTGAGCTGGTGCTGCCTGATTGTTCTGCTGGTTTGCTGGGGCAGGAAGACGAGGTGTCTGCTGATTCTGCCTCTGAAACTGACCTCCTGATTGATTGCTCTGACGATTCTGGTACTGATGCTGAGGATACTGCCTTTGGAACTGCTGATACTGCTGACGCTGCTGATGCTGCTGAGGTGGACGCTGGTTCTGCCTGAACTGCTGAGGTTGATTGCCTGAAAAACGGGGACGGCTGCTGCTTCCAGGCTGGGGTCCACTGATCTTGCGCTTACGATCCTCCATCTCCTTACTCTTCCTTTCTGTCATGATTGCTCTGTCAATCAGGTGCTGAAATGTCGGGAAGGTGTGATTCATCAGTTGGTACTGCAGAGGGTCAACCAAGCCTCTCAAGAAACGGTACTGTCGCTTGGCGTCAGTGTTGACATCTTCAGGAGCATAGCGAGACAACTGCAGAAACCTGTCTCGATACTCACTGACAGATGATGACCCTTGCTTAAGGGCCAGGAACTCCTCCTTCTTCACTGTCATCAGACCTGCAGGCACATGGTACTGACGAAAGCTACCTCTGAACTCTTCCCAGGTGATGGCATCGGGGTTGGCATGGGTGGCGAGGTAAGACTCCCACCATGATTGGGCTGCTCCTCTCAACAGACGGGGACCATACAAGACTTTCTCCCTGTCGTCACACTGAGCGGTATGCAACTCCCGCTCCACAGTGCGCAGCCAATCTTCAGCATCCATGGGGTCAGAAGAGTGAGCGAACGTTGGGGGATGACCTCTCATGAATTCAGCACGCTTGTCTCTAGGCATCTGAGGCATCTGAGGCTGGGGTGGTGCTTGCTGCTGCTGCTGCTGAATGGCGGCCAGAGTCTGACCGATGGCCTGAACTGCCTGAGTCTGCATCAGAAACATCTGCTCGATCGACATCGGGGGCGGGGGTGGCAGGTGCTGCTGCTGAGGCACCTCATCCTGCGGGGCGGCTTGCTCCTGCTGAGCACGCCTTCCTCCTCTGCGCCTGTTCTCTGACATCTGCAGAACGCAACCACACATCAGAACTGATCTGGCAAATCTTGCAGCATAAGAAAAGGGTATAGAATTCTCCAACAGCACTGAACAGATGAGCATCTTCACTGATCTCCAACACAGACCACACAGCTTCTCAGATAAAGAGGAAAGTAGAATAAAGGGTTTCCCAACTATATAACTAACTCCATTAACATAATAGGTAAACCAAAATGCAGGGGATACCCACACTCTGGTGACAATCATTACAAAGATCCAAACCAAACATGGTTCATCATGACAAACATAAATGCACAGGATATAGCAAACTACCCTGTCTAACTAAGACTAACTAAGACCGAGACTAACGCTAAGACTGAAGCTTCTATGTATATATTTTGTATTAATTACAAGATCCAACTCTAACGATCTATGGTTCTAGATTTATCTTGGTCTTGCAGTCGGGATTGCCATAAGACTGGAGTCCACGCCGAGGTGAGCGGTACGGGTGCTGAGTCCCGACGGGAGCGGGGGAACCATCATCCAAGTGACGACGCTCCGCGCGCTCAGCCCGCAGCAGGGCGATCTCAGCACGAGCCCTACTCAGCTCGTCTAATGCATGGTCCAGCTCCGTGTTTAGCACGGCGGCTAGGTTGACTGTGCTGCTCAACCTAGGATTGTCCTCACCAGCAGGTGAAACAATCACGCCTCCTGTGCTGCCAGATGGACGGCGGGGATAATACTTCAGGTCAAGACCGTCAGCTTCCCCACCGAGAACCGAGCAGTAGTGCGAAAGCGCACGCCGTGCAGCATCCTGCATGGCTGCCTCAGCTGAGTCCCGCTCAGAGATAGAATAGTGCTCTGAGCAAGCCTCCGCGCCCTGGAGACTGTTCTCCGGACGGCGCACCAAGCAGGTCGCCTCCCAGCGGTCCGGGTAGACCCCGCGACTATGCTGGTAGACCACACAGCGATACTCGATGGACCAAGTACGCCGGTCAAGTGCCCGACGTAGCAGGGTGTCGAGCGCGTCGTGGAAGTGACACCCGCGAGCAGCGTCGCGAGTGATGGGTCGAGCAACCCATCCTTCCGGCTCATGGCTAGAGAGGTCGAGGTCGGTGTCGTGGCTCGGGCTGTCGTCGCCATCTCCATCGTCTGGGTCTCCTCCAGCAGCTACTCCCGAGACTGGGACGCCCAGCGGGGGTGCAGGGGGCGCCTCCAGGGGAAGCACAGGAGAGCAGCTCCTCACAGACTCTATCTCCTGCTGGAGCGAGAAAGAAGAGCCCTGCTGCTCCTGTCATCGACGTTCCTGCTCCTCATGCAGGCGGTGGTGCAGTCTCTCCAAGTGGCTGGACTGTCCGGCCACGGGACGGCGAAGCGGACGCTCAGCAAGGCGGGAGGGTAAGAAGGGGATGACGGACTTTCGTGCAGTGTGTCTAAGTCGAGCCATCTACAAAAGACATCGCAAGCAAAAGGGTGAGAACAGAATTAATATGACCAGCAAATAATGAATCACAAATAAATGAAGGATCAGAATAATAATGAATCATAAATAAATGAAGGATCAGAATAAAACAAAATTTTCAGCAAGGTATAATATATAGTAGAATATAGATTTGGTCAGTAGGACCAACTTTTGAAGGGATACCAAAGTCAAGGCAGGGACAGAGGTCTATAGTCCTTAGAACGACCATTCTACTCTAGGTTAGCGGTCCTACAGTCAGCACGGCTCTGATACCACTTATGTCACACCCGGTTTTTAGAAGGCAAACCGAATGCGAACCATGTACGTGCCAGGATCAGTTATTCACGTACACAGCAGTTACATAACATGGACATCATCACACAGTGCTCAAATAGTATTAAAAGGGGAAATAATAGTCGATTACATCATACGTCTGAGACGTCCATATAGTTCTTACAATAAATCAAAGTGCGGAAAAGAAACGTAGATAACACGGCCTTCACAGGCAGCCGACTGGGGGTTGCCGCTAACCCACGCCTAGAACTCGTCGTAGTCTTGGAACTCCTGGAAGTCTCCTTCCACAGCTTCATCTTCTCCTGAGCTGTGGTTGCAATGCTGACAACCTGGAGGGGGGGTTTGGTGTGTAGAGCAAGGGTGAGTACACATCAACATACTCAGCAAGTATCCTGTTTGGCTGTAGTGGACTAGCTTTATGTGGGGATAAGTCAAGCAGTTGCTTTTAGTTGGTCAGGTTATTACTTACTAGTAGAAAGCCAGGTTTTAACATTAACCCAAGTTATTAGCCCAAAGTATCCTTTCCAAACGGAAAGAATACCACTTACCAATACCATAATCATAATCAGAACCATCAATCTCATTGCCACCTGTACCAAAATATCACTGATCAAATATCTCTAATCTCTGGAGCTCCCTTGGCCGCTCATAACCGTGAGCACGGCTGATATATCAGTTTCATAACACTCTGCAGAGGTTGCGCACTTTACCCATAAGCCGTGATTCCCTTTCTAGCCCGGGCTTGCAAGACCCTTATTCACTCCCAAGGTGAATGGCTAGGGATTCACTACGAAGCCTTTACAAAGATTCCCCGAGGCTGTAGCCACCCGTTAGGTTTCCTAAATGTACCGCACTCCTCCCCAAGGGACAAATCAACCTTGGCAGAGCGAGCCGCATACACCGAGCCCCATTGACGGCACAACGGCTAAGCGAACTACACCCCAGTTCCTCTAATTATTCAGCTAAGGGCGTCCCATTCCACCCTCATGGTTGCACTGTTTTCCCGGGCGGTCATCCATTGAACAGGTCCTTACGGAGAGGCACTCGAGAAACCGCTCGAGTCCCCTTAAATGCCACAAGTATAATCATAAATAAGAAGGGAAAACAGCGTATCATAGATAATCACATCATGTTCATTGATTAGAGTTGAGCAATAGCATCAGACTAAGCAGTAATAATCCGACCCAAATAGGTAAACAAGGACATGGATAACAAAAGCTAGTCAATCCTTAGGTATAAATATGTAATGCGGGAGGTGAATTAAAGAATGAATAGGACAGAGATAGGTCAAAGGACACTTGCCTCCACCAACCGACTGCTGCTCAGGGGCTTCTCCTGCGAATTCCTCGGGCTCTTCGACCGGATCGTTCTCTATGCGATTGCAAACATACATACATCCATCCACATATTTAATACAAAAGAACAGTACACCATACAAGAGAACAAGTAAAGTGAATATGCATCAAGTATGACATTTGACATCGCATTTGTTATGGTTAGAAAGAAACGGGGAAAGGGTCTCGCAGGGGGGGTTAAAGTTTATGCACTAATGATCAGTTACAATTGGTTCTTAACAAAAGAATTCTGTTATATATATATACTAATGGAAACCTAATCATTTTTAGTTGATCAACATTGCACGGGATAAACAATTAACTACGTGAATCAATAGCATAACGGAATTTTAAATTAAACTTCCTATTTTCCATAGCATGAACAATGATCAGTCTATCTAAAATAAAGTAATTATGATCACAGAAAGTAAATAAAATAAAATAAAAAAAATAAATAAAAAACAGAGGGGGGGGGGCGGTTGAACCGGCCCTAGGGGCGGTTGAACCGGTTTTGCGCAGGGCGGCCGAGCTGGGGCGGGCGCGCGGGGGAGGGCGGCCGAGCTGGGGCCGGGGCGGCTGGGCTGGGGCCGGGGCCGGCCGAGCTGGCGGCCGAGGCCGGCCGAGCTGGCGGCCAGGGCCAGCCGAGCTGGCGGCCAGGGGCGGCTAGGCGAGGGGGGCGCGGCCGGGGGGGGCTGGCCGGGGGCTGGCCGTGGCCGGCCAGGGGGCGGCTGGGGCCGGCTGGGCGCAGCCGAGGGCCGGCCAGCGGCCACGGCGGGGCTGGGGTTGGTGGCCGGCGCGGCCAGGCCTTGGCCGGGCAGGGAGGGGGAGAGGGGAGGAGAGGGGAGGGAGGAGGGGGAGGGGGCTCACCGGCGGGGGGGGGGGGGGGGGGGCGGGGGTGGCCGATCCGGCAGGGGGCGGCGGCCGGCGCTAGGGCAGGGGCGGGTAGGGGTAGGGCGGCGGCTTAGGTGGGGAGGGAGAGAAAATGAGAGGGAGAGGGAGAGGATTGGGGGAAAAAGAGGAGGTGGGGGGCGGCTGGGCCTCTTGGGCCCAAGAGGGGGCGCCAGGGGCGGCTGGGCCGGCCGGGGTCGGCCCAGGGCGCGGGAGAGAGAGAGAGAAAGAGGAGAGAGAAAGAGAGAGAAAGAGAGAGAAAAGATTATTTCCCTGTTTTCGAAATCCGATCTTTATGAATGCATTTGCACTTTCAAACAATCAAAAATGCAAGGTTCGGCATGGTGCATCAAACAACATAAAGTATTTGTAGAGTTTTTCTTACACGGGAATTCCAAACCGAATCCCGCTAAAACTTTGGAAAAGGTCAAGGTTTAGCGAGGGAAAAAGAAAAAGAAAAGGTAACGCCCGAATTTTGGCGAGTTAAGAAAAGAAAAAAAAATTCAACTGCAAAATTCGGGGCGTTACATTTTTGTAGGATAAATCACAAACCGAAGAGACATTAAAAGGATTCTTGAGACGAGCTCAAAATGAGTTCGACCTAAGGATCAAAAAGATCAGAAGCGACAATGGGACGGAGTTCAAGAACTCTCAAATTGAAGGCTTTCTTGAGGAGGAGGGCATCAAGCATGAGTTCTCTTCTCCCTACACACCTCAACAAAATGGTGTAGTGGAGAGGAAGAATAGAACTCTACTAGACATGGCAAGGACCATGCTTGATGAGTACAAGACTCCGGACTGGTTTTGGGCCGAGGCGATTAACACCGCCTGCTACTCCATCAACCGGCTCTACCTTCACCGAATCCTCAAGAAGACATCATATGAACTCCTTACCGTTGATCTTGATGAACTAGATGATGAAGAGGCTCCATGCGTTGCGCTAAGGAACATGTCCATTGGGGATGTATGTCCTAAGGAATCCGAAAAGCCTCCACAAGCACAAGATCAACCGTCATCTTCCATTCAAGCATCTCCACCAACCCAAGATGAGGAACAGGCTCAAGGTGATAAAGAAGATGATCAAGAAGATGAGCCACCTCAAGAAGACAGCAATGATCAACGGGGAGATGAAGAAAATCAAGACAAGGAAGATGAACAAGAAGTACAGGGTCAAAGATCACCACACCTAAGAGTCCACTAAGCGATTCAAAGAGATCACCCCATGAACTCCATTCTTGGTGATATCCATAAGGGGGTAACTACTCGATCTCAAGTCGCTCATTTTTGTGAACATTACTATTTTCTGACCTCTATTGAGCCTTACAGGATTGAGGATGCACTAAGAGATTCGGATTGGGTGCTGGCAATGCAAGAGGAGCTCAACAACTTCACGAGGAATGAGGTATGGCATTTAGTTCCACGTCCTAACCAAAATGTTGTAGGAACCAAGTGGGTATTCTGCAACAAGCAAGATGAGCATGGTGTGGTGATAAGGAACAAAGCCCGACTTATGGCCAAGGGTTATTCACAAGTCAAAGGTTTGGATTTCGATGAAACTTATGCACCCGTAGCTAGGCTTGAGTCAATTCACATATTACTTACCTATGCTACTTACCATGGCTTCAAGCTTTATCAAATGGACATGAAGAGTACCTTCCTCAATGGACCAATCAAGGAAGAGGTCTATGTTGAGCAACCTCCCGGCTTTGAAGATAGTAAGTACCCTAACCATGTCTATAAGCTCTCAAAGGCGCTTTATGGGCTCAAGCAAGCCCCAAGAGCATGGTATGAATGCCTTCAAGATTTTCTTATCACTAATGGCTTCAAAGTCAGCAAAGCCGATCCTACTCTCTTTACTAAAATGTTGCAAATGATTTGTTTGTATGCCAAATTTATGTTGCTAATATTATATTTGGGTCTACTAACAAATCTACTTGTGAAGAGTTTAGTAGGATCATGGTACAAAAGTTCGAGATGTCTATGATGGGGGAGTTAAGATATTTCTTAGGATTCCAAATCAAGCAACTCTAAGAAGGCACCTTCATCAACCAAACAAAGTATATTCAATACATTCTTAAGAAGTTTGGAATGAAGGATGCCAAGCCCATCAAGACAACCTTGGGAACCAATGGGCATCTCGACCTCGACACAAGAGGTAAATCCGTAGATCAAAAGGTATACCGGTCGATGATAGGATCTTTACTCTATTTATGTGCATCTCGACCGGATATTATGCTTTCCGTTTGCATGTGTGCAAGGTTCCAAGCCGATCCTAAGGAAGTTCACCTTAGGGCCATGAAAAGAATCATGAGATATTTAGTTTACACTCCTAAGTTTGGGGTTTGGTACCCCAGGGGATCAACCTTTGATTTGATAGGATATTCCGATGCCGATTGGGCAGGGTGTAAAATTGATAGGAAGAGCACATCAGGGACTTGTCGGTTTCTAGGGAGATCCCTAGTGTCTTGGGCTTCAAAGAAACAAAATTCAGTAGCCCTATCAATCGCCGAGGCCGAGTACATTGTCGCAGGCCATTGTTGTGCGCAATTACTTTGGATGAGGCAAACCCTCAAGGACTATGGCTACAAATTGAGCAAAATCCCTCTCCTATGTGACAATGAGAGTGCTATCCGCATGGCGGAGAATCCCGTTGAACACAGCCGCACTAAGCACATAGACATTCGGTATCACTTTTTGAGGGATCACCAACAAAGGGAGGATTCGAGATAGCCTATATCAACACCAAAGATCAATTAGCCGATATCTTCACCAAGCCATTAGATGAGAAGACCTTTTGCGAACTTAGGAATGAGCTAAATATTCTTGATTCTTGGAATTTTGATTGAAACATTGCACACATTGCTCATTTATATACATTTGATCATATATCTTTCTTTTGCTATGACTAATGTGTTTTCAAGTGTGTCCTTATGCTAAGTCATAGATTGAAAGGGAAATGGAGTACATCGACGAAGAGAAGTCTTCCACTCCACTCTATCGATATCATCCTTCGTCGCTACTCCACATCACTCTCACATTGGTATAATCTTTTCACTCATATTTATTTGTACCAATGGGGGAAAAAGTAAAGGGCTCACAAAAGTCTCTGTTTTTGGCGATTAATGCCAAAGGGGGATAAATATTAAGCCCAAAGCAAAAGGACCGCACCACCACCAATTTTTTTAATTGTGTTTCGAAAATTTTTATTGGTATATTTCAAATTGGTATTTTCAAATGGGATCTATCAAAACCCTCTTGAAAACTAAGAGGAGAATTCCAATTCAGGGGGAGTTTTGTTTAAAGTCAAAGGAAAAACATTTGAAATAGGGGGAGAAATTTCAAATCTAAAAATGCTTCTTACAATCTTATTCATATGCCTTTGACTATTTGCAAAAGAATTTTGAAAAGAATTTTACAAAGAATTTGCAAAAACAAAACAAGTGGTGCAAGCATGGTCCAAAATGTTAAATAAAAGAAAGCAACCATGCATATCCATTGAATTTATTAAATTGGTTTAATTCCAAGCAACCTTTGCACTTACCTTATGCAAACTACTTCAATTTTGCACTTATATATTTGCTTTAATTTGTGTTGGCATCAATCACCAAAAAGGGGGAGATTGAAAGGGAAATAGGGTTTAACCTTTTCCTAAATATAATTTTGGTGGTTGAATGCCCAACACAAATATTTGGACTAACTAGTTTGCTCTAGATTATATGTTCTATAGGTGCCAAAGGTTCAACACAAACCAATAAAAAAATCCAGTTAGGGTTCGAAAGAAAGGAGCAAAAAGAAACCGAAGAGCTCCCTGGTCTGGCGCACCGGATTGTGTCCGGTGCACCAGGAGAGATCGAGTTCAAACTCTTCACCTTCGGGTTTTTGGGACCGTGCTACTGTCCGGTGCACCAGCGCAACGGTCTACTGCAACGGACACCTGCAAAAGTGCTACAGTGCACGGACAGTTCGTGCAGAGTCAGAGCAGCCGCCAGAAGGCGCACCGGACAGTGAACAGTGCATGTTCGGTGCGGCACCGGACTGTCCGGTGCCCCATGAAGTCAGAGCTCCAATGGTTGAAATCATCAGAACCCTAATGGTTGGGTGATGTGGCTGGCGCACTGGACAGTGTCCGGTGGCGCACCGGACTGTTCGATGCGCCCATCGACAGCAGCCTTCCCCAACGGTTGAATTGGTGGTTGGGGGCTATAAATACCCCACAACCACCTCCACTCCAACCATCCAAGCATTCACTACTCCTCATTCAATACAAGAGCAATACACAACACTCTAAGACACAAATCAAAGCCTCCGATCAAATCAAAGTCCACAATTCAACTCTAGTTTTTAGGACTTGTGAGAAGATCGACTTGTGTTCTTTTGTTGCTCTTGTTGCTTGGTTGGCTTTCTTCTTTCTCTCATTCTTACTCTCAAAGCCTTGTAAGCAAAGCAAGAGACACCAATTGTGTGGTGGTCCTTGCGGGGTCTAAGTGACCCGAGAAATTAAGGAAGAAAGCTCACTCGGTCTAAGTGACTGTTTGAGAGAGGGAAAGGGTTGAAAGAGACCCGGTCTTTGTGACCACCTCAACGGGGACTAGGTTCTCAAGAACCAAACCTTGGTAAAACAAATCACCATGTCATCCGCTTTATTTGCCTTATTGGTTTTTTGCCCTCTCTCACGGACTCGGATTTAATTCTAACGCTAACCCTGGCTTGTAGTTGTGCTTTAAGTTTATAATTTTTAGATTCTGCCTATTCACCCCCCTCTAGGCGACTTTAATCTAGCAAGAATGATAAGGGACCATGGTGACTATGAGGAAATGACCCTTCACCAACTATTTGCAAAGATTCAACAACATGAGTCCGAAGAAGCCCCAGTCAAGACAAGAGACACTCATGCCTTGATCTCAAATGAACAAGATTCCTCCAAGAAGAACAAAGATCACAAGACAAAGAAAGTGGTCAAAACATCAAGTGATGAAGACAGTTCAAGTGATGAAGACACAGCTATGTTCATCAAAACCTTCAAGAAGTTTGTGAGGAAAAATGATAAGTATCAAAGAAAAGGAAAGAAGAGGGCATGTTATGAATGTGGCCAAACCGGTCATTTCATAGCGGATTGTCCAAACAAAAAGGAACAAGAAGCTAAGAAGGAATACAAAAAGGATAAGTTCAAAAAGGGAGGCAAGAACAAGGGATACTTCAAGAAGAAGAAATATGGCCAAGCCCACATTGGTGAAGAATGGAACTCTGATGAAGAGAGTTCTAGCTCCGAAGAAGAGGAAGAGGTGGCAAACATCGCCATCCAATCTACTTCAAGCTCACAACACTTCACCAACCTCCACGACGACTTCTACACTCCTACTTGCCTCATGGCAAAAGGAGACAAGGTACATTTGTTTAATGGTGACTTTATTAATGATGATGAAGAACAACTTGCCATGAAAAATAAGATGATTAAAGAATTTGGTTTAAATGGATACAATGTGATCACTAAACTAATGGAGAAGATAGATAAAAGAAAAGCAACTCTTGATGCTCAAGAAGACTTGCTCATCCTTGAAAAGGAGAGAAACCTAGAGCTTCAAGAATTGCTATCTAATAAAGATGAGATGCTTGAAGTGTTGACTAAGGCAATATCTTTAGCCAAAATAACTATAGATGATAATGAGAAAGAAATGACTAGTGTAAAAACCTCTATAGTTAGTCTTGCAAATAAAAGGATGCACTTGAATCAAGCTTGTCATGTTTAACAGTTCAAAATCAAGAACTTCAAGTGCAACTTGAAAATTGCAAGAACTTCAATGCTTCATCTTTATTAGTTGAGTTTAAGGCTAGCTCCTCAAATAATAACATTTGTAAACATTGTGTAAAATATCATGCTACTTGTTGCTTGACTAACCATGCAAGGAAGGAAAGATCACAGGTTAAAGTCAAGAAAATATTGAAGAAGTGCTCTAGCAATGATGGTTTAAAGAAAGTTGAACCCAAGTACAAGTCCTTGATGCCCAACAGTGGGAAAAGGGGCTTGGGTACAACTCACACAAGGTAAACCCTAGTATAGAGCATAAGGGGTGGAGATCCCCCAAGTTCATAGAAGGAACCACTCTATATGATGCTTTGGGGAGGATTCTCTCCTCAAGTGACAAGTCAACTCAAGTGAAGGTAAACTTGAGTTCCACAAAGGATAAGATGAAGGAAGCGGTTTCCACCAATGGAGAAAAATTTAAAGCTCCTATTTCTCATTCTTATCTGTGTGATTATATGTTGACTTGGGATTTAGGAAAACTGGTTGTAAAATATGTGGGTGCCTACACTAAGAGAAAAGTCATGAAAAGGAGTGTGTGGGTACCCAAGGCTATAACTAACACTGTAGGACCCAATTCAATTTGGGTACCTAAAAGCATAGCCTAGATTTGTTTTGCAGGTCTACTCCTCTGGTGGGTCAAGCTAGGTGCTTGACAGCGGATGTACAAATCACATGACCGGGGAGAAAGACATGTTTCACTCCTTGCAACTAACTCAAGAAGCACAAGAAATTGTGTTTGGAGATAGTGGCAAGAGTGAAGTGATTGGTATTGGTAAAATTCCTATCTCTGACCACCAGTCACTTTCAAATGTTCTGCAAGTAGATTCCTTAAGCTACAACTTGATGTCTGTTTCACAACTTTGTGGAATGGGATATAACTGCCTATTTACTGATGTTGATGTGAAGATCCTTAGAAGGGAGGATTCCTCTGTTGCTTTTATAGGTCGCTTGAAGGGCAAACTCTATCTTGTTGATTTCACAACAAGTAGGGTGACGCCTGAGACTTGTTTAGTGGCAAAATCCGACAAGGGTTGGCTTTGGAATCGCCGGCTAGCTCATGTTGGCATGAGGAACTTGGGCAAACTTCAAAAGGATAGTCACATTATTGGACTAACAAATGTTGTGTTTGAGAAAGACAGGGTATGTAGCGCATGTGAAAGTCGCCTAGAGGGGGGTGAATAGGGCGAAACTGAAATTTACAAAATTAATCACAACTACAAGTCGGGTTAGCGTTAGAAATAATAATGAGTCCGAGAGAGAGGGCGCAAAACAAATCGCAAGCGAATGAAGAGTGTGACACGCGGATTTGTTTTACCGAGGTTCGGTCCTCGCAAACCTACTCCCCGTTGAGGAGGCCACAAAGGCCGGGTCTCTTTCAACCCTTACCCTCTCTCAAACGGTCCCTCGGACCGAGTGAGCTTCTCTTCTCAAATCAAACCGGGAACAAAACTTCCCCGCAAGGACCACCACACAATTGGTGTCTCTTGCCTCGATTACAATTGAGATTTGATCACAAAAGCAAGTGAGAAAGAAAAGAAGCAATCCAAGCGCAAGAGCTCAAAAGAACACGGCAAATCTCTCTCGCTAATCACTAAAGCCTTGTGTGGAATTGGAGAGGATTTGATCACTTGGGTGTGTCTAGAATTGAATGCCTAGCTCTTGTAAGTGGTTGAGAAGTGGAAAACTTGGATGACTTGAATGAGGGGTGGTTGGGGGTATTTATAGCCCCAACCACCAAACTAGCCGTTGGGTGGAGGCTGTCTGTCGTATGGTGCACCGGACAGTCCGGTGCACACCGGACATGTCTGGTGCGATAGCCACGTCACCAGGCCGTTAGGGTTCCGACCGTTGGAGCTCTGACTGCTGGGCCCGCCTGGATGTCCGGTGGCGCACCAGACATGTATTGTAGAGTGTCCGGTGCGCCAGCATGGGCGTGCCTGACTTCTGCGCGCGCTGGCGCGCATTCAATGCGCTGCAGGTAGCCGTTGGCGCCAAAGTAGCCATTGCTTCGTTGTCACACCGGACAGTCCGGTGTGCACCGGACATGTCCGGTGAATTATAGCGGACTAGCCGTTGCGAATTCCCGAAGCTGGCGAGTTCAGAGTCGCTTTATTCTTGGAGCACCGGACACTGTCTGGTGTACACCGGACAGTCCGGTGAATTATAGTGCGGTGGCTCTGAGAATTCCCGAAGGTGCGAAGTTCAGCTTGGAGTCTCCTGGTGCACCGGACACTGTCCGGTGGCACACCGGACAGTCCGGTGCGCCCGACCAGGCTGCCTTCGGTTGTCCCTTTGCTCCTTTGTTTGAACCCTTTCTCTTGATCTTTTTATTGGCTTATTGTGAACCTTTGGTACCTGTAGATCTTATAGACTTGGGCAAACTAGTTAGTCCATTTATTTGGTGTTGGGCAATTCAACCACCAAAATTAGTTTAGGAAATAGGTGTAAGCCTAATTCCCTTTCAATCTCCCCCTTTTTGGTGATTGATGCCAACAAAAACCAAAGCAAGTATAGAAGTGCATAATTGAACTAGTTTGCAGAATGTAAGTGCAAAGGTTACTTAGAATTTGAGCCAATAAATATTACTTACTAGATATGCATGGATTGTTTCTTTAATTTTAACATTTTGGACCACGCTTGCACCACATGTTTTGTTTTTGCAAATTCTTTTTGTAAGTCCTTTCCAAAGTCTTTTTGCAAAATAGTCAAAGGTAAATGAGTAAGATTTTGCCAAGCATTTTCAAGTTTTGAAATTTTCTCCCCTTGTTTGAAATGTTTTTCCTTTGACTAAACAAAACTCCCCCTCAATAAATTCTCCTCTTAGTGTTCAAGAGGGTTTTTAAGATATCAATTTTGAAAATACTACTTGCTCCCCCTTTTGAACACAATAAGATACCAATTTGAAATTTACCAATTGAAAATCATTTTAAAATTAGGGTGGTGGTGCGGTCCTTTTGCTTTGGGCTCATACTTTCTCCCCCTTTGGCATGAATCGCCAAAAACGGATACTTTGAGTGAGATATAAGACCTTGTCTAACTACTTTCTCTCCTTTGGCAAATAAAATATATGAGTGAAGATTATACTGAAGACGGAGAGTGATGCGGTGCGACGGCGAAGGATGAGTAATAGAGTGGAGTGGAAGCCTTTTGTCTTCGCCGAAGACTCTAATTCCCTTTCAATACACCTATGACTTGGTTTGAAATTCACTTGAAAACACATTAGTCATAGCATATATAAAAGAGACATGATCAAAGGTATACTTATGAGCTATGTGTGCAAATTAGCAAAAGAAATTCCTAGAATCAAGAATATTGAGCTCATGCCTAAGTTTGGTAAAGGTTTGTTCATCTAGTGGCTTGGTAAAGATATCGGCTAATTGATCTTTAGTATTAATGTATGCAATCTCGATATCCCCCTTTTGTTGGTGATCCCTAAGAAAATGATACCGAATGGCTATGTGTTTAGTGCGGCTATGCTCAACGAGATTATCCGCCATGCGGATTGCACTCTCATTATCACATAGAAGAGGAACTTTGGTTAACTTGTAACCATAGTCCCGCAGGGTTTGCCTCATCCAAAGCAATTGTGCGCAACAATGGCCTTCGGCAATGTACTCGGCTTCGGCGGTAGAAAGAGCGACCGAATTTTGCTTCTTTGAAGCCCAAGACACCAAGGATCTTCCCAAGAACTGGCAAGTCCCCGATGTGCTCTTTCTATTAATCTACACCCCGCCCAATCGGCATCCGAATAACCAATCAAATCAAATGTGGATCCCCGAGGGTACCAAAGCCCAAACTTAGGAGTATAGGCTAAATATCTCAAGATTCGTTTTACGGCCGTAAGGTGGGATTCCTTAGGGTCGGATTGGAATCTTGCACACATGCAAACGAAAAGCATAATGTCCGGTCGAGATGCACATAAATAGAGTAATGAACCAATCATCGACCGGTATACCTTTTGATCGACGGATTTACCTCCCGTGTCGAGGTCGAGATGCCCATTGGTTCCCATGGGTGTCTTGATGGGCTTAGTATCCTTCATTCCAAACTTGGTTAGAATGTCTTGAGTATACTTCGTTTGGCTAATGAAGGTGCCTTCTTGGAGTTGCTTGACTTGGAATCCTAGAAAATACTTCAACTCCCCCATCATCGACATCTCAAATTTTTGTGTCATGATCCTACTAAATTCTTCACATGTAGATTCATTAGTAGACCCAAATATGATATCATCAACATAAATTTGGCATACAAACAAATCATTTTCAAGAGTTTTAGTGAATAAAGTAGGATCGGCCTTGCCGACTTTGAAGCCATTAGCAATAATGAAATCTCTAAGGCATTCATACCATGCTCTTGGGGCTTGCTTGAGCCCGTAAAGTGCCTTAGAGAGCCTATAAACATGGTTAGGATACTCACTGTCTTCAAAGCCGGGAGGTTGCTCAACATAGACCTCTTCCTTGATTGGTCCATTGAGAAAGGCACTCTTCACGTCCATTTGGTAAAGCTTGAAGCCATGGTAAGTAGCATAGGCTAATAATATGCGAATTGACTCAAGCCTAGCTATGGGTGCATAGGTTTCACCAAAATCCAAACCTTCGACTTGTGAATACCCCTTGGCCACGAGTCGAGCTTTGTTCCTTGTCACCACACCATGCTCGTCTTGTTTGTTGCGGAAGACCCACTTGGTTCCTACAACATTTTGGTTAGGACGTGGCACTAAATGCCATACCTCGTTCCTCGTGAAGTTGTTGAGCTCCTCTTGCATCGCCATCACCCAATCCGAATCTTGTAGTGCTTCCTCTACCCTGTGTGGCTCAATAGAGGAAACAAAAGAGTAATGCTCACAAAAATGCGCAACACGAGATCTAGTGGTTACCCCCTTATGGATGTCGCCGAGGATGGTGTCGACTGGGTGATCTCGTTGGATTGCTTGGTGGACTCTTGGGTGTGGCGGCCTTGGTTCTTCATCCTCCTTATCTTGATCATTTGCATCTCCCCCTTGATCATTGCCGTCATCTTGAGGTGGCTCATCTCTTTGATCTTCTCCTTCATCAACTTGAGCCTCATCCTCATTTTGAGTTGGTGAGGATGCTTGCGTGGAGGAGGATGGTTGATCTTGTGCATTTGGAGGCTCTTCGGATTCCTTAGGATACACATCCCTGATGGACACATCCCCGATGCACGGAGCCTCTTCATCACCTATCTCATCAAGATCAACTTGCTCTACTTGAGAGCCATTAGTTTCATCAAACACAATGTCACAAGAAACTTCAACAAGTCCTGAGAACTTGTTAAAGACTCTATATGCCCTTGTGTTTGAGTCATATCCTAGTAAAAAGCCTTCTACAGTCTTAGGAGCAAATGTAGATTTTCTACCTCTTTTGACAAGAATAAAGCATTTGCTACCAAAGACTCTAAAATATGAAATATTGGGCTTTTTACCGGTTAGGAGTTCGTATGATGTCTTCTTGAGGATTCGGTGTAGATATAACCGGTTGATGGCGTAGCAGGCGGTGTTGACCGCCTCGGCCCAGAACCAATCCAGAGTCTTGTACTCATCAAGCATGGTTCTTGTCATGTCCAATAGAGTTCGATTCTTCCTCTCCACTACACCATTTTGTTGTGGGGTGTAGGGAGAAGAGAACTCATGCTTGATGCCCTCCTCCTCAAGGAAGCCTTCAATTTGAGAGTTCTTGAACTCCGTTCTGTTGTCGCTTCTAATTTTCTTGATCCTTAAGCCGAACTCATTTTTGAGCTCGTCTCAAGAATCCCTTTAAGTTCTCTTGGGTATGGGATTTTTCCTGCAAGAAGAACACCCAAGTGAAGCAAGAATAATCATCCACAATAACTAGACAGTACTTACTCCCGCCGATGCTTATGTAAGCGATCGGGCCGAATAAATCCATGTGTAGGAGCTCCAGTGGCCTGTCAGTCGTCATGATGTTCTTGTGTGGATGATGAGTGCCAACTTGCTTCCCAGCTTGGCATGCGCTACAAATCCTGTCTTTCTCAAAATGAACATTTGTTAATCCTAAAATGTGCTCTCCCTTTAGAAGCTTATGAAGATTCTTCATTCCAACATGGGCTAGTCGGCGGTGCCAGAGCCAACCCATGTTAGTCTTAGCAATTAAGCAAGTGTTAAGTTCAGCTCTATCAAAATCTACCAAGTATAGCTGACCCTCTAACACTCCCTTAAATGCTATTGAATCATCACTTCTTCTAAAGACAGTGACACCTACATCAGTAAAGAGACAGTTGTAGCCCATTTGACATAATTGAGACACGGAAAGCAAATTGTAATCTAATGAATCAACAAGAAAAACATTGGAAATGGAATGGTCAGGAGATATAGCTATTTTACCCAAACCTTTGACCAAACCTTGGTTTCCATCCCCGAATGTGATAGCTCGTTGGGGATCTTGGTTTTTCTCGTAGGAGGAGAACATCTTCTTCTCCCCTGTCATGTGGTTTGTGCACCCGCTGTCGATGATCCAACTTGAGCCCCCGGATGCATAAACCTACAAAACAAGTTTAGTTCTTGACTTTAGGTACCCAAATGGTTTTGGGTCCTTTGGCATTAGAAACAAGAACTTTGGGTACCCAAACACAAGTCTTGGAGCCCTTGTGTTTGCCCCCAACAAATTTGGCAACTACCTTGCCGGATTTGCTAGTTAAGATGCATCAAAAGTTTTGAATGAAATGCTATGGTCATTTGATGCACTAGGAGTTTTCCTTTTAGGCAACTCAGCACGGGTTAGTTGCCTAGAGCTAGATGTCTCACCCTTATACATAAAAGCATGGTTAGGGCCAGAGTGAGACTTTCTAGAATGAATTCTCCTAATTTTGTGCTCGGGATAACCGGCAGGGTACAAAATGTAACCCTCGTTATCCTGAGGCATGGGAGCCTTGCCCTTAACAAAGTTAGACAATTTCTTAGGAGGGGCATTAAGTTTGACATTGTCTCCCCTTTGGAAGCCAATGCCATCCTTGATGCCAGGGCGTCTCCCATTATAGAGCATACTTCTAGCAAATTTAAACTTTTCATTCTCTAAGTTATGCTCGGCAATTTTAGCATCTAATATTGCTATATGATCATTTTGTTGTTTAATTAAAGCCACATGATCATGAATAGCATTAATATCAACATCTCTACATCTAGTGCAAATAGAAACATGCTCAATAGTAGATGTAGAGGGTTTGCAAGATTTTAATTCTACAACCTTAGCATGTAATATATCATTCTCACCTCTAAGGTTAGAAATAGTAACATTGCAAACATCAAAATCTTTAACCTTAGCAATTAATTTTCATTTTCAATCTTAAGGCTAGCAAGAGAGGTGTTTAATTCTTCAATCTTAGCAAGCAAATTATCATTATCATTTCTAAGATTGGGAATTGAAACACCACAAACATGAGAATCAACCTTAGCAATTAATCTAGCATCTTCATTTCTAAGGTTGTCAATAGTCTCATGGCAAGTGCTTAGCTCACTAGATAATTTTTCACATTTTTCAACTTGTAGAGCATAAGCATTTTTTACCTTAACATGCCTTTTGTTCTCCTTAATAAGGAAGTCCTCTTGAGAGTCCAAGAGATCATCCTTCTCATGAATATCACTAATCAATTCATTTAATTTTTCTTTTTGTTGCATGTTTAAGTCACCAAAAAGAATGCGCAAGTTATCCTCTTCATTGCTAGCATCATCCTCGTCACTAGAGGTTTCATATTTAGTGGAGGATCTTGATTTTACCTTCTTCTTTTTGCCCTCCTTGGCCATGAGGCACTTGTGGCCGACGTTGGGGAAGAGAAGTCCCTTGGTGACGGCGATGTTGGCGGCGTCCTCGTCGGAGGAGGAGTCGGTGGAGCTCTCGTCGGAGTCCCACTCGCGGCACACGTGGACATCGCCGCCCTTCTTCTTGTAGTGTCTCCTCTTCTCCTTTCTTCTCCCCTTCTTGTCGTCGCCCCTGTCACTATCACTAGATAATGGACATTTAGCAATAAAATGACCGGGCTTACCACATTTGTAGCATACTTTCTTGGAGCGGGGTTTGTAGTCTTTCCCCCTCCTTTGCTTGAGGATTTGGCGGAAGCTCTTGATGATGAGCGCCATCTCCTCGTTGTCGAGCTTGGAGGCGTCGATGGGTGTTCGACTTGGAGTAGCCTCCTCCTTCTTTTCTTCCGTCGCCTTGAATGCGACCGGTTGTGCTTCGGACGTGGAGGGGCCGTCAAGCTCGTTGATCTTCTTTGAGCCTTTGATCATCAACTCAAAGCTCACAAAATTACCTATAACTTCCTCGGGGGTCATTTGTGTATATCTAGGTTTGCCAAGAATTAATTGAACTTGAGTAGGGTTAAGGAAAACAAGTGATCTTAGAATAACCTTAACCACTTCATGGTCATCCCACTTTTTGCTCCCGAGGTTGCGCACTTGGTTCACCAAGGTTTTGAGTCGGTTGTACATGTCTTGTGGCTCCTCCCCTTGGTGAAGACAGAAGCAACCGAGCTCCCCCTCGATCGTTTCCCGTTTGGTGATCTTGGTCACCTCATCTCCTTCGTGCGCGGTCTTTAGTACGTCCCAAATCTCCTTGGCGCTCTTCAACCCTTGCACCTTGTTATACTCCTCTCGACTTAGAGAGGTGAGGAGTATAGTGGTGGCTTGGGAGTTGAAGTGCTCGATTTGGGCCACTTCGTCCGCATCATAATCTTCATCCCCTACGGATGGTACCTGTACACCAAACTCAACAACATCCCATATACTTTTGTGGAGTGAGGTTAGGTGATACCGCATCATATCACTCCACCTAGCATAATCTTCACCATCAAACGTTGGTGGTTTGCCTAATGGGACGGAAAGTAAAGGTGTATGTTTAGGAATGTGAGGGTAGCGTAGGGGGATCTTACTATACTTCTTGCGCTCTTGGCGCTTAGAAGTTACGGACGACGCATCGGAGCCGGAGGTCGACGTTGATGAAGTGTCGGTCTCGTAGTAGACCACTTTCCTCATCCTCTTGTGCTTGTCGCCTCTCCGATGCGACTTGTGGGAAGAAGATTTCTTTTCCTTCCCCTTCCCTTTGTTGGAGGAGTCCTTCTTCTTCTCCTACCTCTTGGTGCGGGACTCTTCCGATGAAGTGCTCCCGTGACTCGTAGTGGGCTTGTCGCCGGTCTCCATCTCCCTCTTGGTGTGATCTCCCGACATCACTTCGAGCGGTTAGGCTCTAATTAAGCACCGGGCTTTGATACCAATTGAAAGTCACCTAGAGGGGGGTGAATAGGGCGAAACTGAAATTTACAAAATTAATCACAACTACAAGCCAGGTTAGCGTTAGAAATAATAATGAGTCCGAGAGAGAGGGCGCAAAACAAATCGCAAGCGAATGAAGAGTGTGACACGCGGATTTGTTTTACCGAGGTTCGGTTCTCGCAAACCTACTCCCCGTTGAGGAGGCCACAAAGGCCGGGTCTCTTTCAACCCTTACCCTCTCTCAGACGGTCCCTCGGACCGAGTGAGCTTCTCTTCTCAAATCAAACCGGGAACAAAACTTCCCCGCAAGGACCACCACACAATTAGTGTCTCTTGCCTCGATTACAATTGAGATTTGATCACAAAAGCAAGTGAGAAAGAAAAGAAGCAATCCAAGCGCAAGAGCTCAAAAGAACACGGCAAATCTCTCTCGCTAATCACTAAAGCCTTGTGTGGAATTGGAGAGGATTTGATCACTTGGGTGTGTCTAGAATTGAATGCCTAGCTCTTGTAAGTGGTTGAGAAGTGGAAAACTTGGATAACTTGAATGAGGGGTGGTTGGGGGTATTTATAGCCCCAACCACCAAACTAGCCGTTGGGTGGAGGCTGTCTGTCGTATGGTGCACCGGACAGTCCGGTGCACACCGGACATGTCCGGTGCGACAGCCACGTCACCAGGCCGTTAGGGTTCCGATCGTTGGAGCTCTGACTGCTGGGCTCGCCTGGATGTCCGGTGGCGCACGGGACATGTACTGTAGAGTGTCCGGTGCGCCAGCATAGGCGTGCCTGACTTCTGCGCGCGCTGGCGCGCATTCAATGCGCTGCAGGTAGCCGTTGGCGCCAAAGTAGCCGTTGCTTTGTTGTCTCACCGGACAGTCCGGTGTGCACTAGACATGTCCGGTGAATTATAGTGGACTAGCCGTTGCGAATTCCCGAAGCTGGCGAGTTCAGAGTCGCTTTATTCCTGGAGCACCGGACACTGTCCGGTGTACCCCGGACAGTCCGGTGAATTATAGTGCGGCGGCTCTGAAAATTCCCGAAGGTGCGAAGTTCAGCTTGGAGTCTCCTGGTGCACCGGACACTGTCCGGTGGCACACCGGACAGTCCGGTGCGCCCGACCAGGCTGCCTTCGGTTGTCCCTTTGCTCCTTTGTTTGAACCCTTTCTCTTGATCTTTTTATTGGCTTATTGTGAACCTTTGGTACCTGTAGATCTTATAGACTTGGGCAAACTAGTTAGTCCATTTATTTGGTGTTGGGCAATTCAACCACCAAAATTAGTTTAGGAAATAGGTGTAAGCCTAATTCCCTTTCAGCATGTCAAGCAGGAAAGCAACATGGCGTTCCACATCAATCAAAGAATGTGGTCACAACCAAGAGACCTTTGGAGCTTCTTCATATGGACCTCTTCGGACATGTGGTCTATATATATTAGTATTGGTGGCAGTAAGTATGGTTTATTTATTGTTGATGATTTTTCTCGCTTCACCTGGGTTTTCTTTTTGAGTGATAAAGGTGAAACTCAAGTAACATTGAAGAAGTTCATGAGAAGAGCTCAAAATGAGTTTGAGTTAAAAATCAAAAAGGTGAGAAGTGATAATGGGACAGAATTCAAGAATACAGGTGTTGAAGAATTCTTAAGTGAAGAAGGAATCAAACATGAGTTCTCAGTTCCCTACACTCCACAACAAAATGGGGTGGTGGAAAGAAAGAATCGAACACTTATTGAAGCCGCCAGAACCATGTTGGATGAATACAAGACACCTGACAACTTCTGGGCAGAAGCAGTCAACATTGCCTGTCATGCAATCAACCGTCTTTATCTTCACAAGATTTATAAGAAGACTGTCTATGAGCTTCTCACCGGTAACAAACCTAAAGTTGATTACTTTAGACTATTTGGTTGCAAATGTTTTATTCTTAATAAGAAAGTCAAGAGCTCTAAGTTTGCTCCTAGAGTGGACGAATGGTTCTTGCTTGGTTATGCATCAAAAGCGCACGGATATCGTGTTTTCAACAATACCACCGGTCTTGTTGAAATAGCGATAGACGTGACATTTGATGAATCTAATGGCTCGCAAGGGCATGTTTCTAATGATGTTGCAGGAAATGAAATCCCACTAAATGAAGCCATCAAAAAGCTTGCAATAGGTGAAGTAAAGCCACAAGAAAAGGACGATGATGAAGGGAGAATTTGGATGACAAATAGGGTCATTGATGAGGGTGCTAAAGTGGTTGGTGAAAATCCTTCCATCCAAGCTAACTGTAACACCCTGAATTTGGGGGTATAAAATTTCTTTCTTGTGATCATCCAAATTCAGGTGTTACCCTTCTCTATCTCAGTCTAGTTTCTCTCTCTCTCTAGTTTTCTCTCTCTTTTTCTCTTTTAATTAGAATTAGTTGTATTAGTGAGGGATTATTTATTTTATTTTGCCCAAAACATATGAGTCATGGAATGTTGCATCATATTGAGCCTAAATATTCTTTGAATTGTTGCATATATTTGATTGGTTTGAATTTGAAACTTGATTTGAATTTGAATTGAAAATCCTAGAGAAAATAAATAGAAAAGGCAATAGAAATTCTAGGAAAATAGGAAAAGCCAATTCAGCCCAAGGCAGCCCATTAAGCCCAGTCCGTGCGCGCGCGCGTGAGCCCGCATGCCCCCTCTGCCTGACACGTGGGTCCCGCCTGTCGGCACAACCCCGAGTGCCCTCTCTACCTCGCTCTCTCGCTGCTCCGTGGGACTGGTCTGTCGGTGTCGTTGCTCTCGCGCGAGCCCGCTCTCTCTCTCTCTGCCCGCCGACCCCACTTGTAAGCGCGTCCCTAACCTCTCGCCCACGTCCGCGCGTTCTCCGGCCACAATCGAGCCCCAGCGCCCCTTTTGAACAACGCGCCCTGCTTGCCCACCTCCCCCCTTCCATTTGTGCCTTCTGCCCAGCTCTCTTGCTCTCTCTCTCACTCTGCCCACGCGAGCCGAGAACCTCCGCCACCGCCTGCCGACGTCCACCGCCTGTTCCGTGGCCGCAGTTGCGTCCGCGCCCCGTCTAGAGCCACGGTGAGCTTCGCCTTGCCGTCAGCTTCTCGAGACACCCTTTGGTGTGCCCCTTCCCTCCCTGGTTCAGCCGGTCCGCGCTCACTGGAGTGGTTCTTGCGTAGCCGAAGCTCCGCCACTGTCGCCCCATCGTGTCCCTGTGCCCCTGCCGCTGCCTAGTGCTTCTAGCGTTCCCCACAAGGTGAGCAACCTCCCCGCGCTCCTATTTCCCTGTGTACTGCACGGGTTAGCGTGCAATTGCTCGCCGGAGTTGTCCCGCGTTGCCGATAGCCCGTCTCGCAGTGTGCAGCGCCCTCTAGTGCTTTCGCGCCGGCGTGGTGCCCTCGGCTGAGTTCGCCAGATCCCCTTGTGCGCGCCTAGGCCAACCCCCAAGCCTCTGGTGCCTCGCCGTGGCCGGTCTACTCGTCTCCAGCGAGTTTCCGCCGCGGGACCGAGTGGCGCCACCGCGCCCATGACCGCCCCCCTGCCGTTAGATCTCGGCCGTTCACCCGATATCGGACAGCGCAGAGCTAACCCGAGCGGATCTAATCCTAGCCGCCCGATCCAGATCCAACCGTCTCTCCTCTCTCCCCCTCACCCGCGTCTCTGCCCCTGGGCCCGGCTGGTCAGCTCACCCTGGCCCACTGACACCTTGGCCCGCGCGATCTAATTTGGGTCGTCGGTTTCTGATCCGATGGCTGAGATTACCCTATACCCCTTCGCGTGGTTATTTTGCTTAAGAACCCCCCTGATTTTAGGAAATCAACCCGACGTCCTCTGTTTTAGCGCATAGGTCCTTGGTTTCTTTAGAATAGCCCTTGGACTTTTATTTAATTACAGATTTAGCCTTAATTTCATATTTCAAACTTTAAAACTTGTTTATTTCATATCTTTTTCATATGAACTCCAAATTTAGTGGTTCAAATTGCAAAATGTTCACAAGATTATTCTCTGTCCAAATAAAATATGACCAACTATAATCTTCATACCTTAATTTTACACTTAGAATAGAGGTTTAATGTATATGTTGACTTGTTTATTCAATGAAATAAATAAAAGAAGAATCCTAGGAGTTAAAATATATTTAATTTGGTGAGACTAGTGTTATGCATTTAATGGATTTATTTTTGGTTTAACCTTTAGACCCTAATGTGATAAAAATAATTAGGTATGTAATTATGGATAATATTTAAGGGATCATCAAATTCCTAAATGAGAGTAGTTATATTATGATTTTAGCTTTCCTTTGTTTTAATCACTACTTAACCCCTTTGAGCTATGTCCTAAACATTTAAAGAGTAATTAATTTCCCAATTAGGATTACTCCATTTTCTTGGTAACTTGATATCATTCCCTTACACTTAATAATATACCCTTTTGAGTTATGTGTCAATGATTGTAAATGTTTGATGTGCTGTTCATTTTTATTTTTCCAAATGTATTGAATGTATGCTCGCTTTACTTAGACAACGAGTAGTCCGAGGTTCCCGAGTGTGTTGTTGGAGACCTCCCTAAGCAACAACCTGGTGAAGGCAAGTGTCCTTAGATCTATCATGTCCTACTTTACTTTATAATTCACTGTCCCGCATTACATTACTGAAACTTAAGGATTGACTAGTTTGTATTTCCCTTACCCTTGTTTACCTTTGTGGGTTAATCATAGTTAGCTTATGCTATTGCTTAAACTTATTCAATGAACATGATGTGATCTTTTATGATACGATGATGTTATCCCGATGGGGTCCTTGTGATTACTTTAGGGGGCTCAGGCTCTTTCCTGAGTACCTCTCCGTAAGGACCTGTTTGGGGAGTGACAACCCGGGATAACAGTGCAACCATGAGGGTGGAATGGGATACCCTTAGCTGATTAATTAGAGGAACCAGAGGAGTAGTTGACTTCGCCATAGGGCCGTCAATGGGGTCCGGGCATAGTACTTGCTCTACCGAGGCTGGTTGCAAAGGTTCTTTGATTTGGTTTTGTTAGTCACCCTTCCTTTGGGGAGATGTACTATGTTTATCAAACTGGAGAAACCTAACGAGTGGCTATGTCCTCTGAGAAATCTTTGTAAAGGCTACATAGTGAGACCCTGCTAGGTCAACTTGGCAGTGATCAATGGGGAGGCTAGAACCCCGGGCAGAATGGGAATCACGACTTGTGGGTAAAGTGTGCGACCTCCGCAGAGTGTTAGAAACTGGTATATCAGCCGTGCTCGCGGTTATGAGCAGCCTTGGGATCCTCTTCGATTAGAAGAACAATGGTTACTTTTATGATGATGGTTAACAATGGTGATTATAATCCTGATCTCTAGTATTTCCTCTTGGAGGGAGTACCTCTGGGTAATAATTGGGTTATTACTAAAATTTGGCTCTACTTATAATAATAAAACTTGACTAACTAAAAGCAACTGCTTAACCTTAACTCCACATACCGCTTGTCCACCTTAGCCAAACGGGACATTTGCTGAGTACATTGATGTGTACTCACCCTTGATTTACAAACCACCCTACCCCAGGTTGTCCCCACTGTTCTCAGTGCTCAGGAGGTGAAGTTGGCAACATGGATGACTTCGAGGAGTTTCAGGAATATGACGAGTTCTAGTTTATCTTAGTGGTAAACCCCCAATCAGCTGCCTGTGTAGGCTTACATTCTACGTTTCGATACTCCGCACTTTGATGTTATTGTTAAACACTATGTTTATGTAATAGACCCTGTGGATGTCTCCGACATCTTGATGTAATAAAGTACCTTTCCGCTATTTAAATTCAAGCATTGTGTGATGATATCCAATTATGTAATCGCTGTGTACATGAGTTTCTGATCCTGGCACGTACATGGTTCGCATTCGGTTTACCTTCTAAAACCGGGTGTGGCATAAGTGGTATCAAAGCCTTGCTGACTGTAGGACCGCTAACCTAGACTAGAATAGTCGACTTAAGGACTATAGACCCTTACTCTTACCTTGATCTTAGAGTCTTTCCAAAAGTTGGTCATCTTGACCAATTCTATGTTATTTACTCATCTCAAAAAGTTTTGTCTCACTTTTCTTTCTGTTTACTTTCGGGTCTCATAGTTCTACTCTTACTCTTGTGCTTATGATGTCTTTTGTAGATGGCTCGTCTCAGGTGCACTGCACGTAAGTCTGTGATCCCTTTTTTGCCTTCTCGCCTGGCGGAGCGTCCACTGTGTCGCATGGTGTCAGGTCAGTCCAGCCAGCTGGAGAGACTGCATCATCGCCTGCACGAGGAGCAGGAGCGCCGACGCCAGGAGCTGGAGCAGGAGCAGTAGGACTCTTCCCCCTTGCCTCAGCGGGAGGTGGAGTCTGAGAGTCCGCCTTCCCCTGCACCTCAGCCAGATATGCCCCCTGCACCACCATAGGGCATCCCGGCTGCTGGAGGAGACCCCGACGGAGACGGGGACGACGACGACGCCGGTGGCAGTTCGAGCCACAACATGGAGCATTCAGAGGAGCCGGAGCTGGAGGGTTGGATCGCGAGACCCATCACTCATGACGCTGCTCGCGAGTGTCACATCCACGACGCTCTCGATTCCTTGCTGCGTCGGGCCTTCGACCGACACACCTGGTCTATCGAGTACCATTGTGTAGTCTACCAGCATCATCGTGGGCTATACCCGGACCAGTATGAGGCTACTTGCTTGGTGCGCCATTCGGACGATGATCTCTAGGGTGAGAGGCCTTCTCGAAGCACTATTCTATCACTGAGAGGGACACTGAAGAGGCAGCCATGCAAGATGCAGCACGACGGGCACTTTCTCAGTATTGCTCGTTGTTCAGCGGGGTAGCTGATGGCCTTGACCTGAAGTACTACCCTCGCCGTTCGACCGGCAGTGCTGGAGGTGTGATTGTCTCGCTAGTTGGTGAGGGCAATCCCAGGCTGAGCAGCATGGTCAACCTGGCCGCCGTGCTCAACAAAGAGTTGGACCACGCCCTTGACAAGTTGGGCAAGGTTTGTGCGGAGGTTGCGGAATTGCGTGCTGAATGCACGGCATGCCACTATCTTGATGGTGGTTCTCCCGCCCCTATTGGGATTCAGCACCCTTACAGTTCACCGCCCCGTGGTCGCTTCGACTATGGTACCCCAGACTGCAGGACCCGCATAGATTTGGATCCCTAGATTGACAAAGTCGGAGTATGTAATAATGCTTATTTCAGTGTCTTAGCCTAAGTCAGTTTTAGTTAGAGTTAGTTTGCTTATCTTATGTTGGATGCTTGTTATGATGAACATGTAATGAAGTTGGATCTTTGTAATGATTGTCACCAAGATGTGGGTATCCCCTGCAACTTGGTGTAGTTGTTAATAAAGTCAGTTATTTAGTTGGATAATCCATTTATTTTCACTTTCCTCTTTATCTGAGAAGTTGTCGGTGAAGATGATCAATTGTTCAGTGCTGTGAAGATTTCCGTATATCTTTTCTTATGCTGAAAGACTGTAGCGTCAGATCTGATATGTGTGTGGTTTCTACAGATGTCTGAGAACAGGCACAGAGGTGTGAGGCGTGCATAGCTAGAGCAGCAGGCACCCCAAGAGGAGGCAGCCCTACAGCAGCATTTGCCACCCCCACCCCCAATGACCATTGAGCAGATGTTCTTGATGCAGACCCAGGCAGTTCAGGCAATTGGCCAGACATTAGCAGTGATGCAGCAAGTTCAGCAGCAGTCGCCACCACCTCAGCCTCCAGTGCAAGTCTAGATGCCACAAGTGCCCAGGGACAAGCGGGCAGAGTTCATGAGGGGCCATCCCCTGTCTTTGCCCACTCTGCTGTTCCCATGGACACAGAAGATTGGCTGCGTACCATGAAGCGTGAGTTGCACACTACCCAGTGCAACGACCGCGAGAAGGTGTTGTATGGTCCCCGATAGCTGAGGGGAGTAGCACAATCTTGGTGGGAGTCTTACCTCGCCACCCATGCCAACCCTGAAGCCATTACTTGGAAGGAGTTCAGGGACAACTTTCGTCGCTACCATGTGCCCGAGGGACTAATGATAGTGAGGAAGGAGGAGTTTCTCGCCTTGAAGCAAGGTCCCCTGTCCGTCAGTGAGTACAGGGATAAGTTTCTGCAGTTGTCACGTTATGCCCTAGAGGACATCAACACAGATGCCAAGCGGCAGTACCGCTTTCTGAGAGGATTGGTTGATCCCCTCCATTACCAGCCCATGAACCACACTTTCCCCACCTTCTAGCATTTGATAGACAGAGCAATCATGACTGAAAGTAAGCGTCGGGAGATGGAGGATAGGAAGCGCAAGATTGGTGGACCTCAGGCCGGGAGTAGCAGTCGCCCTCGCTACTCAGGCAACTCGCCCCAGCAATTTAAGCAAGGCCACCAGCACCAGCATCAGCGTCAGCACTAGCACCAGTACTAGAGGCAGTTTTCTCAGCAACAGCAGCAGCAGTACCGTCAGAACACTCAACCGGGAGGAAATCAGTACCAACGTCAGAACAACCAGGTAGCTCGTCTTCCTGCCCCAGCAACCAACTAGAATGGCCAAGTAGCCCCAGCTCAAGTAGGAGGTCGTGCATGCTTCTACTATGGAGAACAAAATCACTGGGCGAAGAATTGTCCAAAGAAAGCAGCCCAGCAACCGGCAATAGTCAATGCCCCAGCAAGACAAGGAGCACCACAACAAGCACCAGGAGTTCGTGGTCAGGCCTACAACTGTGGAAAGGTGAATCACCTAGAGGCCGAAGCAATCCGAGATGCTCAGGACGTGGCAGTAGGTATGTTTCCAGTCGAATCCTACCCAGCAAAAGTATTATTTGATACTGGTGCCACACATTCTTTTGTTTCTGCATCTTGGGTAGAATCACATAACATCCCCATAGAACCAATGATCCCACCTTTGAGAGTTAATTCAGTTGGGGGGAAAGTTAAGTCCGATAGGATTTGTCCGAATCTAAGGATTGAAATAAGGGGGATAGCCTTCCCCGCTAGCCTAGTAGTCATGGGAACTCAAGGGTTAGATGTCATCCTAGGGATGAATTGGCTACACAGAAATCAAGCCACTGTCAGTTGTGACAAGAGAACAATTAAGTTGGTGTCCCTATCAGGAAAGGAAGTAGTAACCAAGCTGTACTTACCTGAATTAGAAGAAGAAGCTTGTCACCATTTATCAGTAGATGACAAGGAGTCCAATCCAATTGAGGCAATTAGGATTGTGTCAGAATTTCCCGATGTATTCCCTAAAGAGTTACCAGGTATGCTACCTGAAAGGAAGGTTGAATTCGCCATAGAGCTTATCCCAGGCACCACTCCTATTTCCAAGAGAGCTTATCGAGTGTCCGGACCAGAGTTGGTGGAACTCAAGAAGCAAATTGATGAGTTGTTAGATAAAGGTTATATCAGACCAAGTACCTCGCCTTGGGCAGCCCCAGTATTATTTGTGGAGAAGAAGGATGGCACGAAGAGGATGTGCATTGATTACAGAGCCCTGAATGAAGTCACTGTCAAGAATAAGTACCCCATGCCCATAATTGAAGACTTATTTGATCAATTGAGAGGAGCTAGAGTGTTCTCAAAGATAGATCTGAGGTCAGGTTACCATCAGCTTAGAATCCGACCTGTAGATATACCGAAGACAACATTCATCACCAAGTATGGACTATATGAGTTCATGGTTATGTCATTCGGATTGATGAATGCGCCAGTGTACTTCATGTACCGGATGAACAATGTGTTCATGGACTACCTCGACAAGTTCGTAGTGGTGTTCATTGATGATATTCTTATATATTCCCAGAATGAGCAAGAGCATGAGGAACATTTGAGGAAAGTACTTCAGAGGCTACGAGACTGCCAGTTGTATGCCAAGCTTAGCAAGTGTGAGTTTTGGATCAGCGAAGTTATATTCTTGGGTCATATTATAAACCGAGATAGATTAGCTATGGATACAAAGAAAGTAGCAGCGATTCTGGACTGGAAAGCCCCAAAAGATGTTTGAGGAATCAAGAGTTTCATTGGAATGGCCGGTTATTATCGGTGTTTCATTGAAGGTTTCTCCAAGATTGCCAGACCAATGATAGTCTTGCTAGCAAAGAAGGTTGAGTTCAAGTGGACCCCAGCGTGCCAAGAATCATTTGAAATGTTGAAGCAGAAGTTAACAACAGCGCCAGTGTTGGTTCTACCAGATGTTCACAAGCCATTCTTAGTGTATTGCGATGCTTAGTACACCGGACTGGGATGTGTATTGATGCAGGAAGGGAGAGTAGTGGCATACTCGTCCCGATAGTTGAAGATTCATGAGAAGAACTATCCTACTCATGATTTGGAGCTAGCAGTAGTGGTTCATGCATTGAAGACCTGGAGACATTATCTTTATGGGCAGAAGTGTAATATCTACAAGGACCATAAGAGCCTCAAGTACATATTCACTCAGTTAGAGTTAATCATGAGGCAGCAAATATGGATAGAGTTGATCAAAGATTATGAGCTGGAGATTCATTATCACCCAGGCAAAGCAAACGTAGTTGCAGATGCTCTTAGCAGGAAGAGTCAAGTCAATATGTTGGCCGCTCACCCGATGCCATATGAGCTAGCGAAGGAATTCGACAGGTTGAGTCTCAGATTTCTGAACAACACCCAAGGAGTGGCAATTGAGCTAGATCCCACTCTGGAGCAAGACATCAAAAAGGGTCAGAAGGATGATGAGAAGATCAACGAGATCCGGCAGCTGATCATCGATGGGAAAGGTCGAGATTTCCGTGAAGATGCCGTAGGAGTGGTATGGTTCAAAGATAGGTTGTGTGTTCCCAACATCACCTCGATCCGGGAACTGATTCTCAAGGAAGCTCATGAGACAGCATACTCTATACACCCTGGCAGTGAGAAGATGTACCAAGACCTGAAGAAAAGATTCTGGTGGTACGGAATGAAAAGAGAGATAGCAGAGTTTGTGGCTAGATGCGACAGTTGTCAGAGAATCAAGGCAGAACATCAGAGGCCCACAGGTTTGTTGCAACCGTTGCAGATTCCTCAGTGGAAATGGGATGAGACCGGAATGGATTTTATAGTCGGTTTGCCCTGCACTCGAGCTGGTTACGACTCCATTTGGGTAGTAGTGCACCGTTTGACAAAGACGACCCATTTCATACCAGTCAAGACTACCTATAACAGTGCAGTGTTGGCAGAGTTATACATGTCTCGGATTGTGTGCTTGCATTGTATTCCAAAGAAGGTAATATCGGATAGAGGCACCCAGTTTACTTCTCACTTTTGGCAGCAGCTACATGAAGCTTTGGGTACGCACTTGAAGTTCAGTTCATCTTATCACCCGCAGACAGATGGTCAGACTGAGAGAACTAACCAGAATCTTGAGGATATGTTGAGAGCTTGTGCTTTGCAAGACCAGTTAGGTTGGGACAAGAGGCTACCGTATGCAGAATTCTCTTACAACAACAGCTACCAAGCCAGTCTAAAGATGTCACCATACGAAGCACTTTATGGGAGGAATTGCAGAACTCCATTGCATTGGAATCAACCCGACGAAAGACAGGTATTCGGTCCAGAGATTTTGCTTGAAGCCAAAGAGAATATCAGGATGATCCAGGAAAATCTGAAGGCAGCACAGTCCAGGCAGTGAAGCTATGCTGATACTAGGAGGAGAGAACTCAGTTTCGAAGTGGGAGACTATGTCTACTTGAAAGTGTCGCCCATCAGAGGAACCAAGAGGTTTGGAGTCAAAGGCAAGTTAGCACCTCGCTATATCGGCCCGTATCAGATTCAAGCCAGACGTGGAGAAGTGGCTTATCAACTCAGCTTACCAGAGAACTTGTCCGCAGTGCATAATGTGTTTCATGTGTCTCAGTTGAAGAAATGCGTGCGAGTACCAGAAGAGCAGTCGCCAATGGAAGACCTTGAAGTTCAAGAGGATCTGACATACGTTGAGAAGCCAACGCAGATTCTTGAGACAGCGGATCGGGTCACCTGGAGGAACACCATCAGGATGTGCAAAGTCAAATGGGGCCACCACTCAGAAGAAGAAGCAACCTGGGAAAGAGAAGATGATCTGAGAGTCAACTACCCTGAACTCTTTGCTAGCCAGCCCTGAATCTCGAGGGCGAGATTCTTTTAAGGGGGATAGGTCTGTAACACCCTGAATTTGGGGGTATAAATTTTTTTTCTTATGATCATCCAAATTCAGGTGTTACCCTTCTCTATCTCACTCTAGTTTCTCTCTCTCTCTCTAGTTTTCTCTCTCTTTTTCTCTTTTAATTAGAATTAGTTGTATTAGTGAGGGATTATTTATTTTATTTTGCCCAAAACATATGAGTCATGGAATGTTGCATCATATTAAGCCTAAATATTCTTTGAATTGTTGCATATATTTGATTTGGTTTGAATTTGAAACTTGATTTGAATTTGAATTGAAAACCCTAGAGAAAATAAATAGAAAAGGCAATAGAAATTCCAGGAAAATAGGAAAAGCCAATTCAGCCCAAGGCAGCCCATTAAGCCCAGCCCGTGCGCGCACGTGCACCCTTGTGCCCCCTCTGCCTGACAGGCGGGTCCCGCCTGTCGGCGCAACCCCGAGCACCCTCTCTACCTCGCTCTCTTGCTGCTCCATGGGACCGGTCTGTCGGCGACATTGCTCTCGCGTGCGCCCGCTCTCTCTCTCTCTCTCTCTCTGCCCCGCCGACCCCACTTGTCAGCGCGTCCCTAACCTCTCATCCATGATCTCCCCGCCATGGACGCGCCCACGTCCGCGCGTTCTCCGGCCACGACCGAGCCCCCGCGCCCCTTTTGAACCCCGCGCCATGCTTGCCCACCTCCCCCCTTCCATTTGCGCCCTCTGCCTAGCTCTCTCGCTCTCTCTCGCTCTGCCCGCGCGAGCCGAGAACCTCCGCCACCGCCTGCCGACGTCCACCGCCTGTTCCATGGCCGCCGTTGCGTCCGCGCCCCGTCCAGAGCCACGGTGAGCTTTGCCTTGCCGTCAGCTTCTCGGGACACCCTTCGGTGTGCCCCTTCCCTCCCTGGTTCAGCCGGTCCGCGCTCACTGGAGTGGTTCTTGCGCAGCCGGAGCTCCGCCACCGTCGCCCCGTCGCGTCCCTGTGCCTCTGCCGCTGCCCAGTGCTTCCAGCGTTCCCCCGCAAGGTGAGCAACCTCCCCGCGCCCCTATTTCCCTGTGTACTGCACGGGTTAGCGCGCAATTGCTCGCCGGAGTTGTCCCGTGCCGCCGATAGCCCGTCTCGCCGTGTGCAGTGCCCTCTGGTGCTTTCGCGCCGGTGTGGTGCCCTCGGCTGAGTTCGCTAGATCCCCCTGTGCGTGCCTACGCCAACCCCCAAGCCTCTGGTGCCCCGTCGTGACCGGTCTACTCGTCTCTGGTGAGTTTCTACAGTGGGACCGAGCGGCGCCACCGCTCCCATGACCGCCCCTGCCGTTAGATCTCGGTCATTTGCCCGAGATCGGACAGCGCAGAGCTAACCCGAGCAGATCTAATCCTAGCCGCTCGATCTAGATCCAACCGTCTCTCCTATCTCCCCCTCACCCGTGTCTCTGCCCCTGGACCGGCTGGTCAGCTCGCCTTGGCCCGCTAACGCCTTGGCCCCGCTTGTTAGTCGCGTCCACGCGCCCGCACCCGCGCCTGCGCCCGCGCGATCTAATCTGGGTCGTCGGTTTCTGATCTGATGGCTGAGATTACCCTGTACCCCTTCGCGTGGTTATTTTGCTTAAGAACCCCCTGGTTTTAGGAAATCAACCCGCCGTCCTCTGTTTTAGCGCATAGGTCCCTGGTTTCTTTAGAATGGCCCCTGGACTTTTATTTAATTACAGATTTAGCCTTAATTTCATATTTCAAACTTTAAAACTTGTTTATTTCATATCTTTTTCATATGAACTCCAAATGTAGTGGTTGAAATTGCAAAATGTTCATAAGATTATTCTCTGTCCAAATAAAATATGACCAACTATAATCTTCATACCTTAATTTTACACTTAGAATATAGGATTAATGTATATGTCGACTTGTTTATTCAATGAAATAAATAAAAGAAGAATCCTAGGAGTTAAAATATATTTAATTTGGTGAGACTAGTGTTCTACATTTAATGGATTTATTTTTGGTTTAACCTTTAGACCCTAATGTGATAAATATAATTAGGTATGTAATTATGGATAATATTTAAGGGATAATCAAATTCCTAAATGAGAGTAGTTATATTATGATTTTAGCTTTCCTTTGTTTTAATCACTACTTAACCCCTTTGAGCTATGTCCTAAACATTTAAATAGTAATTAATTTCCCAATTAGGATTACTCCATTTTCTTGGTAACTTGATATCATTCCCTTACACTTAATACTATACCCTTTTGAGTTATGTGTCAATGATTGTAAATGTTTGATGTGCTGTTCATTTTTACTTTTCCAAATGTATTGAATGTATGCTCGCTTTACTTAGACAACGAGCAGTCCGAGGTTCCCGAGTGTGTTGTTGGAGACCTCCCTGAGCAACAACCTGGTGAAGGCAAGTGTCCTCAGACCTATCATGTGCTACTTTACTTTATAATTCAGTGTCCCGCATTACATTACTGAAACTTAAGGATTGACTAGTTTGTATTTCCCTTACCCTTGTTTACCTTTTTGGGTTAATCATAGTTAGCTTATGCTATTGCTTAAACTTAATCAATGAATATGATGTGATCTTTTATGATACGATGATGTTATCCCAATGGGGTCCTTGTGATTACCTCTCCGTAAGGACCTGTTTGGGGAGTGACAACCCGAGATAACAGTGCAACCATGAGGGTGGAATGGGACGCCCTTAGCTGATTAATTAGAGGAACCAGAGGAGTAGTTGGCTTCGTAGGGCCATCAATGGGGTCCGGGCACAGTACTTGCTCTGCCGAGGCTGGTTGCAGAGGTTCTTTGATTTGGTTTTGTTAGTCACCCTTCCTTTGGAGAGATGTACTGTGTTTATCAAACTGGAGAAACCTAACGGGCTGCTATGTGCTCTGGGAAATCTTTGTAAAGGCTACGTAGTGAGACCTTGCTAGGTCACCTTGGCAGTGATCAATGGGGAGGCTAGGACCCCGAGCAGAATGGGAATCACGACTTGTGGGTAAAGTGTGCGACCTCTGCAGAGTGTTAGAAACTGGTATATCAGCCGTGCTCACGGTTATGAGCAGCCTTGGGATCCTCTTCGATTAGAAGAAAAATGGTTACTTTTATGATGATGGTTAACAATGGTGATTATAATGCTGATCTCTGGTATTTCCTCTTGGAGGGAGTGCCTCTGGGTAATAACTAGGTTATTACTAAAATTTGGCTCTACTTATAATAATAAAACTTGACCAACTAAAAGCAACTGCTTAACCTTAACTCCACATACTGCTAGTCCACCTTAGCCAAATGGGACATTTGCTGAGTACGTTGATGTGTACTCACCCTTGCTTTACAAACCACCCCACCCCAGGTTGTCCCCACTATTCTCAGTGCTCAGGAGGTGAAGTTGGCAACATGGATGACTTCGAGGAGTTTCATGAATATGACGAGTTCTAGTTTATCTTAGTGCCAAACCCCCAGTTAGCTGCCTGTGTAGGCTTACATTCTACGTTTCGATACTCCTCACTTTGATGTTATTGTTAAACACTATGTTTTTGTAATAGACTCTATGGATGTCTCCGACATCTTGATGTAATAAAGTACCTTTCCGCTATTTAAATTCAAGCATGTGATGGAACCTCCCAAGTCATTAGGCCCACCTACAGTTGTCCTTGTCCAACAGACATCAGACAACCCTGTAGATGTTCCTGAATCACTTGACAAGTTTGGTATCTTCTTTCTTACCTTTCCAGGAACGTTTCACCCATCTTGCAGACATTACGGAACATCGGAGATAAAAGAAATGCGGAAGCGATTACATGAACTTACATTTATTTAGAAAGTAAGATCCAGTTACTTATTACAGACCAGAGTTATAAAACGAGTGCTGAGTAGTATTATTACAATACCAAGGGAGGCAAAAACTCCTCCCGATAAGTTTTTACATAAAAGTTTCTTATGGAGGACCATGTCCTCCCGCAGCTTCACTCTTGTTTTTCTTCATTTGGAACCACCTTGGTACAAAAGCAACAAAAATTTGCAGCTTCCTCACCTAAAAACAATGAGAGAATAAACCCTGAGTATGGAATTACTCAACAAGTCTTACCCGACTAAAGAAAAGACTCTCAAGGGTATGCTGGTTTTAAGGGAGTCAAGGTAAGGTATCTCAAGATCAAAGACTCTGTTTTGCAAAAATGCTTACTAAGAGTGGATCCTTAAAAATCCAATTTTATTTCCAGGTTAGGTAAACTTACCTGCATCTAGAGTTCTTTCTAACCTAGTTCAAACACTTATCCTGAACTAGCCAAGTTCTTAATTCATCCTTCATCTTTACTGGAGTTCTACGTATAGGGCAGTGACCAAGTCTTCATAACCACGAAGGTACGGCGATCCGAATCGATTATACTCAGCTGAGGATCTCCAATCACACGACATATGTAGCACTTAAACCTTGCATATGTCAACCAGCCACCGGGGTTCTTAAGACCAGATCAGGTTCACGCAAACCGAGAGCACAGATACACCACTGTCCAGCCTCTTGCCACGAAGGGTACACGCTACTCTCGCCACCGCTCCACGCCCATTTCGTGTTATCTTATTCTGGCCTTAGTCTGCCCGAGGCAAGGCTTACCCATGACGAGGCATGTGACCAGTTAAAGGGTCCTCGGTCAGCAAGCCTACATCGAGACGATCCTTAATCGACTCAAATGGAGACACTACATCGAGACTCTCTTCTCGTGCAAGTCACCCGCCTCGTCTCAGCTTAATCATTTAAACCCAAAAACTTGGTACCTGGCAGAGGTACGTCTTTTCCGACGTTGAATCCATCACGGCCGCGATGGATTCACCATCAAGTTTTATTTTCAAAAATCTTCCACCCACTTTGCCAAACATCTTTTGTAAAACAAAACCCGTTGTTTTGCTAGAGCAATACTAAGCATAGTAAAAACCTTTTGTAAAACAGGGTATCAAGGAAGGTAATCAAGATCAAGGAAGATAATGCAGGAATTGTTTAGCAACCAACTCCTATTACTTAATGCAACAAGCAAGTGAGAAAGATTTTAAAAACATAAAGGAAGGTGGCAAATGCACCGGGGCTTGCCTTCGTTAGTAGGTGAGTCAGGCTCAGGCCCGCAGATGTCAAAGTAGAGACAAGTCCCTGCCTGAGATTCCAAAGGTGGTGTTGTCTTCTCTTCGGTCACTTCAATCTCTTCTTCGTTTACTAAACATAACCATATATATGTGTTTATAAGAATGAATGCCATGTAATGCTCATGAGAGTGCAAAGATAATAAGAATTTATTATCTAAAGTCTTGAATACAATTTTCCTTCACGGAACTCCGAGAACTTAGGGTTTCCGGAGTCAGTAAAGGAGTTCACAGGGCAGGGGGGTTTTGGGTTCTAGTTAACAAACAAGGTACAAATCAACCCAAACTCTACCCAAGGCTTCTAAATAATGTGTAGAGCTTATATAAAAAGTTTGGGCAATTTTGAGATTACCATTTATTTTCTAAAAATCCAGAACTAATGGTTTAACCTAGTTTAAATGCCTCAAAATTCCTTATTTAACCTAAAAATCATGAAACTATTTTTATTAAATATTATGGAAAATAAGAAGTCTAGGAAAATTGGTTTGACAATTTTAGGATTTTTCTACAATTTATAACAGATTTTCAAAGCTCTACTAAAAAAGAAAAAGAAAAAGATTGAATAGTGTTGGGCTGGTTTCAGCCCAAGCGGCCCAACCCAGAGGGGAAAGCGCGCGCGCTCGCGCCCGCGAAGGAGACTTTGCGCAGAGGTCCTCGGGGTTTTGGCTATCTGTGAACGAGTTCTTTCACTGTTTCTTGTGTCGCTGACGGTTTGCATATAAACCCTTCGGTTTCTAATTCTTTACCACGCTGAGTCCGCGACGGCGTCGAGCGCGGCCGAAGTCCGGCGAGCTCCTGGACCGGCCGGATAGGGCAACGACTAGGGTTCCCGAGTGACGGACACAGAATTGGACTCATCCCAAACCTTTCCCCCAACTTAATTTCACTAATGATCAATAGGGTTGTGCTGGCCACGGTGACCGTGAAGGTTGCGGATGGATGAAGATGTTCCCAGCGATGGGTGGTGATCTAGTTCAATTGAACGGGTCGAGGGGTTCGTGGGGTGCCTACGGATGCTAGAACAAGCAACAGAGGGACGCGAGCTAACCGGAATCGAGCTGGCCGCGGTGAGCTGTTCTTCACGGTGGCGGAGACTGATTTGGGGCGAATTCAAAATTCGTGGATTCTAGCGAATGGTCGAGGCTGATTCGTGGTGGTTGGATAGCTTACTGTCCTATGGAGCTTGTGGCGCACTCAATTTATAGGCGCATCGAGCGACGGTGATGAATTCGGCCGAGGGGTGCTGGCGGCCAGAGAGGGGAGGCGAGCTCAGTGCGGGGGAAAAGTGGCTTTCACCATGGCAGTAGCTCCGGTGATCGCTGGACATGTAACCACTGAGTCACCATGATGAAGTCCCATGCTGAGGCACGTGGCGCGCAACGGCGGCAGCTTAACGGCGGCGAGGTTATCCAACCGACCGATGAGCTGGGGGAGGAAGTACGGCGGTCTTAGCCGCAGCTCAATCCGGGCGCCAGATCTTTACCAGGTCGCGCTTATCTGCTGCCCATGGTGCACGAATCGCAACAAGCAATCGACCACCAGCGATGGTTCACCGGCGACGAGGGGGGCTGAATCGGGATCTTCTTCAGTTTAGAGTTTACTGTACCATGGCGATCTCTCATTAGATGAACTGACAGAGCGACTTGGAGCATGATTTACTCTCAGATTCGTATGGCAACACATCCCAAGCTCTGCAGCAAAATTGTAGAGCTACAAACCAGCAATAATTCGACTATAGGGATTGAACTCATTTGAGCACTAGATCAAGGTTGAATTCAAACCCAAAGATGGCTCTGTTACACTGAAAATCTGAATTTCAGAGTGGAACCAGCCTGACAGCCAGACTTTAGGCTTAATTATCTTCAATTTATTCTTAACAACTGAGCTCACATTCTTAAGCAAAGTTGTTCTCCTATGATTGGTCTACAACTTTGATGTGGTGACCTAGGGCAAAAACCCTATACTTTGAAAGTTACAAAGCTCAAAAGTTGAGCCCACAAATCTGAAATTCAGACTTAGAATGAAATAGAGGTCAAGTGGCACTTTTTGCAAATTAGTCCAAAACTTGGGTTTGGCTTGTAAATCTTCCCAAATGTGAACCATGTGACTTTATATGATTTAACATAGTAGTTTTTACACTTTAGTCCAAATGTGCACAATTTTTGCACATAGGCCCCTAGGGTTTGGACTTAGGGTTTTCTAGGGTTCAAATGGGGTTTTTGGATATCCTAGGGGTATAAATGTAATTTAAGTTCATTTTTGGGAACATTTTATGACTATTCCCCTAAAGCTTTTAGGTTTTCTCAACTTGGGTTAGGTTTTACCCCTTTAATCCCTATTTAGGGTTAAGTTCCCTATCTAGGGTTCTATTTGCAAAATGCTATAACAACACAACTTGTTTGAAATTTTTACCTAGTGAATGTACTCTAGGTGTGTCAAACATATTCAATGCCAATGTTTATGATGCCATGCTCAAGTTTTAGTTGTAGTAACACCAGGGGTGTTACAAAGCATTGTGTGATGATGTCCAATTATGTAATCGCTGTGTACGTGAGTTTCTGATCCTGGCACATACATGGTTCACATTTGGTTTACCTTCTAAAACTGGGTGTGACACTAACCTATCAACCTCAAGTCACCCAATCCTTGAAGAAGTGCCTCTACTGCAAGATATGCCAACCATTGTGGAAAATGAGCAAGGAGAAGTTGCTAGTGAAGAAGCCGTTGAACAAGATGAAAGTGATGATCAAATTTAGAAGCATCCTTTGGTGCCCCATCCTCGAGTGCACCATGGCATTCAAAGAGATCATCCTGTGGACAACATCCTAGGTAGCATCAGGAGAGGGGTAACAACTCGATCTCGTTTAGCAATTTTTTGTGAATTTTACTCGTTTGTCTCCTCTCTTGAGCCACTTAAGGTTGAAGAAGCACTGGGTGATCCGGATTGGATAATCGCAATGCAAGAGGTGTTAAATAACTTCACTCGAAATGAAGTCTGGTCCTTAGTAGCAAGACCCAAGCAAAACGTCATTGGAACTAAATGGGTATTCCGCAACAAGCAAGATGAAAACGGCGTGGTCACAAGGAACAAAGCGCGGCTGGTTGCTCAAGGTTTCACTCAAGTGGAAGGACTTGACTTTGGAGAAACCTATGCACCAGTAGCAAGGTTTGAGTCCATAAGAATATTAATTGCCTATGCTACTAATCATGATTTCAAATTGTATCAAATGGATGTGAAAAGTGCATTCCTAAATGGACCACTTCAAGAGTTTGTCTATGTGGAGCAACCGCCGGGCTTCGAAGATCCTAAGAAGCCAAACCATGTCTATCTTCTTCACAAGGCGCTCTATGGGCTTAAAAAGCTCCTAGAGCATGGTATGAATGTCTTAAAGATTTCTTGCTTAAAAATGGTTTTGTGATAGGAAATACTGATTCTACCTTATTTACTCGCAAAGTTGATAATGAATTATTTGTATGCCAAATATATATCGACGACATTATATTTGGTAGTACTAACGAGAAATTTTGTGAAGAATTTAGTAAGGTAATGATGAACAGATTTGAGATGTCTATGATGGGTGAGCTCAAATACTTCATGGGATTTCAAGTAAAACAACTCAAGGAAGAAACCTTTCTGTGCCAAACCAAGTATACACAAGACATGCTCAAGAAGTTTGGCATGGAAAAGGCAAAGCACGCCAAGACACCAATGTCATCAAATGGACATCTCGACCTTAATGAAGAAGGTAAACTGGTAGACCAAAAGCTTTATAGATCAATGATTGGATCTCTATTGTATTTATGTGCATCTAGACCAGATATCATTCTTAGTGTGTGCATGTGTGCCCGTTTTCAAGCCAGCCCAAAAGAGTGTCATCTAGTGACTATTAAGAGAATCTTAAGATATCTAGTTCACACCCAAAATCTAGGTCTCTGGTATCCCAAGGGCTCATTTTTTGATTTATTTGGCTACTCTGACTCAGACTATGCCAGTTGCAAAGTAGATCGAAAAAGCACCTCGGGGACTTGCCAATTCCTTGGGCAGTCCCTGGTGTCTTGGAGTTCTAAGAAACAAAACTGTGTTCCACTTTCCACTGTCGAGGCTGAATACATAGCTGCTGGTGCTTGCTGTGCTCAGTTGCTATGGATGAAGCAAACCTTGAGAGATTTTGGCTGTGAGTTTAAAAGAATTCCACTTCTATGTGACAATGAGAGCGCCATTAAACTAGCCAATAATCCCGTGCAACACTCTAGAACCAGACATATAGACATAGGACACCATTTTCTGAGCGACCATGATGCAAAAGAAGATATCGAATTATGTCTTGTAAACACAGAAAATCAACTAGCCGATATCTTCACTAAACCTCTTGATGAGACTAGGTTTTGTTTCCTTCGGAGTGAACTGAATATCTTGGATTGTCGAAACGTGTCTTAAGAAATAAAATTTGAATCATGATTGATTGGTATAAAGTTGTTTTTGTGAACAATATGAAGTTTGAAATCTTATTTTTATTGCCTAAAGCATTGATATTATTAATATTGCTTGAATACTAGGCCCTATCGAGCATTTTCTGTATACTGGTTGAGTAAACCGGCTGAGTAAGTGAGAGCACCTAGAGGGGGGGTGAATAGGTGATCCTATAAAATCAAACACTAAATAGCCACAAAACTTAGTTATGAAGGAGTTAGTGCGACTAAATAGCTCAAGGCGAGTTCTTGTGAACAAAACAATCATAGAGAAGGCAACACAAGAGACACGCGATTTTTATACCATGGTTCGGCCAAGTAACACTTGCCTACTTCCACGTTGTGGCGTCCCAATGGACGAGGGTTGCACTCAACCCCTTTCAAGTGATCCAATGATCAACTTTAATACCATGGCTTTCTTCCTTATAGTCTTCTTCTTCCCATTTGCGAGGAATCTCCACAAGTTGGAGCCTCTCGCCCTTACAATATTGATCACAAAGAATGCACAAGAGTAAGGTTGGGAGAGCAACACACAAAAGACTCAAATATGCAGCACAACCACGCACATAAGTCACAACTTGAGCTCGAAACACAACACACGGAGTTCGTAACTCAAATGGAGCTCAAATAACTAACACAGAGAATCAAATGCGTGGAGTTGGAGTTTTGGAGTCTTAGGATGCTTAGTGAATTCTTAGGTGACTCCTCCATACGCCTAGGGGTCCCTTTTATAGCCCCAAGGCAGCTAGGAGCCGTTTGAGACCAACTTGGAAGGCTATCCTTGCCTTCTGTCGAGTGGCGCACTGGATAGTCTGGTGTGCCACTAGACAGCTATTGTAGCCTGTCCAGTGCGTGATTGCCTTCCAAATCGGGCACAGTCGACCGTTGTAGCTCCGGGCCCGTTGGCGCACCGGACACTGTCCGGTGCACACAGGACAGTCCGGTGCCCCCTGCCGACCATTGGAGCTGCCACGCGTTGCCCGCAGATTTCGTGGCCGACTGTTGGCGCTGGCGACCGTTGGCTCACCGGACAGTCCGATGCGCCACCGGACAGTCCGGTGAATTTTAGCCACGTCGCCTTTCTTCAATCCCGAGAGCGACGAGTTCGCCGCGGATGACTCACCGGACAGTCCGGTGCACCACCAGACCGAGGGTGAGCGCACAGATGCCAACGCCTCATGCTGGCGCCGGGATGATCGAGGCTTGGGCCTGGTTGAGGCAGAGTGCGCCATGCCAAGAAGGCGATCCACGTCGTCGCGCCACTACTTCATGGCACTTGGAGAGGCCGTGGAGCTTGGAGGGTGGCGCAGCAACTCCCTTGCTGCTGACAGCGCCCCAGGCGTAGCCTTAGACGCCCTATACGCCTGCGTGGGAGTGTGCTATCGTGCAGAGTGCATAGCTGGCGCCGCACCAGGCGCCGGGAGGTTGGTGGCCCGCAGAGCGGAAGAGGCAGCTTCCTCCTCCAGCATATAGTCCTCGGGCATGAAATCTTGGTGCTCGACGATATGGACCATGGTGTTGAGCAGGAAAACAAGCAAAAACTTCAAGCCTAGGCCCCCTACCTGGTGCGCCAAATGTCGGAGGGGAAATTCCCTGGCCGGGTGGCGGAGTGCACCCGCCCTAAGTCCTAAGATGTGGAGGGGGCTTAAGCGTTTTGCCTGTTGCGAAATGTAGGAATGAACACAAGAACACGCAAGAGTTTAGAGTGGTTCGGGCCGCCAGAGCGTAATACCCTACTCCACTGTTTGTTGTATTGCTTGAGAGTTTGAGTCATGTGTAAGCCTGAGGGAGTCTAAGTGTGTTCCGGCCCCCTTGTAACGTTGCATGCTCCCCCTTTTATAGCTCAAGGGGGGCGTGTACAAGAGTGCTGAGCCCTAGCTGCTCGAGCAATCTTCCTGCACTCTGACACCCGTGGTCCACGTAGTGTTGGTGTGCTAGGGAACTTTCCCTGGTAATGCACAAGTGCTGGTGGACATAGCGTATCCTACAGCACGAGCATACTGTTCGGATTAGACAGGCACACCGCCTGCTGTATGGCCTGGGCGCCGTTTGCCAGCGGAGTGGACAGGACGCATTAAATGCCAAAGGGGCACATCACCTGACAGCAGGGTGGACAGGCGGCGCATCCTCTCCGCAATAAATGCAAAGGCCGCGTGGCCCAGATTCCTTACGTCATGCTCCGCCCGCTGGCCTACATCACGGGCAATAAGTCATGTGGCAGCATTGGGCCCTCGCCCGAGCGGGGAGCGGAGGCACACCGGATAGAGCCCGGACACGCGTCAACACCGAAACCATGCCTAGGCCACGACACTTCCTCCCGCGGGACCTTGTTATGGGTGGTCCGGAGCTTACTTGGTGGGGTCCAAACTCCATCCAATGGCTCCAGGCTGCTTTACTTCGGGGGTCCTGGGCCGTATTCGGGGGCCTGGGTTGTGCGCACAGGGGTCCTGCGCCTTCTTGAGGATGTCTGGGCCCAATGACGTTGCCTCCGAGAACACCATCTCAACTGCTCACAAGATATCTTTTGGGTTGTTCTCCGCGCGGCTAGGGGTAGCCGCACATGCATCGTGTCTTCATACCGTAGTAAGGGGTACCCCTGATCCAGGGTGCCGACAGTTCCTTTGAGGATTACTAACCATAGGGGGCCTTCCCTTTCTCCTTGTTGGGAATGGGAGCCCTTTGGCTTGTTAAGTTCTTGGCTTCCTTTCGAAAACCAAGCCCATCCTTAATTGAGGGGTGTCTACCAACGGTGTAGGCATCCCCAGCAAATTTTAATTTATCAAAATTAATTTTGCAAGTCTTAAGTTGAGCATTAAGACTTGCCACCTCATCATTTAATTTGGTAATAGAAATAAGGTGTTCATCACAAGCATCAACATCAAAATCCTTACATCTATTACAAATAACAACATGCTCTACACATGAACTAGTTTTGTTGACTTCCTCTAGCTTAGCATTTAGTTCATTATTTAAACTCTTTAAACTAGAGACAGATTCATGGCAAATAAACAATTCAGAGGATAACATTTCATTTCTCTTAATTTCTAAGGCAAGGGATTTTTGCACACTAACAAATTTGTCATGTTCCTCATATAAAATATCCTCTTGCTTTTCTAACAATCTATCCTTTTCATTTAGAGCATCAATTAATTCATTAATTTTTTCTACCTTAGCTCTATCTAAACCTTTAAATAAACTAGAGTAATCTACTTCATAATCGGAGGATTCTTCATCACTAGATGAAGTGTACTTGGGTGTGTCCTGAACACGTACCTTTTTCTCCTTGGCCATAAGACATGTATGGCATTCGTTGGGGAAGAGTGAGGATTTGTTGAAGGCCGAAGCAGCGAGTCCTTCGTCATGGGAGTCGGAGGAGGAGCAGTCCGAGTCCCATTCCTTTCCAAGGTGCACCTCGCCCTTTGCCTTCCTGTAGTTCTTCTTTTTCTCCTTGTTCCCGCTCTTTTCTTGTCCCTAGTCACTATCATTATCGGGACAATTTGCAATAAAGTGACCAGTCTTACCGCATTTGAAGCAGGAGCGTTTCCCTTTGTTTTATTCTTGTTGGAGTACTCCTTGCGTCATTTGAGTGCGGTCTTGAAGCGTTTGATGATAAGCGCCATCTCATCTTCATTGAGTCCGACAACCTCCACTTGAGAGAACAAATTCATAAGAATGCCCAAGCTACTACTGTCTTGTTAGCTTTGCTTTGCAGGAATGAATACAATAAAGTGAGTGGCTTGGACAATGCCCAAAATGAGTACTCCTTTATTCATCCCATTTTCCACATTTTGATAATACAGGATTATCCGTACTATCAAAATGCATCCCATTTTCCACAATTTCCCAGATGCTAGGATGGAGAGAGGACAGATGACTACGCATTTTATGGCTCCAAAATGAGTAATCCTCTCCATCAAAGTGTGGGGGTTTTCCAAGAGGAATAGAAAGCAAATGGGCATTTGAGTTGTATGGAATACGGGAATAATCAAAGGAATAGTTTTGATTGACCGTCTTTTTCTTTGACGAGGAGTCGTCATCATCGTCCCTTGGTGAAGAGGAAGATGCATCGCTGTCGTAGTATATGATCTTCTTGATGCGCCTCTTCTTCTTCCCGTCCCTCTTCTTTTGACTCGATCCTGAGTCAGTGGGCTTGTCGTCCTTTGGCTCGTTGAAGAGGGACTCCTTCTCCTTGTCGTTGACCACCATCCCCTTACCCTTAGGATCCATCTCTTCGGGCGGTTAGTCCCTTAGATGAAGAGTACGACTCTGATACCAATTGAGAGCACCTAGAGAGGGGGTGAATAGGTGATCCTGTAAAATCAAACACTAAATAGCCACAAAACTTAGTTATGAAGGAGTTAGTGCGACTAAATAGCTCAAGGCGAGTTATTGTGAACAAAACGATCACAGAGAAGGCAACACAAGAGACACACGATTTTTATCCCGTGGTTCGGCCAAGTAACACTTGCCTACTTCCATGTTGTGGTGTCCCAATGGACGAGGGTTGCACTCAACCCCTTTCAAGTGATCCAATGATCGACTTGAATACCACGACTTTCTTCCTTATAGTCTTGTTCTTCCCGTTTGCGAGGAATCTCCACAAGTTGGAGCCTCTCGCCCTTACAATATCGATCACAAAGAACGCACAAGAGTAAGGTTGGGAGAGCAACACACACAAGACTCATATATGCAGCACAACCATGCACATAAGTCACAACTTGAGCTCGAAACACAACACACGGAGTTCGCAACTCAAATGGAGCTCAAATCACTAACACAGAGAATCAAATGCGTGGAGTTGGAGTCTTGGAGTCTTAGGATGCTTAGTGAATGCTTATGTGACTGCTCCATGCGCCTAGGGGTCCCTTTTATAGCCCCAAGGCAGCTAGGAGCCGTTTGAGACCAACTTGGAAGGCCATCCTTGCCTTCTATTGAGTGGCGCACCGGACAGTCCGGTGCGCCACCGGACAGCTACTGTAGCCTGTTCGGTGCGCGATTGCCTTCCAAATCGGGCACAGTCGACCGTTGTAGCTCCGGGCCCGTTGGCACACCGGACACTGTCTGGTGCCCCCTACCGACCATTGGAGCTGCCACGCATCGCCCGCGGATTTCGCGGCCGACCGTTGGCTCACCGGACAGTCTGGTGCGCCACCGGATAGTCCGATGAATTTTAGCCACGTCGCCTTTCTTCAATCCCGAGAGCGATGAGTTCACCGCGGATGACTCACCGGACAGTCCGATGCAACACCGGACAGTCCGGTGAATTATAGTCGTACGCCGCCGTCGAATCCCTAGAGCGGTGAGTTCACCGTGGACCAGCCTGGCGCACCGGACAGTCCGGTGCACCCAGACCGAGCTGGTGTTGGCTGCACACAGCCAACTCTTTTCCCTTTTCTTCTCTTGTTCTTTAGTCACTGTTTCTAGCACTTGGATAACCATGTTAGTACATAAACAATTTACCAAGTCTAGAAACATACCTTGTGCCTTGATTTGTACTTCTCACTTTATATGGCACATAAGAACTTAATCAAACGTGTTGGACGTTTAATCACCAAAACATTATAGAAATGGCCCAAGGGCACATTTCCCTTTCAATCTCCCCCTTTTTGGTGATTTATGCCAACACATAAAAAAGCAACAAAAGAAGTGCAATATCAATGCAATTGAAGACCAAATTGTTTTCACTAATGATTTGGCATATTTGGATCATTCTTTGCCACCACTTGGTTTGTTTTTGTAAATCAATTCCTTTTTCCTATCTCTAAGTCAAACACACTTGTTTGGACAAATCAAGAGATATTTCAAGAGAAAAATTGATCAAGTACCAAAAAACTCCCCTTTTTCCATAGTAAAAAAATTCTCCCCCATAAGAGACCAAATTTTGCAATTAGATTATTTTGACAAAATAAAATTCTAACTCTACTATTTTCAAAATTCTCAAGTGGTTGACTGATCCAATTGCTTTGGCCTTAATTTCTCCCCCTTTGGCATTAAGCACCAAAACGGGATCATGTTGGCCTCTTTAACCCTATTGCTTCACCAAAAATGTCAATTAAGAGCAAAAAGGCAATGAGATTGCAAGTATGATCTTGGAAGTAAGTACACTAATACCGGAGTGTAGTGGAAGTCTTTTCATCATCCAAGTTTATTTTTCCCTTTCAATGCACCTTTGAGACTACATCAAGAATACTCAAACAAACAGGTTAGTCTCAAAGGGTCAAGTTGTAGCACATCTCCCCCTTAATATGTGCATCATTCGCATATGGACTTGTGAGGTCCGGGGATCAATTGTACAACTTGAGCACCATAAACTAAATATCTAAGAATTCGCTTAACGGCCACAAGGTGACATTCCTTGGGGTCGGATTGATATCTAGCACACATGCATACACTTAGCATAATATCTGGTCTACTAGCGCATAAATAAAGCAATGAACCTATCATGGACCAGTATGCCTTTTGCTCAACAGACTTACCTCCTTTGTTGAGGTCAACATGCCCGTCGGTTCCCATAGGTGTCTTCGCGGGCTTAGCGTCCTTCTTCCCAAACCGCTTGAGAAGATCTTGTGTGTCCTTCGTTTGAGAGATGAAGGTGTCGTCCTTGAGTTGCTTCACTTGGAACCCAAGGAAGTAGGTCAACTCGCCATCATCAACATCTCGAACTTTTGTGTCATCACCCTGCTAAATTCCTCACAAGACTTTTGATTAGTAGAACCAAATATTATGTCATCGACATAAATTTGGCACACAAAGAGATCACCGTCACAAGTCTTTGTAAAAAGAGTGGGATCGGCTTTCCCAACCTTGAAAGCATTAGCAATTAAGAAATCTCTAAGGCATTCATACCATACTCTTGGGACTTGCTTAAGTCCATAGAGCGCCTTAGAGAGCTTAAACACATGGTCGGGATACCTATCATCCTCAAAGCCAGGGGTTGTTCCACGTACACCTCCTCCTTGATTGGCCCATTGAGGAAAGCGCTTTTTACGTCCATTTGAAACAACCTAAAAGAGTGGTGAGCGGCATAGGCTAACAATATTCGAATAGACTCTAGCCTAGCCACAGGAGCAAAAGTTTCCTCGAAATCCAAACCTGCGACTTGGGCATAACCTTTTGCCACAAGTCGAGCCTTGTTTCGTGTCACCACCCCGTGCTCGACTTGCTTGTTGCGAAACACCCAGTTGGTTCCCACAACATTTTGCTTTGGACGTGGCACCAGGGTCCAAATTTCATTTCTCTTGAAGTTATTGAGCTCTTCCTGCATGGCCAACACCCAGTCCGGATCCTGCAAGGCCTCTTCTACCCTGAAAAGCTCAATAGAAGAGACAAACGAGTAATGCTCACAAAAATTAGCTAATCTTAAGCGAGTAGTTACTCCCTTGCTTATGTCACCCAGAATCTGGTCGATGGGGTGATGTCGTTGGATCGTTGCTCGGACTTGAGTTGGAGGGACCCGTGGTGCTTCTTCCTCCATCACTTGATCTTCTTGTGCTCCCCCTTGTTCATGCCCTTCTTCTTGAGGAACCTATTCATCATCTTGATTTGGGGGTTGCACCATTATCGAGGAAGATGGTTGATCTTGTTCCTGTAATTCCTGTGGTCGCACATCACCTATTGCCATCGTGTGTATTGCGGCCGTCGGAATTTCTTCTTCATCTACATCATCATGATCAACTTGCTCTCTTGGAGAGCCATTAGTCTCATCAAATACAACGTTGCTAGAGACTTCAACCAATCCCGAAGATTTGTTGAAGACCCTATACGCCTTTGTATTTGAGTCATACCCTAGTAAAAACCCTTCTACTGCCTTGGGAGCAAACTTAGAATGTCTACCTTTCTTCACCAGAATGTAGCATTTGCTTCCAAATACTCGAAAGTAAGAAACGTTGGGTTTGTTACTGGTAAGGAGTTCATAGGAGGTCTTCTTGAGAAGGCGATGCAGATAGAGCCGGTTTATGGCGTGGCAAGCTGTGTTCATAGCTTCCGACTAAAACCGCTCGGTGTCTTGAACTCTCCAAGCATCGTTCTTGCCATGTTGATAAGCATCATGTTCTTCCTCTCTACCACACCGTTTTGTTGTGGTGCGTAGGGAGCGGAGAACTCATGCTTGATGCCTTCCTCCTCAAGATACTCCTTGTTGGGGACTTGTTCTCAAATGTTAAGAGTTAAGAACAAGGCAACATAAAAAGTGTTAAATGTTAAAGTCCTTCGTCCTTCAAGACATTATATCCCTTCAGACATAATGAATTTCGGTCGAAGGTTATGAAGGAAAAAACCTTCGTAAGCTTGATAGACAATAAAGACGAATTCATATCTCAAATACGAAGAATAATTTATATATTATTATCAATTTATCTTTATTTGCATTATCATATTCAAAATAACAAATTATAAATGTACCTTCGGATTGACGGAAAGTAAAGGTACAAGCGTGATGCGAAAAGCGAATGCTGAGTCAGCGTGAACAGTACAGGAGTACTGTTCATCTATTTATAGGCAAGGGACGCAGCCCATGTAGAATTACATTTGTGCCCTTTACATTTATCAATAACTCTATAGTAATTCTTCAGGGTCTAATTTGCCTTTTCATCTTTAAGTCGGTTCCCCTTCTCTGCTATCATGCCGAAGTTTTTCTGCGCACAGCTTCATGGTCATCTTTATCCTTCGTCATAATCGCTTTCTGTCTCGCTCAGGCTTCGTACTGACCATACTCTTGTATATTCATGACCCGATTCCGAAGATACCTGTTCACATATTCCACTTGGAAAACATTGTTAAATCATGTTTTTGAGGACCTTCGGAAGCCGAAGGCCCCCAACAGTAGCCCCTCGCAATATTAATTTGCTAGAATGATAAATTCATATTGCGACATGGACGAAGGCCTTAAGCCGAAGGTCCAAAAAAACACCTTCCCTTTGCTAGAATAGCAACAGTCATTGACAAGCGGGACCCTCCAGTTTTCAACGCACCAGGTGTATAAATAAGAGCTTATCACGAGCTTATTTGTCACGCTTTCTTGCCATCTGCTCTTGTTTACTCGACTTTTTGACTGCGCGCAACAACGCTTGTCTGGCTTTTTAAATTTTTAAGCTTCGGATTTGAGAGCACTTTCTCAGCGTTCACGAAGATGTCTGAAGATAAGAAAGTCGTTGCTGAATCGAAGCTGAGCCTTTCGGAGGAGATGCATCTCGGGTTTCTTCAATCAATAGCAAAGACCAACACAGAGAAGATCACTAGGGAGATTTTGGAGGGTTTATCTGAAGATACTGGAGACAGTGACAGCTATGATGTAGAAAGTGGGGGTGAAGACTCCGAAGATCGACCGTGGCGACCAAGTCACACAGTCTTCGGAAAATCGAGCATTAAACAGAGTCATCTTGACAACATGAGGGGAAGATACTTTCGAGACATGTCTACTGTGAGGGCAGATGACAGGGAGAAGACTGTGCCTACTCCCGAAGAGAATGAAGTCGTAATCTTCCGAAGCTTCTTAAAGGCCGGACTGCGGTTTCCTTTGAGCAGTTTTGTCGTAGAAGTACTGAAGATATTTGAAATCTACCTTCATCAACTTACTCCCGAAGCAATCATAAGAATGGGCATCTTCGTCTGGGCCGTGAGGAGCCATGGTTTAGAACCAAATGCAAAATGTTTCTGCAACATACATGAGCTATTGTATGAGACAAAACCCTGGGGTAAAGAGCAGTATCACAACAATTTTGGCTGCTACAGCTTCGGCGCCCGGTCTGGGTCAAGCTGTCCCATGCCCACCTTTCGAAAGAGGTGGCCCGGCGACTGGATGACAGAATGGTTTTATGTGAAGAATGACTTGGAAGCGCGAGAAGATATTAAAGGTATCATTATGCGCCCTATCTGGCAATGCTTCGGCCTTCAGAGGCCGAAGGTGGAAATGAATGAAGCAGCCGAAGAATGCCAGAGAGCCTTCGGCGTGGTTTGCTCTTTTATTGGGACGAGGGATTTGGTCCAAGAACACATTGCCTTCAGAATATGGCCACTCGTAGAAAAGTGGGAAATGCCGAAGGAGACCGTTAGAGAAACTGACGAAGGTGGATTAGTTAGGCTAAAATACACATTCCAATATGGAGATAAATTCGTCGAGCCAGATGATGACTGGCTAAAGAGTATTGAGACCGTAAGTGATGAATTGCTGGGATTATACTCGAAGGCCGAAGACACTGCACTATCAGCGGCCTTCGAAGGCCGAAAGAAAAAGAGACTCAACCGAGTATTTGATGCAATTGGGTTTGTCTACCCTGACTACCGTTATCCAATGCGGGGTCAAAAAAGAAAGAATGCATCTTCTGCGAAGGAAGCTGCTTCAGCCGCTCCTAGCGAGCCGGCACCGAAGAGAAAAAGGGTAAAGGTTCTCACACACTGGCCACGTTATATTGAACCGGCCATAGTGCCTGAGTTTGCCGGTGAGACCTCTTCGGCCACCGAAGCTAAAGAACGAACTCCCCTGCCAAATATTGAAGGGCTGGCCGAAGTGCCGGCGACGGAAAAAATAGAAGAACCGAGAGCTGAAGGAACAAAGACATCGAAAGTTCTAAGTCCTTCAGCAAAAATTGAGGCAGCAAAAAGCCAAAAGGGTCTAGCAGTGACCCCCAAAAGAAAAAGAATGGTTAATGTGCTGGATGTTTTGGAGACAATTAAGTCTTCAAGCACAACTCCGAAGAAAACTGTTGAATCTTCCGAAATACATATTGAAGCATTTGATGCCGAAACTTCAAAACATCAGTCTGAGACTGAAGCTGGGCCTTCGGAGCCCACCAAGGTGAAATCCTTGGAAGTCGAAGAGTCAGAAACAGCAGAACAAATTTCAGCTGAAGAAACTGGTGCTGCCACCCCCGAAGCATCTTCCGAAACCTTCGATTATATTCTTCGTCATGCTTCAGGGAAAAAACTGACTGACAAAGAACAGCAAGAGGCCCAGTTTTACGCCCAAAAATTGAAATATCCAAAGGGGGCGTTGATATTCAATGGCAGTGGAGAAGAAGACTTTTTGTATTGTCTCCCTGACAGCAAGGAGATTTCTGTCTGTCGGGAGATGAGCAAGAGCTTCGGATTCCCAACACTAGAAGACGGGCTCTCGGTGCTATCGAAAAACGAGCTAGCCGACAGCCTGGCATATAATAGCTTAAAGGTACAGAGAATGAGGTTTTCGTATTTTTCCTTGAAACAAAAATTTTTTCGTTTGCTTAAATTTATTGACGCACACATTTTTCTTTTTGCAGGGCCTTATACTTAGCAATGCCCTCAGGGCCCAAAAAGATGCCGAAGACGAAGGGTATGTTATGGCCCTGAGCAACCTTCGTTCCGAAGTAATTGAACTAAGGAACGAAGGTCTCGAAAAAGATAAAATATTGCATTCATTGATAGATAGAATAAAAGAAGACGAAGCTACTTTTAAAGTTCAAGCTGAGGCTCAGAGGCGTGAAATTGAAGATCTCCGAAAACAACTGGCCAGAGCTAAAGAGGAACGCACACTTGAAGAAACGAAACGAGAACTCAGTGAACAATGGGCAAACCATTTGGAAAAAAGCGATGAAGTGCTTCGTGCATCTAAGAAAAGATGCTATGAGAAATCTATAGAATGTGTTAAAAAGTAAAGACCAGCTTCGCCAACGTTGGCGCTTTTTCAAGTGAAGAGAGCTTCATAAAGGGTGACCCCGAGGGCCCAATCGAATGGATCAGTCACGAAGCTGAGGCCTTTGAAGAAATTTTGAATAGCCGCGGAGACATATGTGCCTTTTCGAGTGCCAGGGAGATTGCTACCATTTTGGAGAGGAAAGGCTGTGAGCATGTGAAGCTTTTGGCACAATCCGAAGCCGCTTTATCCTCCGAAGATATAAAAGACCCCTCGGCTGAAGCAAGCCTGGTCGGTGGAAAATTTTTCACCGACATATGGGACAATGGTGGCCGGGAAATGGCCCAAGAGATTATACGAAAAAGCGAAAAAGGCATTCATGACGCTAGAAAAGTAGCAGGGGCCGCTGAGAGAAGTGCAGAGCCCGAAGGGCAAATAGGTATTAACTAGTGGTTTTTGACTCTTTGTTGTAATTTTTTGATTTCGAACTTGTTCACGGTTTGTAATAGTAATATAGCCGTATCTTCTCCTCCCTCAGAACCTGCTGAACCATCTGCGGGCCCCCACGCAAAATAGGATGACGAAATTAGAAAAATGGCTGAAGCCATCATGGATAAAGTTGTTGATCAGCTACTAAACGAAGCTGCAGAAGTAGTTCTAAGGGAAGATTAGTTGCTGCTGTAAAAACATTTAGAATATAATGTTTGTTGAGAAACATGTGTAATATTTTGTAACTTTGAATGTAATATATTAACTATTTATGGTTCTATTCTTTACGATGCATGAAATTTCATATACATACCGTTTTTGAGCCTTCGGCGAAAAAACACCTTCCCTTCTTTTCATGCTTCGTAAATAATATCCGTGTTCTCATATGATCAGCAACCAATAGATGTTTCCTTTTGACGAAAGTATAACTCTTCAATAGCTATTTTTTGTGCCTTGCCACTTTTCCTTCGAAACAATTTTCGGATGTCGATACTGGGATCCCCTTCTTTGCATTGTTGATGCAATATGATGTATGATGTTATGCTATGCAAATGATGTAATGATGTGATGTTATGCAAAGTGATATTTGCCGAAGGTCGACGTTTTACTTTCAGCGGAATCAGCGTTTATTTTTCGCTGTAAGCCTCCCTTAGGAGCTTCTTCGCCTTTTACTTTCAGCGGAATCAGCGTTTATTTTTCGCTGTAAGCCTCCCTTAGGAGCTTCTTCGCCTTTTACTTTCAGCGGAATCAGCGTTTATTTTTCGTTGTAAGCCTCCCTTAGGAGCTTCTTCGCCTTTTACTTTCAGCGGAATCAGCATTTATTTTTCGCTGTAAGCCTACTTAGGAGCTTCTTCGCCTTTTACTTTCAGCGGAATCAGCGTTTATTTTTCGCTGTAAGCTCTGCATCCCCTTCGGAACGACTTTTGAGCAAAAAACTTACTCTCCGTTCCCTTAGGAACGAATTTTTGCTGCTTCGACTAAATTACGATGCGTTCCTTAGAACAAAATTTTTGACAATTTGAAGATCCTCCTTATCACCATAAATTCTTATGCTTCGGCAACTTAAGCCTGTGGAGAAGATATATTTTCATTATGGTAAAAAGCGAAACTGTTACAAGAGATTAAAAACGACAAAAAAGCACTTAAACCTCCCATAAGTGTTTCTTAGAAAAGAAAATAATACTGAATACGAAAAACTGCTGTCGAGGTAGGATATATGTCAGTAAATATGCTTCGACTCTGGCACAGTGCTATTGACTGTGCGAGCTTCGGACCCTTCTCTGAAGTCACGCTGAAGGTGAGCATGTTGGCTCCCTTCTGGCTGTTGGTCGTGTTGCGTTGGTGGTGGAGGTGGAGGCTGTTGCCAAGATGCTTGGGGCTGACTTGCCGAAGCAACAGAAGCTGCAGGGTGGTTGCTTACATATTCTGGGATGTAAAGCGAATGGTACGAAGCAGTATGCATGACTTGCTTCGGCTGACTCTGTTGTGCTGCAGCTTCTGCTATCTCCTTTTGCTTCTGGATGGTAACATGGCACATCCTGGTGGTATGGCCCTTGTCCTCACCATAGAATAGACAATAAAATTTCCTTGGCTGATCCCCAAATCTTCCTCTGAAGCCCCTGGCGCCTCTGCCCCTTGGAGCTGGCAGCCGAAAAGAGCTTTGCTGCTGCCCCGAAGCTTGCGAGGAGTACTGCGGTCTTTGCTGTTGACTCCCTCTATCATCACTCTGAGCAGAGTTGTGAATTGACCTGACGTGCCTTGGATGAAGTCTTCCTCCAAAGCCCCTGGTCATTTCGGAGAACCTGTATGCTTCCTCCCTTCTTTGGCGGAAGTCATTGTCAGCTCGAATATACTCATCCATCTTCTGGAGCAGCTTCTCCAAAGTTTGAGGAGGCTTCCTGGCAAAGTATTGAGCTGAAGGTCCTGGTCAAAGCCCCTTAATCATGGCCTCAATAACAATTTCATTGGGCACTGTTGGTGCTTGTGCCCTCAGACGCAGGAACTTTCGGACATACGCCTGAAGGTATTCTTCGTGGTCCTGGGTGCACTGGAATAAGGCTTGAGCAGTAACCGGCTTCGTTTGAAACCCTTGGAAGCTGGTTATCAGCATATCCTTCAGCTTTTGCCATGAGGTGATTGTTCCTGGCCGAAGAGAGGAGTACCAGGTTTGTGCAACACTCTTGACAGCCATGACGAAAGACTTTGCCATGACTGCAGTATTGCCACCATACGAAGATATGGTTGCTTCATAACTCATCAAGAATTGCTTCGGGTCTGAATGACCGTTGTACATGGGGAGTTGGGGTGGCTTGTAGGACTGGGGCCAAGGTGTAGCCTATAGTTCTGTTGATAGAGGAGAAGTCTCATCAAAAGCAAAATTTCCATGATGGAAATCTTCATACCAATCGTCCTCGTTGTAGAAGCCCTCCTGATGAAACTCTCTGCACGGAGGCCTTCGGTTCTGGTCATCTTGAACAAGATGACGAACTTCTTCAGAGGCTTCATCCTTCGTCCTTCAAGACATTATATCTCTTCAAGACATTATATCTCTGCGTAATGAAACTCTCTGCACTTGTTCTCAAATGCTAAGAGTTAAGAACAAGGCAACATAAAAAGTGTTAAATGTTAAAGTCCTTCGTCCTTCAAGACATTATATCCCTTCGAACATAATGAATTTCGGACGAAGGTTATGAAGGAAAAAACCTTCGTAAGCTCTATAGACAATAAAGACGAATTCATATCTCAAATACGAAGAATAATTTATATATTATTATCAATTTATCTTTATTTGCATTATCATATTCAAAATAACAAATTATAAATGTACCTTCGGATTGACGGAAAGTAAAGGTACAAGCATGATGCGAAAAGCGAATGCTGAGTCAGCGTGAACAGTACGGGAGTACTGTTCATCTATTTATAGGCAAGGGGCGCAACCCGTGTAGAATTACATTTGTGCCCTTTACATTTATCAATAACTCTATAGTAATTCTTCAGGGTCTAATTTGCCTTTTCATCTTTAAGTCGGTTCCCCTTCTCTGCTATCATGCCGAAGCTTTTCTGCGCACAGCTTCATGGTCATCTTTATCCTTTGTCATAATCGCTTTCCGTCTCGCTCAGGCTTCGTACTGACCATACTCTTGTATATTCATGACCCGATTCCGAAGATACCTGTTCACATATTCCACTTGGAAAACATTGTTAAATCATGTTTTTGAGGACCTTCGGAAGCCGAAGGCCCCCAACACTCCTCCACTTGCAGATTCTTGAACTCGGACCCGTTGTCGCTTCTTATCTTTTTCACCTTGAGCTCAAATTCATTTTGCGCCCTCCTTAAAAAGCGCTTTAGGGTCCCTTGGGTTTCTGATTTGTCCTGCAAAAAGAACACCCAAGTGAAGCGGGAAAATTCATCAACAATAACAAGACCATACTTACTTCCCCCGATGTTAAGGTAGGCAACGGGTCCAAAAAGATCCATGTGAAGAAGCTCCAGTGGTCTTGATGTTGTCATCACATTCTTGCTGTGATGAGTGCTTCCCACCTGTTTTCCTGCCTGACATGTTGCACAAGGTCTATCTTTCTCGAAACAAACATTGGTTAGTCCTAACACATGTTCTCCCTTTAGAAGTTTATGAAGGTTCTTCATCCCAACATGTGCTAGACGACGATGCCACAGCCAGCCCATACTAGTCTTAGCTATTAAGCATGCATCTAGATCGGTCTCCTCTTTCGAAAAATCAACTAAGTAGAGTTTGCCATCTAATACACCCTTAAAAGCTAATGAACCATCACTCCTTCTAAAGACAGATACATCAACGTTTGTAAAAAGACAATTGTAACCCATGTGACACAATTGACTTACAGACAGAAGGTTGTATCCAAGCGACTCTACTAGAAATACATTCGATATGGAGTGCTCGTTAGTGATGGCTATCTTGCCCAAGCCTTTGACCTTGCCTTGGTTCCCATCTCCAAAAATAATTGTATCCTGGAAATCCTTGTTCTTGAAGTAGGAGGTGAACATCTTCTTCTCCCCCGTCATGTGGTTTGTGCATCCGCTGTCGATTATCCAGCTAGAGCCCCTGGATGCATAAACTTGCAAGGAATTTAAGCTTGGGTTTTAGGTACCCAACTCTTGTTGGGTCCTACAAGGTTAGTCACAATAGTTTTTGGAACCCATATGCAAGTTTTGTCTCCCTTGCATTTGGATCCCAATTTCCTAGCCACTACTTTTGCATTCTTACATGAAAGAACAAAAGAAGTGTTGCAAGCATGGAAAACAGTAGTAGATTCATTGCGTATTTTCCTAGGCACATGATGCACAACATGATTTCTCCTAGGCCTACTTCTACCATGAACAAAATTAGAACTAGAGGCAAACATAGCATGTGAATTAAAAGCATCATAACTCCTATTACAATGAACACGATTAGCAATTTTCCTATCATAAATAAAGGCATGGTTCCTGTCAGAGAGGAAATTCCCTGGCCGGGTGGCGGAGTGCACCCGCCCTAAGTCCTAAGATGTGGAGGGGGCTTAAGCGTTTTGCCCGTTGCGAAATGTAGGAATGAACACAAGAACACACAAGAGTTTAGAGTGGTTCGGGCCGCCGGAGCGTAATACCCTACTCCACTATGTGTTGTATTGCTTGAGAGTTTGAGTCGTGTGTAAGCCTGAGGGAGTCTAAGTGTGTTCCGGCCCTCTTGTAACGTTGCATGCTCCCCCTTTTATAGCTCAAGGGGGGCGTGTACAAGAGTGCTGAGCCCCGACATGTGGGCCCAAGAGCACAATGGATGCAAGACTTGGGGCAGCAATAGCTGGCTGCTGGAGCAATCTTTCTGCGCTCTGACACCCGTGGTCCGCGTAGTGTTGGTGTGCTGGGGAAGCTTCCCTGGTAATGCACAAGTGCTGGTGGACATAGCTTATCCTACAACACGGGCATACTGTTCGGATTAGACGGGCACGATGCCTGCTGTATGGCCTGGGTGCCGTCTGCCAGTGGAGTGGACAGGACGCATTAAATGCCGAAGGGGCACATCACCTGACAGCAGGGTGGACAGGCGGCGCATCCTCTCCGCAATAAATGCGGAGGCCGCGTGGCCCAGAGTCCTTACGTCATGCTCCGCCTGCTAGCCTACGTCACGGGCAATAAGCCATGTGGCATGTAACGCCCCGAATTTTGCAGTTGAATTTTTTTTTCTTTTCTTAACTCGCCAAAATTCGGGCGTTACCTTTTCTTTTTCTTTTTCCCTCGCTAAACCTTGACCTTTTCCAAAGTTTTAGCGGGATTCGGTTTGGAATTCCCGTGTAAGAAAAACTCTACAAATACTTTATGTTGTTTGATGCACCATGCCGAACCTTGCATTTTTGATTGTTTGAAAGTGCAAATGCATTCATAAAGATCGGATTTCGAAAACAGGGAAATAATCTTTTCTCTCTCTTTCTCTCTCTTTCTCTCTCCTCTTTCTCTCTCTCTCCCGCGCCCTGGGCCGACCCCGGCCGGCCCAGCCGCCCCTGGCGCCCCCCTCTTGGGCCCAAGAGGCCCAGCCGCCCCCCCCCCACCTCCTCTTTTCCCCCAATCCTCTCCCTCTCCCTCTCATTTTCTCTCCCTCCCCACCTAAGCCGCCGCCCTACCCCTACCCGCCCCTGCCCTAGCGCCGGCCGCCGCCCCCTGCCGGATCGGCCACCCCCCCCCCCCCCCGCCGGTGAGCCCCCTCCCCCTCCTCCCTCCCCTCTCCTCCCCTCTCCCCCTCCCTGCCCGGCCAAGGCCTGGCCGCGCCGGCCACCACCCCCCAGCCCCGCCGTGGCCGCTGGCCGGCCTTCGGCCGGCCCCAGCCGCCCCTGGCCTGCCCTGGCCGCCCCCTAGCCGGCCACGGCCAGCCCCCCCCCCCGGCCGCGCCCCCCTCGCCCAGCCGCCCCTGGCCGCCAGCTCGGCTGGCCCTGGCCGCCAGCTCGGCCGGCCTCGGCCGCCAGCTCGGCCGGCCCCGGCCCCAGCTCAGCCGCCCCGGCCCCAGCTCGGCCGCCCTGCGCAAAACCGGTTCAACCGCCCCTAGGGCCGGTTCAACCGCCCCCCCCCTCTGTTTTTTTTATTTTTTTTATTTTATTTTATTTACTTTCTGTGATCATAATTACTTTATTTTAGATAGACTGATCATTGTTCATGCTATGGAAAATAGGAAGTTTAATTTAAAATTCCGTTATGCTATTGATTCACGTAGTTAATTGTTTATCCCGTGCAATGTTGATCAACTAAAAATGATTAGGTTTCCATTAGTATATATATATAACAGAATTCTTTTGTTAAGAACCAATTGTAACTGAACATTAGCGCATAAACTTTGACCCCCCCCCCCTGCGAGACCCTTTCCCCGTTTCTTTCTAACCATAACAAATGCGATGTCAAATGTCATACTTGATGCATATTCACTTTACTTGTTCTCTTGTATGGTGTACTGTTCTTTTGTATTAAATATGTGGATGGATGTATGTATGTTTGCAATCGCATAGAGAACGATCCGGTCGAAGAGCCCGAGGAATTCGCAGGAGAAGCCCCTGAGCAGCAGTCGGTTGGTGGAGGCAAGTGTCCTTTGACCTATCTCTGTCCTATTCATTCTTTAATTCACCTCCCGCATTACATATTTATACCTAAGGATTGACTAGCTTTTGTTATCCATGTCCTTGTTTACCTATTTGGGTCGGATTATTACTGCTTAGTCTGATGCTATTGCTCAACTCTAATCAATGAACATGATGTGATTATCTATGATACGCTGTTTTCCCTTCTTATTTATGATTATACTTGTGGCATTTAAGGGGACTCGAGCGGTTTCTCGAGTGCCTCTCCGTAAGGACCTGTTCAATGGATGACCGCCCGGGAAAACAGTGCAACCATGAGGGTGGAATGGGACGCCCTTAGCTGAATAATTAGAGGAACTGGGGTGTAGTTCGCTTAGCCGTTGTGCCGTCAATGGGGCTCGGTGTATGCGGCTCGCTCTGCCAAGGTTGATTTGTCCCTTGGGGAGGAGTGCGGTACATTTAGGAAACCTAACGGGCGGCTACAGCCTCGGGGAATCTTTGTAAAGGCTTCGTAGTGAATCCCTAGCCATTCACCTTGGGAGTGAATAAGGGTCTTGCAAGCCCGGGCTAGAAAGGGAATCACGGCTTGTGGGTAAAGTGCGCAACCTCTGCAGAGTGTTATGAAACTGATATATCAGCCGTGCTCACAGTTATGAGCGGCCAAGGGAGCTCCAGAGATTAGAGATATTTGATCAGTGATATTTTGGTACAGGTGGCAATGAGATTGATGGTTCTGATTATGATTATGGTATTGGTAAGTGGTATTCTTTCCGTTTGGAAAGGATACTTTGGGCTAATAACTTGGGTTAATGTTAAAACCTGGCTTTCTACTAGTAAGTAATAACCTGACCAACTAAAAGCAACTGCTTGACTTATCCCCACATAAAGCTAGTCCACTACAGCCAAACAGGATACTTGCTGAGTATGTTGATGTGTACTCACCCTTGCTCTACACACCAAACCCCCCCTCCAGGTTGTCAGCATTGCAACCACTGCTCAGGAGAAGATGAAGCTGTGGAAGGAGACTTCCAGGAGTTCCAAGACTACGACGAGTTCTAGGCGTGGGTTAGCGGCAACCCCCAGTCGGCTGCCTGTGAAGGTCGTGTTATCTACGTTTCTTTTCCGCACTTTGATTTATTGTAAGAACTATATGGACGTCTCAGACGTATGATGTAATCGACTATTATTTCCCCTTTTAATACTATTTGAGCACTGTGTGATGATGTCCATGTTATGTAACTGCTGTGTACGTGAATAACTGATCCTGGCACGTACATGGTTCGCATTCGGTTTGCCTTCTAAAAACCGGGTGTGACATAAGTGGTATCAAAGCCGTGCTGACTGTAGGACCGCTAACCTAGAGTAGAATGGTCGTTCTAAGGACTATAGACCTCTGTCCCTGCCTTGACTTTGGTATCCCTTCAAAAGTTGGTCCTACTGACCAAATCTATGTTCTACTATATATTATACCTTGCTGAAAATTTTGTTTTATTCTGATCCTTCATTTATTTATGATTCATTATTATTCTGATCCTTCATTTATTTGTGATTCATTATTTGCTGGTCATATTAATTCTGTTCTCACCCTTTTGCTTGCGATATCTTTTGTAGATGGCTCGACTTAGACACACTGCACGAAAGTCCGTCATCCCCTTCTTACCCTCCCGCCTTGCTGAGCGTCCGCTTCGCCGTCCCGTGGCCGGACAGTCCAGCCACTTGGAGAGACTGCACCACCGCCTGCATGAGGAGCAGGAACGTCGACGACAGGAGCAGCAGGGCTCTTCTTTCTCGCTCCAGCAGGAGATAGAGTCTGTGAGGAGCTGCTCCCCTGTGCTTCCTCTGGAGGCGCCCCCTGCACCACCACTGGGCGTCCCAGCTTCTGGAGTAGCTGCTGGAGGAGACCCAGACGACGGAGGTGGCGACGACAGCTTGAGCCACGACCTCGACCTCTCTAGCCATGAGCCGGAAGGATGGGTTGCTCGACCCATCACTCGCGACGCTGCTCGCGGGTGTCACTTCCACGACGCGCTCGACACCCTGCTACGTCGGGCACTTGACCGGCGTACTTGGTCCATCGAGTATCGCTGTGTGGTCTACCCGCATAGTCGCGGGGTCTACCCGGACCGCTGGGAGGCGACCTGCTTGGTGCGCCGTCTGGAGAACAGTCTCCAGGGCGCGGAGGCCTGCTCAGAGCACTATTCTATCTCTGAGCGGGACTCAGCTGAGGCAGCCATGCAGGATGCTGCACGGCGTGCGCTTTCGCACTACTGCTTGGTTTTCGGTGGGGTAGCTAACGGTCTTGACCTGAAGTATTATCCCCGCCGTCCATCTGGCAGCACAGGAGGCGTGATTGTTTCACCTGTTGGTGAGGACAATCCTAGGTTGAGCAGCACAGTCAACCTAGCCGCCGTGCTAAACACGGAGCTGGACCATGCACTAGACGAGCTGAGTAGGGCTCGTGCTGAGATCGCCTTGCTGCGGGCTGAGCGCGCGGAGCGTCGTCACTTGGATGATGGTTCCCCCGCTCCCGTTGGGACTCAGCACCGTACCGCTCACCTCGGCGTGGACTCCAGTCTTATGGCAATCCCGACTGCAAGACCAAGATAAATCTAGAACCATAGATCGTTAGAGTTGGATCTTGTAATTAATACAAAATATATACATAGAAGCTTCAGTCTTAGCGTTAGTCTCGGTCTTAGTTAGTCTTAGTTAGACAGGGTAGTTTGCTATATCCTGTGCATTTATGTTTGTCATGATGAACCATGTTTGGTTTGGATCTTTGTAATGATTGTCACCAGAGTGTGGGTATCCCCTGCATTTTGGTTTACCTATTATGTTAATGGAGTTAGTTATATAGTTGGGAAACCCTTTATTCTACTTTCCTCTTTATCTGAGAAGCTGTGTGGTCTGTGTTGGAGATCAGTGAAGATGCTCATCTGTTCAGTGCTGTTGGAGAATTCTATACCCTTTTCTTATGATGCAAGATTTGCCAGATCAGTTCTGATGTGTGGTTGCGTTCTGCAGATGTCAGAGAACAGGCGCAGAGGAGGAAGGCGTGCTCAGCAGGAGCAAGCCGCCCCGCAGGATGAGGTGCCTCAGCAGCAGCACCTGCCACCCCCGCCCCCGATGTCGATCGAGCAGATGTTTCTGATGCAGACTCAGGCAGTTCAGGCCATCGGTCAGACTCTGGCCACCATTCAGCAGCAGCAGCAGCAGCAGCAAGCACCACCCCAGCCTCAGATGCCTCAGATGCCTAGAGACAAGCGTGCTGAATTCATGAGAGGTCATCCCCCGACGTTCGCTCACTCTTCTGACCCCATGGATGCTGAAGATTGGCTGCACACTGTGGAGCGGGAGTTGCATACCGCTCAGTGTGATGACAGGGAGAAAGTCTTGTATGGTCCCCGTCTGTTGAGAGGAGCAGCCCAATCATGGTGGGAGTCTTACCTCGCCACCCATGCCAACCCCGATGCCATCACCTGGGAAGAGTTCAGAGGTAGCTTTCGTCAGTACCATGTGCCTGCAGGTCTGATGACAGTGAAGAAGGAGGAGTTCCTGGCCCTTAAGCAAGGGTCATCATCTGTCAGTGAGTATCGAGACAGGTTTCTGCAGTTGTCTCGCTATGCTCCTGAAGATGTCAACACTGACGCCAAGCGACAGTACCGTTTCTTGAGAGGCTTGGTTGACCCTCTGCAGTACCAACTGATGAATCACACCTTCCCGACATTCCAGCACCTGATTGACAGGGCAATCATGACAGAAAGGAAGCGTAAGGAGATGGAAGATCGTAAGCGCAAGATCAGTGGACCCCAGCCTGGAAGCAGCAGCCGTCCCCGTTTTTCAGGCAATCAACCTCAGCAGTTCAGGCAGAACCAGCGTCCACCTCAGCAGCATCAGCAGCGTCAGCAGTATCAGCAGTTCCAAAGGCAGTATCCTCAGCATCAGTACCAGAATCGTCAGAGCAATCAATCAGGAGGTCAGTTTCAGAGGCAGAATCAGCAGACACCTCGTCTTCCTGCCCCAGCAAACCAGCAGAACAATCAGGCAGCACCAGCTCAGGTTGGAAACAGAGCATGTTTCCACTGTGGAGAGCAAGGCCACTGGGTGATGCAATGTCCGAAGAAGGCAGCCCAGCAGCAGTCAGGCCCCAATGCCCCAGCAAAGCAGAATGTGTCCCAGCCTGGATCAGGCAACCGCCCTCAGCAGCGTTACAATCATGGAAGACTGAACCACTTGGAGGCTGAAGCAGTTCAGGAGACCCCCGGCATGACAGTAGGTATGTTCCCAGTCGATTCCCATATTGCAGAAGTGTTATTCGATACTGGAGCAACGCATTCTTTTATTACTGCATCATGGGTAGAAGCACATAATCTTCCAATTACTGCCATGTCAACCCCCATTCAAATTGACTCAGCTGGTGGTAGAATTCGAGCTGATAGCATCTGTTTGAATGTAAGTGTGGAAATAAGGGGGATAGCGTTTCCCGCTAACCTTATAGTAATGGGTACTCAGGGAATAGATGTCATCCTAGGGATGAATTGGCTAGATAAGTATCAGGCAGTTATCAGTTGTGATAAAAGGACAATCAAGTTGGTGTCCCCACTAGGAGAGGAAGTGGTGACCGAGTTAGTCCCGCCTGAGCCGAAGAAAGGAAGTTGTTATCAGATGGTAGTCGATAGCAGTGAAGCAGACCCAATTGAGAGTATCAAGGTTGTGTCTGAATTCCCAGATGTGTTTCCAAAGGACTTACCGGGTATGCCACCAGAGCGGAAAGTTGAGTTTGCCATAGAGCTTCTTCCTGGAACCGCCCCTATCTTTAAGAGAGCTTACAGAATATCTGGACCAGAGTTGGTTGAGCTTAAGAAGCAGATTGATGAGCTGTCAGAGAAAGGTTACATCCGGCCAAGCACCTCGCCTTGGGCCGCCCCTGTCTTGTTTGTGGAGAAGAAAGATGGCACAAAGAGGATGTGTATCGATTATCGAGCTTTGAATGAAGTCACGATCAAGAACAAGTATCCCTTGCCCAGAATAGAAGATCTGTTTGACCAGTTGAGAGGAGCCAGTGTGTTCCCCAAGATAGATCTGAGGTCAGGTTATCATCAGCTCAGGATCCGACCTTCGGACATTCCGAAGACGGCATTCATTACCAAGTATGGTTTGTATGAGTTCACAGTGATGTCTTTTGGTTTGACCAATGCACCAGCGTTCTTTATGAACTTGATGAACAGTGTATTCATGGATTATCTTGATAAGTTTGTGGTGGTATTCATTGATGACATTCTGATTTATTCTCAAAGCGAAGAAGAACATGCAGATCATTTGAGGATGGTATTGCAGAGATTGCGAGAGTACCAGTTGTATGCAAAGTTGAGCAAGTGTGAGTTCTGGATCAGTGAAGTCCTGTTCTTGGGTCACATAATCAACAAAGAAGGATTGGCTGTGGATCCGAAGAAAGTGGCAGACATTCTGAACTGGAAAGCGCCAACGGATGCTCGAGGAATCAAAAGCTTCATTGGAATGGCCGGATATTATCGGCGATTCATTGAAGGGTTTTCGAAGATTGCGAAACCAATGACAGCGTTGCTAGGCAACAAGGTGGAGTTCAAGTGGACCCAGAAATGCCAAGAGGCCTTCGAAGCGCTGAAAGAGAAGTTGACAACAGCGCCTGTCCTAGTCTTGCCTGATGTGCACAAGCCCTTCTCTGTGTATTGTGATGCTTGTTACACAGGTTTGGGATGCGTGTTGATGCAAGAGGGAAGGTTGTGGCTTACTCATCCCGACAGCTGAAGGTTCATGAGAAGAATTACCCAATCCATGATCTAGAGTTGGCAGCAGTGGTTCACGCACTGAAGACATGGAGGCACTATCTGTATGGACAGAAATGCGATGTTTACACAGATCACAAGAGTCTGAAGTACATATTCACTCAGTCAGAATTGAACATGAGGCAGCGAAGATGGTTAGAGCTGATCAAAGACTATGAGTTGGAGATCCATTACCATCCAGGCAAAGCAAACGTAGTGGCAGATGCTTTGAGCAGGAAGAGTCAAGTCAATCTGATGGTCGCTCGTCCGATGCCTTATGAGTTGGCCAAAGAGTTTGACAGGTTGAGTCTCGGATTTCTGAACAATTCGCGAGGAGTCACAGTTGAATTGGAACCTACCTTGGAGCGCGAAATCAAAGAAGCGCAGAAGAATGATGAGAAGATCAGTGAGATTCGGCGACTGATTCTAGATGGCAGAGGCAAAGATTTTCGAGAAGATGCAGAAGGCGTGATATGGTTCAAAGACCGCTTGTGTGTTCCCAATGTCCAGTCCATTCGGGAATTGATTCTCAAGGAAGCTCATGAGACAGCTTATTCGATTCACCCTGGCAGTGAGAAGATGTATCAGGATCTGAAGAAGAAATTCTGGTGGTACGGAATGAAGAGGGAAATCGCAGAGCATGTGGCTAAGTGCGATAGTTGTCGAAGAATTAAGGCCGAACATCAGAGACCAGCTGGACTGTTGCAACCGTTGCAGATTCCTCAGTGGAAATGGGATGAAATTGGCATGGATTTCATAGTCGGATTGCCTCGCACTCGAGCCGGCTACGATTCCATTTGGGTAGTAGTGGACCGTTTGACCAAGTCAGCCCACTTCATACCTGTCAAGACCACCTACAACAGTGCAGTATTGGCAGAGTTGTACATGTCTCGGATCGTTTGTCTTCATGGTGTGCCAAAGAAGATAGTGTCAGACAGAGGAACGCAGTTCACCTCTCATTTCTAGCAGCAGTTGCATGAAGCTTTGGGCACGCATCTGAATTTCAGTTCAGCTTATCATCCGCAGACAGATGGCCAGACCGAAAGAACCAATCAAATTCTTGAAGATATGTTGAGAGCCTGTGCGTTGCAAGATCGGTCCGGATGGGACAAGCGATTGCCTTATGCAGAGTTTTCCTATAACAACAGTTACCAGGCCAGTTTGAAGATGTCACCATTTCAAGCGCTTTATGGAAGGAGTTGTAGAACCCCGTTGCAATGGGATCAGCCTGGAGAGAAGCAAGTGTTTGGGCCAGACATTCTGCTTGAAGCCGAAGAGAACATCAAGATGGTCCGAGAGAATCTGAAGATAGCGCAATCGAGGCAGCGAAGCTATGCAGACACAAGAAGAAGAGAGCTGAGTTTTGAAGTCGGAGACTTCGTCTATCTGAAAGTGTCACCGATCAGAGGAGTCAGAAGGTTCGGAATCAAAGGCAAGCTAGCGCCCCGCTACATTGGTCCGTACCAGATCCTCTCAAAGCGTGGAGAAGTGGCCTATCAGCTCAGTCTGCCAGAGAATTTGTCAGCTGTGCACGATGTCTTTCATGTGTCTCAGTTGAAGAAGTGCTTGCGTGTGCCAGAAGAGCAGTTGCCAGTGGAAGGTCTCGAAGTCCAGGAGGACTTGACCTATGTTGAGAAGCCAGCTCAGATCCTTGAGGTTGCAGATAGAGTCACCCGAAGGAAGACCATCAGAATGTGCAAAGTCAGATGGAGTCACCACTCTGAGGAAGAAGCAACCTAGGAGCGTGAAGATGATTTGATGGCCAAGTACCCAGAGCTCTTTGCTAGCCAGCCCTGAATCTCGAGGGCGAGATTCTTTTAAGGGGGATAGGTTTGTAACGCCCCGAATTTTGCAGTTGAATTTTTTTTCTTTTCTTAACTCGCCAAAATTCGGGCGTTACCTTTTCTTTTTCTTTTTCCCTCGCTAAACCTTGACCTTTTCCAAAGTTTTAGCGGGATTCGGTTTGGAATTCCCGTGTAAGAAAAACTCTACAAATACTTTATGTTGTTTGATGCACCATGCTGAACCTTGCATTTTTGATTGTTTGAAAGTGCAAATGCATTCATAAAGATCGGATTTCGAAAACAGGGAAATAATCTTTTCTCTCTCTTTCTCTCTCTTTCTCTCTCCTCTTTCTCTCTCTCTCCCGCGCCCTGGGCCGACCCCGGCCGGCCCAGCCGCCCCTGGCGCCCCCCTCTTGGGCCCAAGAGGCCCAGCCGCCCCCCCCCCACCTCCTCTTTTCCCCCAATCCTCTCCCTCTCCCTCTCATTTTCTCTCCCTCCCCACCTAAGCCGCCGCCCTACCCCTACCCGCCCCTGCCCTAGCGCCGGCCGCCGCCCCCTGCCGGATCGGCCACCCCCCCCCCCCCCCCCCCGCCGGTGAGCCCCCTCCCCCTCCTCCCTCCCCTCTCCTCCCCTCTCCCCCTCCCTGCCCGGCCAAGGCCTGGCCGCGCCGGCCACCACCCCCCAGCCTCGCCGTGGCCGCTGGCCGGCCCTCGGCCGCGCCCAGCCGGCCCCAGCCGCCCCTGGCCTGCCCCGGCCGCCCCCTGGCCGGCCACGGCCAACCCCCCCCCCGGCCGCGCCCCCCCTCGCCCAGCCGCCCCTGGCCGCCAGCTCGGCTGGCCCTGGCCGCCAGCTCGGCCGGCCTCAGCCGCCAGCTCGGCCGGCCCCGGCCCCAGCTCAGCCGCCCCGGCCCCAGCTCGGCCGCCCTCCCCCGCGCGCCCGCCCCAGCTCGGCCGCCCTGCGCAAAACCGGTTCAACCGCCCCTAGGGCCGGTTCAACCGCCCCCCCCCCCTCTGTTTTTTTATTTTTTTTTATTTTATTTTATTTACTTTCTGTGATCATAATTACTTTATTTTAGATAGACTGATCATTGTTCATGCTATGGAAAATAGGAAGTTTAATTTAAAATTCCGTTATGCTATTGATTCACGTAGTTAATTGTTTATCCCGTGCAATGTTGATCAACTAAAAATGATTAGGTTTCCATTAGTATATATATATAACAGAATTCTTTTGTTAAGAACCAATTGTAACTGATCATTAGTGCATAAACTTTAACCCCCCTGCGAGACCCTTTCCCCGTTTCTTTCTAACCATAACAAATGCGATGTCAAATGTCATACTTGATGCATATTCACTTTACTTGTTCTCTTGTATGGTGTACTGTTCTTTTGTATTAAATATGTGGATGGATGTATGTATGTTTGCAATCGCATAGAGAACGATCCGGTCGAAGAGCCCGAGGAATTCGCAGGAGAAGCCCCTGAGCAGCAGTCGGTTGGTGGAGGCAAGTGTCCTTTGACCTATCTCTGTCCTATTCATTCTTTAATTCACCTCCCGCATTACATATTTATACCTAAGGATTGACTAGCTTTTGTTATCCATGTCCTTGTTTACCTATTTGGGTCGGATTATTACTGCTTAGTCTGATGCTATTGCTCAACTCTAATCAATGAACATGATGTGATTATCTATGATACGCTGTTTTCCCTTCTTATTTATGATTATACTTGTGGCATTTAAGGGGACTCGAGCGGTTTCTCGAGTGCCTCTCCGTAAGGACCTGTTCAATGGATGACCGCCCGGGAAAACAGTGCAACCATGAGGGTGGAATGGGACGCCCTTAGCTGAATAATTAGAGGAACTGGGGTGTAGTTCGCTTAGCCGTTGTGCCGTCAATGGGGCTCGGTGTATGCGGCTCGCTCTGCCAAGGTTGATTTGTCCCTTGGGGAGGAGTGCGGTACATTTAGGAAACCTAACGGGCGGCTACAGCCTCGGGGAATCTTTGTAAAGGCTTCGTAGTGAATCCCTAGCCATTCACCTTGGGAGTGAATAAGGGTCTTGCAAGCCTGGGCTAGAAAGGGAATCACGGCTTGTGGGTAAAGTGCGCAACCTCTGCAGAGTGTTATGAAACTGATATATCAGCCGTGCTCACGGTTATGAGCGGCCAAGGGAGCTCCAGAGATTAGAGATATTTGATCAGTGATATTTTGGTACAGGTGGCAATGAGATTGATGGTTCTGATTATGATTATGGTATTGGTAAGTGGTATTCTTTCCGTTTGGAAAGGATACTTTGGGCTAATAACTTGGGTTAATGTTAAAACCTGGCTTTCTACTAGTAAGTAATAACTTGACCAACTAAAAGCAACTGCTTGACTTATCCCCACATAAAGCTAGTCCACTACAGCCAAACAGGATACTTGCTGAGTATGTTGATGTGTACTCACCCTTGCTCTACACACCAAACCCCCCCTCCAGGTTGTCAGCATTGCAACCACTGCTCAGGAGAAGATGAAGCTGTGGAAGGAGACTTCCAGGAGTTCCAAGACTACGACGAGTTCTAGGCGTGGGTTAGCGGCAACCCCCAGTCGGCTGCCTGTGAAGGCCGTGTTATCTACGTTTCTTTTCCGCACTTTGATTTATTGTAAGAACTATATGGACGTCTCAGACGTATGATGTAATCGACTATTATTTCCCCTTTTAATACTATTTGAGCACTGTGTGATGATGTCCATGTTATGTAACTGCTGTGTACGTGAATAACTGATCCTGGCACGTACATGGTTCGCATTCGGTTTGCCTTCTAAAAACCGGGTGTGACATGGCAGCATTGGGCCCTCGGCCAAGCAGGGAGCGGAGGCGCACCGGATAGAGCCCGGACATGCGTCAACACCGGACCCATGCCTAGGTCACGGCACTTCCTCCCCCGAGACCATGTTATGGGTGGTCCGGAGCTTACTTGGTGGGGTCCGAACTCCATCCAATGGCTCCGGGCTGCTTTACTTCGGGGGTCCCAGGCCGTATTCGGGGGTCCGGGTTGTGCGCACAGGGGTCCTGCGCCTTCTTGAGGATGTCTGGGCTCGATGACGTTGCCTCCGAGAACACCATCTCAACTGCACACGAGATATCTTTGGGGCTATTCTCCGCGCGGCTAGGGGTAGCCGCACAGGCATCGTGTCTTCATACCGTAGTAAGGGGTACCCCTGATCCAGGGTGCCGACAGTGGCCCCCGGGCCCGCCTCAGGGGAGGGAACGAGCCTGCAGGTGGGGCCAAAGTTTGATTGGCGACTGCCATGCTGCTCCAGCTCGCCCGCTATTGACCCGTGACTTCCATATTTGACTGTTTCGCTGGGTCACGTGCAGGGCGCCTTGATACTGCTGCATTAGCTTTGAAAATTTAACCTCCCCGCCTTCTGCAGCTGTCCCGAGGAGGCGCGGCATTGGCACGAGCAGCGGTTTGACTCCCCTGCACCAGGGGCTATCACCCGTGGTGGATGACTCGTGGGTCCGGGCCCCTGCGTGAGAGACTGGGCCATTGCTTTTAGTGGAGGCGGAGGGGCGCGTCACCGCAGGCGGTGGCATGCCTCTTTCGTGGCGGTCCGTCTTCTCCGCGCGCAGGAACCGGCGCGCCAGGTGCCTGACATGCAGACTTGGCCCCCGTGCCTGAGGTTGGACCCAAGTCATCCAGTCTCTCTGGAGAAGTCTAAGACCTGCAGAGTAGAGATGGAACTAGGACTCCGCTTGAAGGCGGATGTAATACTTTTGCTTTTTGTAAGGTACTTTTAAGTACTATTTATCAAGCAGTGTTGGCACTTATCTTTGTACCGCCTGTCCCTGCTGTGTGTGATGTTGTTGACTCCTCCCTGGTACCTGGCCCCTCGCCTGGGATGCAGGCTTGATGTGTCGAGGTTGGATACCAGCATATCTGAAAGGGTTGTCAACAACTCCCGGGAGGCAGCCTCGGCTGGGATCTGGACCTGTACACAACTTCAGCTAGGGAGCGTTAGTAGTACACCCATAGGTCCCCTGTCTGACATTAGCCATCCTTTGATACATGCTCGGGACTCGCAGGGTTTAGTCCGGGTGGCCAAGTTGTGTGTCCGGACCACCTTGGATCGCGGCTCTAGATACTAGGACTCCCGTCGCAGGGTGGTGGAGTGTGCAGGCTTATGGTACGGGACCAGGCTAAGCGGCTACACGGCTCTGGACCACCCCAGGAGACAAGTGTCCATTTTCTGGAGCCGGACCCCAGGTTGTCGGACCCGCAGGACTATAGTTCCAAATACTAAGGCACCCGTCATAGAATGGTGGGCTGTGCAGGCTTACGGTACGAGACCAGGCTAAGCGGCTACACTGCTCCGGACCACTCCATGGAACAAGCTCCCATTCTTTAGAACCGGCCCCCAGGTTGTCGGACCTCCCAGCTTTCGTAAAGGAGGTCCTAAACTGCAAGCCTGGCTGTTCAATTCGGATGTCGTCATGTCAGGACAGATGGGAACCGTGCGGGTGGGTTAGATAAAAAGTATTATCTAAAAACTGTAGGTCAAATCCATGAAGCAGGAAGATAAAGTTGTCATAGAAATGCATCTGAGGGGGTGAATTTCCTCTTTATAACTTGACATGCATGGGTGTAAACCATCAGACCAGGTTTATGAGGGCAGACCTCACCGGACTGGTGTACACATATGCGAAATTTAACTATAAAAGAAGAAGAATTTAACCCCTCAGAGTTGCTTCTATGGATTGAACTTACAGAGATAGGAAGGGGTACTTCTTCAGCTATAGCAAAGTTGTCATCCCCCGGGTTGGCATATTTCCATCGCCTTGAGGGGTTCCTCCCTGCTGGGGGAGAGGTTGCAGACCCCCTCTTGGTTCAGTTCTTTGCCGCAGGATTAGGTCCCGACCCTGGGTTCCCTACTATGCACGAACCGTCGGCCATAGTACTTGAGCGCCTGGTTACGATGTGCATTTCGGGTTGCAACTTGACATCTGAGTCCGTCGCTTGATTCCACATCCTCGCAATGTAGTGGCCTTTACACAAACCCATCGAAAGGTTGGACCCGTGGGGAGTCCAGAAGGGTTTCCGGGGGAAGGCAGGCTTCGGCCCCGTAGGCCAGGTAGCACGGAGCCCCCTGGTGGTCCGTCTAGTTGTCTTCACCGGAATTGGAGCCTCCAGTGAAGACATCCTTCAGGACCCCCTCGGGTGACTGATACCCGAGGTCCGGTTCGGCCGCGGCTACCTCTTCGTCGTCGGCCCTTTCCTTGCTGGGTTGGCGACGAGGTGGGGAGCCATCCTTGGAAGACTGCTCACGCCACGCGCTAACACGTTTCGCGAGGTTGATGATCTCGTGACATTCTACGGCGCTGTGGCGACCGTTGGGGTGCACAGGGCATGTGCTCCCGTTACCCCTTGGTGGCCGTGGGCGTTTGCTGCGGTCGCCTCGGCCCCCAGTCGCAGCTGCCACGACTAGAGCAACGGAGTGCGGCTTCTCGTTGCTGCGGTTCTTTTTCTTCTTTTTCTTGCCGTCCTGAGCGACAGCATCTGAACCGCCCATTTGGGCAGCCCCGATCTGTGGCGCTGAGTGCCACGCACGGCCCTCAACAGCCCTGGCGCACTTGTCAGCCAGAGCAAAGAGAGTGGGGATCGTTTCCACGTCATGCGTGGCCAACTCCTCCAACATCTTTTCATCACGTACCCCCTAGTAGAAGGCCGTGATGATAGAAGCATCGAAGATGCGAGGTATAGTACCTCGCACCTTGGTGAAGCAGGAGATAAATGTCCGGAGAGTTTCTCTGGGCTCTTGCCTCACTGCGTGGAGGTGGGCCTCCACGTCGTGTTGCTGGTAAGCACTGGCAAAGTTCGCTATGAACCGTGTGCAGAGCTCTTCCTAGGAGTAGATTGACCCTAGGGCAAGGTTCATGAGCCAAGTTCGGGTGGGCCCAGACAAGGCGACATGAAAATATGTCGCCATCACAGCGGTGTTTCCACCTGCTGCTATGATAGCGATGACGTACACCTGCAGAAACTCTGACGGGTTTGACGTACCGTCGTACTTTTCCAGCAAGTGCAGTCAGAACTTGGATGGCCAAGATGTCGTGCGGAGATGTTCCGCGAGAGCGACGCAGCCTACGCCAGCCAATGGGACATCGGCCTGGATCCGGGCACCCGCCGGTGTTTGCGGTGTTACCATTGCAAAGTCTTGATCGAGGTTACACCCCTCGATGTTTTGTCGGCGCTCTCGCGCCCTCTCTAGAGAGACATGGGCATCCTTGCCCGCACGTCTACGGTTGAGTTCCGCTCGCAGGTCATTAGACTTCTCCAGAGAGACCGGAGCGTCCTCCGCCGCGCGCTAGCGGTTGAGCTCCGCCCTCAGGTCCTCAGTTGGCGCTGCCCTCACCGAGGGTGAGCGCACAGACGCCAACGCCTCATGCTGGCACCGGGATGATCGAGGCTTGGGCCTGGTTGAGGCAGAGTGCGCCATGCCAAGAAGGCAATCCACGTCATCGCGCCACTGCTTCATGGCACTAGGAGAGGCCATGGAGCTTGGAGGGTGGCGCAGCAACTCCCTTGCTGCTGATAGCGCCCCAGGCGTAGCCCTAGACGCCCTAGACGCCTGTGTGGTAGTGTGCTGTCGTGCAGAGTGCATAGCTGGCGCCGCACCAGGCGTCGGGAGGTTGGTGGCCCGCGGAGCGGAAGAGGCAGCTTCCTCCTCTAGCATATAGTCCTCGGGCATGAAATCTTGGTGCTTGACGATATGGACCATGGCGTTGAGCAGGAAAACAAGCAAAAGCTTCAAGCCTAGGCCCCCTACCTGACGCGCCAAATGTCGAAGAGGAAATTCCCCGGCCGGGTGGCGGAGTGCACCCACCCTAAGTCCTAAGATGTGGAGGGGGCTTAAGTGTCTTTCCTGTTGCAAAATGTAGGAATGAACACAAGAACACACAAGAGTTTAGAGTGGTTCGGGCCGCCGGAGCGTAATACCCAACTCCACTATGTGTTGTATTGCTTGAGAGTTTGAGTCGTGTGTAAGCCTGAGGGAGTCTAAGTGTGTTCTGGCCCCCTTGTAATGTTGCATGCTCCCCCTTTTATAGCTCAAGGGGGCGTGTACAAGAGTGCTGAGCCCCGACATGTGGGCCTAGGAGCACAATGGATGCAAGACTTGGGGCAGCAATAGCTGGCTGCTCGAGCAATCTTCCTGCGCTCTGACACCCATGGTCCACGTAGTGTTGGTGTGCTGGGGAAGCTTCCCTGGTAATGCACAAGTACTGGTGGACATAGCGTATCCTACAGCATGGGCATACTGTTCGGATTAGATGGGCACGCCGCCTGCTGTATGGCCTGGGCGCCGTCTGCTAGCGGAGTGGACAGGACGCATTAAATGCCGAAGGGGCACATCACCTGACAGCAGGGTGGACAGGCGGCGCATCCTCTCTGCAATAAATGCAGAGGCCGCGTGGCCCAGAGTGTTAGAAATATGCCCTAGAGATAATCATAGAGATGAGCATATTTCTTTGTATCCATGATATATATATTGCTTAATTGAATATCCATGGAAGGCACCTTGTATTGATTAGCAATTATGTGAATTGTTTGTGAGATTCTTTACTTATATGGTTATTCTAAATGATGTCCCTAGTCAGAGTCGATGACTAGCATATGTATTAGTTGATGACTACATTTCACAAGTCATGAACATGGAGATGCTAAACTAATAATGTGGGCGCATGTATGACATGAGGCTGGACCGACCCAACGTGAGATATTGTAATATAGTTCTCTTCTTGCAACATGAATATTGTATCCTTAGACCTGAGATTGTCGCATGTTCTCAAGATGTGAATTGACTTACTTAGGGACTATCAAACGCTATCCCGTAACTGGGTAGTTATAAAGGTAGTTTTGGGTTTGTCAGGAAGCATGCTATGAGGCATGGTCAGTCAAGATGGAATTTGTCCCTCTCTTTGTGAGAGAAATATCTCTGGGCCCCTCGAGTGATTGGATCAAGAAATGCATGGCTGTGCTAGGGTTAAGAGTTAACCATTGAAAGGATTCCAATTCACAGTATCGAGAAAGAGAGGTCAGCTTAGAACCAGACCAAATATCGTGAGACAAAGGGAACAACATGTACGTAATGTCGCAATGGTTCGTCTGATATGATCTTTACGTACACATAGGAGTTGACATGTCTTGCTAGAGGCCGCTGTCAATTATTGGACCAAGTAAGAGTACTCGGGCTATGTCTATTTGTACGTGAACCTATAGGGTCACACACTTAAGGGGAAGGAAGCCTAATTCGGATTAGATCCGAAATTAGACTAGGCTTTAGGGTTAATGATGGGCCTCAGCGTCAGAAGCCCACCATAACGCCTATATAATGAGGGGCGGGGGCGCGGTTAAGAGATAACCTAATTCGCCACCTGCAAATCAGCAGCCGCCGCTCGCCTCTCGCCCTCGCCAAGCCGCCGTCACGAACCTAGCAGTTCGGTACGCGGCGCTTCCTCCCTGTACGTGTGGATACCTCGGAGGTGCTGCATCTGGAGCACTTGGACGAACCGTGCGAGGACGTGAAGGACGCCGGCGACTGCACGGCATTGCTCGACGCGTTCGTCTACATCGAGACGTCTTCCGCTGCTCTGCGCGTCTAGTGGTAATTCCATGACCTATAACCGCAGTAGTTCTTGGTATTATGGGGATGAAAATTTTGTTTTGCGCTAGCGTAGCCTCCCCGTAATCCTACATAGAGTCCTTACGTCATGCTCCGCCCGCTGGCCTATGTCACGGGCAATAAGCCATGTGGCAGCATTTGGCCCTCGGCCGAGCGGGGAGCGGAGCCACACCAGATAGAGCCCGGACACACGTCAACACCGGACCCATGCCTAGACCACGACACTTCCTCCCCCGGGACCTTGTTATGGGTGGTTCGGAGCTTACTTGGTGGGGTCCGAACTCCATCCAATGGCTCCGGGCTGCTTTACTTCGGGGGTCCCGGGCCATATTCGGGAGCCCGAGTTGTGCGCACAGGGGTCCTGCGCCTTCTTGAGGATGTTTGGGCCCGATGACGTTGCCTCCGAGAACACCATCTCAACTGCTCACGAGATATATTTATGGCTGTTCTCCGCGTGGCTAGGAGTAGCCGCACATGCATCGTGTCTTCATATCGTAGTAAGGGGTACCCCTGATCTAGGGTGCCGATAGTTCCTTTGAGGATTACTAACCATAGGGGGCCTTCCATTTCTCCTTGTTGGGAATGGGAGCCCTTTGGCTTGTTAAGTTCTTGGCTTCCTTTCGAAAACCAAGCCCATCCTTAATTGAGGGGTGTCTACCAACGGTGTAGGCATCCCTAGCAAATTTTAATTTATCAAAATTAATTTTGCAAGTCTTAAGTTGAGCATTAAGACTTGCCACCTCATCATTTAATTTGGTAATAGAAATAAGGTGTTCATCACAAGCATCAACATCAAAATCCTAACATCTATTACAAATAACAACATGCTCTACACATGAACTAGTTTTGTTGACTTCCTCTAGCTTAGCATTTAGTTCATCATTTAAACTCTTTAAACTAGAGACAGATTCATGGCAAACAAACAATTCAGAGGATAACATTTCATTTCTCTTAATTTCTAAGGCAAGGGATTTTTGCACACTAACAAATTTGTCATGTTCCTCATATAAAATATCCTCTTGCTTTTCTAACAATCTATCCTTTTCATTTAGAGCATCAATTAATTCATTAATTTTTTCTACCTTAGCTCTATCTAAACCTTTAAATAAACTAGAGTAATCTACTTCATCATCGGAGGATTCTTCATCACTAGATGAAGTGTACTTGGGTGTGTCCCAAACACGTACCTTTTTCTCCTTGGCCATAAGACATGTATGGCGTTTGTTGGGGAAGAGTGAGGATTTGTTGAAGGCCAAAGCAGTGAGTCCTTCATCGTCGGAGTCGGAGGAGGAGCAGTCCGAGTCCCATTCCTTTCCAAGGTGCGCCTCGCCCTTTGCCTTCCTGTAGTTCTTCTTTTTCTCCTTCTTCCCGCTCTTTTCTTGTCCCTGGTCACTATCATTATCGAGACAATTTGCAATAAAGTGACCAGCCTTACCGCATTTGAAGCAGGAGCGTTTCCCTTTGTTTTATTCCTGTTGGAGTACTCCTTGTGTCCTTTGAGTGCGGTCTTGAAGCGTTTGATGATAAGCGCCATCTCATCTTCATTGAGTCCGACAGCCTCCACTTGAGAGAACAAATTCATAAGAATGCCCAAGCTACTACTGTCTTGTTAGCTTCGCTTTGCAGGGATGAATACAATAAAGTGAGTGGCTTGGACAATGTCCAAAATGAGTACTCCTTTATTCGTCCCATTTTCCACATTTTGATAATATAGGATTATCCGTACTATCAAAATGCATCCCATTTTCCACAATTTCGCAGATGCTAGGATGGAGAGAGAACAGATGACTACACATTTTATGACTCCAAAATGAGTAATCCTCTCCATCAAAGTGTGGGGGTTTTCCAAGAGGAATAGAAAGCAAATGGGCATTTGAGTTGTATGGAATACGGGAATAATCAAAGGAATAGTTTTGATTGACCGTCTTTTTCTTTGATGAGGAGTCGTCGTCATCGTCCCTTGGTGAAGAGGAAGATGCATCGCTGTCGTAGTATATGATCTTCTTGATGCGCCTCTTCTTCTTCCTGTCCCTCTTCTTTTGACTCGATCCTGAGTCAGTGGGCTTGTCGTCCTTTGGCTCATTGAAGAGGGACTCCTTCTCCTTGTCGTTGACCACCATCCCCTTTCCCTTAGGATCCATCTCTTCGGGCGGTTAGTCCCTTAGATGAAGAGTACGACTCTGATACCAATTGAGAGCACCTAGAGGGGGGATGAATAGGTGATCCTATAAAATCAAACACTAAATAGCCACAAAACTTAGTTATGAAGGAGTTAGTGCGACTAAATAGCTCAAGGTGATTTCTTGTGAACAAAACAATCACAGAGAAGGCAACACAAGAGACACACGATTTTTATCCCGTGGTTCGGCCAAGTAACACTTGCCTACTTCCACGTTGTGGCGTCCCAATGGACGAGGGTTGCACTCAACCCCTTTCAAGTGATCCAATGATCAACTTGAATACCACGGCTTTCTTCCTTATAGTCTTCTTCTTCCCGTTTGCGAGGAATCTCCACAAGTTGGAGCCTCTCGCCCTTACAATATCGACCACAAAGAACGCACAAGAGTAAGGTTGGGAGAGCAACACACACAAGACTCAAATATGCAGCACAACCACGCACACAAATCACAACTTGAGCTCGAAACACAACACACGGAGTTCGCAACTCAAATGGAGCTCAAATCACTAATACAGAGAATCAAATGCGTGGAGTTGGAGTCTTGGAGTCTTAGGATGCTTAGTGAACGCTTAGGTGACTCCTCCATGCGCCTAGGGGTCCCTTTTATAGCCCCAAGGCAGCTAGGAGCCGTTTGAGACCAACTTGGAAGGCCATCTTTGCCTTCTGTTGAGTGGCGCACCGAACAGTCTGGTGCGCCACCGGACAGCTACTTTAGCCTGTCCAGTGCGCGATTGCCTTCCAAATCGGGCACAATCGACCGTTGTAGCTCCGGGCCCGTTGGCGCACCGGACACTGTCCGGTGCACACCAGACAGTCCGGTGCCCCCTACCGACCATTGGAGCTGCCACACATCACCCGCAAATTTCGCGGCCGACCATTGGCTCACTAGACAGTCTGGTGCGCCACTGGACAGTCTAATGAATTTTAGCCACGTCGCCTTTCTTCAATCCCGAGAGCGACGAGTTCACCGCAGATGACTCATCGGACAGTCCGGTGCACCACCGGACAGTCCGTTGAATTATAGTCGTACGCCGCCGTCGAATCCCGAGAACGGCGAGTTCACCGTGGACCAGCCTGGCGCACCGGACAGTCCGGTGCACCCAGACCGAGCTAGTGTTGGCTGCACACAGCCAACTCTTTTCCCTTTTCTTCTCTTGTTCTTTAGTCACTATTTCTAGCACTTGGATAACCATGTTAGTACATAAACAATTTACCATGTCTAGAAACATACCTTGTGTCTTGATTTGTACTTCTCACTTTATATGGCACATAAGAACTTAATCAAACGTGTTGGACGTTTAATCACCAAAACATTATAGAAATGGCCCAAGAACACATTTCCCTTTCAGTAAGTCACTCAACCAGATTCTCTCTGGTGAGAATCGGTTGAACCGGTTTAAAAACCTGTTGAACCGGTTTTCGGATTCTGCGCAGTTAGCCTGTTCCACAGTCTACGCAGTCAGTCTCACAGTCTGCGCTGTCTATGCATCAGTTTCTGCGCAGTCAAACATCTTTTCCTGCGCATTTACTGTGCGCGCTATAGCAAAACCGGTTGACCCGGTTTCTGGACCGGTTGAATCGGTTTTGGTTAGTTTTACTAGCCGCCGCCGCCCCCTTTTCTGTCCTCTCCTCTTTACTTTCTATCTTCATTCTCTCATTTCTTCCTGCCACCGACGCCCTCATTTTCTCTCTCTCTCTCTCTATCACATCCTACACTCAAATCCCTGCAAAAACTATCAAAACTTCGTGGAGATTGTTGGAGATTCGATCCCCTCGGGCTCTTCCACCATCTCTCCACTCTTCTTTGGGATTTTCGTGGACCGTTTCACAGATCGAGGTATTGTTTCATCTTCCCTATTTTTGACTCAATCCATATAATTCTTGATTATCTTAAGTGTCTCTTCAAGGATATTATGTAGTTTAGGTGTATGGCACACTTAAATTGTTATCATTGTCTCGAACATTGTTTTGAGTTAAGTAGGTTGGTATTGTTCATTGTAGCTAAACCGCTCATATGAACGGTTGAAGTGCATGCCCAATATTATACTTGTCTTTCCTCAAACATGTTCGTTAAACTCCTTGAACATCAAATATCTCTCTAACCATATGTATTTTTGGTTTGATCTTAAGGATGGTTCATCGTAGAAATCCATCGGTTGTTGAATCCGATTCAGATGACGATGCCCCAAAAATTCATGAAGAAACTCCTCCTCGGTCCAGATCCAAGCGTGGGCGCGGATCTGGCAATGTCATGCCAGGTGGTGAGGCCTCTGGGTCTCATGGAGCTCGCAGACGAACGGCTCGGAACCCCTCCAGTCGGTCTCGTCCCGCGACGAATCCACAGGCCTAGGAGGCCACAAGTGATGATAAAGGAGGAAAGGATGATGATGTTAATCTTCCTCCTGCTCATGCTCCCATTATCCAAGGATTAGTGCTTCACAAAGCACAGACCCGTCGTTCCGCCAACGAAGAGGTTATTGATTTCAGTGCCAGTGGAGGGTCTGCCCTTCTTCAAGATATGCGATTTAAGAATCCTACCATCCGTGTTCGTGATGCTAGGATTGATGGTAATCGCTTCTGGACTCTTCTTCATGTCGATTTCTATAATTCAGTTATCCTTCCCAAGAAGCACCAGCCCATCCTCCATCAGCGTTTTATCAACTGGAGTGGATGCGAAGCTATTGGGGATCCTGAGATGACACGGGCATTAAGGGTCTGTGAGCAAAAGAGGATGAAGGCTATCATGATATTCCAATATGATTGGAATGATGAAATCATTGCTCAATTTTATTCTACTCTGTGGATTAAGCATGCTGATGAGGAAAGTCCATACAACTTTCCTTATCTAAATTTTTCATTGAAGGAAGCTGGTACAAAGTGAGCTACAGAAGATTTGCTCACATTTTGGGATTTACTGATGAGGATATCTCTAGAGACAAGATCAAGATCCATGACTTTCGCCCTCCCACCAGGGATGAAGCCAAGGATCTACACATTTCTGAGACAGATGAATTCTGGAAATCAACAAATCTACACAAGTACTACAGGTACATCAACTCTCTCTGCAGGATGACTCTCATCCCCAAAGAGGGGAAATCAGATGAACATCCTAGGAGAAAGTAAAGTCCTACTTTCCTTCATGAAGCCAAATAGCATTGAGAGCTTAAATGTTTTTGACATGATTTGGCAAGGGATTATCTGTTGGGGGCCTTCGTCCTCCGAAGGTCCTCAAAAACGTAATTTAACAATGTCTTCCAAGTATGGTTTATAGACTGGTACCTTCGGATTCAGGATTAAAAGCATATATGATGAGAAGGGCATGATCGTGATGAAGGTTATTGTTGCTCCGAAGCTATGCAAAAGGGAGCTTCGGCTTAATCGCGGGAAGAGGAACCGACTTAAAGGGGAAAAGGCTATCCAGTCCTCATAGATTTTTCTATAAGTCAATAGTAAATGCAAAGGGCATAACTGTAATTTCTCATAGGCTATGTCCTGTGCCTATAAATAGATGAACAGTACCCCCGTACTGATCACGTTGACTTGTATTTGCTCATGCATCACACTTGTATTTTTATCTTTTGTCAAGTCGAAGGTACATTTGTAATTCAGTATTGTTTTTATTTCTATATAATAATAAAATGAGAATGAATTGATAAAGCTATGTGATTGTTTATGTTGTCCCTTATATTTCATAAACTTCATTCTCTGTTTATATATGTCTTATTTATGAAGGTATGTCCCTTATAACCTTCGTCTGAAAATTATTATATCCTAAGGGAAATAATGCTTCGAAGGACGAAGGACATTAACATTTAACATTTTGTGTTTCCTTGTTCTTAACTCATAGCATTTGAGAACAAGTCCCCAACATTGGCGCCCACCTCCGGTGAACCCTTTTCGACCACCTTCGGCAAGCACTAACCTTCGTCATGCCGCCGAAGAAAGCTTCAGCACCAGGGACCACTGCACTACAGCCGCTGGACCCAAACCAAGAAACTCTTTATCTTCGAGAGGCTCGAAGCCAGAAGAGGAAAGCCACCAGTCCAACACTCCAGGAGGAGGAGTTGGACCAAGAGATCAGGGATATGGAGATCATCCATCAGCAAGTACAAAGGAAGAAGGAGAAGATGGCGCGATTAGCTGACCTTCAAAGGCAGATCGACGAAGCTACTGAAGAAGTGCGCCATCTCGCTCAAGACGAACAAAACCAAAGGCCCCAGCACAGGGAGCTTCGTCAGGAAGGCCTATTCAAGGAAGATGGATGGTATGATGATTTTAATCATGATACCTTTACCTTTGATGATGCTTCTCCCTTGGCAGCAGAACTGCAGGCTACTCCATGGCCCCCATCATACAAGCCACCTCAGCTTCCCATGTATGATGGGCATTCAGATCCAAAGCAGTTTCTCATGAGCTACGAAGCAACTATATCTTCGTATGGAGGCAATACCGCAGTTATGGCGAAGTTCTTCGTCATGGCAGTCTAGAATGTAGCTCAAACATGGTATTCTTCTCTTCGGCTAGGGACAATCACATCGTGGCAGAAGCTTAAGGACATGTTGGTCACTAGTTTCCAAGGCTTTCAAACGAAGCCGGTCACAGCTCAGGCCATATTCTAATGCACACAAGACCATGAAGAGTACCTTCAGGCATATGTACGAAGGTTCTTGCGATTGAGGGCACAAGCGCCTATAGTGCCCAATGAGATTGTCATTGAGGCCATGATCAAAGGTCTTCGCCCAGGACCTACTGCCTAATATTTCGCCAGGAAGCCCCCACAAACTCTAGAAAAGCTGCTTCAAAAGATGGACGAATACATTCGGGCTGACAATGACTTCCGCCAAAGAAGGGAGGAAGCTTACAGATTCTCTGAAATGACCAGGGGCTTTGGAGGAAGAATCCACCCGAGGCATGTCAGGTCAATTCACAACTCCACTCAGAATGATGACAAAGGAGGTCAGCTGCAGAGGCCACACTATACCTCACAATCTTCGGGGCAGCAAAAAAGCTCTTTCCGGCCGCCAGCTCCAAGAGGCAGAGATGCCAGGGGCTTCGGAGGAAGATATGGGGATCAACCCAGGAAGATCTACTGCTTATTTTGTGGTGAAGACAAGGGCCATACTACAAGAATGTGCCAAATCACTACACAAAAGTAGAGCGAGATTGCAGAAGCCGAAGCTCAGCAAAATCAACCGAAGCAGGTCTTGCACACTGCTTCGTGCCATTCACCCTACATACCAGAATATGTGGGTAATCACTCTGCAGCTTCTGTTGCTTCGGCTAGTCAGCCACAGGTTTCTTGGCCACAGCTTCCACCTTCGCCACCACTACAACCTACTTATTCACGAGGTCAGCAGCCAGAAGGGAGCCAGCACACCCAGCAACAGAGGGATTTCAGGGAGGAATCCAAAGCTCGCACAGTCAACAGTACTGTGCCGGAGTCAAAGCATATCTATTGAGAGATATCCTACCCTCTGAATCACTTTATTACTTTATGCCATTTTGTTTTTTAATAAAGGACAAGTAATGCAAATCTAGTTTTAATTCTTTGTAATAGTTTCGCTTCTGTTAAAATGAAATATATCTTCTTCACAGATTTACGAAGCTTGAAAATTGCTGAAGCTTCAAAAGTCGTTCCCAAGGGAGCGCAGAGTAAGTTTTTTGCTCAAAAGTCGTTCCTAAGGGAATGCAGAGCCAAATACTGCCGAAATACAAGGCAAAGCGCGAAAAGTCAACGCGAAAAATACCGCCGAAATATAAGGCGAAGCGCGAAAAGTCAACGCGAAAAATACCGTCGAAATAAAAGGCGAAGAAGTTCAAAAGACGTTCCTAAGGGGATGCAGAACTTACACCGAAAAATAAGCAGTGAAGCCGAAAAATAAATGGCAAAGAGATTTTGATCATTCCTAAGGGGACGCAGAGATTGTGTGTTTTAGCGAGGGCGTGTGTCTTCGGCATTAGCATCATTCTTTGCATCATATCATCGCATCATATCGCATAGCATCACATCATACATCATATCACACCAATGACACGAATTGGAAACAAAGCCGACCTTCGCAGAATGCTTCACAAAAATGAAAAGGTGCTAAGGCACAAAGTAAACTGAGAATTACAGTTTCATCAGCTTTGATGAGGAAGAAGAGATCTATTGTTCAGAAAGCATTGATATTTTTATGAAGCTTGGATGCTCTTTACGAAGTATGAATATTCTCACAAAGCATAAGTATTCTTCTTTACGAAGCATGAAAAGAAGGGAAGGTGTTTTTTCGCCGAAGGCTCAAAAACGGTATGTATATAAAAAGTTTCATGCATCGCAAAGAAGTGAATTGCAAAATAGTTTACATATTAGATTCAAAACTATACGCATCAAATATTACAGACTTAGTCCAACAAATGTTACATTAATCACCTAAGAACGTTTTTACAATAACTACTACTCTTCCTTCAGAACTTTTCCGCAACTTCGTTAAGCAACTTGTTGACGACTTCGTCAACAATAGATTCGGCTATGTTGATAATTTCTATTGCTTTCTTCGTCTCCGGGTCAGCCAGGGGGTCGAACGGCTCTGGTGGAGGAGGTAATTCAGCTGCGATAGAAAAAATCAATCAGTTCGAAGCCATGAAAACAAACGACGAAGCTAAAACCAATTAAACGATACCTATCTGTCTCTCGAGTTCTGCAGCTTTCTCAGCTTCTTTCGCTGCTTCTCGAGCGTCATGAATATCTTTTTCGCTCTTCTTCATTATCTCATGGGCCATTTCTCGGCCACCATTCTCCCAGACGTCAGTGAAAAATTTTCCGCCAAGAAAACTTGCTTCGGTCAAGGGATCCTTTGTGTCATCCACGGAGAGGGCAGCTTCGGCCTAGGCCAAGGTTTTAACATGATTACAACCCGCCTTCTCCAAGATAGCTGAAACTCCTCTCGCACCAGAGAACGCACAGACATCCCCACGATCACCTAAGATTTCTTCAAAAGCTTCGTCTTCTCCGCTGATCCACTCGATAACACCCTCAGGGTCGCCTCGTATGAAGTTATCTTCGTTTGAATAGGCGCCCACATTGGCGAAGCTAGCCTTTATCTTCTTCACGTAGCCCAAAGATTTTTCAAAACATCTTTCCTTGGATGCGCAAAGTTCTTCAACTATTTTTTCAAAATAATTTTTTCAATATTCACTGGCCTCTCGATTAGCTTCTGCAACAGCGCATTTTTCCTTGGCTTCTGCTAGTTGTTTCCGAAGCTCTTCGATCTCATTCTTTTGGACCTCAGCTTGAGCCTTGGAATTAGCGTCGTCTTCTTTTATTTTGTTTATCAATGAAATTAATATCTTGTCTTTTTCAAGGCCTTCATTCCTTAGTTCAATCACCTCTGAATGAAGGTTGTTCAGAGCCATTGTATACCCTTCATCTTTAATGTTTTTCTATGCTCTAAGGGCATTGCTAAGGATTAGGCCCTGCAAGAGGAGGATAAGGTCAGGTATAAGCAAATGAAACAATTCATTTTCAAATACAAAATTAGCTTTTATACCTTTATGCTATTATATGCTAAGCTGTTAGTCAATTCATCCTTTGATAACACTGAAAGGCCTTCTTCTAGCTTCAGAAATCCGAAGCTTCTACCCATCTCCCGACAGACGAATATTTCTTTACTATCCGGGAGACAGTACAAAAAATCTTCCTCCTCGCTGCCATTGAACACTAATGCCCCCTTCGGGTATTTCAGTTTTTGGGCATGATGTTGAGCCTCTCGTTCTTCTTCCTTAGAGAGTCCCTTTCCCGAAGCATGGCGGATGATGTAATCAATGGTCTCTTTTAAAGCTTCGAGAGTAGGAGTGGTAACCTTTTTAGGCAAAATTCGCTCTGTGGCCCTTTCTTCTGTTGCCCTTTCTTCAATTTCCGAAGGCTTTTTCTCAGCGGGCTCTGAAGGCCTAGCTTCGGTATCAGCTTGGATTACTGCAGCTTCAATTTCGGTCGGTTTTGTTTCAGCTTCGGATTGCACTTTTGAAGCCTCGACAACTTTCCTTGAAGGAGTAGAGCTCAAAGTCTTTACTGTTTTTAACACATCTAGTATATTTGTCATCCTTCTCCTCTTGGGAGTTGCGACAGAACCTTGTTGTGCCCTCGGCACTGTTACTTCTGATGAAGGACTTAAAATTTCTAGCACTTTTGTTTCTTCAATATTTGGCTTTTCAGCTTTATCTTTATCAGTCTTTAACTCAGCCAATTCGGCTGAGCATACCTTCGGCATTATAACCGGCTCTTCAGTCTTCTGTGTGGGAGGAACGGGTTCTCTTGTTTCAGCAGCTGAAGAAGCCTCTCTGCCAAACTCAGGCACCACGGGTGGTTCAATATAGCGTGGCCGGTGGGTAAGTAACTTCATCTTTTTGCTTGTAGCCTTCGGCACAGGTTCGGCTGAGGCGATCGCAGCAGTAGCTTTCCTCTTTTTCCCTTGCCCCCGCAGCGGATAGCGGTAGTCGGGATAGACGAAGCCAATAGCGTCAAAAACTTTGTTCAATCTCTTCTTTCCCCGACTTTCGAAGGCTGTGGACAATGCATTATCTTCTGCCCTGGAATATGATCCAAGAAGTTCATCACTTGTTACTTCAATGCATTTTAACCAGTCATCGTTTGGCTCGTTGAATTTATCCCCATATTTGAAAGTATACTTCAGCCGGACCAGCTCACCTTCGCTTGATTCAGCGACAGTTTCCTTCGGCATTTCCCAGTTTTCTACAAGCGGCCATACTCTGAAGGCTATATGCTCTTGGATTAAGTCTCTTGTACCAATAAAAAATAGACAGTACCAAACGCCTTCTGGCATGCTTCAGCGGCTTCGTCAATTTCAACCTTCGGCCTTCGGAGGCCGAAGCGGGACCAAATGGGCGCATAATAACTTCCTTAATATCTTCTCTTGCCTTTAAGTCATTCTTCACGTAAAACCATTCCTCCATCCAGGCTCCGGGCCACCTTTTCCGGAATGTTGGCACCGGGTAGCTTGCGTTGGGGCGGGCGATAAATCCATAGCAGCCAAAGTTGTTATGATATTGTTCCTTGCCCATGGTCTTCGTCTCATATAGAAGTTCATGCATGCTGCAAAAGCATTTCGCGCTTGGCTCTAGCCCCTGGCTCTTCACAGCCCAAACAAAAATCCCCATTTTAATAATAGCTTTGGGGGTTATCTGATGAAGACAAATCTGATAAATTTTCAACACTTCGACCACAAACCTGCTTAATGGAAACCGAAGCCCAGCTTTGAAGAAACTTCGGTAAATCACTACTTCGTCTTCCTCAGGGGCAGGGACTTTGTTGTCTCCACCAACTCTCACAATAGACATATCTCGAAAGTACCTTCCTCTCATATTCTCAAGATGACTCTGCTTAATTGTCAATTTCCCAAAAATTGTATGACTTGGCCTCCACGGTCGATCCTCAGAATCTTCTCCCCCGCTTTCAGCATCATAATCATCACTGTCATCGGTATCTTCAGACAGGCCTTCCATGATCTCCTTAGTAATCTTCTCTGTATTTGATTTTGCCATTGACTCGATAAACCCAGCTATGTAAGGATTTGCAGCCTTCTTCTCTTCAAAGAGCTTCTCCTCTTCAGTCAGCTTCGTCTCCGCAACAACCTTCTTGTCTTGAGAAATTATTCTTTGAAAATGACGAAAATGTGTCTTTCAAACCAAAGCTGAGGAAGCTTGAGAAACTAGCAAGCGTTAATAAGAAGGAGCTATAAAATTGAGAAAACAAAGCAAATAGCACAAGCAGCGTACCAAATGTGGTTGCTGCGAGTTCTTATTTATACGCTCGGAACGCCCCAAATTGGAGGGTCCCACCTGTCATTGACTGTTGCTATTCTAGCAAAGGGAAGGTGTTTTTTCGGACCTTCGACTTAAGGCCTTCGTCCATGTCGCAGTCTGAATTTGTTATCTTAAACAAATTAATACTGCGAGGAGCTACTGTTGAGGGCCTTCATCCTCCGAAGGTCCTCAAAAACGTAATTTAACAATGTCTTCCAAGTATGGTTTATAGACAGGTACCTTCGGATTCAGGATTAAAAGCATATACGATGAGAAGGGCATGATCGTGACGAAGGTTGTTGTTGCTCCGAAGCTATGCGAAAGGTAGCTTCGGCTCAATCGCGGGAAGAGGAACCGACTTAAAGGGGAAAAGGCTATCCAGTCCTCATAGATTTTTCTATAAGTCAATAGCAAATGCAAAGGGCATAACTGTAATTTCTCACAGGTTGTGTCCTGTGCCTATAAATAGATGAACAGTACCCCCGTACTGATCATGTTGACTTGTATTTGCTCGTGTGTCACACTTGTATTTTTACCTTTTGTCAAGTCGAAGGTACATTTGTAATTCAGTATTGTTTTTATTTCTCCGTAATAATAAAATGAGAATGAATTGATAAAGCTATGTGATTGTTTATGTTGTCCCTTATATTTCATAAACTTCATTCTCTGTTTATATATGTCTTATTTATGAAGGTATGTCCCTTATAACCTTTGTCTAAAAATCATTATATCCTAAGGGAAATAATGCTTCGAATGACGAAGGACATTAACATTTAACATTTTGTGTTGCCTTGTTCTTACCTCATAGCATTTGAGAACAAGTCCCCAACATTATCCATGCATCTTGCTTTCCTCTCAAGGGATGTCTCTATGCCCCCTTCATCATGAAAATGATTGAAGTGGTGACTCAATTTTGATATGAAAAGGGCATAAGACATCTCTCATATACCCCTTTCTGGATTGACCCAAATAATCCAGCAGGGCGGTTGAGGAAGGCTCCTGCAAGCTCTCATGAGCAAGCTGCTGCTGGTCCCTCTCGTCCCTCTCTTGGTCGTGGCTCTCCCACACCACGTGGTCGTGGTCGTGGTCGAGGTCGTGGTCGCGACATGGGAGCGAGATTGGCTCATGGGATCGCAGCTTTCTCCATGTGTAGGAATATCTCTTCTGATGTTCATGAGCTGGCTAGGCGACAACAGGAGACTGACGACAACCTCCGTCGTCAGGCCACATCTATGGGTATCCCTTTTGCTCCCCGCTCACCTAACGTGCCCCTCCATCCTCCTCCGCTAGAGATTAATGAATGGCATCAGCAAACCTATGGAGTTCCATTCATGTCAACTAAAGATGAAGAAGGTGAAGATGAAGAATTTTTTAATGACAGGGAGTAGTATGTCCTGCCTCCCCACTAGGGGGATCCGGGTCCATCTTCATCCTATCCTCCTCCCTAGGATCCTTCTGGCAGCTATCCTCCCTCAGCTAACCCTAGGGAAGAAAACTTTGCAGCAAATCTGGCGTCGCAGTTCTTTGATCCATCCCCTTCCTGGTGATATGTAGTTATTTCTCTCCTCCTGTTTTTGGTGCTCCTTGCCAAAAAGGGGGAGAAGGATTGATGGCTTGATAGTGGTGGCTTGGTAGCCGGAGCCCCTAGGGGCTAAACGCTTTTATTTATGTAATGAACAATGGTCTGTAATAACTCTAGTATTCGCCTATGCTTGAGGTGATGCTTGTGATGATAGCTTTGGGCCATGAACAATATTATGTTGTGATGATCATTATTGTAATAGCTAGTTCTATCACATATCTTATACTATGCAATGATGAAAATGTTAGAGTAATGTTGTTTTTACATCATTCATATCTTATATAATATTGTTGCATCCCTCAATGATTGTATAATGTGTTGGTCATTCACTTTCTCCAAATATGTTGCATAATTGACATATCAAGTCAATATGAAGATCACAAAACTCATGCACATATTTAGGGGGAGACACACATACACAAGTATTTACATCTCGCCAGTGTTTTTTGTTTTATCTCTACTCCAGTTTGTTTTGGCATCAATCACCAAAAAGGGGGAGATTGTAAGTGCAATCAACCCTAACTGAGGGTTTTGGTGATTAAATGACAAAACAAACAGAGATTCTAATAAGTTTGCTCCTAGCATGTATACAGTTATTCTACAGACAGGAGAAGCACAGATCATATATGTACGCAAATGTAAAAGCACAGCGGATTAAAATTCTACATCATATAGCGTGCCTCAAGTGCTTGGGAACAACGGCAATTTACATTTTACAATTCTTGAGTCATAGGAATCGCCGTTCAATTAAGAGGGATCCGCAAAAGTTGAGTAAGTATGTGCGATGAGCTCAATCCAAACCTTTTCAAATCCTCTAAGAAAGCATTTTTACTAGATCATGAATACTCTTGGAAAAATCACTTCCACTCCCCACTAAGATTTCCCCTTGGTTCACCTTAGTTTTCTCAAAATCTGTTCAATAGTTTCAAAAATCGATTCAACTGGACTTAAAACCGGTTCAACCGGTTTTTGCACTATTCCCTCTGTCACTTTCTGACCTGCCAGTCTACCAGTCAATCCTGTCAAAAAAAAAGTCATGTGCGGATTTTTGGAAAACCGGTTCAACCAAATTTTGGCCCGGCTCAACCGGTTTTGGAGCCGGTCCAGTCTCCGGCTGAGTCTACCAGTGAACCGAAAACCCCCTGGTGGAAACCGGTTCAACCGGTTTCAGAACCGGTTCAACTGGTTTTAAGTCCACTTTTCCCAACGGTCGCCAGCTTTTGGGGGATCCTTTATATACCCCCTCACACTCTCTCTCTCTTCATTCACTTCTGCCCTCTCCACGAATTCTTGGCTGACCAACCCTCAAACAAGAGCATTCAATTCACCTCTCACACCCAAAATCGCATCTCCTTCAATTGTTTGAAGGACCCTTGGTGTGAGGTGAAGTCGATCTAACTCGCTGTTGATTTCATCTCGATTCTCCCTTTCTCTTCATCTCTCGAGCTCATCGCAAACTTGAATCTTGTGCGGATTTGTTACTCTTGGAACCTTGAGTTCCTTGACGGATACAGTTTGCTTGGGAGTCTCTAAATTTGTGGACGACCCCAAGAAGTTTGTATCACCCGCTCATTGAGCTAATTTGAGAAGAGATTGCCTTGACCTTGGTGGTCGGCTTGTGGAGGATTAGGGTTGGAAAAGACTCGGCCCTTTGTGGGCTCCTTGTAACACCTGGTTTTAAGGAACAAAGCCGGGTGCATCTCATACATGCGCCAAAGAAGACAACATATATAATAACAGAGTGTATAGAGATAAATGTCAGAAAACATCAGAGTATTTATTACATAGCAGAAGACTTAATACAAAATAAAAGAATAACATAAAACGAACTAAGGATCGTCAGTGCCAATGTCAACTGAGAAACGTCACCTAGATCAGATTATACTCCTCGCCTTGTGGCTCCTCCTGAACCACCTGCTCTTCTCCTATGGGGGGGTGTGAGACAGCAAGGGTGAGCTCACATACGTTCATAGCTCAACAAGTCATGGGGAATAATGTGACATGAACTCACCAAAGGTGGGAGTTCATGAAGTGTAAGGCCGATCAATGAAATAAAGGCTGAAGCTGAGCATTGCTTTTATAAGTTGGTCAAAATTTTATTAGCAATTACTAAGTGTAAGTGAATACCAAACCATAGTAATAATAAATAAAAGTAATAGTAAAATAATCCCAAATGCAATGGTATGACAAATTAAGTTTAAGTTCCATAAATTAATCATGTGAGTGTCCGAGCCGCTCATGACCGTGAGCACGGCTAGTATACTAGTTTTACACTCTGCAGAGGTTGTGCATCTTTACCCACAAGTCGTGTTACTCATTTGCCACGGAGTTGATCAGACCCCATACACCTCTACCAAGGAAGTGAGGCAGGGTACCACTACGAGGCCTTTACAAAGTTCCACTAGCTTCAGACTACCCGCTACAGTTTATAGGAAGCTCCAGTGCAGGAATCCCTCGCCTGACTGCCATCGCAGCAAAATCAACCCAAGGACCTCCCTACACTGACCACTCCCCTACTGCCCTTGCCCCTTTCGGGTAAGGTAGCCCTCCACTAGCTTTCCTAGTTAATCAGCCAAGGGCGTCCCATTAAACCCTTGTGGTAGCACTGTTTTCCCGGGTGGTTCTCCATGTTCCCATTAACATAATGATCTTAACATGAACAGTAAAGAATAAAACAGATAATAAAAAGTATAACAATGAGTGATGAGTATCTCTATACCCTAATCCACATAAAGCAATAGCATGAACTACCCAAAACTTTAGTAGTAAAACCAGGGGTGAAACAAGGTATAAAGACAGTCAAAATCTAGGATATCCTATTGGGTCCCATCAAAAGTAAATTATGCAGATCATTATGATTAATAAGAACATGAATGGGTAAAGGAAGTGATCAAGGGCACAACTTGCCTTCAATGAGCTCCTGCTCAGCTATCTCTACTTGCTGAACCTCAGATTCCACAGTGGCTTGCTCGTCTACTCGCATCAACACAATACATACATAGCATAGCATAAATTAACATCACATCAAACATGCAAATAGAATATACAGTAATAAACTAGACATTAAAATAAAATCACAGGAACTGGAATCATTAAATTTGGAGGTATAGATTTTAAGTTATGGATTTTCTAATGTTTTATGTGCTTAATACAAGATTAAGTGGTAGTATAATTCTAGTGTGCTTTTCATGCCAAAACAGAGGCACAAATGGATAGACAATAATATTATCAAAAATTTAGGAACTGGAATGGTCCAATTTGGAGTTCATATGCATTTTCTATGGATTATACAAATTATATGGATTGTTTTTATATTAAAATCTAATTTTCTAATTCATTTTCTTGATTTTATAACTCTCTGGACGGGGCCTCAAATACTGAAAACTGCAGGGGCTCATGCGCAAGTTTCCAGAGACACAGAGTGCCCCTGGCATGGACGGCGGGTTGATTGCTTAGAACTCCAGGGGCTCTTAAGCAAATGTGCTCGGGTGAAACGGTATTCTCAGATGAGGGCCGTTCAGATCTGATCCGAGGGCCACAAATAGATCCCGCACATCGCTCAACCACCCACTCCCGTGACCGCCCGATTAAATTCTAACGGTCACGATATAAAAGAACCCGGATCTAATCTGATGCGCACAATACGGGATTAATGGCTCGGATCAACGCAGCGAAGGGGTAAGGTGTTATCTAATCTCAGCCGCAGGGAACCGATCCAACGGACATCGCGGCACGCGCGCTCTCCTTCTTTCCAGACCCCACCGAGCGGCGGTGCACCCGCCGTGATGCAGCGGCGCCATGGCCGGAGATGATTATCCCGGCAAACTACTGCCTAAACTCCAAATAAAGTGGTGCTACGTGTGAAGGACGACAAGGTGAACTCCATGGGTACAGAACTTACCGAAAACGGAGTCGCGCACGGGCTGTTCACAGTGGGCCGCGGAGTTGTGGCGGCGGCGAGGTACGACGAGGAATTCGCCGCGAACCGCAAGCACTTTTCCCCCAATAGCTCCAAGGAGACCCTTGCCGCACCCATACGAGGCCCCGCAGCCGCAAAACCGCGAGCCAAGGCGTCAATGGAAGAAACGGCGACCTCACCACGGCGATAACCCACCCGGTACCCCACGGTGCGGCCAATTAGGGCCCTGAACTGCACAGGCGGAGTTCGCGGAGGTGGGGGCATGGTTGACTCAGGGTAGTGGCACCTAATATAGGCGCAGGGTTACCCGGAGCTGATCAACGGGCTCCCGAGGATGCGGCGTCGTCTGCTGCACGAGCGCGGATCGTGCGGGGAGAAGAACGGAAACAGTGAAGAAAGGGGAGGGGTAGAGCTGATGGATGGGACCCACGATCCAGTGTGAGTCAAGAGCAAGCGTGAGTCGGACGAGTGGGCCCCGGATGTCAGCGTGGAGCGCGCGCGGTAGGTGAGTTTGGGCCGCACGGCGCGTCTTCCGGAGATGGGCCAGATAGGATAGCTGTCGGCCCAAACAGGGTTTTGATCTTTCTCCTTTTTATTTTCTAGTTTCTTTTCTCTTTCTTTATTTCCAAACTCCAATTTAAATTCAAATTTAAACTCAAATCATGTGACAAATTATCCTCAAATTAAATTGTGAAATTAGAAGTACTAATTTTAGAAATACAACTATGCATATTTTATTTGTATTTTGATATCCTTTCTCTTCTTCTCCTTTTTCCTCAAATCCTCTCCATTATTATTTTATTTTTATTCGTAGTATTATGGTTTTAAATGCCCAAACAAAGATCCAATATGATGCAAAGGTTTATTTTAGGTGTTATTAATTATTTGTTCTCTTTATATATGGTTATTACCAAGTTACAGTGAGTATGGGGCAAAAACACATAATGAGATCTTCTCTCTCCAAATTGTTTACAAATTGGATATTACAAATCCTACCCCCGTTAGAAAGAATCTCGTCCTCGAGATTTAAGAAGATCTAGGGAAAAGATGGGGGAAGTCTATGCGAAGCTCTTCTTCTCTCTCCCAAGTAGCTTCATCTTCACCATGGTGACTCCATTGTACCTTGCACATCTTTATCACCTTATTTCTTGTAACTCGAGTCAGAATGTCCAGAATCTTGATAGGGTACTCAGCATATGTCAGATCATCTTGAACACTAAGGTCCTCCATTGGTAGTTGCTCCTCAGGTACCCTGAGGCACTTCTTTAGCTGGGACACATGGAATACATCATGTACATCTGATAGGTGATCGGGTAGCTTCAGTTGATATGCAACTTCTCCCACTTGCTTTAAGATCAAGAAAGGTCCAATGAAGCGAGGGGACAACTTTCCTTTAACTTTAAATCTCCTCATACCCCGGAGTGGTGACACCTTCAAATAGACATGATCACCCTCCCTAAACTCCAGTAGTCTTCTCCTATTATCAGCATAGCTCTTTTGCCTGGATTGTGCAATCCTCAAATTCTCCCTTATCATTCGAACTTGTTCTTCTGTCTCTTGTATAAGTTCAGGCCCAAAGAACTGTCTTTCTCCAGTTTGATCCCAATATAGAGGAGTCCTGCACTTTCTGCCATATAGAGCCTCAAACGGTGACATCTTCAAACTGGCCTGGTAGCTATTATTATAAGAAAACTCAGCATAGGGTAAGCTCTTCTCCCAACTGTCACCATGCTTGAGAGCACAAGCTCTTAACATATCTTCCAGCACTTGATTAGTTCTCTCTGTCTGTCCATCAGTCTGGGGATGGTAGGCTGAGCTAAAATTCAACTTTGTATCCAAGCTCTCATGCAACTTCTTCCAAAATCGAGAAGTAAACTGCGATCCTCGATCAGACACGATCTTCTTAGGCACTCCATGTAGACAAACTATCCGAGTCATATACAATTCTGCTAGCTTGGCTCCCGTGTAATTTGTCCTCACAGGTATGAAATGAGCCACTTTTGTCAATCTGTCCACAATCACCCAAATAGACTCATATCCTGCTGGAGTGCGGGGTAGTCCAACAATGAAATCCATACCAATTTCTTCCCATTTCCACTCGGGTATCTTCAATGGGTGCAATAATCCAGCTGGTCTTTGATGTTCGGCCTTAACTCGTTGACACACATCACACTTAGCCACATGTGCAGCAACATCTCTTTTCAGTCCATACCACCAATACTTTTGCTTCAAATCCTGATACATCTTAGTGCTACCAGGGTGGATAGAGTAATCAGAATCATGAGCTTCTTTCAATATAGTCTCATGAAGGCTTTCAATATCAGGAACACACATTCTGTCCTTGAACCATATAGTACCTTGCTCATCCTCCGTGAATTCCAGAACTCGACCTTCCGTAATCAGATCCTTAATCTCTTGGATTTTAGCATCACCAACCTGATCTTTACGAATCTCTTGCTCCAAGGTAGGTTCCAACTCGATGGTAACTCCTTCAGTGTGTGTAACAATTCCCAAGTTGAGTCTCTCAAAGTCTTTTGCTAATTCCTCGGGTAGCTGGACAACAAAAGCAGAGTGAACATGCTCTTTCCGACTCAAGGCATCTGCAACCAAATTTGCCTTGCCCGGGTGATAGTGAATCTCCAAATCATAATCCTTAATGAGCTCCAACCAACGGTGTTGCCTAAGGTTGAGATCCTTCTGAGTGAATATATACTTCAAACTCTTATGATCCGTATACACTTGACACTTGGTTCCCATAATATAATGTCTCCAAATCTTAAGAGCATGCACAACTGTTGCTAGCTCTAAGTCATGAGTGGGGTAGTTCAGTTCATGTTTCCTCAACTGACGAGACGCATAGGCGATCACATGTCCTTCTTGCATAAGCACACATCCCAATCCTTGGCCACATGCATCACAATAAATATCAAATCCTTTCTGTAAGTCTGGCATAACCAACACTGGAGGTGACATCAATCTCTCCTTCAATTGATCAAAGCTTTCTTGGCACTTCTCATCCCACTTAAATTCTTTTCCTTTCTCCAGAAGCGATGTCATAGGCTTGGCAATCTTAGAGAATCCTTCAATAAATCTCCGATAATATCCTGCGAGCCCCAAGAAACTCCGAATCTCAGTAACTGTAGTGGGCACTCTCTACTCCATAATCTCCTTGACCTTAGCAGGATCCACTGCTATTCCTCCATTAGAAATAATATGTCCAAGGAATGGCACCTTATCAATCCAAAACTCGCACTTACTGAACTTGGCATAGAGTTGATTATCTCTTAGCTTCTGTAGCACCAACCTGAGATGTTCTTCATGATCACTTTCACTCCTAGAATAGATAAGAATATCGTCGATGAACACCACGACGAATCTGTCCAAATACTCCATAAACACCTTATTCATTAAATTCATGAAATAAGCTGGTGCATTGGTCAATCCAAATGACATAACAATGAACTCGTATAATCCATATCGAGTCGAGAAAGCCGTCTTGGAAATATCGATGGTCTAATCCTCATCTGATGGTATCCCGATCGGAGATCAATCTTCGAAAATACTCTAGCACCTCTCATCTGATCAAATAGATCCTCAATACGGGGTAACGGATACTTGTTCTTCACAGTAACATCATTGAGAGATCTATAATCCACACACATTCTTTGCGATCCATCCTTCTTCTGTACAAATAACACCGGTGCTCCCCAAGGTGAGGAACTCGGACGAATGTACCCAGCCTCTTGTAACTCCGTCAACTACTTCTTAAGTTCCTTCAACTCTTCTACAGACATCCTATAAGGCCGTTTAGAAATAGGGGCAGTTCCAGGTAGGAGATCAATAACAAACTCAACTTCCCTATCTGGTGGCATTCCTGGTAACTCCTCTGGAAAGACATCCGGAAAATCTATAACCACCCGGATGTTGTCACCAACAAACTCCTCAGGTATAAAGAACATTGCACGCTTGGATGAGGTGGTTACTGCAATATTAACTTGAAATGTTTCTCCTTTAGGACTAGTGAATTCTATAGTACCTCTACCACATGTTATAATGGCCTTTGCCTTCCTTAACCATGACATACCAAGAATCAGATCTATACTGCTTGCCTCTAATATTATAGCGATAGCTCCAAATTCTCTCCCCATAATGGTTAATGTCAATCTACGTGTCATTTGATTTGCCTCAATAGGCCCTTTAGGTGTGATTACTATCATGGGTTTTCTCATATTTAGCAGTGGTATCTCATTTGTGTTGGCATAACGAGCAGACATGAATGAATGTGTAGCACCAGAATCAAATAATATGGTTGCAGGAATTGCATTAACATAAAACATACCAAGTACGATGTCCGCACCATCAGGAGTAGCATCAACGCTGACTTGATTAACTTTGGCAATAGAATATCCCTTGCCAGGAGTCTGTTGCTTGTTCTTAGCTGGTGTACCAGAATTTCCCATCGGACAAGCATTAGCATAGTGCCCAATCTGACTGCACTTGAAGCATGTAGGGTCGGTCTTCTGTCCTGCAGACCTTGTCGGGGTGCCAGTGGGAGTAGCCTGACGAGTAGGAGGTGTACGTGGAGACCCCTGTGGAGCATACTGAACTGGGTGTGGTCCTCCTGGTCGAGTCGGTGTACCCTGTGGCGAAACGTAGCGGGGACGAACACTGCTGCTACCCTGTCCCTGTGAGATAGCCTTCCTCTTCAAATCACCCAGTTGAACACGCTTGTGTTCAATAGCAAGAGCCTTATCTAGCAGCCTCTGAAAGGATGGAAATGTGTGTGCAACCAGTGCATACTGTAGGGGTCCATTAAGTCCTTCAATAAAATGCTCCTGCTTCCTCTCATCCTCAGCAACTTCCTCCGGAGCATATCTCGACAACTGAATGAATTTGTCTCTGTACTCTCTTTCCGACATGTTGCCTTGCTTCAATGACAGAAACTCCTTCTTCTTGATCTTTATCATACCAGCTGGAATATGGTAGTTCCTGAATTGTGTACTGAACTCTGCCCAAGTAATAGTATCAGCAGCATCATGGGCAGCAGTATAAGAATCCCACCAGTCAGCAGCAGGACCTGTCAGATGACCTGAGGCATAAAGAACTTTCTCCCGGTCTGAGCATTGGGCGATGTTGAGCATCTTCTCAATTGACTTTAACCAATCATCTGCATCAAGCGGATCTGGAGAACTGGCTAAGGTCGGCGGCTTATGGCTCATAAATTCCCGGTGCTTATCACGAGGTGGAACTGGTGGTGGTGGTGGAGGCAATGGTACTTGTTGTTGTTGCTGCTGTTGTTGAAGTTGTTGCTGCAGCTGCTGTTGTTGCACCCTTCTTTCCTGGCGCATCTCTTCCCTCTCCTGGCGCAACTCTTGGCGTATCTCTTCTCTTTCCTGACGCATCTCCTGGCGTTCTTGCTGCATCTAGGCACGCATATCAGCCATAGTGTCCGCCATTTGCTGCATCACCGCCATCTGAGCTGCAATCAGTGGATCAACTCCGCCTGGTGGAGGATTAGGAGGATTCATCTCTGCAGGCTGTGGCTGAGGTTGTCTATATATCCACCGAGTGTGTCGATTAGGAGGCAAATCAATTCCACCACCCCGCCTGGTATTGACCATCTAAGTTAGATACATATGGTAAGAGAATAGTAGACAAGGCAGTTATTTACAAATCATTTTACTTTGGGGGAATTTATTAGCTAAGCAGATTAATATTTTACCTACCATAGCTAATTCATTACCTTATGGTGGTACATGCTAAGATGTCCATATATAATACTTCAATCAATCAAAGAAGCAATCAGACATTTTCCATCAGAACAATCAAACAACATTTTTAAATATAAGAAATAGTTTTGATTTTGTCTTAGGTTCCCTAACTCTTAAGAATGTCCTAGGGGTAAGGATTCCAAGGTGTGAAATTCGTCTTGTCTTGGAGTAGAAAAGGTAAGAATGATCAGAGTAGAACAGTAGAAGGTGAGATAGGATCAAGATAAGTGTAGAAAGAATCAGAGTAAGATAAGTATAGAATGAATCAGAATAAGATAAGTAGGTAAGGATTTGTCCATTTCTATCTAGGTCTCGTCCTACAGTCAACATTTCCTCTGATACCACTTCTGTAACACCCGGTTTTAAGGAACAAAGCCGGGTGCATCTCATACATGCGCCAAAGAAGACAACATATATAATAACAGAGTGTATAGAGATAAATGTCAGAAAACATCAGAGTATTTATTACATAGCGGAAGACTTAATACAAAATAAAAGAATAACATAAAACGAACTAAGGATCGTCGGCGCCAATGTCAACTGAGAAACGTCACCTAGATCAGATTATACTCCTCGCCTTGTGGCTCCTCCTGAACCACCTGCTCTTCTCCTATGGGGGGGTGTGAGACAGCAAGGGTGAGCTCACATACGTTCATAGCTCAACAAGTCATGGGGAATAATGCGACATGAACTCACCAAAGGTGGGAGTTCATGAAGTGTAAGGCTGATCAATGAAATAAAGGCTAAAGCTGAGCATTGCTTTTATAAGTTGGTCAAAATTTTATTAGCAATTACTAAGTGTAAGTGAATACCAAACCATAGTAATAATAAATAAAAGTAATAGTAAAATAATCCCAAATGCAATGGTATGACAAATTAAGTTTAAGTTCCATAAATTAATCATGTGAGTGTCCGAGCCGCTCATGACCGTGAGCACGACTAGTATACTAGTTTTACACTCTGCAGAGGTTGCGCATCTTTACCCACAAGTCGTGTTACCCATTTGCCACGGAGTTGATCAGACCCCATACACCTCTACCAAGGAAGCGAGGCAGGGTACCACTACGAGGCCTTTACAAAGTTCCACTAGCTTCAGACTACCCGCTACAGTTTACAGGAAGCTCCAGTGCAGGAATCCCTCGCCTGACCGCCATCGCAGCAAAATCAACCCAAGGACCCCCCTACACTGACCACTCCCCTACTGCCCTTGCCCCTTTCGGGTAAGGTAGCCCTCCACTAGCTTTCCTAGTTAATCAGCCAAGGGCGTCCCATTAAACCCTTGTGGTAGCACTGTTTTCCCGGGTGGTTCTCCATGTTCCCATTAACATAATGATCTTAACATGAACAGTAAAGAATAAAACAGATAATAAAAAGTATAACAATGAGTGATGAGTATCTCTATACCCTAATCCACATAAAGCAATAGCATGAACTACCCAAAACTTTAGTAGTAAAACCAGGGGTGAAACAAGGTATAAAGACAGTCAAAATCTAGGATATCCTATTGGGTCCCATCAAAAGTAACTTATGCAGATCATTATGATTAATAAGAACATGAATGGGTAAAGGATGTGATCAAGGGCACAACTTGCCTTCAATGAGCTCCTGCTCAGCTATCTCTACTTGCTGAACCTCAGATTCCACAGTGGCTTGCTCGTCTACTCGCATCAACACAATACATACATAGCATAGCATAAATTAACATCACATCAAACATGCAAATAGAATATACAGTAATAAACTAGACATTAAAATAAAATCACAGGAACTGGAATCATTAAATTTGGAGGTATAGATTTTAAGTTATGGATTTTCTAATGTTTTATGTGCTTAATACAAGATTAAGTGCTAGTATAATTATAGTGTGCTTTTCATGCCAAAACAGAGGCACAAATGGATAGACAATAATATTATGAAAATTTAGGAACTGGAATGGTCCAATTTGGAGTTCATATGCATTTTCTATGGATTATACAAATTATATGGATTGTTTTTATATTAAAATCTAATTTTCTAATTCATTTTCTTGATTTTATAACTCTCTGGACGGGGCCTCAAATACTGAAAACTGCAGGGGCTCACGCGCAAGTTTCCAGAGACACAGAGTGCCCCTGGCATGGACGGCGGGTTGATTGCTTAGAACTCCAGGGGCTCTTAAGCAAATGTGCTCGGGTGAAACGGTATTCTCAGATGAGGGCCGTTCAGATCTGATCCGAGGGCCACAAATAGATCCCGCACATCGCTCAACCACCCACTCCCGTGACCGCCCGATTAAATTCTAACGGTCACGATATAAAAGAACCCGGATCTAATCCAATGCGCACAATACGGGATCAATGGCTCGGATCAACGCAACGAAGGGGTAAGGTGTTATCTAATCTCAGCCGCAGGGAACCGATCCAGCGGACATCGCAGCACGCGCGCTCTCCTTCTTTCCAGACCCCGCCGAGCGGCGGCGCACCCGCCGTGATGCGGCGGCGCCATGGCTGGAGATGATTATCCCGGCAAACTACCGCCTAAACTCCGAATAAAGTGGTGCTACGTGTGAAGGACGATAAGGTGAACTCCATGGGTACATAACTTACCGAAAACCGAGTCGCGCACGGGCTGTTCACAGTGGGCCGCGGAGTTGTGGCGGCGGCGAGGTACGGCGAGGAATTCGCCGCGAACCGCAAGCACTTTTCCCCAATAGCTCCAAGGAGACCCTTGCCGCACCCAGACGAGGCCCCGCAGCCGCAAAACCGCGAGCCAAGGCGTCAATGGAAGAAACGGCGACCTCACCACGGCGATAACCCTCACGGTACCCCATGGTGCGGCCGATTAGGGCCCTCAACTGCACAGGCGGAGTTCGCGGAGGTGGGGGCATGGTTGACTCAGGGTAGTGGCACCTAATATAGGCGCAGGGTTACCCGGAGCTGATCAACGGGCTCCCGAGGATGCGGCATCGTCTGCTACGCGAGCGCGGATCGTGCGGGGAGAAGAATGGAAGCAGTGAAGAAAGGGGAGGGGTAGAGCTGACGGATGGGACCCACGATCCAGTGTGAGTCAAGAGCAAGCGTGAGTCGGACGAGTGGGCCCGGATGTCAGCGTGGAGCGCACGCGGTAGGTGAGTTTGGGCCGCGCGGCGTGTCTTCCGGAGATGGGCCAGATAGGATAGATGTCGGCCCAAACAGGGTTTTGATCTTTCTCCTTTTTATTTTCTAGTTTCTTTTCTCTTTCTTTATTTCCAAACTCCAATTTAAATTCAAATTTAAACTCAAATCATGTGACAAATTATCCTCACATTAAATTGTGAAATTAGAAGTACTAATTTTAGAAATACAACTATGCATATTTTATTTATATTTTGATATCCTTTCTCTTCTTCTCCTTTTTCCTCAAATCCTCTCCATTATTATTTTATTTTTATTCGTAGTATTATGGTTTTAAATGCACAAACAAAGATCCAATATGATGCAAAGGTTTATTTTAGGTGTTATTAATTATTTGTTCTCTTTATATATGGTTATTACCAGGTTACAGTGAGTATGGGGCAAAAACACATAATGAGATCTTCTCTCTCCAAATTGTTTACAAATTGGATATTACACTCCTCAACGAGGAGTAGGACACCTTTGTGGTGGTTGCCGAACCTCGGGTTAAATCGTGTGTTCTTGTCAAAATTGATCTTTAGACCTGAACACCATTCGAAAGCTTCTAGAATTATTTTTAGAACTTTGAGATCTAGTTTGTCTGCTCTAACAAACACCCCGCATCATCTGCATATAGAGAACAGCGAAACTTTGCCCCATTGGGTAATACTTGGCCCAGTGGCCCCTCATGAGCTGCCCTTTCAATCATTCGTTGTAGGGGATCCATTGCGAGGATGAAGAGAAAAGGCGATAGTGGGTCACCCTGACGCACCCCTCTCATGTGCTTGATTTCTTTGGTTTGCTGACCATTAATGATGATTTTGGATGAAGATGAGCCAAGGATGGTAGCAATCCAATCTCTCCATTTTTGGGTGAAGCCTGGGGCTCTTAAGATGTCTAGAAGATATGCCCAATTAAGAGAGTCAAAAGCTTTTGATATGTCTAGCTTGACGAATAGGGCTGTTTGTTTGCTCTTGTGAATTTTTTTAATCACTTTCTGGATGTAGAGGACGTTATCATGAATTGATCGCTTTTGAATGAAAGCATTTTGGGTAGTGGAGACAATTTCATTCATGCGTGGCGCCAGCCTTGTTGCCATTATTTTGGTTATAATCTTCATACAACTATTGATAATGCTGATTGGTCTAAATAGATCTATCCTGTCAGGGTTCTCCCTTTTTGCTAGAAGAACAATGTTTGCCTCATTGACCAGATGCAAACTTTTGCATTTATGATGATAAAAATCATTGATCGCTTTGGAAGGGTCTTCTCTAATCACCTCAAAACAGTCCTTGTAGAAAAGCCCTATAAAACCATCAGGTCCAGGCGCTTTCTCTGAATGCATGCTCATAACCGCATTTCTGATCTCATCATCATTGATCATGGTGTCCAACTCTAACTCAAAAGGCGAGTAGCTCAGATTTTCCCAACGAACAACACTATTCCTCCCGCCTCTAGTGCCAAGGATCTCAAGGAAATGTCTATGAGCCTCTTGTAGCTTATCTTCCTGACCAGTTAACAGGCAGTCTCCACGATTCAAGGATCTGATAAAGTTTTTTCTTTTTCTGTGATTAGCCATCAAATGAAAAAAAAATTGTGTTCGCATCACCCAACCGCACCCAGGTGTGTCTGGAATATTGTCTAGCAATAGATAATTAGATGCCTCCAAGGCCAATAATTTTGATTTTTAGCCTTCTCCTGAAGTCAAGTTCCTCACTAGAAAGTGTTCTATTTTTCGGTGTCTTTTACAGCATGGTAAAGACAATCTTAATGATAATCAATTGCTACGGTTTCTATATATCATATTTATATAATATTTATATAGATATACCTAGCTCATGAATTACATATATTTACCGAAATTACAACACCCTGAGATTTCTCAAGTTGCTCACAAATCCTTCCCCGACGGACGACCCGGCCCTGACGAATACGGCCGGGTACCCGATCCGGGCTTCGACCTGGGCCTCGAACCCGCCCTGCACCCCAGCCCCGGCCCCGTACTCGTCGCCGCTCCACACGTGCCTCCACGCACCGGCGCCGGCCGGGAAGTAGGCGGTCACCGCGGTCCGCCCCTTGTCCAGGACCGGCACGACGAGCATCTCCGTCCCGACAAGGAACTGCTGGTACGTGAGCGCCTGCACGCGCTCGTCCGCCGGGTAGTGCAGGAACAGGTGGCGCGCCACGGGGAGCCCCGTCCGAGCGGCCTCCCCGACGAGGCGCGCGCGGTAGAACTCCCAGGCCTTGTACATCTTGGCGCAGCGCGCGAAGTGCGCCAGCGTGCGGCCGCTGGAGTAGAACTGGCAGTTGGAGCCCGGCCTGTTGCCCTCGTGGGTGCGGAGCACGACCGTGAAGGCGTTCACCTCCATCCAGCGCATCAGGAGCTCCTCGCTCCGGCGGTAGCGCAGGAACGGCGGCAGGTCCACCGTGCAGTAGCCGCCGGCGTCGCTGTGGTTGAGCGGGAACCCCGAGAAGCCGCCGCTGAGGAGGCCCACCACGCTGCTCTTGATGCCGTCGTTCGCCTGCCAGCTCACCATCTGGTCGCCCTCCCAGAACAGCATCGCCCAGCGGGAGCTCTCCCGGAACCCCGACCGCACGAAGAACACCAGGCCGTCGTCGTTGTCGTCGTCGACGTCGTTGCCCTCCGCCGCGGCACGGCGGCGGCTGGCTCTCCACTCGTCGGCGATCTCGCGGTTGACGCGCGCCCACAGCTCCGGGTACCGGTTGTGCGCGGCGACGGGGTCCTCGCCCGAGTGCAGCCGCGCGTCCAGCGGCAGGCCCTCGCCGAAGTCGGCCATCCAGCCGCTGACGCCGCGGTCCACCATCCCCCGCAGGACGGTGCTCTTGAACCACGCGTGCGCTGCCGGGTTGGTGAGGTCGAGCATGGCGACGTCGAACGCCGTGTTGGGCATCATGTACGGCTCGCCGGCGTCGTCCCTCACCAGGATGCCCAGCCTCCTGGCTTCCTCGAACAGGTGCCTCTTCGCGCTGGGCTTCTCGTCCATCTGAACAAGAACACAATTAAAGCACGCGGGGGGCGGCGGGGCACCTTCTGTGGCATGATCCGTGAACGAAACGTAACGTATACGTATGTACCGGCACGAGGCAAGGGTTGCAGTAAGCCATCGTCCGGATGCCGTGGCTGCGGAGGTCGTCTACTAGATCCTTCCACCCATTGTAGTGGGCGTCATCGAGCTCCCAGTTCCACCAGAGCTGAGACCCGATCGCCGTCTTCCTCTGGCCAACCCAATCCTGCAGCCAGAGACCCAGCCAACGTGCAGCAAGCAAGCAGTTCAGGGCCGGTTCAGGATGCGTCGTCAGAGTCAGACACGAAGAACTGTCAGTTCCTCCTCAGACCTGTAGCCAGAACGCAGAGACAGGGACGTCGTAGTCCTTGAGCTGGTCCCAAACTCTGCGGACGGCGTCTGTGCCACCCTGCATGCCGACGACGGCGCCGGACGTGATCCACCTGGGAAGAACCGGCGGCCTTCCGGTTGACTCCGTGTAGCTGGTGAGCAGCTCCGTCGGTGAGTCGCCGTCAAGTATCCGTCCCTGGACTGAATTGCCGTAAATCTGAAGGGAAATTGCATGAACGTTTTTGAACTGCTCATCTGAAAAGCGACTGTTGCTTTCTTTGTAGGAGTAGTCCTACCTGAATTTGCACCCTGTCAGGTCTCGTCAGGTCGAAGATGGAGTACTCGTATCCTTCGAGGTACAAAGATCTCATCTTTGAGGTCATGTAGAACGGAGAGGGAGCATATGTCGTGCTCCAGTTTCCTCCTGACCTAAAGAAAAACAAACCATCAAGGACACACTAAATCTAGCTGCAAATAAATTCAGACAAAAAGGACATAATACTAAATCCCAAGCACACAGACGCAAGAAACTGATGCAAGTACGTAGACGCCACAAATCGCTGTCGATGTGACGAGTTTTCCACTTGGCACTAGCAAAAGCTTCAAAACAAACAAACGATAAAGGCCCCACGCGTTGCTTGCTGAAACTGTTCGTTTCAAGCCCACACACTATCTCAGTCTTGTTGTTTTGGAACGTAAATCCTTGTAGGTTCATGAACGGCTGCAGTAAAGTGCCAAAAGACCAAGATGACAGGATAAGCTCAATTGGTCAGATATCTGCCACCCATGCTTCCAGCCTGGTCCAGGCACTTGGCTTGTATAGCTATCCCATTTCTGTCTCTAGAAGTTAGTGTAAAATAGGAACACGAAACTATAGAAGATACTGTTTTTGACACTATTTACACGTTGAAGTTTAGAATAGTAGATGAAATAGGAGATGTGATAGGAAATCTGTTGGAGATTACCTAATGGCGTGACCACATTAGAAAGGCACCTTCTTTGCGAGAAGGGGCTGCTAGAAACTACGTGGATATTTTCGCAGACCACATGCACAAGTCCAACGCATCGAACATGTGGTGCTGCATCCAGAAGGACCAACTCATGCGGCGTTTAATCTTGAAATTTGAATTTTCTTTGTCTCCTCTGAGACTGGTAAGAAGCACAAGGGCTCTCTAATAATTGACTTTTTTTTCCCCCCGAAGTATGGACGAGCCGTGGGAAAAAGAATCACCTGTAGCTGACGAGGTTGGCGGCAAAAGTGATGGGCTGGTCTCCCCTGCCGATCCCCTGCTCCTGCACCAGCACCGGCACCCGCTTCCCCTTGAACTCCACGCGGCTGAACTGCTCGCCGAACCCGAAGAACCGCTCGTCGCGGCTGCTCGCATACGTCAGGAACACACGGTTGAACTCCTCCGGCCGCCGCTCGGGCGCTGGCAGGAGCGCCGACGCCTCCTCACGCTCACGGCTCGGGGCCGGGGCCAGCCTCGTCCTCTTGCTCGTGGTGGCTCGCTGGACGCGCGCCGACAGACGAAGCCGCAGGCTGGCCCGGTGGAGCCTCGGGGTCGGGGTCGTGGTCGTCGCCGTCGCCGGGGGCGACTTGGCAGGGTCAGCGTGCGAGCAGGTCCATTGGTAGTCGCCGATCTTGACGCTGAACCTAACCTGCGTGTCGCTCTTCTCCTCGAGAAGGATCCAGTACCGCGCCGAGAGCACGGGCCTCGCCGCCGCCGCCGCGCTCCGGGCGCGGCGACCTGCCGCGCGCAAGCGCAACCCGCAGCAGGTGCACGACGGCGACGCGCCGGCCTTCTTGGCGGCGGACACGAGCCCGGTCACCACCAGCACCGGGAACCGCGTCGCGTCGGACGGCCGGAATGCGGCGGCGCGCAGCAGGTCGGGCTCGGAGCCGCCTGCCTCGGCGTCGCAGCGGTAGAAAGCCCTGATCTTGTCGACGTGCTGGCGATCGGGGACGAGGCGGGCGCCGCCGTCGCGGAGCGCGAAGGAGCCGCGGCACTCGTCGGCCTCGGTGGCCACGGAGGCCACGGAGAGGAACGCCACGCCGGGGACGGTCTCCCACATCGCGACTCCGCCCGACGACGGAGGAACCCTGGACAGCGAGACCTCGCCGCCGCGAGACGGGTCCCAGCGGAGGCGGAAACGGGTCCCCACGGGGAAGTCGTGCGCGTGGGCGAGCTTGGAGGTCGACGCGAACGACAGGCGCAGGGCCGCGTCGCCGTCGCGGATGGCGGCCGTCGGTACGGCGCGCGGGAAGGGGTTGTTGAGGCGCGCGTGGTGCTTCTTGGCAGTCTTGGGCGACGCCATGGCGACGGCTGTGATGGCGCGCACGGGCGAATGGAACGGACGGAGAGCCCGTGCAGTGCTCTCTGCTCGGTCCGACTCCGAGGCCATCATTGGCTGAAATAGATTCTGGAATGACGGGGTGGGGTCAAATGGTGGGGCGGAGCGGTGGGCCCGGAGAGCGCGGGCTCGTTTTTTGACTGACGTAGTGACGGGTGTACATAGGAGTAGTATTCTGTTCGTAATTACCGATAAGAAGAAAGGTTTAGGACATGCTGAACAAGGCAATAAGTAGAATTTTGCGATATACCACTACCAAATCGCACCAGATCGTATCATATTTCGAAGAAATTACTGCGCTCCGAACTGGACATCGATGGACTTACCTGTGAAAATATTTTTTTGGTTGAATATTTAAATCACAAGTTCAAGATTTATTTGAGTGATGCTTATGGTGGTTTGTTAAGACAGACAGACAAAAAAGATGAAAGTGGTAATCCGAACTGTTAGAACAAATTTAATATTTTAAAATAAATATGTATAAAATTTGATGTTAATCTTTTCTTATGTTATCAAGCACATTAGTACAAATATGAATAAAATATTACATAAATTGTTTTATATATTATTTGCTCCCTACAACACAAAAGGTTGAAAAAATTACCGAATTTGTTTCTGAATCTATACCGAAGTTTATATCTATTATTTGAAAAAATATAGGATGAATTTGAGGTTTACCTTTTATGAATCTTAACAAGCTGAATATTAAAAACAAGAATACAAATTTGTATTGTATATTCTATATCCTATTTATTCGTAATCAAAGAAAAACGACTACAAAACTGATTACCGAATAAATATCGTTTCCGACCGTTTTCATCCTTACGGACAATATATATCTTTTTTTCTAGCAAATTTAATAATATAGCTCACAACGGATTTTACGATGCTGCCATGTCATATATAGCTAATTAAAAGTATAATCATACAATAACACAACATGTATATTTAATATTTGACTCATCTCTTCCTCTCATAATCTGTCTTAGAGTCAGTGAGCATCCCACTTCTAATCTCTCTATTTTTATTTTTTCAAATCACTATAAATCTCATGTAACATATTTTGCAGTCCACTCACATCATCTTATTACACTTGCTCTTAGGCTATCTCCAGTAGATCTCATATCCTATCCCCTATCTTATCCTCTATTTTAAACTTCATTTTGCAAATAGTATCAACAATATCATCTATAATTTCGTGTCCTATTACACTCAGAGAGTATTAACGGTGTTACATGGATCAGGGATGTCTATATGCCTAGATAAGATATTCATTTTGGTTGACTTAAGTGCGCGGGGCAGGAGACTACCCGCCGTAATGGGTAGGGCCAGAATTTGAACATAAGAAAGGTCATTTAAACCGGCAACAATCAAGCATAACGATATACATATACGGTTAATATTCCACTAGTTTGACTCATATACGTAATTAAGCATGTCTCTTATGTCTAGTGTCGGACAAAATACGCGTACTCAATTTATTTTAATTTTATCACGAGTTAAACTAGCACCCTAGCTGGGTTTGTTAACAAACCAGCTCGAGCCAGCTTGTTTAGCTCGAACTGGCTAGCATTTATAAGCAAAACAAAGCATATACTTGTGTTGAACGAACTAATAAGTAATGAACCGTGTTAATTTGGTGTTGAATTGATGTGGTATGTGAAATTATCAGAATTACTACTTTTTTCAAGTGTTAAATTGGTATACAATTAATTAGCAATTGATTATATTATTGTCTATATATGCATATTATTTTTTGTTGTGGCTAGTGAGCTAAACGAGTCAGCTGAAACTCGTAAGACTAGCCGAGCTAATTCTCTGGCTCGGTTCCGTAACAAGTTGAGTCGAGTCAGCTAGTTACCTTAATAAGCCAGCTCGAGATCGATTAGTCGGAGCCGAACTGGCCCGATGTTCAGTATGTCTATTTAGCTTCTTTACTCCGTTGATATTTTTGTCATACTTATTTTGACATGGAAGACAGAGTTGTCTTTAAAGGCTGCTCTATTACCTTTTCTTTCGAAAGCTAGTGGCCTTCTATTATGAACGTGCCCGTGATTGTGGGAACATACGACCTGCACACGAACAAAGCCGTGTACGTTGAAGTAAACATTTACCACGAGGGAGCAAACAGAACTGCGTCCAACAAACTCGCTCAATTAGAGTGAAGCTAGGTGGTGTGCATGCATGTCCAAATACAATGGACCTCACGGTCACAGCTACTTAAGACAGATTAGCTGAAAATGACTGAGAAGGAAAAACTAGAATCACCCTAAAGACCTTGCTTGCACTGTTCCATGCACATTCGTAGACAGCACACGGTGGTGAATCATACTGGCCGTCGTGGCCGATCTCAGGTTTGAAATGCATGCATGCACCTGGACTAGGGCTGGATATCGAGCCAGCTCGGCTCGGCTCGTTCGAGCTCGAGCTGGCTCGTTAAGCTAACGAGCTGACTCGGCTCGGCTCGTTAAGGTAGCGAGCCACAGAGTCAGCTCGGCTCGGCTCGTTTACGAGCTCGAGCTGGCTCGTTTAGCTCGCGAGCCAGAGTAGAAAAAAATAATATGTGTATAATAATCAATTTCTAGTTAATTTTAAACTAATTTAACAACAGAAAATAGTAATTATACTCATAGTTTCACAGGCCGCATCAATATAACACCAAATTAACACCACTTATCACTCATCAATTAACTATTCACACACATGTTTAGCAGTTTAACCCACACTTATATTCGCATAGACCATATTCATACATAGACATAATTCATCAATCATTAGTTTAACTTATAGGTTATAGACACCACACATACATATAACATATTCATCAATTATTACGTACATGATATGTATATAGTTTTGTTTTGCTGAAATGTGATAGCTCGTTTAGCTCGCGAGCTGGCTCGTTAACAAACCGAGCTGGCTCGTTAACGAACCAAGCTAGGATGCCAGCTCAGCTCGTGAAAAAATTTAAACGAGCCGATTCGAGCCGAGCCGAGCTGGCCACGAACCGAGCGAGCCGACGAGCCACGAGCATTTTGTCCCGCCCTAACCTGGACGTGTTGGAGGCTTCGTTCCTGTCTACAGGACTACAGGCTGCTAGGGAGGTACAGTGAACGCACTTGCGTGCTCTCTCCTTCAAAGTTTTGAAAGGTACTCCGCGTTTGTTCGGCTTCAGAGTTTGGACCGTGCCATGCTCCTGCTCGTACCTTGCCGTCATCACGGCAGTATTCAGTGAGCAGAGCAATGTACATGTGCGGCGGTCTGACCGCACGCATGGCACTTCTTGCCGCGACGTGCTGCTCTCGCCTTCCCATGAAAGTAGAAGCCAACGGGGTTGATTTTTAAGTCAATCTTCGATTTTCTATACATGATTACTTTAATATTGCGCTGCCGTTTATTATTGCGCGTAAATCTTGAATTTATTTAATTTAAGGTTCAGCCAATCTCTACTATATTATTTGAACCATGTGTTGAACACCAAAAATAGCGGACGATCCGACCATAGGGCCTGGACAGTCCGCATCCTTACAATCATATTAACTCAATTGATTATCCTTATCTTGTGTGTGATTATCCAATTAAAATGTGAGATTTGTTAGCTATCACTTAGAAACGAGTATATATATATATATATATATATATATATATATATATATATATATATATATATATATATATATATATATATATATATATATACGACAGCACTAAAATGCATCTGGGTGCATTCTCTGTATTGAATGCACCCAGGCGTAATATATAAATACACCCCGATCAAGCCCCACGCGCCTTCTACCGTCCTGTTTCCCGCGCCTCCCTGCCCCCCGCCGCCGCCGCGCGCCACCCTATACCCCACAGCCACCGATCGCATCCCTCTCACCGCGCCGCCGCCGTCTCCTCCTTCCTCCAATCCTCTAACCCTAGATCCATGGCCCCACCGTCGCTGCCGCACCTTGAATCGCCTCGATGCTCCTCCCCTAATTCCTTGGCGATTGTTGTGGCTGGAGGTGCTGATCCCATATTGCCGTCTCCGATTGCGACAACGGGAGCGGCTGTACGCGGCGGATCAGGTGATCCCTTGCATCACAAAACGTTGCTGACGCCACCGCCTTCAATTCCACCTGGATCGCTGGTCACTCCGGATGCAGCCCAGCTGTTCCATCCGGTAAGAAAAAAAAACAATCAAAAATTGTTGCTCCACCGTGCGCGGTTTGTTGATTTTCTGTTGCATCGTTTGTTGCAAACTTGAGTCTCTGTTTTTACTCATTGATTACAATTGCATGGTGTGTTTGTGTTCCAGTTGCAACGTTTGTTGCTAGTTGATTGCAACTAGGTGTATACTCTAATTGCAAACTTGAGTCTCTGTTTTTACTCATTGATTACAGTTGCATGGTGTGTTTGTGCTCCAGTTGCAACGTTTGTTGCTAGTTGATTGCAACTAGGTGTATACTCTAATTGCAAACTTGAGTCTCTGTTTTTACTCATTGATTACAGTTGCATGGTGTGTTTGTGCTCCAGTTGCAACGTTTGTTGCTTGTTGATTGCAACTAGGTGTATACTATAATTGCAAACTTGAGTCTCTGTTTTTACTCATTGATTACAGTTGCATGGTGTGTTTGTGTTCCAGTTGCAACGTTTTTTCCTAGTTGATTGCAACTAGGTGTATACTCTAATTGCAAACTTGAGTCTCTGTTTTTACTCACTGATTACAGTTGCATGGTGTGTTTGTGCTCGAGTTGCAACGTTTGTTGCTTGTTGATTGCAACTATGTATATACTCTAATTGCAAACTTGAGTCTCTGTTTTTACTCACTGATTACAGTTGCACGGTGTGTTTGTGCTCGAGTTGCAACGTTTGTTGCTTGTTGATTGCAACTATGTGTATCCTCTAATTGCAAAACTCATGATTGCGTGTTGTCCTGCAGGATGCAAACATACTTGATGTGTTTGTCCCCAGGGTGCAGCAAACATTTGATACAAAAGAAGAAGCCTACCTCTTTTACCTTGACTATGCAAAATTGGCTGGTTTTAGTGTCAGGACAAAAAGGACTAGTAAAGAAACCAGACACTGGGTTTGCAACCGTGAGGGGTTTCTGAAGCCAGGTCAAGAGAATGAGGAGCCTATGACAAATAAGACATCGATGAGAATTGGTTGCCCTGCTTATGTGAAGGTGAAGGAGGACAAGAAGCGCAATATTTGGTATTTTCATCATGTTCAGGAAGCACACAATCACAAACTTGAACCCTCACCAAGGATGGTGAGATATATGCATTCTCATAAGCAGAGGGAGGCAGCGTTGGATGACCTGTTTGCAATCATGTCAAAGAGTGGTGTGCCAACACAGGCAGCAATGAATGTAATGTCAGAATTATTTGGAGGCCGTCAAAACTGGCCGTTCACAGAGAAAGATGTCCATAACAAGTAGGTCATAAAAAAAACTGACATCATATCTTTGTGCGATATATTGACAACAGCATCTTCATTTGTTTTTTCTTTTATGGTACAGGAAAGCTGAGCAAGCAAGGGAGGAGAGGGATGGTGACATGGATAAACTGTTCCAATTTTTTAGGGAGTGCAAAGAACACAATGAATACTTTTACTGGGATGTGGATTTTGAACCAAAAACAAATGTGCTTCGGAGCATTTTTTGGTGTCATGCAAGTCAGCGTGCAGAATACAAGGATTTTGGGGATGTAGTCACATTTGACACAACACACAAGACTAACAACAAGCATATGCCGTTGGCCATGTTTGTGGGTTGCAGCAATAATTTGAAAAATGTGTCCTTTGGCCAAGCACTTCTTCGGGATGAAACAATAGACACATTCAGATGGCTTTTTGAGACCTTTAAAAGTTGCATGGGTGGTCAGCAACCTTTTGTGATTCTTACAGGTATGCTTTGGCTACAAAAAAATGCTTGTCACATAATTACTGCTGTGTTGTTGCAACTGTATCTTTGAAGATGATTGCAATATTTTAAACTGCTTGATTGCAAACCTATTGGGGTTTTTTTGCTGATTTTTATTTTTGACAAACAGATGAAGATGCAGCGATGAAGGAAGCAATAAGGATTGTGTTTAACAAGACACAACACCGAAATTGCCGATGGCACATAACCAGAACATGGGATTACGAACTCGAGGAGCTGTACAAATTGCACAATGATAATAATCTAAAGGAGAAACTGCAGTCCCTGATAAACTATCCTCTGGGGCCCACACAATTTGAGGTGGAGTGGAATAAGCTGGTGGATGAATGTGGCATAAGAGAACACCCTGCAATTGTTGCATTGTGGCAGAAAAGGAAGAGATGGATAGCAACATATTTCAAAGGCATGTACTGTGGGCGAATGACTTCCACCCAGAGATCTGAGAGCCAAAACAGGGTTTTGAAAGATGGTTATGTTAACAATGTGACAAGCCTGCATATATTTGCAAAGAGGGTGCTTGACTCGATTCAGCACACAGACCACATGGATGCTGGGGAGTCACACTACTCACAGGTATTTGCCCACACCCCTGAATTTTTTGGTCTGATTGTAAAAAAACTGTTAAACATAAATGATTCCAACTGCTGGTGTGGTGTGATTGCAACTAATGTATAATTCTACCCAAATATCTGTTAAAAAATGTAAACAAAATGATTGCAACTACTGTTGTGTTGTAATTGCAACTGCTGGTGTGGTGTGGATGCAAGCACTGAATAACTCTGGGGAATTTTGTTAAACAAACAATGATTACAACTGTTGTCTCATGTAATTGCAACTGATGGTCTGGTGTGATTGCAACTTCTATATAACTATGCCCAAAAATTGGTTAAACAAACAATGATTACAACTGTTGTCTCGTGTAATTGCAACTGCTGTCTGATGTGATTGCAACTGCTGGTCTTGATGCAGACTGAAGTTGTCAGAGCCTGCAAATCAAGATTTGATGAGCAACTCAGCAGGGTGTACACCAGGGCTGTGTACAATGAATACAAGAGGGAATATATTAACAGCACAGCTTTTGTGATAGAGCCTGATCCGGGAGTGGAATGTGGTTACTTGGTGAAACATGAGAAAGGCGATGGGACATTTTGCTGGGCACAACACGCATTCAAGGTGGTGGCTGACAAAGCAGCAGGCGTGTATAAATGCGAATGCATGCAGTGGGAGCATACAGGTGAGATGAATTGCAACCTCGTTACATTAACAAAATTAAACATTGATGTTCCTGCATATTTACATCCAAATTGCAACAAAAAATGCAGGTCTGTTCTGCATGCACATAATAAAGGCATTCACCCACCTCCAAGTCCAAAACATACCTGAAAAGTACATTCTGAAGCGATATACACGTAATGCAAGATCTGTGGTTCCGTGGGACCGACACGATGTGAGTGTTGGTGGTCAAAATGAGACAGAGCAGTCAAGGTTGTCGAAGCTGCTGCCAAAGTTAATGCGACTGGGAAGAGCGGGAAGCAAATCTGATAGAGCATACACTGAAACTATCAGGCACATCGACATGATAACTCCTGGGATTGAGCTTCTACGAACAGCGGAGATTGGTCCGATTGGTCCGGACGAAGCAACAAATACTGAGTTGCAGCAAGATGCAGAAGGACGGCGGAATATTGGTCCCATTGCACCAACACAACAAAGTTCTGACAACAATATAGAACCTGTTGTGATGCCAACTGGACCTAGACCACCACCGGAATCGGGCCTGAATCCAGATTCTGCAAACTGCCTCACTGATCTAAGATTGACTGAACCGCCAGTGTCGCGCACGAAGGGTAGGAAGTCTGCCAGTGGGGCTAAATGTGCTAAAAATAGTGTGGAACCTGCTAATCCATACAGCACATATAGTGGTGGTCAGGGCATAAGAGAGTGCCAAACCTGCCATGTTAGGGGGCACTATAGCACAACATGCCCTCAGAACCCAAACAGAAGCAGAGCGGCCGAGAACAAGGACAAAAAGAGAAGTGCGAAAACTGTAGGTTGGACTCCAAGAAAAAGAGGTCGCCCAACAATAAAAAAAGGACTAGATGGGAATCAAGATGAGGCACAGAGTGAGGGGGATGATACACAGCAATCTGGGTGCACTATGGCAGTGCAGGAGTCAGCAGCACACGCGGTGATTGCAAGAATTAGGAGGGCGACAACTTGCCATGTTAATTACCAGGACGAAAGTGATTAAGGATGACTATGAATCTGACTGAATCTCCAATGTAAAATTTCAATTTTATCTTATTTTATAACTCTGTGTAAGTTAAACTCAATAATGACTGTGTGACTGTTCGGAAAACAGTGGACACACATGAACAACCAATTGCAACATCGTAGTTGCGCTGATTGCAACTGTATGTATACACTGAATAATACATGAATCTGTGTTATCTGTTTACGTCTCGACATATAATTAAAATATATCTTGTTTATTATCATATAACAGTTGCTACTACTCATAAACAGGTTTGCAAAGTTTGCCATCATGCTGGTTACCAAACATAGAAATAAAAATGAGTGGTCATGGTCAGTTGCAACTACGATTACAATTTCAGTTGCAACTGTAACATATACGCTGCTACTACTCATAAACAGGTTGGCAAAGTTTGCCATCATGCTGGTTACCAAACATAGAAATAAAAATGAGTGGTCATGGTCAGTTGCAACTACGATTACAATTTCAGTTGCAACTGTAACATATACGCTGGTTGCAACTGCCTCATATGGAAGGGCTCCACCTCGCCGGTGGGTACAGAACACAAACATATACATTGGTTGCAGTGACTATATTATGATGCACACATAGAAAACACACAAAAAAAGCACCAAAACAGATAGAAAATCAGTTGACAGCATGGCTAACCGGATTGATTTCCTTGGTCATTTTGTCCCCATCATAATATTCCATGTACTTCCATACAAAAAAAAGACAATCGCTTTGACCTGCTTGCTTTGGCACATCAATAAAAGGCCGCTTCCACTTGCTAACTCTGGGTAACTTGAGGTTGGAAACTTTCTGGAAGGCTGCATCAATGATTGGGATTTTGGCAAAGACAGCCTTGTGCCGTTCTTCCTGATTAGAACAATTCAGGAAGTAGTCGTTCGAGTCCAGCACATCAATACGCTTATGGATAAAATTGAAGCAATATACAAAATAGTGAGCACCATCTTTGATAGGGACAAAAACCTGGTGCAAGGAAGGAGTAGAAAACTAATTACTAAAAATGGAAAACATATATGAAAAAAGAAGTTGCAAGAAAAAAGTATAGACAGTTGCAAAGTATGTGTCCTGGTAATTGCAACTGTAAATGATGGAAAGTAAAAAATTGTAGGTATGAAAAAAGTGGGTTGGGGAAAAGGTCTGCTAACCAATTTTGCTCTTGACAAATCATAGTTTTCGCACTCAGACATCAGATTATTCCATACATATATGAATTCTTCCGTCTCAGATTTATCAGCGTTGAGTACTGCTTCACACGTTGATACATTGAACTGTATGTGTTTTCCAGTTTGGAGAATAAATAAAAAAGAGAAATGATAAATGATTAAATTAGTTTAAACACATAAATGCAAGACAGTATACAAAAAATACATGGTTTTGGATAAGAAACTTACATAAAAACCAGTGGTCAGAAACACTCTGTATCCACAAGAATCAACCTTGTGCACAATATCATCATGTCGCATGCAGTGCACGAAAAAATCTATGATTCCTGACTCACCAAGGGTGTCATTAGAAAAAGATGTTAAAATTTCCTCGCCAGTGAGTCCAACAAGAAGGCCAAACTCCAACAAAATTCTCCTGCATCAACAAAAAAAAAGAAAAAAACATATGGATTAGTGAGAAGAACAGGAGGATGTGCAACTGCTGGTGTGCTGTGATTGCAACTGTTGGTCTACTGTGATTGCAAAGTACTGAATAACTCTGGGAAATTCTGTTACACAAATATGATTGCAAACTACTGGTGTGGTATAATTGCAACTAGTGTGTTGTGATTGCATGTACTATATAACTCTGGGAAATTCTTTTAAATAAAAAAGATTGCAACTTCTGTTATGGTGTGATTGCAACCACGCATTAGGTGCGATTGCTACTGCTATATATAAGTAACTAAATATTCAAGAAAAATAATTGCTACTTGGTTAGAATTGCAAAATAAAAAGTAAATAGCAGTTGCAACTTGGGAAAACAAAAAAAACCTTTTCAGCTCAGGATCAGATGCGATCTTCCGCCTAAGTGCAACAGCCTTGGCGAGGGGTATCTCAGGTCGATTACGAGGGATCTTGAACGGGGATATGTACTCCCTAGGCTTCTTCAGCACTCTATCACCTAGGCGCTTGAATATCATCCTTTGAAACTCACTGAAATCAGCCTGGCCTACTGAGACTTCGTCTTGAGAAAGTCGGATTGGTTGGGTCAAATTGTTGATATCATCATCAGACTCCGCCGGGAACTGGATATCATCAAATGATGAGCTGGGTCCTGCCTGGCCATCAATGCTCTTCTCCAAACTGTCAATCTCAGCTTTGGCCTCCTGACGAAGCATGTTCAACCTATCCTCGTACTGTTGGCGCTGCTCAGCATATTCTTTTGACATTTGTAACTGCAACATCTTCTTTACCTTGGCAGCGGGCATCGGCTTTTTCAAAGCTTTGATGTTGTCCTTCAGCTGTTTCTGGATTGCAACCTGTATCCTTTTCTCCTCCACTTCAACCTTCTTCTCGGCATCAGCCTTCTTCTTCACAACTTCTTCAGCTGCAGCCTTTCTCTTAATCTCAGCTTCTTCGGCCTCAGCCTTTCTCTTAATCTCAGCTTCTTCGGCCTCAGCCTTTCTCTTAATCTCAGCTTCTTCGGCCTCAGCCTTTCTCTTAATCTCAGCTTCTTCTTCCTTCTTCTTCTCAGCTTCTTCAGCTGCAGCCTTTCTCTTAATCTCAGCTACTTCGGCCTCAGCCTTTCTCTTATTCTCAGCTTCTTCTGCCTTCTTCTTATCAGCTTGTTCGGCTTCAGCCTTTCTCTTCTCAGCCTCCTCAGCTTCAGCATTCTTCATCTCAATCTCAGCCTTCTTCTTCTCAGCCTCTGCCTTCTGTGTGTTGGCAACTTGAATGGACCTATCGCTCCTCCTTGAGTAAGTTATATGATCCTGGTGCAGTTGAGTAGAATAGCCAAATTAACATATTTGTATTATGAAAGTGAATCATTTATATTATAAAAAAAGAGACGAATTGCATGAACATACCTGGGCAGTAGGATGCTGCATCCCAGTGTCCCTGCTCAGAGGCTCCTCTTCTGTCTCAGGTGCTCCCTGTTCAGAATATATGATTAATTGCAAGTTGGTATAGGCTATGATTACTACAATCGGTGGGGGCCGATTGCAACTATGGTCTGCTTTCACTTGGGTATCAGATGATCTTACCACAGGCCGTTGATCATTGCCAGGGGGGTTTGAGGAAACCTTCCTCTTGCGAACAGCAATTCGTCGTGCACGAGTCGGCTGGCTATTGGGAGAAGACTGTAATTGTAGAAAAAGGGAAAAAAATCATAATATTAATCAGAAAAAGGAGTTGATGGTAATAAAAAAACACAATAAACTAACCTCGCCATCAATGCTTGCAAAGTGCTCTGGGGAATATATCATTTGCAATATATCATCAAAACTTCGGACTGCCCCACGTAAATCAGGAGGTGCTGCCAGGGGGAAGAATAAAAAATATAAATGAAAAAAAGGGAATAATCAAGATGAGATAAAACATTTTTTAAGCATGGAAGACATAGGTAGGCTTACTTCTAATCAAATTTCCCTCTTCCAGATCAATGTCATCACCACACAAATCTAAGCTGTCATCAAGATCTCCACCACTGCAATCCAACTGTATTTCTTCACTATCAACTCCTCCAGATTGGTCTTCCGGTACATTTGAAGTAGTTCCTGATCCTCCATACAAATTTAAAAAAGTGATTGAAAGCACAAAGTGATGTATATGGGCAAAATTGCAACTTTGTATGGTGGGTGGTTGCAACAATAATATTATACTGTATGCAATAAAAAATACCTGCTCTAGTGTCAATTGCAACGGGACTCCGTATAATTTCTTCACCATCACCTCCTCTAGATTGGTCCTCCGGTGCAATTGAACTAGTTCCTGCTCCTGCATACAAATTTAAAAAATGATTGTAAACACATATTGATGTGTCTGGGCAAATTGCAACTTGTATGGTGGGTGCTTGCAAACAATAATATTATGCTATATGCAACAAAAAAATACCTACTCCTGCTCTAGGGTCATTCTTCACCTTCCTCCTGCGCTCTTTGGCAGCTCGCTTCTCAACGATAGCGTCAGCGATAAGCTTCTGAATGCCAGTGTAGCACTCGTGGTGAGCTTTTGCCATAAGGTCGCGAGATATTGTTAAATACTCCGCAGCCTTCTGTGCGTAAGACTGGGCTTCACTAGTGCTTTCATCAAACGCCTTCAAGATGTTCAGCGCATCTGACTTCCTACTCCTTCCAACTAAATCAGTAATGCTCTGACCAAAAGAAGATCTAAAGCTAGGGTACTGGTAAAAGACTGGGGGTTGGATATTGAAGGAAGCATGACAGGCGGGATCATGGGATGTGCCAAGCACATCAGCAGATGTCCCAGTAGGTGCTGCTGCTACTGGGTTAGGTGCTGCTGTTGGATTAGGGACTGCTACTGGGGCAGGTGCTGGTACTGGAGCATGTAATATTGCTAGAGCACCAATGGGGACGCCGTAGCACGTGTCAGTGATACTTCTCAACTGAAAGTAAAAAAACAATGATAAAATGATAAATGAATAACAAATTGCAACTATTGTGGAGTATCATTTGCAACTTACCCTGAGGTGTCCAAACTCAGTGGTCCCAGGAGGAACATCTCCCTTGAGATCCATATTTGCTATAGCATCAATCATCTTGGAGTCCAAGAAAGCACATCGAGGGATTGAAAAAGGACTTGTGTCTAATCCATGTTGCAGGTTGTCGACATAAAGCATCTGCATGTTTTTAACATTAGGTAAAAGACACATGGATATTTTAGGTTGAATTCATATAATGAAAAAAAGTAAACCAAATTGGCACAGGTGCAATAAGCCAGTTGAAATAGCCTCATACTAAAATTATTGCTACTTTATGAACAACATAAATTACAAAATACATGTGAATGTGTGAACTAAGTTATCATAAAAAAATGCCCTCAAATTGCAACTTGTAACATATGACAATTGTAACAGTAAACATAAAAAATTACTACTTGTCTAATTGGAAGAGTAAGTTGCAAGGGCAAAAATTGAATGTGTGTGTTGAGCTTACAGCTACAAAGATCCCGCATCCACTGATGGGTGCGTTAATGCCTTTCTCCGCAAAATCCTTTCTATAAAGACGAGCAGCTATGCTCAGCCTGTCTACTACAGCTTTGCACCAGTTCTTGTTGCCCATGTTCTGCATGTCCTGAGTGTACTTCACATCATCAATCCTGATGCGAGTGTCAGTATTGGAGAATAGAAGACACTGAAATGCTGCCATGAAAAAGGCTCTCAAGCCCAGCTCCCCATTGAGAGTCCTCTTCTGCAACCTATCAGTGATAACAGATATATTGATGCCAGATATGCGTCTATAAGATTTCCCACAAATTTGCTCCCCCAGCTCGTCCCGCAAGGCACGAGCATCTGCATCAGACATGGGGGGCGGATCACTGCCAACGTTTGGTAATTGCAACACACACCAAACACTGTGTTCGGTGATTTGAATCTCTTTCCCACCACCAATCTCTATTTTCATTGTTTCTGGGTTAAGTTTCCGCATCAACCAGCTAAGCAACTTTCTCGACAATAAATGTGGCTTGAATCTAAGTAGGCCGCCAAACCCCTTAGCAACCACTTCACTTTTCAATTCATCAGATAGAGAATTCACAAGCTTTATAAATTTCCCAGGTGAGCATCGAATAGCTCGTGTCTTAGTTATACCCTTATTTTCATCTCCACCAACAATACCAACATTGTCATCACCAGACCCATCGCCACCAGGAACAAACTCTGTGTCTTTTTCATCATCACTTTCGGCGTCTTGTATAGGAGGGACTTTCAACCTTAATCTCTTCTTCCTTTCCATTAATTCATTTTTATCTAGTTGCTTTCTCTTGTTTTCAACACGGGAAGAGCGACGGAAAGCATGAGCACCTTGCTGGCCTGATACATTCTGATCTTCATCCATTATAAAAAACACTGAAAAAATGGGAATGAAAAAAACATGAGGGCACAAACACATGGTACAGATCTCATAACCAAAAATTGCTAATCAACAAACTAAAACACACAGTACAAAAATAGGAACAAAAAATAGTTGCAATACACACTAATGCTGCACACATACATTAGTACTGGGACAGAATTGCAACATGCGACATAAGCCAGTTGCAACAAGACTGCTAAAACAATTACTACTGGGACAGTTGCAAAAGTGAATTTAAACAAATAACTAGTTGTATACGAGCACAGTTATAAAAAGACAGGAATAATGTATGTGGGTTGAAAGTAAAAATTATACAGTTGCAACTTATGTGATGGACCAGTTGCAACTTATGTGATGGACCAGTTGCAACAAAAGGTACACTGCAGTTACAAAAAAAGTGGAAACATCTGAGTATAGAACAGAAACTGCTTATTCAAAATGAAATGTATCCGCATAAAATACAACAATTAATAATTTCAATCAACGAATAATACTAGTTGCAACACTTTGGGAAAAATGGGGTTTACCAGTCTATCACCGAAAATAACAAAACAAATCCAAAAAATGGGAACAGAGAAACGGCAGAGAGAGCGGATGCGCTTACACGGCGGGCGCGCGCGCAGACTACTCCGGCGCGGGCGACGTCTCCGGCGAGCAAACGATTCTGACGGGATCCGTTCGCGGAGGATCCGTTCGCGGAGAAGTGTGGAGGTGGCCGGAGCGGGAGCGCGCGGGATGGACGAAGACGGGAACGGGAGCGAGCGCACAACGGCTAGGGCTACGTCGTCGGCGAAGAGAAATATTGAGCCGTTCGCGGAGAGCCTATGAAGTGGAAAAGGCACAGTCGGGGCGAGGAAGTGAAAACGCGCAATAGAGGAGGGGGGAAGTCGTCGGTACGGCTGCGTCGGTTCGGCTCTGTGGAGCGGTTGGATCGGACCATGTGCACCTGGGCGCGTAAGTTGGGCCTGGGTGCATTCTCTATAATGAATGCACCCAGGTGTAATATATATAAACAGTATATATATATATATATATATATATATATATATAGGGCAGGTATAACGGGAGCCCTGGGCTTTCAATAGTTAAAGGAAGTCCAGGCCGACCACCCCTGCAAACTGGTTCAACCAGCGCGCCCAAACAGGCTGTCGGGTGCGCCACCTGCCCCACGTCTGTTAGCGCAAAAAAAAGGAATGCATGCATGAGTCAAACACGATCCAATGCATGCGCATAAATTTAGGAAAGATATGTGCGGCAGTTTCTGTTTTTAAAATCCTTTATTTCCTCCATAAATTTAGGATCACTGCAACAGCCATGCAGCTAGACGCGTAAGGACCATTTTATGATATATACTGAGACTAAATATGCTACACTGTGTTAATAATTATGCAATTCGATATACTGCGTAAAAATCTGTTACCAGCTGCATGCACACGAATTTATGATAAAAATAATGTGCAATGAAAGGAAATGAATTACACGCATATAAACAAAAAATCGTATTTAATATTTTATTTCCTTCATAAATATAAGATCCCTCCAACAGCCATGCAGCTAAAACACATTAAATCTAGTTTATGATATATACTGATACAAATTATACTACATGGTGTAGGTATTTATGCAATTCGTTACACTGCATAAAAAATCTGGCATGTTGTTCACTGGTGGACGCACCTCCGGGTTGGAGCGTAATAACCTTAAGTTTTGAGCATAAAATCCCTCAATTATAAGCGTATATACCGAGCCAATGTGAGAGGTTGATAGCTCTAGTAGGTTGTTATTACGATCCTATTTTTATGGCAGATCTGAAAAACATGGCAGTCGCATGCATGCGGTTATACAGATCCTAAAATTATGGCAAAATGCATGCATGAGTCAAACACGTTCCCTTGCATGCGCGTAAATTTAGGAAAGATATGTGTGGCGGTTTCTATTTTAAATGCTTTATTTCCTCCATAAATTTAGGATCGCTGCAACAGACATGCAACTAAAACTCGTAATGACCATTTTATGCTATATACTGATACTAAATATACTACACTGTGTAGATAATTATGCAATTCGGTATACTGCGTAAAAATCTGCTACAGGCTGCATGCACACGAATTTATGATGGAAAGAATGTGCAATGAAAGGAAATGAATTGCATGCATAGAAACAAAAAATCACATTTAATATTTTATTTCCTTCATAAATATAGGATCCCTCCAACAGTCATGCAACTAAACGCATTAGAACTAGTTTATGATGTATACTGAAACAAATTATACTACACGGTGTAGGTATTTATGCAATTCCTTACACTGCGTAAAAAATCTGGCATGTTGTTCACTGGTGGACGCATCTCCGGGTGGAGCGTAAAAAACTTAAGTTTTGAGCATAAAATCCCTCAATTATAAGCATAAATACCGAGTCAATTAGAGGTTGATAGCTTTAGTAGGTTGTTATTACGATCCTATTTTTATGACAGATCCGAAAAATATGGCAGCCGCATGCATGCGGTTTCTATTTTTATACAGATCCAAAAATTATGGCAAAATCGTGGGAGTTTCCATTGCATGCGCGCAAATTAAGAACAGCATAAATCAAGGAATTGCCTTTCCAATGTGCATGCAGTAAACTGATATACGAAATCTGTGTTAAAGCATAAAATCATACAGTTTTTAGTGTAAATAATACATGTGGTAGGCATAAAACACAATAAACGAAAAGAAAAAATGCGCCGGATCAGAGGATGTCACGCGCGATCATCGCTGCGCGCATCTCGCCCCTTCCGTGACGTCGCTCGCTCGAACATCGCGCCTCATGCGTCGCCGTCGCTACTCGCACGTCGACGGGCGTCCTGGGCTTCCAATGAGGCGCAGGACGCCCGTCGACGTGCGAGTAGCGACGGCGACGCATGAGGCGCGATGTTCGAGCGAGCGACGTCACGGAAGGGGCGAGATGCGCGCAGCGATGATCGCGCGTGACATCCTCTGATCCGGCGCATTTTTTCTTTTCGTTTATTGTGTTTTATGCCTACCACATGTATTATTTACTCTAAAAACTGTATGATTTTATGCTTTAACACAGATTTCGTATATCAGTTTACTGCATGCACATTGGAAAGGCAATTCCTTGATTTATGCTGTTCTTAATTTGCGCGCATGCAATGGAAACTCCCACGATTTTGCCATAATTTTTGGATCTGTATAAAAATAGAAACCGCATGCATGCGGCTGCCATATTTTTCGGATCTGTCATAAAAATAGGATCGTAATAACAACCTACTAAAGCTATCAACCTCTAATTGACTCGGTATTTACGCTTATAATTGAAGGATTTTATGCTCAAAACTTAAGTTTTTTACGCTCCATCCGGAGATGCGTCCACCAGTGAACAACATGCCAGATTTTTTACGCAGTGTAAGGAATTGCATAAATACCTACACCGTGTAGTATAATTTGTTTCAGTATACATCATAAACTAGTTCTAATGCGTTTAGTTGCATGGCTGTTGGAGGGATCCTATATTTATGAAGGAAATAAAACATTAAATGTGATTTTTTGTTTCTATGCATGCAATTCATTTCCTTTCATTGCACATTCTTTCCATCATAAATTCGTGTGCATGCAGCCTGTAGCAGATTTTTACGCAGTATACCGAATTGCATAATTATCTACACAGTGTAGTATATTTAGTATCAGTATATAGCATAAAATGGTCATTACGAGTTTTAGTTGCATGTCTGTTGCAGCGATCCTAAATTTATGGAGGAAATAAAGCATTTAAAATAGAAACCGCCACACATATCTTTCCTAAATTTACGCGCATGCAAGGGAACGTGTTTGACTCATGCATGCATTTTGCCATAATTTTAGGATCTGTATAACCGCATGCATGCGACTGCCATGTTTTTCAGATCTGCCATAAAAATAGGATCGTAATAACAACCTACTAGAGCTATCAACCTCTCACATTGGCTCGGTATATACGCTTATAATTGAGGGATTTTATGCTCAAAACTTAAGGTTATTACGCTCCAACCCGGAGGTGCGTCCACCAGTGAACAACATGCCAGATTTTTTATGCAGTGTAACGAATTGCATAAATACCTACACCATGTAGTATAATTTGTATCAGTATATATCATAAACTAGATTTAATGTGTTTTAGCTGCATGGCTGTTGGAGGGATCTTATATTTATGAAGGAAATAAAACATTAAATACGATTTTTTGTTTCTATGTGTGTAATTCATTTCCTTTCATTGCACATTATTTTTATCATAAATTCGTGTGCATGCAGCTGGTAACAGATTTTTACGCAGTATATCGAATTGCATAATTATTAACACAGTGTAGCATATTTAGTCTCAGTATATATCATAAAATGGTCCTTACGCGTCTAGCTGCATGGCTGTTGCAGTGATCCTAAATTTATGGAGGAAATAAAGGATTTTAAAAACAGAAACTGCCGCACATATCTTTCCTAAATTTATGCGCATGCATTGGATCGTGTTTGACTCATGCATGCATTCCTTTTTTGCGCTAACAGACGTGGGGCAGGTGGCGCACCCGACAGCCTGTTTGGGCGCGCTGGTTGAACCAGTTTGCAGGGGTGGTCGGCCTGGACTTCCTTTAACTATTGAAAGCCCAGGGCTCCCGTTATACCTGCCCTATATATATATATATATATATATATATATATATATATATATATATATATATATATATATATATATATATATTGTATATTAGGTGCCCTTGGCTTCCAATAACTAAAGGAAGCCCAGGCCAGACAGTGCAATCCAGTCGAGCCGGACCAGGTCCAGACGTCTATAAAAGAAAATACGTAGTACTAGGGATCCGTTTTACACGCCCCATATCGATTCATTAGCGACGGCGGTTGCCCGATAGCGCGCGCGACGGTGGACCGGCTGCGGTGGCCGCGGCTCCCCGACCTCGACATGCGGCGGCGGTTCCGAGGCCGGCGGCGGCGACCCCCGATCCAGAGGGCGAGCGACGGCAGTGCCCTTGTGCGGCGGCGGCGGTTCCCAGCCGGTGGCCACAACTACATTACCTCGACGCGAGGTGGCGGAGGTTCCTCGATCCGGAGTAGTGGCGGCGGTTTCCCGATCCAGAGGGCGAGCGACAGCGGAGCCCTTGGCGGGCAAGCGGCGGCGTCCCCGAAGCCCCGAGGAGGCGCCACTTTTAAGGCCGGCGAGCAAGCGATGCCCGTCGACGTGCGAGTAGCGACAGCGACGCATGAGGCGTGATGTTTGAGCGAGCGACATCACGGAAGGCGCGAGATGCGCGCAGCGATGATCGCGCGTGACATCCTCCGATCCGGCGCAGTTTTCTTTTCGATTATTGTGTTTTATGCCTACCACATGTATTATTTACGCTAAAAACTGTACGATTTTATGCTTGTACACGGAGTTCATATATCAGTTTACTGCATGCACATTGGAAAGGCAATTCCTTGATTTATGATGTTCGTATTTTGCACGCATGCAATGGAAACTCTCACGATTTTGCCATAATTTTTGGATCTGTATAAAAATAGAAACCGCATGCATGCGGCTGCCATTTTTTCGGATCTGTCCTAAAAATAGGATCGTAATAACAACCTACTAGAGCTATCAACCTCTCATTGACTCGGTATTTACGCTTATAATTGAGGGATTTTATGCTCAAAACTTAAGGTTTTTACGCTCCACCCGGAGATGCGTCCACCAGTGAACAACATGCCAGATTTTTTACGCAGTGTAAGGAATTGCATAAATACCTACACCGTGTAGTATAATTTGTTTCAGTATACATCATAAACTAGTTCTAATGCGTTTAGCTGCATGACTGTTGGAGGGATCCTATATTTATGAAGGAAATCTCTACTACTTATTAAGGCTCTAAGGGTAGCCTGCCGTTCTGCCTTCGCTCAATCTGGATCGTCCATCGCTGTTGTTCAATCTGGATCGTCCATCCGCATCGCTGTTGTTCAATCTGGATCGTCCATCCGCGCGCACAAAAATTCAATACATGTTCACAATATACCACTAACTGATTACAAGAGCTGATTGCTTTCTCTATAGCAGCCACGTTTATAAGTTGCTACTGCACTCTTTGGTTAGGCGATATGGTACCATTTATTTGGCTGGCTTGTACCGATGGCCCATCTATCAATTTTTTTGGCTGGCTTGTACCGACGGCCCATCTATCAATTTTTTTGGCTGGCTTGTACCGACGGCCCATCTAATGAAAAACCCTAGAGATGCCCCGCGCCGGCGCGCCCGCAGCCTCTCCGTCGGTCGCGCGGCATCTCTCGCGCGGCGGCTCCTCATCCGCCGTCGGTCGTCGGTCGCTCCTCATCCCGCAGCGGTCGCGCACCTCCTCGCCGCCATTACGGCTCGCCGTGTCCTTGCTGTGCGAGCTCCTCACTCGCTCGCCGGTGGGTTATTCCTCAATCGCGCGACGCTTGCTGCGCTGCTCAGCGCGTGTCCGTAACCGCTCTCCCCACGACCTATTCCGGCCCACGACCTCCACTCCCACACGCTTCCTTCTCTGCACGACCTCCACTTCGCCTGGGTCAGCATGTATCCGATGAAGATAAATGGGGAGCCTGCGCGTACTCTGTTTTGTTCAAGCACGTGTGTGAGCTCTGTGTGCGAGCTCGAGCACGCATCCCCTCCTCGACGCATTGCCAGGTCCGGTAAGTCCTCCGATGTCCCTTTCTACCACCTGCGTTCATGTATCATCTATTTTGTTGAATTCGTAGTGCAACAGACCACTGGAGTGTTTAATGTCATTGTCACATGTTGTTTGTAAACAAACTTTGAGTGCAGCATGAGTCAAATTGGTGCATGCTCTGTTAATGTGACATGAATTTTTGTTACTTATGGATGAGTGTCGGTTTGTGTGCCACTCATCCATAAGTTTTTGAAATCTGTATAGAGCCCAGAGTTTTTGAAATCTGTTACTAAGAGCTTGTTGAGCCAAATAGTAATAGTGTGCATGAGCATTAGAGATTTATATTTGGTTGCTCTACTTCTGATTCGGGGCTGTACAATTTCTGGCACTGTTAAAAAAGAGCTGACTTATATGTCACTGGTGGTTGCCATCTCAAATCCTTCTTCGTTCTTTCGTGCTATGTTTCTTGACCTATCTAATGGTCATTAGAACATAGAATCAGTAGGATGAGTTGCACCAACACACACCAAATTCAAAAACTAAAACAATGTTCATAGCTGAGCTAATCTCTGGATTTTGCCAAATCTATGTCAAAACTTCAGAATTCTGGTAGTTCTGGCCTTGTGGGCAGCATTATCTGATAGTATTAGACAGGTCAAGAAATCTAGGCATAACTATCTATGTCAAAACTTCAGAATTCTGGTAGTTCTGGCCTTTTGAAATCTATATGTCCATTTGGTTGCCTCTGAGGAGTGGCATAACTATCATGGTAGCCAAAAAGGAATGTGTCAACATCTGAACCTTTGCACAGGCATTTAACAACGCACAGTTCAGTTACTTCCAGGGGAACATGGCTACATGAGATGGTACTCCAGTGCTAAGTAATTCCAAAGCCACCATGTGGATTATACTGTTGAGTAGATGTTCATAACCTTGATTTCTGTGCTTGTGGTAGCATTTTATGGTGATTGGTACTTGGTACATCCTTTTGTGCAAAATCTTTTGCTATTTTATATCTTCGAATGTGAATACTTATGTTTTCTATAATAATCATGGGTTGTTTTGACTACCCAGGGAAATTTGGTGTTGTGTTCGCCTCAATTTCTGCACCCATCTTTGCAGCTCTGTATTGTCCAACACAACTTTGGTTAGTGCCCTGACTATTTCTTCTATATTGAATATTTGAATGACTTGTTCTACTATTTCAGTTCTGTCATTGTAGTTTGGCATTCCTATAAAACTTCTGGTAGCGAATACCAGTTTATTTTTACTGTGCAAAATCTTTTGCTATTTTATATCTTCGAATGTGAATACTTATGTTTTCTATAATAATCATGGGTTGTTTTGACTACCTAGGGAAATTTGGAGTTGTGTTCGCCTCAATTTCTGCACCCATCTTTGCAGCTCTGTATTGTCCAACACAACTTTGGTTAGTGCCCTGACTATTTCTTCTATATTGAATGTTTGAATGACTTGTTCTACTATTACAGTTTGAACAGTTTCGGTTACATGACCAGTATTCATAATATGTTTAGCTGTTCTGATTTATTCCTTTGCATATATATAAGCCAAACTGTGTGAACTTAGTTTTTCATAAAGACCATGTTTATAGCGATTAATGGACATGACATACTTGTGTGTATTGGGGGTATTTATTGGGGGTATACAGTTTATATACACGCATGCTTCCGGTATATAGAGGTTGATGCTAAAATGATAGTTGAAAGGATTAGCTGGTAGCGTGCTTTCTGTACGGTGCACTTGCACCTGCCCAAACTTTTCTCTCTCATCTGCTTTTCTTCATTCGTCTTCGCTTCTCTTCAGTCTTCTTTTCGGTCTACAGTTCAACACAAAGCGAAACACCATTAATATTAAGGCATTGTCATACGGTTCAATGAAAGTATAGGTGATGCAGAGACAAAATAAAAGGTATCGAGCATCGTTGCAAAATAGATAATATTATTTACTTGATTACTTCAGACAGAGAGAAGTACATATATATAGAGTTTTTTTAGTTGACATAACTCAATAAAAAACATGTATTAAACTCAAAAGTGCACAACAACAGTTCAAGCCTAATGACCATATCAAATCCAAAGTGTATGTGTACATTATTAGTACATATATTACCTTCATGCGACAGAGTGGAGCACTAAAATTTTCATTAAATACGAATTCATCCTTATCTTCTACACCCCTCCCTTTTGGTATCTAAAAACACAGGTTACAATTAAAGAAGCTGCATACTGAAAACCCAAAATGATGATGAGGCGAAAAATAAGGATCACACCTTTTGGAGAACCCCGAACTTCACCACATGCAAGAGATTGCAGTGCTCAATGCTCCTGTCAATTCTTTATCCTTGATACCAGTGGAATTCTTGATGTCAAGGAAGCTCAACTTTTATGCATCATTGAACAACATCAAAACCACTCTGATGATAACAATAAGTTAGGGGAAAATATAATTACTATCTCAGATGGTTTCAACTGACAAGCACTGAAAAATGAGATGAAAATGCACCTGAAACAATGACACTACAAGTTCTTTTTTGCCTTTGGGAAAGTCTGCTTTCAAGACACAGTGTCCCAAAAAATTATGTCACATCAAAAGGCAGCAACCTCTTAGCTAATTCCTCTCAAATGTAATTCTGTAATGTAACTATAGATTGAATTACAAAAGGCTTTTTCTGAGGTGTAAAAAAATCAAATAATACTTGCACTAAAGTAACCAGATTTGCAAATGGCTCCTGAATTTTAGTTTAATATAATTTAAGTAGGAGCTATCCAATGTTAACCACTTTGAAGGCTACAGAATCTTAAAATATGAATTACAATGGTGCACATATCTCTAGGTAGATGATTTATCAACTCAGATGTAAAAGCTTGAATGAGAGCAGCTGGTACACAGAAAGCTAAAGCTCCCTGTCAGCAGCCAAGAACTATAACAGCTGGAGATCATAGGTAAAACTAAGATAATAAGATCTGAACAAAGGTTTGCTCAAAGTTGAGTAGGTTCAAACCCTTTCACTTCCATACACAGAACATAACTAAAAAACACTGCAACCAAAAAACAAATAAAGCAGAGCCCAAATATTCAGCCACAAAGCATGATAAAGAAGTATTATAAATGGAGCAGGTAACTAAGACCAAAGTATGGAACCACACACCATATATAACTCCTAAGGCTATCAGATACAAGGACAACCACGTTTATAACAGTAATTTCTTCTATATTGAATGTTTGAATGACTTGTTCTACTATTACAGTTTGAACAGTTTCGATTACATGACCAGTATTCATAATATGTTTAGCTGTTCTGATTTATTCCTTTGCATATATAAGCCAAACTGTGTGAACTTAGTTTTTCATAAAGACCATGTTTATAGCGATTAATGGACATGACATACTTGTGTGTATTGGGGGTATTTATTTGGGGTATACAGTTTATATACACGCATGCTTCCGGTATATAGAGGTTGATGCTAAAATGATAGTTGAAAGGATTAGGTGGTAGTATGCTTTCTGTACGGTGCACTTGCACCTGCCCAAACTTTTCTCTCTCATCTGCTTTTCTTCATTCGTCTTCGCTTCTCTTCAGTCTTCTTTCTCGGTCTACAGTTCAACACAAAGCGAAACACCCTTAAGTGAGAGTCCTTGTTCGTTCGGTAGCTTTTTCCTACGTTCCTTTTAGTGATTTCCTTTGAGTTTGATTCCTGCTTGTTCAATCACACAATATGTGTAAATCGTGGAACATCTCATTTTCATGACAATGATCTCTACTAATACTTTCTGTATGCTTTTAAGTCACCATCCAGAATTGTAATATTTCAATCATTGCTTCATTTGCTTGTTACATCCAGCCATGATCTTGAATACAACTCCTTGACTTCACACAAAACAAATTAACATGGCAAATCAGCAAACTGATCGTTATTAAGCTAAAAGGAATCAGTACCTGTACTCTGTGGCAAGAACCATAAACCAAAGTTAAATACAATTGGACAAATTATGTTACATTTTATGATTTAACTTTAAATATTGTTATATGCAACATCTTCCATTTGCTGCTAGGTTTCTTAAAGAATAAAGACGTAGATAGCGTCTAAACTTTCTACAAAATAAACTCTTGTCATTTCATTATGATGTAAAATAAATCTATTTGTTTGACAGAGGGACTTTGTCATTTAATCCTTTTAATGATGTTTTCTTTGCAATATTGCCATGATTGGTCCTACAAGATCAATGGCGCGATCAGATAGACTAAACCAACATAGGACAGTTCCAGCCATTTGTCCCTTTCCTCCGTAAGTATATAGTTCACTTGTCACACTTATATATGAATGCAGAACTTAAGCTAAAGTTTGTGTTTTATATAGTTTCGTATTATTTGATGATATTCAAGATGTCAATAACTTACCACAAGTAAAGAGTATCTTTGCGAGGGTAGTTGTTAAGTTCCCTAGGCGTCATGATAGTCAACACTTCATCCTACAGGATATCACAGTGAGTTACTTCAAGCTTTAACATAGAGTCAATATAGTCATGTTGTTATAATAAAATTCTTTGCCTCATACGACCTGTATTCACATATATCTAGGGATCCAAAATGGAAGCAATTTCAAGCCGCAATAATGTTCCACGGTTCGATGCCTTACTCACACAAGGATGCACATATACATTGTATAGAGTGGGGTTCTGTCTAAATAGGGAGGCGTTTCAATTTCGGAATATTGGACATGGGCTAGAGATCGGACTGATAACACATACTATTGTGGAGCCATTCATCAAGCCAATCCAATTTCCTCCATTTCCAAAGTTTCTTATGCCGTTCCATGAGGTGTAAGAACAACCGCATAAGTCGTTCGTAGGTAATGATCCTTGCTTCCATATGGTTTATATATAATACTAATGGCTGATGTATAAGTTATTCAAAGATAACTAATCACATGTGAATTGCTCAGACATTATTGGCATAGTTCTTCATTTAGAGCCATTAAAGCATATCGGTGGAAGGCCGTATAGAGAGGCTGTACTAATGGATTCCAGGTGACACTCATTTATAGCTACATTATTGTTTTAAAGCATTAAGTAATTGTTAGGTCTTATTTAGACACAATTAATGTTTTTATAGGTGGGATCTAATCGTCGTGGGGATATGGACTGACCTCTTGCAAAGAAATGCTCTACGATGGTCGTTAGCTAGAGTTGACAATAACATAATTATTGGAACTATGCTGCGTCTTAACCATACACACAGTAATTTCTCTTGTACCTAAAATCTTTCAACATGAACTCAATTCTTATGCTTATTAATTATTGTAACAATAGGATGCTTGGAAACCTCGGATTACAGTACCGTTCATTTCAACCCAGATCATCACACTACATACCATTTGAAGAGTGAGTGGTTCTTATAATATAGTTATAACTATAGCTAAAATTAAAATGATAATAATTTAAAATAATCATGTTCTTACAAATTATGTTCTAAATTGCAGCTATTATGTTCTAAATTGCAGCTATTCGACGTTCGTTGATTCAAAATCCAAGGCGTCGTATCGTCGACAGATTACTTGAGAACAGACGGGCACATCTCCCAACTGTGATATCTGATTGAGTCGTGTTCTAGCTTGTTATAGTAGAAACTTTGTTAGTTATGTTTTAGATGAACCTTAGTAGTTATGATTTGTGCTCTATTTGTATTAGTTGTGTGTTCGGTCTCAATGGTGATCACTTTGTATAAACCTATGTGACCTTTCTATGAGCTAATAAATCAGTTCCCATCATTAGTCTTCATTCATCTTTCTTCATCACTGTTAGCATGGTTATTGATCTATACAAGCCTATGTCATTTGCATAATGATGATCGTGCCGTCGAGGAAATTGCGGTAGGAATGACATAATGATGCTCGTGTTGCTCAAGCAATGTATAATATATCAGTTTTAAAAGTAATAATGTTTCCAAATAATTGCATTTGGTTCTCTATATCTTCTTAGGCAGATATGAGAAAACAAATAGATTAGTGATCGAAGCTCTGCTATAAAGCAGATACTACAAAAACTTATCAAGTATGTGCTCCTACTTGTATACCTGAATAATAATATTCAGACCACAAATTTGTGCAAAACAGAATTTCTCAATAAACAGGGTACTATAGAAAACATGTGAATTGTTAAATTTAACCTGGTAGATTCCCAGATTGAAATGGTCTAGCCCACAGTGTTTTTGCCTACTAAACACTTCAATGATAAGTAAATAAGTAAATAAAAAAACTGAAGTCACAAGATGAAGTACCTTGCCTGTAAACTGCACGGTTGTGTATTTGTTGTCTATTCCAGAAGTTCCTTCAAAGACCTGATGAATAATGCAGTTAATTAACAAACTACGTTTTCTGGTAATGGAACTAACATGACCATACTGCAGAATCAAAATCAAATTGGAACTACTGCTAAAACATAATCAGGGTAGGTGGAATCACTACTGGAGTACAATCTACTCTCTTACCCTCCATCACTGCATCGACTATTTTCTTGGGTTATACTACATCCAACAAAGTAGCCTTGGGTAGGTGGAATAACCGTGTTGTTGTTCGGTCTCTATAACAGTTGCATAGTGAAACGTCTTACAAGCTAACTTGCACATCTCGTTGTCAATTGGAAGCTGAAATCCACACTTGTCCATTATATACAGTACAAGCCATCCACATTGAGTGACTGTGTAAAGGCAATGCATCGCCTTTGCAGGCTGTAGCGTTGGTTCTGGTAGGAACCTTCCAGCAATCCGGTACTAATGGGATCCTTTTCCTTTCCTTCCTTAGAACACATTTGTTGCAAAGAAGTGTCTACCATAGACTTGTGGGATCTGATTGTTGATTCATTGAAAATAGAGGTGGACTCTGTGGGTTAAAACTTTGGGCAACTGAAGAAAACATAGATGGTGCATTGGATGTTTGAAAACCGTTATTTGCACCAAACTAAAAAGGATTACTGCTGTCACTTGTCGTCTTCTTGTCACCAAATATGCCCTTGTTTGCACCAAAATGGAAAGGTTTGTTGCTGTCACTGGGAGTATCCTTCTTGTCTCCAAATATGCCATTATTCGGACCAAACTGGAAATGTTTACTACTGTCAACAGGTGCATCCTTCTTGCCACCGAATATGACATTATTTCCACCAAACTGGAAAGCTGGTTTACTGCTATTACTGGACGTGTTCTTCTTGTCAGCAAACATACCTGGATGTCATTGACATAATAGATATGAATATATAGTACATAAGTCTGCGAGACGACTCTGCAATAAATGTAAACAAAGTATATTATACAAACCATTGAGTAGTCGTACCATTGTAATCTGGTGTTTTTTTGCTGAGAAGGCGATGAAAAAAGGTTCGGTAAGCTTGCGTTATGAAAAGATGAAGAACTAGAAGCCATAATTGGAGCCTTCTGTTTGTTATCTGAACTTGGGTGTACTAAGAGTTTGCTATCCTCTGCTGCTAGCAGATTGAACTTATCATCCTTCAGTGAGCTTGGGCATGAAACAACTATTGAACCTGCTTGATTTTGCCTTAGCCAGTTGACAACATCCTTGCATTTTACCTATAATGAACAACAAGTGTATATGCATACGCAATGAGTAATCTGACTAACAAACCACCTAAGCAATGAACAAAACGAAAGTAAAGTATGAAAATACAAGATGACTGCACACACTAATCAAATCCACACCTTAAATCATCAATATAAGAACGTTTTAAAAAGATACAATGCAGATGGTTATGTAATCAGAATTAGGACGAAGTTGGTGTTTCTAATTCTCATAAGCAAACACTATCAATGAGGTAGAACATATCGACTATTTTGCAGATAGAAAACATACTAACACAGTTTTTGTTAGTTGGCATGTTACAATTCTGCCTTTGTTAATGATGGGTCCCACATTTACTTGCTGGTGTTTTTTCAAGTTTCATAAACTGAACTATTTCTTCCTCGATTTCCCGTTGGTGGACCAGCCAGTGCTTAAAACTTTGGGTAGAACTGGCAAAGTTATCTTCTTCTACTTTCTGCTCGTTTCCTGTTTATCAGCTTATCTTCAGGACAACTTTAAGAGGATGAGAAACGCTAAATATAGCGTATAGAACCATTTGCATTCCCTTGTTGGAGACAACCTAAAATGATTACATTCTCTATATTTCTTTCCTCTTCAACAACATTCTCTAAATCATGTCCTCTATACTAAAATACTTATATTAGAGACATTTGTAATTTTTAATTTTTGTACATACATATATAGAGGATCCAGCAGCGTCCTCTAAATTTAGAGGACAGTTTAGAGGACATTGCTGGAGGGAGTAGAGGACGACCTCATCCTTTAAATTTAGGGTATAGGACCCTTTAGAGGTCCTTGTTGGAGTTAGTCTTATATGTTGACTTTGATTCTCAATGATTGCCTACCATTTAACTGAACATATCAATTTGCTCGTTAGGACTTTCCCTATCTTTACGGATCAATGTTATCCGATTGGAAATTGAGTGTATATTATCCTTTGTTGAAGTATGATAAGGTGACTCATCTTCTCATATAGGTTTTGTGGCTGCCTTAAATACGTAGATGGACCCGCTCCCAAATAATGATGTTCGTTCTCCATTAAAAGAACTGTCCAACATCACTGTTGAAGGTATATCTTCTAATAAGAGAATCCTTATTTGACATTTCAATAAGGTTTAAAAACTAAAACCTATAATGGTTCAGTAGGATGTGTTGATGCAAGACAACATAAACGGGAAAGAGAACGAGCACGATACGCGGAGATGAGTGATGAAACAAAAAATGAATTGAAGAAACGTCGTGCGTCACGCAACAAAGAAAATGTTGTACACCATGACTATTCAAAAGTGTTAGAGGCAAAGGAACGTAAGAGAATCCGAGAAAGAGCTCGATGTGCAACTCAAACTAGGGAACAAAGGACGTTGCGTAATATGAAACCATGTCAAAAGAGAGCAAGGGAAAACTATAGAATAAGACAACAAGTTATGCTAAGTCAGGACTCAATCGCCATTGAGAACCCTACTTTTACCCCGGAGCTTGTGTGGAGTTCAACAGATGCTCAAGCACCTACTGGGTCTCTATTTAGCTCCGAGCTCATGGCTATTCCTGAGTTGATCCCAACACCATTTTTTCCTACTCCATCGGTGACTGAGGATGTTGAGACAAAGAAACTGACAAAGTCTCCTAGACGACAAAGACATCCGTGTACAGTCCCTGCCACAAATAGTGAAAAAATGACCGAAGGAGTAGACGTTGGGAAGCAGCACTTGACATCTTCGACTATTACCACCAATGGTAATTACAAGCTCATTCCATCATTAGTTCCCTAATTATTCTTAGTGGTTAATATGATTAAGGTGTGCTCTTTACAGAGGATGCTGATGAGACTGTACTTTTTAAAGAAGATGATGATGACGAAGAAGGATACCTATTCGCTGGGCAAGGTACTTACGTAATGTTTTTAATATAGGATATATGATTTAAAAGTTTCTAAAGTTGTATGTCTTATCCTTTGTTCTTTCAAAACAAATTTAGATGGTGAATCTGGTGAGGATATTGAGATTGATGAAACCCAAGATGCCTTTACTGTCAACCCTGACGTACCTGACTTGTATGACAAGGTGTATAGTAACATACCTGAAGAAACACATTTGCTGAGCACTGTTGCTGACTGCGATTACTGCAAAGCGAAGAAGTTTCAGTATGAACCACCTGGATTTTGTTGTCGTAATGGACAGATTAATTTAGCCGCATTCGAGACACCGCTCCAGCTTAGGAGGCTGTGGGAGTCTGCAGATGCTGATGCGAGGCACTTTCGTGATAACATTCGATTTTTTAACGGCCATTTCTCGTTCACTTCTCTGTACTGTTGTCTTGACAGTATGACTACAAACATGGATTGTGGTATCTATACGTTTCGTGCACATGGCATGATGTACCACAACGTAAGGTCGTTCGGTAGGGAAGTTGGGGCGGAACATAAACACCTTGAACTCTACTTCTACGATGATGATCCCAGCCTCGAGCATAGATATCGTAAATGTCGTCAACAACAATTTGAGAAAGACAAGGCAGTTATTAAACAATTGGTTGAAATACTTAAGGGAAATCCATACTCTGAGCACCTTAGGAGTATGGGGCACGTTGATAACATTGAAGACTACCACATCGCCTTGAACCTTGATCAAACGCTGAACCAGAAGTTATATAATTCTCCCATTACTTCGGAGGTAGCTGCAATTTGGATTGAGGGGAGTGAACGTCGAGGTCAATTCAGTAATAGTGTTATGCTACATGGGAAGGATAGGTCAAGCCACGGCATCCGTTCATATCATGGATGCTATGATGCACTATCATATCCATTGTTCTTCCCTAAAGGTGAACTTGGATGGCATGCCAATATTCCTAAGTCCAATGTTTCCATGGACGAAGTAGACGCGTACCGCGATCAACATAGGAGAAGTGATGCAAACAATGATGATACAGGTTAGTTCTTTCTTTGTGATTCTTATATAATCCTTTGTTAAATATGTTTTTAGCAACACTAATTAATAAACCTTGCGGTTGCAGAACGACCTAGCCATCTATGCGTGTCTGTACGTGACTATTACTGCTACAGATTCCAAATTCGTCCAAGTATATTCAATCCAATACTTCATGGGAAGCGGCTTTTCCAACAGTTCGCGGTTGACACCTACATCAAGATTGAGAGCTCTCGTTTGGATTTCATACGTAAAAACCAAGACAGATTAAGGGCGGATCTATACAAGGGTTTGGTAGATAGCTTGCATGAAGGCGAGAACAGAGCAGACAAAATTGGAAAGCGAACCGTGCTGTCTACATCATTTATCGGTGGTCCTCGTGACATGAGACGTCGGTATATGGATGCTATGGCCCTTGTGCGGAAGTTTGGGAAGCCAGACATATTCCTCACTATGACGTGCAACCCCAATTGGGATGAAATAACCAGAGAGCTTCTCCCTATGCAGTCACCACAGGATCGTCCGGACCTTGTTGTTCGCATATTCCGTGCAAAACTAGAGGAACTGAAGAAGAGATTGACTAAGCATCATATTCTTGGAAAAATCCGAGCTTATGTCTATGTCGTGGAGTTCCAGAAGCGAGGTTTGCCTCATGTCCATTTCCTACTCATCATGCAGAGAAAGTACAAGCTAACTTGTCCTGATCAGTATGATCACCTTATCTCCGCTGAGATCCCTGACAAGAAGAAGTACCCTGAACTATACAAGATGGTTATCAAGCATATGATGCATGGACCGTGCGGGTTGCTAAATCCTAAATGCCCATGCACTAAGGGTCGTGCTTCATGCAAAAATCATTATCCTAGAGCTTTTAGCAATGCAACGTCTCAAGGAAAGGATTCATATCCTATTTATAGGCGTCGTGATGATGGGCGTAAGGAAACGGTTCGAGGTTGTGAATTGGACAACAGATGGGTCGTCCCTTACAACCCTTACCTCCTCCGGCTCTTTAACTGTCACATCAATGTTGAGGCGTGCGGGAGCATCAAGGCTGTCAAATACTTGTTCAAATACATATACAAAGGCCACGATCGTGCGTCTGTGGCTGTGACAGACGCAAACAAGGCTGATGGTGACGTTGATGAGATCAAGCAGTATAGAGATGCTAGGTGGGTGACCCCTCCAGAAGCCCTTTGGAGGATATTCAGCTTTGATCTAAGTCAAAACTCTCCACCAGTGATGCAACTGCAGCTCCATCTTGAAAACATGCATATGGTGTCATTTCACGAGCGTGCTAAAGTAAATCATGTTGTCCAACGTCCAGGTGCCGATAGGTCAATGCTTACGGCATATTTTGAGGCAAATAGGCTACACGAGGAGGCTCGGGGCATCCTTTACCGTGATTTTCCTGAGTGGTACACTTTGCAGCAGGGCAAAGTGTGGCAAAGGAGGAAACGAAACACGGGTGGACAGGTTGGTAGAATAGTCTCTGCTCATCCAGCTAAGGGAGAGCGCTTTTATCTTCGACTTCTCTTAAACCATGTGACGGGTGCTACCTCCTATGCGGATCTAAGGACAGTAGATGGTGACACACTACCTTCTTTTCATGAGGCAGCACAAAGGAGGGGACTGCTTGAAGCAGACGACACAATAGATGAGTGTCTCAATGAAGCCGCTATTTACCAAATGCCGTCAGCACTACGAAGGTTATTTGCAACAATACTGGTATACTGCGAGCCGAACAATGTGGCAGAATTATGGCAGAGACACCTTGATTCAATGTCAGAGGACTATCACCGTAGTACTCAAAGCAAAACCCATGTGCAACAGATGGTCTTGATTGACATTAGAAACATTTTGCAGTCAATGGGTAAAGACATAAAGACATTCCCTCTCCCTGCTATCATCGACAAATATGACGATTCACATGGTACTGATAGAGAGATTTACGAGGAGGAAAGTATCGAGCCGACAACAGAAGACGTTGCTATGAAAGAAACCCTAAATGAGGAGCAGAGGTCTGCCTATGATAAGATCCTATCTGTCGTTGACACCAATAACGGTGGAGTGTTCTTTGTGGATGGGCCTGGTGGGACTGGCAAGACCTATCTGTATAAGGCACTGCTTGCGGCACTACGCAGTCAGGACAAGATTGCAGTTGCAACAGCTACATCTGGTGTTGCGGCTTCCATATTGCCTGGGGGGAGGACTGCCCATTCACGCTTCAAGATACCACTTACTATTGATGATGGTGCTGTATGTAGCTTCACGAAACAAAGCGGGACAGCAAAGTTGCTACAAAAAGCATCGCTCATTATCTGGGATGAGGCATCGATGACTAAGAGACAAGCAATTGAGGCGCTAGACAATAGCATGCGTGATATAATGGGACGGCCTGAGCTGCCCTTTGGTGGGAGAACTGTTGTGTTCGGGGGTGATTTCAGACAAGTACTCCCTGTTGTACGCAAGGGGTCAAGGGCTCAGATAGTTGCTGCCTCTCTACGTAGTTCTTACCTCTGGGAATCCATGTGCCACCTAAAGCTTGTTCAAAACATGAGGGCACAGAGCGACCCATGGTTTGCAGAATATTTGTTGCGCGTCGGTGGTGGAACTGAGGAAGCGAACAACGATGGTGATGTTCGTCTTCCAGATGAGGTATGTGTGCCATATACTGGTAATGATCACGACCTTGATAGACTGATAGATGACATTTACCCCAATCTAAATGAAAACATGTCTAACACAAGCTACATCACTTCAAGAGCAATATTGTCTACACGGAATGACTGGGTGGATATGATAAATATGAGGATGATCGATCGTTTCCAAGGGGAGCAGATGATGTACCATAGTTTTGACACCGCGGTGGATGATCCTAATAACTATTACCCATCAGAGTTTCTAAACACGCTGACTCCTAATGGACTACCCCCGCACGTTCTGAAGCTCAAAGTTGGATGCCCAATCATGTTGCTTAGGAATATAGACCCTGCTAATGGACTTTGCAATGGCACGAGGTTGGTGGTTCGTGGTTTCCAAAAAAACAGTATTGATGCTGAAATTGTCCTTGGCCAACATGCTGGAATGCGAATTTTCTTGCCTCGTATACCCCTGTGCCCCTCTGATGATGAGATGTTCCCTTTCCAGTTTAAAAGGAAGCAGTTTCCGATAAGACTAAGTTTTGCCATGACAGTTAACAAGGCCCAGGGCCAGACGATTCCTAATGTTGGTGTGTACTTGCCGGAACCAGTGTTCTCTCATGGTCAACTTTATGTTGCTCTATCAAGGGCCACCGCTCGATCAAAAGTGAAGATACTTGCCATTCCAGTCCACGATGAGAAGAAGAAGAAGAAGGGGGTTGAAAGGAACTCAGCGATAAATGGCGCAACATACACAAAGAATATCGTTTATAAGGAGGTCCTTACGCCGTAACTGACATTGATGAATGAATGGCAATTAACAACTTGTAATGCATTTAATTATTTTGGTTTTTAGGTGAAGATGTATTTTTGCCTTTTATTTCTCTATTTTGGCTCCTTTTTAGCTTCCTATTGTTTAGTGGTCATTTGGTTGATACAACAAAGAAAGCAGATGAGCATTGAATAGATGTTATTGAATAAACACATTTGAATTTGAAAATGCACATTTGAATTTGAAATGATCTGACAAGCAAGTTGTGATTTCCATCTATCTTAATGATCATCTAAATAACATATTATAAAACTCAGACTGAATTACATCTTCCTTTTCTCCCCAGTTTCCAGGTGTAACCTTGAGCTATTGTTACGGTCGGGAACATTTATAGGCGCTCGTAATAGGGGTTAATTAGGCAAAAGGAGGGGTATTTGGGATCAATCAGGAAGGTCTGGTTCAGCAATAAACAATCAATTACAGCCAATCCCATTTTCACCTCCTTTCTAATCATGCTGCTGCTAGCAAGATCAAAACCTTTTTCTGTAAGCATATGTGTAGCCTTTGAGGATCTGTTGCTGAGCATAGCCTCATATGTCATGAACATTAAGAACTCAAGAAACATGCATCTTCCTATGTCCTCGTTGTTAGCCTGGGGGTCATCCTCCATTTCCCTTCGTGCCCAATCAATTATATTTCTTGTAGCACCATAAAAAACAAAAGAATCTTCTCTGAGCTTCTCAGCCCACATGAGGGCTCTATTCCCAAATCCTTGCTTGCAGAAATGAGAAAGGAAAATGTTGAGTGTGATAGTGTTTGGCTTAAAAGCCATTTTAATAAGCCTGCCAGTAAGTGTCATAGCTCGATCAAGAACATCACTGCAAATGCCATCCATTAATGTGTTGTACGTAACAGAATTTGGAGAACAATCCACAGCAACAAGCTCATCTAGCAGCTTCCCTGCTTGGTTCAACATATGGTTCCTGTAGAGGCTATGCATCCAAATATTATATGTGAAAATATCTGGTCCACAACCAGCTACAAGCATCTTATTCATGAAATTCATGGCACTGTTCATATCCTGAGCCCTACAATATGCATTGATTATTGTATTATATGTCACTGTGTCTAGGGTTAGACCATTACTGCACATATCCAATAAAAGGTTGTCCACCATCTTCAGCTTTCCTTCTCTGCACAAACCGTCGATTAGAATGTTGCTTGTGTAAATGTCAGGAACAAGGCCACTCTGCCTCATATTCTGCTCTAACTTAAAGGCTTCAGTCATATTTCCTGCCTTACAAAGTGCAGATATGATGGAGTTGTAAGTAATATTGTTTGGTACAATTCCTCTGCTCGTCATCTCAGCAAATGCCTGATAAGCCTCATTCACGTAATCTAATCGGCTTAGGCCATTAATATATGCTGAGAAGGCAATAAAATCAGTCTGCAAACCAATTTTGCCCATATCATCCCAGCATTTCAGTGCGCCAACTGCATTACTGTCTCTGAAGTATGCATCCAAGCAGATAGTAAATGATGTACTTAGACAATATCCTTTGCTAACCATGTGCTCTAAAAGAAGTTGTGCCTCATCAAGTCTTACTTGATTGCAGAGCCCCATTATCAAGTAATTAAACGTAGACGAGGATGGTGTCAGTCCTAACTTGTTTATAATTCTATACAGTTCAGAAGCTTCTTCGTGGAGTCCCTCCTTACTATAAGCAGCGATCAATGCATTAAATCCAGTAACACGCAATGGAACACCCTGCTCAATAGCACCAAGCCGAAGCTCCTAGGCATCATCCAATCGATGATCCCAACAAAGCCTACAGACCAACATATCCAACCCATCAGCCGACATATGTGAACTAAACATGTCATGGTCATGGACTAACTGGGCAGCATACCTGAACTTGTGAGCTGTAGCAGCAATAATGTTGAAGGTGCAGGAGTCTGGCACTAATCCCCTCGCTTGCATCTCCCTATAGGCTGCACTGCCCTGATCCATCTGTCCACTCTTTGCATATCCATCAATCAAAACATTGAACGTGATTGTATTTACTTGGATCCCCACCTGGGCCATTTGATCGAACAGCCTCCTTGCTTCTGGCATCCTCCCCTCATAGCATTTTTATAAGGAACAATGTTGTATCTTTGCAATAATGTCATGATATACATCCTATAAGATCAATGGCATCGGGTATAATTAATCAAAATAGGATGGTGGCAGGCCTGTGTCCCTTTCCTCCGTAAGTTTATACAAGTTCACTTGTCACATCTATATGAATGAAGAACTTAAGCTAAAGTTCGTGTTTTATTTAGTTTCGTGCTATTTGACGATGTACTTTATATACTTAAAATACTTTTGTCAATAAAATTATGTTTGACACTTTCAATCTGATGGGTAGTTGGTACAGACCAAATCACAATGGATATAGTGGTGGAGGAAGGAAATGCCGATGTTGGCAATACTGCTGAACCATCGTATGAGGTTGTGGCTAGAAGTGGTTGTTCAGCACAATTGTCAACTAATGACACTGATGAACATGAACTGGGTAAGTGCTATTATCAATTACAAAAAAACTAAGGTCTACATAATAAATATTTGTTTGACCCTTAATTCTTCTCTTGTGCGTCATAGCTATAGAGAGCGAGGATAGTAAGGTCAGTGTTGGTAATGCTGCAAAACAATCACACGATGTTGTGGGAGTAGGCATTGACTGTATTTTCAATCATGCTAAAGTGTCAACTGAAGCCGATCTTGGACCACAACCGGGTAGGCTCTCTTATCTACACTCCTAAATGTAAATATTGTCTTATGAGTACTCCTAAAAATGCTTTTGTCAAGAGACTTATGTTTCATTCACTCCTCATACAGATGTGATACACTTGACATCTTTGGATGTTCCAAATGAATCAAGTCAAATAAGTTCTGATGTGGATATGGTAGAGCAGAACAAACAAGATGCTTTGGACACACTTATTAGAATATCACAACATAAAAAACCAAAGAAATTGAATGTAGCTCGAGTTGTCTCTGAAGGTAATTTTTTGTTCTTGCCTTATTGCATCTTATTGGTTTTCGCATATATCATTTGCTTATTAAGTATAATACTAGGTTAGTGCCCGTGCGTTGCAACGGGAACATATAATATCATGATAACTTATATATAAATGTGTTATATTGTTATGAGAAAAGATGTTGTAATCCATTGGTAATCTTGGCTATACATATAAATTTTGTTATTTTAATCTACTTGTTTCACCACTACATTACAACCATTAATATCATGCAGACCTATATATATATGATAGTTAGGTGTGCGTTGCAGCGACTCACAAATTATTAATAAAACGCGAGTGCACAACAATTACATGAAAACAAACAATATATCGACAATTGTACACTAATCTATTCTTTGTAGAGATATTGATAAATGTGCCTTTTATTCTCATCAAATCTCATGCCGTCATCGAGTTTCTGATCAATTATCATGTCATTTACTTTATAAAGCCATTTAATCTCATCAGTCATCATGTCGTCATCAAGGTTCTGATTTCAAGTGAGTTTATGCAGACAGACTCCCTAGGTTGTTATATATCTTTGTTCATCATTGGGTAAGAAGAACTTGTTTCATGTTTGTTGATGCGAGAGGTACCATGGGACTGCTACATATAACTGCCAATGCTTTAAGAAATGCAAGTGAGTGGTTGTCTCACAGAGCAATCGATGTAACTGAAAAATAACATGAAGAGAAGCACTAAAGGGTGTTTGCCTTTGTGTTGAATGGTATATTCGGAAAAGAACATGAAGAGAAGCAAACGACAAAGAGAATTGTGAACGGATGCAAGTGCACCGAACTCAAAGTATACTACCAGCTAAGCCTCCCCACTATCATTTTATTTAAAAATTAGCATCAACCGATATATATCGAAAGAATGCAAATAAACTTTATACCTCAATAAAAAAACCCCAATACACACAAGCTCGACATTGTATTACTTAACATATGTCATATAAAAGTTATATTAGGGGAAGCATAAGAACAACAAGAGGCTACTTTCATGTCAGAAAATGAACCAAGACCAAATTGTTTTTTGTAATAATGTATTATCTTTTTTCTTCCATACTATTCATGTGCTTATACTTATCAACCATTACTAAGCAAAGAAGGGAGTAGGAGATGTGCATAAACAATCATGCTAACCTTTGATAGTAGAATAGAGCACCTCTAAAATGCTTCAGTGGATCCAAGAATGGGAGAGCCTCTAATTATCGACAAGCTGGGAAATTATTCAAAAAAATAAAAGTTATATTAGGGGAAGCATAAGAACAGCAAGAGGCTACTTTCATGTCAGAAATGAACCAAGACCAAGTTGTTTTTTGTAATAATGTAACACAGCAAAAGAGTAGCCTAAAACAAAAATTTATCCATGAATTGAACTAAGGGATAAGAAAGGTTACAATCCGCAAGACTAACACGCGACAAGAGCGCCAAATCTGAACCCATTGGCCACCTTGAAAGGAATATAAATCAACAAAGGGGGAAGTAGTAGCTGTGCAAAAACAGTAGCCTCTAGAGGTGTAGACTAATGTAACAACAAACATCATAAGGAGCTTAAGATAATAATTCTCACTTACTCAAGTAGTTTACTCAGGTTTGGCTCTTTCTCCTATTGGGGACATTTAGTTTGGTTAGACAACTATAAATTTGCTTCATTTTTTCTGAACTGTTATTATACTACCGAGCTTCCACAAACAGTCTCCCTAGTTTTAATCTCCTCCATATAATCTATACAATCCATACCGAGCACAAATGTGTACCAGATGGGTGATAAAGTTCAACCCCAGTAGGTTCCTAGAACTAATGATGCAATTAGCTCTGATTCTGCTAGCACAAATGAGAACCTTATTCTTGGTGGAAGAGTATTTTATCCTCCAGTTGTTTCTAGTGTTCAGTAGAGACATCAAGATGCTGCTGCATTTCAAAATCGGTGGCCTCCCTTTCCAGCGAACGCTCTACCACTCCTTCCTCTCGGCCAACAGGGCGTTTGCCGACCGCCTCACCGAGGTGCTATCCCCCAACGAGGACCTCGTCTGGATCCACGATTACCACCTCCTCGCGCTCCCGACCTTCCTCCGCAAGCGCTTCCCGCGCGCCAAGGTCGGATTCTTCCCACCACAAGCGCTTCCTGCTGCATTTCAATATCCTCGCTCGGTGGCCTCCCTTTCCAGCATACGCTCTACCACTCCTTCCTCTCGGCCAATAGGGCGTTCGTCGACCGCCTCACCGAGGTGCTGTCCCCGAGGAGGACCTCGTCTGGATCCACGATTACCACCTCCTCGCGCTCCCGACCTTCCTCCGCAAGCGCTTTCCGCGTGCCAAGGTCGGATTCTTCCCTCCGCAAGCGCTTCCTGCTGCATTTCAATATCCTCGCTCGGTGGCCTCCCTTTCCAGCGTACGCTCTACCACTCCTTCCTCTCGGCCAATAGGGCGTTCGTCGACTGCCTCACCGAGGTGCTGTCCCCCGACGAGGACCTCGTCTGGATCCACGATTACCACCTCCTCGCACTCCCGACCTTCCTCCGCAAGCGCTTCCCGCGCGCCAAGGTCGGATTCTTCCCTCCGCAAGCGCTTCCTGCTGCATTTCAATAACCTCGCTCGGTGGCCTCCCTTTCCAGCGTACGCTCTACCACTCCTTCCTCTCGGCCAATAGGGCGTTCGTCGACCGCCTCACCGAGGTGCTGTCCCCTGACGAGGACCTCGTCTGGATCCACGATTACCACCTCCTCGCGCTTCCGACCTTCCTCCGCAAGCGCTTCCCACGTGCCAAGGTCGGATTCTTCCTCCACTTACCATTTATCTATTCCTAAACTATGAATTATTGGGCAATTAATACTACCAGTGCGTAGACAATTTTATTATGAAGCAACGCAATTTGAATGGACTAAATCGAAATTAAAACGAAGAAGTTATGGATTTCCGAAGTTTTAAGTGTTGGATTAAAAGGAACTAAGTGCATATTTTTTTAATCCCAATTTCATAACAAAATAAAGTTACTGGATGATAAACAATATTAATATTGAGTCTAATGCAACTGGAATGAATTAATTTGGAGTTGAAACATAGAAGTTATGGGTTTACTAAGTTTTAGGATTAAATTTTGTACTAAATTTCAATTTTCAGATTAAATTCATAATTATATCCGGTTGTTGGACGGCGGCTACTAATATCACAAAAATCAGGGGCTGCTCGATCCCACCTGGATGGCCTAGATTAAATCAATCACCCAAACGAATCGGTATGCATTTGTGGCCCCTGATCTCGAGATCAACGACCCGGATTTAAAATCCCCACCATCCCATCGGATCCGTTAGATCCAGATCCGCTGGTCAGAGTTAATTGCACCAGGATTACACAGCGATCTAATCCTGGCCACATGCCCGCAGATCAACGGCCCACGATAAAAGGACGAAAGGCCAAGGGTATCGACCAGCTCTAATATGGACCGTTCATTCACGGATCGAGGGTTTACAAGTTGTCTTCCTACTAAACACCGAACCCGGCGACGCGCCTTTGGCCATTTGAATTGGAACTTGCCTTATACTTGCTATAACGGATACAACTTGCCTTATACTTACGATAAACTTGTAGTCCAGATGTTGACCCAAAAGTTGGGCTTCAGATTACTCGTCACATCGCTTCTACTCGTAGCAATACAAATAATCAAACAAATAATAGATATGATAACATTACACCAAAGATGGAAATAAAAAAATATGAGAAAAATATTATAAAAATAGGTGATCTTACTAAATATGTTTGCGCAGGTATCCTTTGGTTCTGAATTAAGTAATCGTGCACCTACGTTTGACATGGACCTTTCTGATTTTATGGATGGCGACAAACCAATATCTTATGATAATGTGAAGGAATACTTTTCTCGGGATCCATCCCAAAAGTAAGATGTTTTTATATTCGTCTATTATGAATAACTTTCATGTTTATTGATGTTTAATGAAACTTTTTCCATATCAGATGGGCTGCCTATGTTGCTGGGACTATTTTTGTATTGATGGCTGAGCTAGGGGTGCGAGCATGAGCCTACCAAAGATGCTTCCTTGTATTGTGGTTTATTAAGAAACTTTGAAGGATTAGTCTAGTATGTGAACCTTCTGCAGTGAAGGCTGGTTTAGCAGCGACAGCTGTGAGGGTCTGATGCTGGTTTAACATCATTATTATTATTATTGTTGATGAAACAATGAAACATGGGTTTGGTTTCGTTAAAGGAAGGGACAATTGCAGAGGTGGCCTCACCTTGACCTCAACTTCGCATCCCCTCTTCCAACTTTGGTCGATTGCCCCTGCATTGACTCATTCAACCGACTGCTGGTAGCACTAAGATTTTGGACCGACCACCAAGGCAAAGCCGACGGTGAGGCGGAAATGACTCGTACCGGCGCTCTCCTCTCTCTCTGCTTGATGAAGCTCTCGCTGGATTCTGAAAACTTGGCTAGCAGATGTTATGGCTAAGGAAGGGGGTGCGGTTTATACCGTATATATAGTCCCAAGGCCGAGGGATCACGGCCCGGTTACGCTCGACGGAGATCAGCATGGTGAGATTCTGTTGGGGGATAGATACGGAGAAGAAGACCCCTCTGGTCGTGTGACCCCATTAGTCAGCCAGGACCGTGAGTCCGCACGCGTAGCATTTCTTTATGCAGTTGACGGATCGGACGGAGGAGCGCACGGGCGATCAGCGTGGCACGAACAGTCCAGATTGATCAAAGGCAGAACACAAATGAGGCAGGCTACCCTTGCAGCCTTAATATAGTAGTATAGATTAATCCAATAGACATAGATTAACCCAATTAACATAGGATAAATAAATATCTAATTATATAAGTATGAAACATGGTATAATCAATGTTGTTACTGCGTAGTAAATATTCATACGAGACTAACACAACTGGAACGATTCAATTTGGAATTAAAATGGGGAAGTTACGAATTTCCAAAGTTTCTATGTATTTGATATAAGATTAATTAGGAAATCAATTTTATTGTTGTTTTCATGACAAAACAGAGGTATTATGTGATAAAAATAATATTATAGAATTATAGAAATTGGAATGAACTCATTTAGATTTAATATGAAATTTCCATGATTTAAATGGGTTTCTGCAATTATTTTTAAACTAAAAATCAATTTCTAAACTCCTTTTCCCTATTTTCTTTATTTCCTGGACTGCGTCCCAAATTCCAGAAAGATCAGGGGCCAAGCTATAAATGTTTTTCTAGACTCAGGAAGCATACCGAGTGGACGGTGGGTTAAACACAAAAGACGTTTTAGTTGAAGTTGTACACAATTCAACATGAGTCATGTTGGCTAGAGGGTGGAAGGTCAGACATTCTGCTCAATAGATCCAAGGTTCAATCCCTAGGCAGCCACGGATTGATTTTTTTTTCTGCGCGCGGAAAACTGGTGTGCGGGATTGGACGGCTGAGATTGTAGAACGGTAGAATGGACGGCTGAGATCGCAGAATGGCAGAACACAAAAAGGCAGGCTACTATTGCTAACTTAATAAGTAGTAGAGATTTTTCATTGTATAGATTATAAGTGCACCCCAGAAGATGTTAAGCTTATTGAATACATTAAAACATTACCGGGGAAACAAGTTGTGGTGAACATCGACAGCGCATGGTTAAATAGAAATGATATGGAATGTCTTTTTCATGGTGACATCCAATTGTCTGGCGAAGTAAGTACATCTGTATGTCCATATTATATACAGTAATAAAGTATGGTATACATATTTAAAGCTAGCATGTATATTTCATCTGCTAATTGTATTCTTTTGGTGTATAGGCCCTCAGTGCATATATACACTGTATTAGGGATGAAGAGCATTTACTTCATAGAGAAGGTGGAAATGTCTTCTTGGAGAACACATTCATTTCCAGTCTGCTTAAGCGTGATGGCGACCCTAAGGTGCTCTTAAATTGTAAGGAAGACACAATTGAACAAAGGGTGGACAACTATTTACAGTCTGACATGGTTGACCTAAAACTCATCTCATTTTTAATATATGTAATATGTAATATATTGGTGCACAATACTTACAAATTAATGTTAATGTATGTTCTATGAAGGTGTTCATTCCAATGAATATAAAAAATTTTCACTGGTACCTGGCAGTTCTGAATGCAAAAAAAAGTGAGGTACATGTACTCGATTCTATGGGACAACAAATAACGGATCGCCGAGACCTTTATACTACAGTGAGTAATCATTTCTTTTATATTATGATTATTTCATCATTACATTATTTGTTATCTATAAATCTTGATATGTTTTATATATACACATAGTTAAAAGGTCTAGAAAGACAGATTAAACTTGCAGCAAAACATAAAGAGCTTTACCAAGGCAAGTGGTCGAACCTTGATGTTGCATCATGGCCAGTTATAGAGAAGATCACAACACAAATGCAAACCGATGGGTAAAATTCATGTGACCACAACTCTACAAAATTGGTTGTATTTATTTTCATATATATACATAGAAACTCACCTGATCTGTTAAATTTCATATTAGGGTATCTTGCGGGCTATGGATGATAAACTATATGGAATACTGGACAGGATCCTCCCTATCTGATAACGTAACTCAGGTAGAGGACGTATATTTATTTATAGGAACAATGTTTCTTTTGTTCTAATTTATATACTTGCAGGATGATATAACAATGTTTAGGTTTAAGCTACCTGCAATATTATGGGACTCGAGATTAAACACAAAGAAAAGACATCAAAATCTTGACCACAATGTGGATGAAGATGGAGAGAGTTCAAGTGATGTTCAAATAATCGATACTCCATGTGAGTTATCTAAATCGTCAAATACATCACATCAGATTGAACCATATATATCTCCATATGTTCTGCCTGCTAAAGTAATATCAACAAACACGCAAGAACTGATGTTTGTATTATGCACATATATCATGGGGATAGACAACGCCAAATATTTAAAGTAAGTTAATTCTCATTTAATATAGTATATGCATGGTAAATATTCAACACATATGTTCTTGCTTTAACTATAAAAACAATTGTTCATTTAATAGGAAACATTGGATTCAGAGCACTAAACCTTATCCAATTTCTTTAAGTCTTCAAAAACTTAAAGATATATTGGATGTAAATAAGCCGATGGATACAGATTGTTTTAACATGGCTGTTCGGATGATCGCATGCAATGATGCCTTGTTCTTGTTGGAAGACAAATACCACTACATGGATCTACAGTTCTGTGTAAGTTCAAGTAATTAGGCTTTATTCATATAAGTGTGTTCATTATATAATTATTTTACTAACAAAAAGTAGTCCATAACTAAATTTGGTCGAGACCCTCGCCTTCGTGCAAAGCCAGATATCAACATATTGGCAAAATTATTAGAATGTTGGCCTGACATGGAGTACGATGTTTCAGATTGCAAACAAGTAAGCTATACTCTTCATCATTTTTGTAATCTTGTTTTTTCTCTTACTTGAACTGTTTTTTTAACTTGCAGATTCTATTGCCCTTTTCTTTCATGGGTCACTTCACCTTATATGTACTTAACATGGACACTAGAAGCATCTATATAATGGACTCCATGCCTATACCATCATGGTTTAAGGGTGATCATCCTAGCATGCATTATATACATAATATACATTATATTGCCAATAATATGAATGCTGCCATGGAATTGGCCAATCCTACATGGAAAGACGATATTTATATGTGGCGTCGTATAGTACCAACATGGGTTCCAAGAACATTAAATTGGTAATTTTTTTAACCCGAACAACTTATTAATTTTGTCTACATATATGTAACAATGTATTATTTTAATTTGTAGGGATTTATCTGGCTTTCTTGTTATCAACTTTATGCACGATTGGAATGGTATAAGGTTACCCTGCATTTGCACTGTGAGTACCCTATTTGTTCTAATACTTTGTCAATATTGTTCTTCTATAATTGATTATTAATCGTGTTCTATGATATGTAATAATGAATGTGCAGAATGGGAATGACCTGAGGACCAAATTCTTAGTAGAATTATTGAAGTACAAGGACAATGAATCCAAAGACAACATTCCAGAAGAAATACAAGAAATTATTAGGCACATCAGATAGATATGATTTTATTTGTAATGATACTCAACTTATTATCCTAATTAATTTTATTGCCTTTTAGGTTCGTAGTATCGTTAGGAACATTTGCCAACATATATTTTAGTTATATGTTGCAAATATGAAGGCAGTTCAGATTTCTGTACTTTCAAAGATGCATTGGTGTTTTAGAAGCTTCAGCTTACCCTACTGTAGTATTGTGCTTAAAAGACTCCTATGGGTTTCCATCTTTTTATTGGAAACGAAGTACCATACTATTGTACTGTACAGTGACTTACAGGTATGGAGGGATAGGGCTCATCGCACCTTCTACCTCGGGGTCGGCGTCGCGTTCCCGAAGCCGACACTACTCCCCAGCCCCTCCGGGAGGTGTGACTCCACCTCCTGCCCGGTTCGCTGGGATCAACCGCGGGCGCGTTTACCGCTCCTGTACGGGTTGCGTTGGGGTTTTCTCATTCCAATTTTCATGCTTTTGTTGGTGCCTGTTGCAAAGTTTATTTTTTCAGCAAGCTATATTGTAGTACTAACGTTTGATTTCTCCAACTTTTCTTGCCAGGCAAAGTAAGAAGGCTTATCTTCTTATCGATTTCTCTGACCATCTCCAAATAAGTGTGTGAGTATACCAACTCTTTGACCCTCTATCTAATATATGACTTAATGAAGGGACTCATTTGGATTTTCTTTCAGCTACGTCCTAGGTGCTGTTTTTCTTCAGCTCTGCCAAGTTTTGCAACTTGCAGAACATCCAGTTGTTCAGAAACTTGTAGATCCCAGTCTTTTCATCCATCGTTTTACAAAACGTAAGCTGATGACATATATGTTGCATTGTATATTTCATCTGTTTGATCTGCTAAATGTAATGTGTGCTGCGAAGGGTTGAGGTATCCACCAATATTTATATGTTGCAACTAACAAGATCCTTATGTGAGGATTGGCTAGAATTATTTCTCCTATCTATGTATATGGGTTTGATTATTTGAAGTTTTTACAGTATATATGTTGGTTTTGTTTTTAGTTTTGCTGGGAAGAAGAAATAATGATGTCTCAGACACAGCTTTATGCATTGTAGCTAGCATGAAGAGAGATTGGATGCAGGCAGGTGTTTCCTCTTTCTTTTGTCCTTCATAACTTTTCTTTCACAAGGCTGTGATTGGCTTTACTGCCCTGCTCTATGTTCCAGACTGGGAGGAAGCCAAGCAGATTATGTGGTGCAGCATTATACATTGCTGCACTCTCTCATGGGTGTAATTACACCAAGGCAGATATTGTAAGTCCAGATGCTCATGAGATATCTCGAACTTATTCAACAAATCGATATTATGTATATTCTCTTTTGTTCTGTTTTATATTTTAGTGATGGAATCAACTATGTTTTACATTTGTAGGTCTCTGTTGTGCATGTGTGTGAGGCCACTCTAACGAAGCGATTGATAGAGTTCGAAAATACAGATTCTGGCAGCTTAACAGTATGTTTCTTAACTCTGATCATGTGTAGTACACTAATAAACAAGTACCAACCTTAGGATTTAGGAGGTGATAATAATGTGTGCCTTATGAAGAATATCTTGCTTCTATTGTCATTCTTAATGTATGTTATCATCAGTGCATTTTTAAACAGTTCTCTTAAGATGTGAACATGCCTATATCTTCATGCCCCTTTGTTAGATTGAAGAATTTCTGGCAACAGCTGATGAATCTAATGAAGAGCCTGTTTCAAAACATTCGCCCAAGTCTGGAGAAATTCTCTGCAAACACAAGGATAAAGGTTTTGAGCATTTGGCTCATGGACTTTGTGAAAAATGCTACAATAAGGTAGTTCTCATCTACAATGCACACAACACATTGACTTGCAGACTAGACTACATTTGCTTTTGACACTTCGTCTGATTGCCCAGTTCATTAAACTGTCGGGTGGACTAGAAGGTGGTTCTGACCCTCCAGCATTCCAACGAGCTGAAAAGAAAAGACTTGAAGCTGCTAAAAGGGCTGAAGAAGCTGCAGCAGCTAAGGAGGCAGCGCTGGAAGAATCTCTTTGCGACACACAGAATTCTGAGGTTGAGAGTGCCATGACTCCTAGAAAGGTACTGTACAGATTGGCATGCCTCAAGTTCTTTATTGAAATAAAAAGAATCTTATGAAACTGGTTCTGACAGGGTTACAGAGGAGAGAGAAGGTTGGTGCTCTGATCCTCATGTCCCCCCGTGCGCTGGGTATGTCATTTTGCCCCCATGTCAGCTGAATCTGCTTACTCGGGTTGACTTGTATCAAGGAACCTACCTGATGTGTTTGCTGTACAGGTTTGTTGAAATAATGGCTCCAGTTTTCTCCAGAGATGCGTGGAGATGTGTCTGGCATATGTACTTTATTTAAATATATTTCTGCTAGATTCTATCCCTTCTATTTTCTAATAACTATAGAGAAACATGACTGAGAAGGGTAGACCTGTTGCAGTGGTGAGAACTGAGTCAGGGGAGGGCTTACACAGTTTATCCCTTCCGCACCCTACTCATGTGGGAGTCTCCTGCACTGGATCTTTTCTTTTTATAGACATGACTGAGTGATGATATTATTTGTTCCATGCCTTTTTCGTCATCAGTGTTGGTCAATGTAAAAACTCTGAGTGTTTATATCGTTTCTTGTCTTTTTCAGGACAAGCCTCAGCCGCCACCTGAGGGCCGTCTTCCTGATGCCACCAAGGGTAGATTTCTAATCTTTACTAGATTGGCATGAATGCTGAGTTAATGGGTTACATTCACCTTGCATCCTTTGTTAAGTGTTTCAAAGGTGTTGTTTTGGCATCCCTGTACCCAGCTTGCTTTGGGTAACAGTGGTGCCTTGTAGCCGAGGCACCGTGTAGGCGTCCAGACCAAACACTGGTTTTGATGTCACTTCTATTGACACGAGGACTGGCATGGCTACTCAATTCAGGGAAGCTTTCCGAAGCCAATACTCTGGGCTGTGATTCTGCTCTTTGTGATGGGTTTTATAGCAGGTGGCTTCATTTTGGGGGCTGTTCACAATGCAATTTTGCTGATAGTTGTTGTGGTCATATTTGGTTTTGTTGCTGCACTTCTTATCTGGAATGCTTGCTGGGGTAGCAGAGGTGGAATTGGGTTTGTTAACCGCTACCCTGATGCTGATCTCAGAACGGCCAAAGATGGACAGTATGTAAAGGTTACAGGGGTATGTATAATCCCAAACGAATTTGTTTGATCTGTTCTTTTTTACTTGAATCAGTTCACCTGTGGTGCCTTTATTTATCCTATATGTTTATTTTATTGCACTGTTGGTAAATAATACTGCCCTGACATGTGATTATTAAAGTTTTCATTTGACTCAAAATGAGCAACGGTTTCTGCACCAGTCTTAAAATCCTTTCATGTTTTCTCTGTCACATTTTACCTTTTGTTCTGTTCGCGAGCACATAATTTAGCAATATAACACAAGACTGTTGCATTTTGATTTATTATTTTCGAGTCAAATGAACATGGTATATGAAAAGCTTTTTATAACCACAGTTCAACAACATAATTCTTTCTAATTTAGAAGAAGACATTGACCCATAAAGATACCATCAAAGCATGCTTCATTTCCAAACAACAATATTTCTCCAATAAGTTAGAATGCAATAATTGGTGTTTGAATTGACAGGTTGTTACCTGTGGAAATTTCCCCCTCGAATCCTCGTTCCAAAGGGTTCCAAGATGCGTATACACTTCTACTGGCTTGTATGAGTACAGGGGTTGGGATTCCAAAGCTGCCAATACCGAACATCGGCGTTTTACATGGGGTTTACGCTCAATGGAGGTGAGTATTTTCATGACATGGAATAGTGAAATCTACTTCATAATCTTCTCTGGGAACCCAAAACTTCAGTTGTTGAGCTTTAGTAGACCTTGGCCTCTGATGTTTCTCCTGCATCTATGGCAGCGACATGCGGTTGATTTCTACATTTCAGATTTTCAGTCTGGGCTTCGAGCATTGGTGAAAACAGGATATGGTGCACGTGTGACCCCATACGTTGATGAATCTGTTATAATTGACATCAATCCAGACAACAAGGATATGTCCCCTGAATTTTTGAGATGGCTAAGAGAGAGAAACCTTTCAAGCGATGATCGGACAATGCGCCTAAAAGAAGGGTACCCCTTTTCTTCCTGTTTGTTTTGCAGCTGGAATGCATGTCTAAGGCTATAAACTATTTTCTTTTTTTCTGCCACAAAGATATAGGACTCAAAATAATATCTGCTAATGATTACATGCTACTTGTTTTCTACCTGTAGATACATCAAGGAAGGTAGCACTGTAAGTGTGATGGGGGTTGTCCAAAGGAACGATAACGTTCTGATGATTGTTCCTCCATCAGAGCCCATCTCAACTGGTTGTCAGTGGGCCAAGTGCGTTCTCCCGACCAACCTTGACGGGCTTGTTTTAAGATGCGAAGATACTTCGAACATTGATGTGGTGCCAGTTTAATTAGCGTCGAAGAGTCGTTGCCAAAGAAAGTGTCTGTTAAATATTTGAGTCTGAATTGTTTCATGCAATGTTAGTTGAGAAAAATGTGCAAATGTTGGGTGTGATTATGGCAGGTGGAGGGTGGTTGGTTAAGCTGGCCTTTGGATGTATAGTTTTTTTTTCTTTTAGTTGTGTTTTGTCATTTCTTTTTAATTTTCAGCTCTGAGATCTGAAACTTGTGTAACCAGATGCCTCTTAATCTAAATCAGCGTGGCATTTAGATCGATTTGGTTTTGGAATTAGAAGGTTTCTCTCTTTAGTGGTCTATGTTAAGGCGAGTAGTGTTTCACTATTTGAAAGCTTACAAGTGACAGGACTTCGGATGTACATTCTTCCCCTTTTTATTGTGTATTTGTGTTTTGTCATTTCTTTTCTTTTTAAATTTCAACTCAGATCTAAACTTGTGTATTCAGATACATGAAGCAGGTGGTTTGCTTCAAAGAAGTCCTCAATTCTGAAACCACATTGGCCATGGTTTCATTTTTGAGATTTCATTAAAAAAACAGACCGTTTTAAAGCCGAAGAAATCCATTCTATTACAATCGGCTAAAGTTCTTGTTCAGTGCTCAGGTTCCGTTTGTATTTATGACATGTACAACTCAGAGACCTTAGATTGATTTTGATTTTCCAAGTATAAGAAAAGACTAAAAGAGTGCACGATATAATTTTAATTATTTGAATTATAAATATAGTTAAGAGACTATGTATCAATAGTCGTGTAGAGACACTCTTCGTGAAGAACTTGTCTTTTCTACCTTTTCAATTAACCTCCTATAGACCTTTTAAGAGGACCTCATATTAAATAGCTTTGTACATGCTCTTAGTTGTGATTATGTTACTCCCTCCGTTTTTTTAGTTGTCGCTGGATAGTTAAATTTTGCACTATCCAGCGACAACTAAAACGAAACGGAGGGAGTATTATGGTTGCATCAAATGTGTATGATACTAGGTTTCATGAGGTGTAACTTGCCTGTTCTTACTGTATGAGCACTAGCGCACTGCTACACGTACAACTCCAGTGATAGACTTATGTACGATTAGGGTCATTTAATGATCCATGATTCATTAGTCACTAGGAGAGTGCCCGTGCGTTGCAACGGGAACGTATAAAAGCACGATAAACTATGTGGCAAATCGAGAAGTTTTACATATACCAGTGTTCTCGATTTGTATATCAGCTATGCTTCCTGTGAAGCATGGAAGCGAACGCAAGCCAACCTTTTGTATTAGTGCATTCTGTTCAGTTCTTACTTGATCATCTCGTGCTCTCGCGTGTGCCATGGCCGAGTGGCAAGCTCAACACTGGTATTATTGTCTTGTCTCAAATGAAGTCCGGTTCCACAAGTTAACCGAAAATCTTCATGGGTGATAGCTGTGTCAGATTCTTCCACGCATAGGGCAAGTAATGCAAGTGATAGCTGTGTCAGTTTACCCCCATTTTCTTGGGCATCACTTGTCTCAAATGAAGTTCATTGGAGGTTCGCAATTTATGTTCCGTGGCATCGCACGGGCACTCTCCTAGTAAACCATTAAATTCGATTTTTTGTTTCTATGTATATGCATGCAATTCATTTCCTTTCATTGCATATTCTTTCCATCATACATTCGTGTGCATGCAGCTGATAACAGATTTTTACGCAGTATACCGAATTGCATAATTATCTACACAGTGTAGCATATTTAGTATCAGAATATATCATAAAATGGTCATTACGAGTCTAGTTGCATGACTGTTGCAGCGATCCTAAATTTATAGAGAAAATAAAGCATTTAAAATAAAAACTGTCACACATATCTTTCCTAAATTTACGCGCATGCAAGGGAACTTGTTTGACTCATGCATGCATTTTGCCATAATTTTTGGATCTGTATAACCGCATGCATGCGGCTGCCATATTTTTCGGATCTGCCATAAAAATAGGTACGTAATAATAACCTACTAGATCTATCAACATCCCACATTGGCTCAGTATATACGCTTATAATTGAGAGATTTTATGCTCAAAATTTAAGGTTATTACGCTCCAACCCGGAGATGCGTCCACCAGTGAACAACATGCCAGATTTTTTACGCAGTGTAACGAATTGCATAAATACTTACACCATGTAGTATAATCAGTATAAGTATATATCATAAACTAGATCTAATGTGTTTAGCTGCATGGCTGTTGGAGGGATCCTATATTTATGAAGGAAATAAAACATTAAATACGATTTTTTGTTTCTATGTGTATAATTCATTTCCTTTCATTGCACATTATTTGCATCATAAATTCGTGTGCATGCAGCTGGTAACAGATTTTTAAGCAGTATACCGAATTGCATAATTATCTACACAGGGTAGCATATTTAGTCTCAGTATATATCATAAAATGGTCATTACGAGTTTAGCTGCATGGCTGTTGCAGCGATCCTAAATTTATGGAGAAAATAAAGCATTTAAAATAGAAACCGCCACACATATCTTTCCTAATTTTATGCGCATGCATTGGATCCTGTTTGACTCATGCACGCATTCCTTTTTTTTGCGCTAACAGACGTGGGCAGGTGGCGCACCCGACAGCCTGGTTGGGCACGCTGGGTTGAACCAGGTTGCAGGGGTGGTCGGCCCGGGCTTCCTTTAACTATTGGAAGACCAGGGCTCCCGTTATACCTGCTATATAGTAGTCTAGTTGTAACTTTCCACATATCCACCTACATCTCTATTTAACTTTACGTCGTTTAGATCCATCTTGGGTGGCGTGCCAACACGAAGATGACCCCATGATCTGGCCTCCCCGAGAGGCAAGATCCACACATCTCTTACATTATCTTCATCAATTGTCCCTAAGCGACGACTCCACGTCGTCTGGGGCGCCCCGAGTGACCTGCCGACCTAGAACACCTTAATGTCTCTCCCCTAGAGGCGAGATCTAGGAAGCGACGAGGAGGAAGAAGACCATGCGCCATCACGAACTGTCCGATCCTAAGCATAGACCGTCCGGAGCGACGCAGGTAAGGAGTCGCTCCTGCGCCGAGGTCGCGGATTGTCCGGCCTAGGGCCGTAGACCGTCCGCACCGTCGAGCGGTACACCACCAGTGATTGGCGTCCAAGTTGACGCTAACACACTTTTTGGTGACTCCGCTGAGGAGGAAGGTTGCAGATCTACAAAATCTGGCTTATATGGTCAATTCTAAAGATCTCAACGGTGTTTCTCCAAACAGCGACACAATGCTACTAATTTGTCGACCGCTGAGCATAAGAAATTATAAGATGACATGAAGAAGCTGGACGAAGAGATCCAGCGACACAAGATCAGGTGCTCAAGGTGACGGAGAAGTGGTACCTCTCGCACTTCAGGAAAGATCGCCACCAGAAGGTCGTCCAAGAGAGGGAAATAAACGTCGATTACATGTCAGTCATGCAGCAGTAGCTCCCCACGGTATGTGATGCCAAGTTAGACAATGATATTCAATCTATTTAAATTTCTTTTGATAATCGGATTAAAAGTATCACAGAGGATATAGAGAAGATGGCACATGCATTAGAAAAAACTCGCATGTCTAATTTTTATCACATGAATTGGGAACCGAAACAATTGCACCAAACACATCGGTAATAAATGGGTTTTCCCAACCATATTCTGGTATGCCGGTGGACTCATATACAGGATGATCGTCATCGCCATCTTCACTAAACGGTAGGTCAACTCTGAGCACGACCGGGCCATCCAGCCCTCCGTCAGATGATCCAACACCCTACGCCGGACAGTCCGGAGTCACACATAGCCCATCACATGGGTCGCGTCGTTGCCCGGTGCGACCGGACAGTCCGAGAATAGCACCGGACCATCCGGTCCGCTCGTAGACCGTCCGGAGCACTAGAATCCACTTGTTATCGGCTTAGTATAGAAGGCCAGTATAAAGATAGTCAGCCACCTAAGCCCTAGGAGCCGAAAAGGTTACACGTCGCTGAGTTTGTTTGGCCTGCTAAGCTCAAATCTTATGCTCGCTCTCACCTGCACTCAGCACAAAAGAAAAAAAGCTAAGTTCACATTTAATGTTGCTAAGTGTGATAAAATATTTGATGAGTTACTTAAGCATGGTAACATTAAATTGTCGCATACAAATCCTCCGGTTGAAGAATTAAAAGGGCACGTGTATTGTAAATGGCATGGCTCCTTTCTTCATAACACCAATGATTGTGTTGTATTCCGTTGGCAAATACAATCAGCTATAAATGAAGGTCGGTTGAGATTTCAAGAGGTGAAGATTGATAGGGCATCGATCCCTATCACCACATTAGTGCCGACGAGCAAAAAATCTTGGTTCGGCCCTGGGCAATCGATAAAGGCAAATGTAAAAATATCATCATGGGTGATCCTCACATGCCAAATATGACACAATGAGTGGTTACTCGAAAAGCTCTGGACAAAAGAAAGACCAGAGGCACCGGGGACAAGCACGATTAGACACCCGATCACGGTCACCTGTCCTGTGTACGCTGGATGGTCCAGGCACTAAGGTTGGACAATATGGGATACGCGCTAACAGCCTAGCTATGAAGGTCGGACAATCTGCACACGACCAGAAGCAACAACGAGCCTCAGACCGTCAGACCACAACATCCTAAAACAAGTACTAGGAAGAAAAACACTTTCAAGATGTCTGGCCAGCTCCGCAAAGTTGGCCCTACTTTTGATCATCTGCTTGCTAAATATATGAAGAAGAAGGTCGTTCCACACAACCGACTAATAAAATAAATAAAGTCAAAAAGTGATCTCTGCGAAAGCAAAGGCCGACTAAACCACCCAAAAAGTGGTGCAACCAAGATCGTCTGGTCATCTTCCTTTAGGGATGTCATGGTGCTTTCCAGTCCATTCATCGCTGATGTGTTGTCCTATGGGGTAGTACGATGACGAATCTGTATTACTGGCCCAATTCGTTTACTTATTCGGGCTTGGGGCGCCATAAGTTTTTGTCTATTTACATGTTGATCAGGCAAACATGGCTGAAGAGGATGCAATCTGAAACGACATCTGTGCATCAAAGTTCTATCAAATATTTATATTATCTGATCATAAGAGCCGATGACTTGCATCGATCTAAGTCCTTACTTCGGGAACAAATAACTCAGGAGATCTATTTTTTCCGAAGTGCGCTGGGGGGCATATGTTGAACACCAAAAGTGACGTATAGTCCAGCCCTAAGGCCTAGATTGTCCGTGCCCTCGCGATCAATTAACTCGGGCGATTATCCTCATCTCGTGCATGATTGTCCATCTAATCATGTGGGATTTGTTAGCTATCGCCTAGGAATGGGTCCAAACCTCCCCCTATATATATGAAGGGATATGGCTGATTGAGATCCCTCGAACACATTCCAATCGAACCAATTACTTTCTTTATCATTCCTGCCCTAGGAGTAGATGTAGCATAGTCTAGTTGTAGTTTTCTATATTCCCATGCATTGTAACAGTGCATTGTAATGGAAGAAGCTATCGATATTTATGTCGGCGTTTCGAGACCGGGGGGTCCCTCAGGCCGACGAGTGAGTGTCGCCGCGTGCCCCAGCCCAGATGGGTCGAGCGCGAGGGCGAGCGCGAAGGGGGGAGAAGCGAGGCGGCCGGAGGCCGGCGTGAGAGAGGTGGGAATCCCGCAGCCTTCGTGTTCGTCCCGCGCCCAGGTCGGGTGCGCTTGCAGTAGGGGGTTACAAGCGTCCACGCGGGAGAGCGAAGCGAGCGGCCCCAAGAGAGCGCCTGTCTCGTCCTCGTCCCCGCGCGGCCAACCTTCTCTAAGAGGGCCCTGGTCCTTCCTTTTATAGGCGTAAGGAGAGGATCCAGGTGTACAATGGGGTGTAGCAGAGTGCTACGTGTCTAGCGGGGGAGAGCTAGCGCCCTAAGTACATGCCGTCGTGGCAGCCGGAGAGATTTTGGCACCCAGCTGGTGTGATGTCGTGGCCGTCGGAGGAGCGATGGAGCCTGGCGGAGGGACAGCTGTCGGAGCGGTTGGGTCCTTGCTGACGTCCTCTTGCTTCCGTAAGGGGGCTGGGGGCCGCCGTCGTCACAGAGCATGCGGGGCGCCATCATTGCCTATCTGGCGGAGCTAGCCAGATGGGACGTCGGTCTGGTTCCCTGCGGCCCGAGTTAGCTCGGGGTAGGGTGATGATGGCGCCTCCTGTTGACGTGGCTGGCCTGCGCCCTAGGTTGGGCGATGTGGAGGCTCCTCCGAAGCCAATGTCGAGTCTGTCTTCCGTGGCCGAGGCCGAGTCCGAGCCCCTGGGCCGGGCGAGGCGGAGGTCGTCGGCTGAGGCCAGGGCGGAGTCCGAGCCCTGGGGTCGGTCGAAGCGGAGTTCGTCGTCTTCTGGGGCTGAGCCCGAGTCCGAGCCCTGGGTCGGGCGGAGCGGAGTTCGCCGTCTTCCGGGGCTTAGCCCGAGTCCGAGCCTTGGGGTCGAGCGGAGCGGAGTTCGCCGTCTTCCGGGACTTAGCCCGAGTCCGAGCCCTAGGGTCGGGCGGAGCGGAGTTCGCCGTCTTCCGGGACTTAGCCCAAGTCCGAGCCCTGGGTCGGGCGGAGCGGAGTTCGCCGTCTTCCGAGACTTAGCCCGAGTCCGAGCCCTGGGTCGGGCAGAGCGGAGTTCGCCGTCTTCCGGGACTTAGCCCGAGTCCGAGCCCTGGGTCAGGCGGAGCGGAGCTTCCTATGGTGCCTTTGGCAGGGCCTGACTGCTTGTCAGTCTCACTCTGTCAAGTGGCACTGCAGTCGGAGTGGAGCAGGCGGCGCTGTTCTTCTGTTAGGCCGGTCAGTGGAGCGGCAAAGTGATGGCGGTCACTTCGGCTCTGCCGGGGGGCGCGCGTCAGGATAAAGGTGTCAGGCCACCTTTGCGTTAAATGCTCCTGCGATTTGGTCGGTCGGTGTGGCGATTTAGTCAGGGTTGCTTCTTAGCGAAGGCAGGGCCTCGGGCGAGCCGGAAATATGTTCGCCGTCGGAGGGGGGACTCGGGCGAGACGGAAATCCTCCGGGGTCGGCTGCCCTTGTCCGAGGCTAGGCTCGGGCGAGGCGTGATCAAGTCGCTCGAATGGACCGATCCCTGACTTAATCGCACCCATCAGGCCTTAGCAGCTTTATGCTGATGGGGGTTACCAGCTGAGAATTAGGAGTCTTGTGGGTACCCCTAATTATGGTCCCCGACAGTAGCCCCCGAGCCTCGAAGGGAGTGCTAGCAGTCGCTTGGAGGCTTTCGTCGCACTTTTTTTTGCAAGGGGACCAGCCTTTCTCGGTTGCATTTTGTTCCGGTGGGTGCGCGCGAGCGCACCCGCTGGGTGTAGCCCCCGAGGCCTCGGAGGAGTGGTTTCACTCCTTCGAGGTCTTAATGCCTCGCGCAATGCTTCGGCTGGTCTGGTTGTTCCCTCATGCGAGCTGGCTGTAGCCCGGGTGTACGGTCGGGTCCCAAGTTCTCGGGCTGGTATGTTGACGCTGTCAACGGTTCGGCCGGGGCCGGGTTTGCGAGAGCAGCCCCCGAGCCTCTGCACAGGGCGAGAGGACGATCAGGGACAGACTCGGCTTTTTTACATATGCCCCTGCGTCGCCTTTCCGCAAGGAGGAGGGGGGGAAAGCGCCATGTTGCCCTCGATGGGCGCCGAACATGGTGTCTCCGGTGAGCTACAAGCGGGTAATCCGAGTGGACGTCCGTGCCCCGTTCGTTAGGGGTCGGCTAGGGGCCCAGAGGCACGCCCAAAAGTACCTGCGGGTGATCTGCCGGACCCGGTCCCCTGGCGACGGGGTCCGAGGGCTCGATGCCTCCCTCCGATGGGATTCTGTTACAAGATCGCTCCCGCTGGTCTCGGAAATGTCCTAGGGTACCTCGGCAGCGCAGCCCGAGCCTTGGTTATGTATCGAACGTACCCATGGTCATCCCTCGCTCGGCGTCTGAGGCGGCTGTGAACCCTTCGGGGGCCAGCCTTCGAACCCCTGATCAGTAATGGGCACGGAGCCCGAGTAGCCTGAGGCGGCCGTGGAACCCTTCGGGGGGCCGGCCTTCGAACCTCTGACCAGTAGTGGGTGTAGGGCCCACGCGATCTGAGGCGGCTGTCGAACCCTTCGGGGGGCCAGCCTTCGAACCTCTGATCAGTAGGGAGGCTCGGAGCCTGGTTCCTTCACGGGGAAGGATCCTTTCCGGGGTATCCCCCTTTCCCGGTCCCTGTTGCAAGAGAGAGAGAGAAAGAGGAAAAAAGGAAAAGGATACGAAATTGAACGACGCGGCGTACCTTTACTGACGCGGTCATTATGGCGAAGGCGAAGCGTCGCCCGCTTCTCCTGCCAGAGGCGCCGCCTGTCCCGCCGTGGAGTTAATGCGACGGGGCGAGTGGTTGGCGGGGCGGCCGTTGCGCGTGCGCGAGCCGTTCGAGGAACGGATCATGGGCGCGTTGTCTTCACGCCGTGAGAGGGGGTTCTCTCGCTGCCCCCGGATGGGACGTGAGCTTGGTTGACGACGTGACCGCTGCTCCCGCCCGCCTACCACCGTCATTACTGTCGACCCATTTTTGGCCGCATTGACCGCCGCGCCATGCTGGTGTTGCTGGGTCGTGTGCTGGGTCGCCTCGAGTCGCGGTATTGGTTCCGCAATCGAGGAGGCGCGGTGGTGGCGCAAGTGGTGGTGCAGTTTCATGCATGAAGCATCCGGCGCGCCGGTTGCGTGACGCGTGGGCCTGGGCCTCCATGCTGGGCGTGTCGGGAGTCGGAGAAGCGCGTCCACTTGGCGCGATTGCATGCCGCCTGCATGGCCGCCCGCCCCTTTTGCCCGCTGGTCTGGGCAAAAGTGGAGGGTCACTTGTAATCGCTGGGCGGTCGTGCGCACCGCGCGAGGCGGTTTGGCTTCTTCTGCTCTGAGTCGGTTTGCATGACGTGTGGGACCCAGCCCCCGCGCCGCAGGGGAGGTCCTTGGAGCGTGTCGGAGAAGACTCAGCCCGTGACGGCTGGGGACGCAAGTAGGGATAGTCGCCTTTAAAAGGAGGGTGACCCCCTTGGAAGTAGACCATGTCTTCGCGCTCCCTTATGCGTCGTGTCTTTCCACCTTCCAAGCCCCCGGATGGGGGATACCCACCGTCTTTCCGCCTCATCATTGGAGGAACGCAACTCCGTGGGAGTTGGTACCTTTCAGCCATCGTTCGGCTTCAAGGATTTTCATCAGCTAGCCCGGCTGTACCCCCCCCCCCCCCCCCCGCCGGCGGTCACCCAAGACGGTGACCACCAGCCCCTGGGTGGGGAGAAGCAAGCCGGGCTGCGATTTTGGTCCCACCCTCAGCTTCAAGGATGTTCATCATCCTCGCTGGGGTGGAGGCCGGGCTGAGCCGGAGCTCTACCTCCCGCGCGGGTTCGTGGGTCATCCTCTCCTGCGGCGTTCGAGGGAGAGGGCGCTCACTGGCCCTGTGGGCAGCCCGGACTTCGACAACGCGGGGCTGGTCGATGGCGGGCGTCGTCACCCCCAGCGTGTCGAGCTCGTCGGCTTGGCTCCCGGTGGCCCCTCCTGTCGGAAGGCGGCTGCCGCGCCGTGTGCACGGGAGGACCGCCCAAGATGCCGCACGCTGCTAGGGCGGCGTTCGTGTTCTGGGGTGGTCCTGCCTTTGCACCGGTACAGCGACTCCACGCGGAGGTCGGTGCCCCACTCGTCCGGGAGGATTTGAGTGGGGATCTGCCGGAGGGCTGATGGCCCCTGCCGTCGGTGCCGAGGCGGAGGCGGCTCGAGAAGTCCCCGTCGCCGATAGGATCACCGCCACCATCCGCGCTTCGGGCCTCCGGCTCTTTGTACTTGTCCTTGCCCCTCGAGCGTCGGCGTGGGCGAGGGCAAGATTGCAGCAGTGCCCACCCTGAGGCCTGCGCTGCTGCAGTCCGGCCACCCAGAGCGGGGGTCATTGTCGCCGCAATCAGAGCGAGCGGCGGCGAGCCGCCCGTCAGTCTTCTGTTGCTCCGCAGGCCCTCCCCCATCGAGTGGGGTTGTTCGTACCTGCGGAGGGGGAACCGGAGTTCCGTTTGTAATGGCACTTTGAATGCCAGTGTTTTTTGTTCATTGTGGCTGTCGAGGCCTGAACATGTATGTAATTTTGGCACGGAGCCGTGTTTTTTTCCTCATTTTTGAGCACTAAGACTCGCCTGTTGGTTGTCTGAACCGCTTCACCAAGCGTGAGTCGCCCCGTGTCAAGGTGACGAGTGAGGTATCCGTATCCCGGAGGCGTAGGAATCCCTCGGCTCGGTCGGCCTTGTTGTCTGAGGCTTCTCTAGCTTAGTTAAAGGGACCCCTTGGCCGCTCTTCGATGAGCCGAGGCTAGGGGTAGCGATATCAGCATGAACAGGGGCGGAGTTGGCTCGAAAATGAAACCTGGTTGGCCGGAGCCCAGCCGGGTTGTCCGTTAGTGGGACCGACGCCGGAGTTGACCAGCCGAGGCCTCGGGTCGGGCTGGCGCCCTTGGAAGATGGTTGGCTGAGGCCCTGGGGCGACCGACCGAGCCGCCTGCTCGGGCCGGATTCCCGGAGAAGGCCCTGGCAGCTTTGCCCGGGCGTGGCGATGACGTCGTCCCTTAGAGCGGAGATCCTTGGACCGCGTCGCCGTCCGAGGCTAGGTCGGACCTCGCCGAAGGTGTCGTCGATGCCGAGGGTGCTGCTGCCCCCTTCCAGCGTCAAGACCCGAGCCTGCAGGATCAGATTGTCTTGTAGCGTGTGCCTTCTACGGCCGCCGAAGCCAGAACACACACCCTCGCTGCGTTGTAAAGCTGCGTCTCTTTTCCTCTTGTTTCGAGTATCTAGACTTTTTTGTCGGTAACAGGGATGTTTGTGCGAGTAAGAGTTGCTTCTCGCGGAAGGTGATGAGTGAGGTATCCGTATCCCGGAGGCGTAGGAGTCCCTCGGCTCGGTCGGCCTTGCCGCTTACGCGCACTTTTACCCGTCCATGAGGCTCTGTCACCGACTCAGTCGAGATGGCTCGAAGGGTCGCTTCAGCAGAAGAACTTCCGAACGTGAAGACTTGTCCGGTCCGTGGAATCACTTATCCGATCAGGAGTTACTTATCGCAGAAGGTGATGAGTGAGGTATCCGTATCCCGGAGGCGTAGGAGTCCCTCGGCTCGGTCAGCCTTGGCTGCTTACGTGTACTCCGTCGTTTTCAGGATCCACTTTTCGATGTAGTCAAAAAGCACGAAAGATGTTCTGGTAGAAGAGATCTTTTTTCGAGGAAAATTTCGACGCAGAGGGGGTTGCCCCCCTTTTAGCCCCCGAGGGAGGGTCGGGCTTTGCCGAGGCGAGGCCGACCCTTCCTTGATGACTAAATTTTGCGTGGGTGCGAGGTATATGGACAACTTGAAAACATCTTAAGGGTAGAAGCGACGTAGCTGTTGGATGTTCCAAGCGTTGCCGTAGACCTCGCCTTGACTGTTGGCCAGCTTGTACGTTCCGGGCTTCAGAACCTTGGCGATGACGAATGGTCCCTCCCAGGGGGGCGTGAGCTTGTGCCTCCCTCGGGCGTCTTGTCGTAGCCAAAGCACCAGGTCGCCCACCTGGAGGTCTCGGGACCGGACTCCTCGGGCGTGGTAGCGTCGCAGGGACTGCTGGTATCACGCCGAGTGTAGTAAGGCCTTGTCCCGAGCCTCTTCCAGCTGGTCCAGCGAGTCTTCTCGGCTAGCTTGGTTGCTTTGATCGCTGTAGGCCCTCGTCCTCGGGGAGCCGTATTCCAAGTCTGTGGGCAAGACGGCCTCGACCCCGTAGACTAGGAAGAACGGCGTGAAACCCGTGGCTTGGCTCGGCGTTGTCCTCAGGCTCCAGACCACCGAGGGGAGTTCCTTCATCCATCGCTTGCCGAACTTGTTGAGGTCGTTGTAAATCCGAGGCTTGAGCCCTTGTAGAATCATGTCGTTGGCACACTCTAGTTGCCCATTTGACATGGGATGAGCCACGGCGGCCAAGTCCACCCGGATGTGGTGATCCTTGTAGAAGTCCAAGAACTTTCTGCCGGTGAACTGGGTGCCGTTGTCGGTGATGATGGAGTTCGGGACCCCGAAGCGATGGATGATGTTGGTGAAGAACGCCACCGCCTACTCGGACCTGATGCTGTTCAGAGGTCGGACCTCGATCCACTTTGAGAATTTGTCAACGGCGACCAGCAGGTGAGTGTAGCCCCCGGGCGCCTTCTGCAAGGGGCCGACGAGGTCCAGACCCCACACAGCAAAGGGCTAGGTGATGGGTATCGTCTGCAGAGCCTGAGTGGGCAGGTGGGTCTGCTTCGCATAGAATTGGCACCCTTCATAGGTGCGGACAATTCTAGTGGCGTCGGCCACCGCCGTCGGCCAGTAGAAGCCCTGTCGGAAGGCATTCCCGACAAGGGCTCGAGGCGCTGCGTGATGGCCGCAAGCCCCCGAGTGTATCTCCCGCAGGAGTTCCTGACCTTCGGTGACGGTGATGCATCGCTGGAGGATGCCTGAGGGGCTGCGGTGGTAGAGCTCCTTCTCATCGCCCAGCAAGACGAACGACTTGGCGCGCCGCACCACCCGCCGAGCCTCGGCTCAGTCGAGGGGTAGCTCTCCTTGGTGGAGATATTGCAGGTACAGGGCCTGCCAGTTTCGATCAGGCGTGGCCCCGCTTCGCTCCTCCTCGATGCGCAGTGCCTCACCCTCGAAGGCCGAGGGTACCTCGGGCTGAACCGAGGGCGCCTCGGGCCGAGCTGAGGGTGCCTCGGGCTGCGCCGAGGGTACCTCGGGCTGGACCGAGGGTACCTCGGACTGAGCCGAGGGCGCCTCGGGCTCGGGCGTGTCGTCGATCTTGACAGAGGGTTGATGTAGATCCCGGGAGAAGACGTCCGGGGGAACCGTTGTTCGCCCCGAGGCTATTTTAGCCAGCTCGTCCGCAGTCTCGTTGTAGCGCCGAGCGATGTGGTTAAGCTCGAGCCCGTAGAACTTGTCTTCCAGGCGTCGAACTTCATCGCAGTAGGCCTCCATCTTCGGGTCGCGGCAGTGGGAGTTCTTCATGACTTGGTCGATGACGAGCTGCGAGTCACCGCGGGCATCGAGGCGCCGGACCCCTAGCTCGATGGCGATCCGCAACCCGTTGACCAGAGCCTCATACTCAGCCACATTGTTGGACGCCGGGAAATGGAGGCGTAGCACATAGCGTAGGTGTTTCCCGAGGGGCGAGATGAAGAGTAGGCCCGCGCCGGCTCCCGTCTTCATCAGCGACCCGTCGAAAAACATGGTCCAGAGCTCCGGTTGGATCAGAGCCGTCGGTAGCTGGGTGTCGACCCATTCGGCTACGAAGTCCGCCAAGACCTGGGACTTGATGGCCTTCCGAGGGGCGAACGAGATTGTCTCGCCCATGATTTCCATCGCCCACTTTGCAATCCTGCCCGAGGCCTCTCGGCACTGGATGATCTCCCCCAGGGGGAAGGATGACACCACAGTTACCGGATGAGACTTGAAGTAGTGTCGCAACTTCCGTCGTGTCAGGATCACTGCATACAGCAGCTTCTGAACTTGTGGGTAGCGGATCTTGGTTTCAGACAGTACCTCGCTGACGAAGTAAACTGGCCTCTGAACGGGCAATGTATGCCCCTCTTCTTGCCTCTCGACCACAATCGCGGCGCTAACCACCTGAGTGGTTGCAGCGACGTAGACCAAGAGGGCTTCTCCGGCAGCTGGAGGCACCAAGATAGGCGCCTTTGTGAGGAGCGCCTTCAAGTTCCCGAGAGCTTCCTCGGCCTCGGGGGTCCAAGTGAAGCACTCGGCCTTCCTTAAGAGGCGGTACAGAGGTAGACCTTTTTCGCCGAGGCGTGAGATGAAACGGCTCAGAGCCGCGAGACATCCCATGACCCTCTGTACGCCCTTTAAGTCCTTGATGGGCCCCATGCTGGTGATGGCTGCGATCTTCTCCGGGTTGGCTTCGATGCCCCGCTCGGAGACGATGAACCCCAAGAGCATGCCTCGGGGCACCCCGAAGACACACTTCTCGGGATTGAGCTTGACGCCTTTCGCCTTGAGGCATCGGAATGTCACTTCAAGGTCGGAAAGGAGGTCGGAAGCTTTCCTCGTCTTGACTACGATGTCATCGACGTAGCCCTCGACCGTGCGACCGATGTGTTCGCCGAACACATGGTTCATGCACCGCTGGTACGTCGCGCCTGCATTCCTCAAGCCGAACGACATGGTGACATAGCAGTACATGCTAAAGGGCATGATGAAAGAAGTTGCGAGCTGGTCGGACTCTTTCATCCTGATTTGATGATACCCTGAGTAGGCATCAAGGAAGGACAGGGTTTCGCACCCAGCGGTGGATCCACGATTTGATCGATGCGAGGCAGAGGGTAGGGAACCTTCGGACATGCTTTGTTGAGACCAGTGTAGTCTACACACATTCGCCATTTCCCCCTTTCTTTCTCACAAGCACAGGGTTGGCAAGCCATTCGGGATGGAATACCTCTTTGATGAACCCTGCCGCCATCAGCTTGTGGATCTCCTCGCCTATCGCTCTGCGCTTCTCCTCATCGAATCGGCGCAGAGGCTGCTTGATGGGTCGGGCTCCGGCCCGAATATCCAGCGAGTGCTCAGCGACATCCCTCGGTATGCCGGGCATGTCCGAGGGACTCCACGCGAAAACGTCGGCGTTTGCGCGGAGAAAGTCGACGAGCACTGCTTCCTATTTGGGGTCGAGCCCGGAGCCGATCCGGATCTGCTTGGAGGTGTCGCCGCTGGAGTCGAGGGGGACGGCCTTAACCGTCTCCACTGGCTCGAAGTTGCCGGCATGACGTTTCACGTCCGACACCTCCTTTGAGAGGTTTTCCAAGTCGGCGATGAGGGCCTCGGACTCGGCGAGGGCCTCGGTGTACTCCACGCACTCCACGTCGCATTCGAACGCGTGTTTGTACGTGGGGCCGACGGTGATGACCCCATTGGGGCCCGGCATCTTGAGCTTCAGGTAGGTGTAGTTGGGGACGGCCATGAACTTCGCGTAGCATGGCCTTCCCAGTACCGCGTGGTAGGTTCCTCGGAACCCGACCACCTCGAATGTCAGGGTCTCCCTTCGGAAGTTGGAGGGCGTTCCGAAGCAGACGGGAAGGTCGAGTCGTCCGAGGGGCTGGACGCGCTTCCCGGGTATGATCCCGTGGAAGGGCGCAGCGCCTGCTCGAACGGAGGACAGATCGACGCGCAGGAGCCCGAGGGTCTCGGCGTAGATGATGTTGAGGTTGCTGCCTCCGTCCATAAGGACCTTGGTGAGCCTGACATCGCCGATGACGGGGTCGACGACGAGCAGGTATTTCCTCGGGCTCGGCACGTGGTCGGGGTGGTCGGCTTGGTTGAAGGTGACGGGCTTGTCGGACCAGTCTAGGTAGACTGGCGCCGCCACCTTCACCGAGCAGACCTCCCGGTGCTCTTGCTTGCGATGCCGAGCCGAGGGATTCGCCGCATGCCCACCGTAGATCATAAAGCAGTCGCGGACCTCGGGGAACTCTCCTGCTTGGTGATCTTCCTTCTTGTCGTCGTCGCGGGCCCTGCCACCCTCCGCGGGTGGCCCGGCCCTGTGGAAGTGGCGCCGAAGCATGACGCACTCCTCAAGGGTGTGCTTGACGGGCCCCTGATGATAGGGGCACGGCTCCTTGAGCATCTTGTCGAAGAGGTTGGCACCTCCGGGGGGCTTCCGAGGGTTCTTGTACTCGGCGGCGGCGACAAGGTCCGCGTCGGCGGCATCGCGTTTTGCTTGCGACTTCTTCTTGCCTTTCTTCTTGGCGCCGCGCTGAGTAGACGCCTCGGGAGCATCTTCCGATGGGCGGCCCTGGGGCTGCTTGTCCTTTCGGAAGATAGCCTCGACTGCCTCCTGGCCGGAGGCAAACTTGGTGGCGATGTCCATCAGCTCGCTCGCCCTGGTGGGGGTCTTGCGACCCAACTTGCTCACCAGGTCGCGACAGGTGGTGCCGGCGAGGAACGCGCCGATGACATCCGAGTTGGTGATGTTGGGCAGCTCGGTGCGCTGCTTCGAGAATCGCCGGATGTAGTCCCGGAGGGACTCTCCCGGCTGCTGCCGGCAGCTTCGGAGGTCCCAGGAATTCCCGGGGCGCACGTACGTGCCCTGGAAATTGCCGGCGAAAGCTTGTACTAGGTCGTCCCAGTTGGAGATCTGCCCCGGAGGCAGGTGCTCCAACCAGGCGCGAGCGGTGTCAGAGAGGAACAGGGGGAGGTTGCGGATGATGAGGTTGTCGTCGTCCGTTCCACCCAGTTGGCAGGCCAGACGGTAGTCCGCGAGCCACAGTTCCGGTCTCGTCTCCCCCGAGTACTTTGCGATAGTAGTCGGGGGTCGGAACTGGGCCGGGAACGGTGCCCGTCGAATGGCCCGGCTGAAGGCCTGCGGGCCGGGTGGCTCTGGCGAGGGACTTCGATCCTCCCCGCTGTCATAGCGCCCCCCACGCCTGGGGTGGTAGCCTCGGCGCACCCTCTCGTCGAGGTGGGCCCGACGGTCGCGATGATGGTGCTCGTTGCCGAGGCAGCCCGGGGCTGCAGGCGCGGTGTTGCGCGTGCGCCCGGTGTAGATCGAGGCTTCCCGCATGAATCGGGAAGTCGCGGCATGAGGTTCCGAGGGGTATCCCTGCCTTCGGGAGGCAGAGCTCTCGGCCCGTCGGACCACGGCGCCTTCCAGGAGATTCTTGAGCTCCCCTGGATTCGCCGACCCTCGGTGGTGGATGGCTCCGGCATCGCGCGGAGAAGCATCGCTGCTGCGGCCAGGTTCTGGCCGACCCTACTAGATGCGGGTGGCGGCCTGACCCTGGCATCGTCGGCGACGCGGTGCTGGAAACCCTGGGGCAGATGTCGTATTTCTCCGGCCGGGGGTTGGCCCGCCCATGCCTGCCCGACGTCCCGGCGGATCGGCTCAAGCGCTCCTGCTCCCTTGTCGAGCCTGGCCTGCACCCCGCGGATTTGCTCGAGCTGTGGGTCGTGACCCCCCGCCGGAACGGGGACCACAGCTAGCTCCCATGGGATGTCAACGCAGGGCACCGGCCTAGGGAGATCACCGTCCTCCGGCATGCCGAGATGATTGCCTTCGGAGGGACCCCCTAGATCGACGTGGAAACATTCGCGGCTTGGGCCGCAGTCCTCGTCGTCGAGGCTGCGGCTACCGTCGGAACAGTCGGAGAGGCAGTAGTCACATGCGGTCATGAAGTCCCGCATGGCACTGGGGTTGCCAAGTCCAGAGAAATCCCAACAGATGCTGGGCTCGTCGTCTTCCTCGGACCCAGAGGGCCCGTAGGTCGAGACGTCCGTCAGCTGGTCCCAAGGCGACCGCATGCGAAACCCCAGAGGGTTTGGACTCGCCTCCACGGGAGCGTCCGCCAGAGCGAGGTCGCTAGGCGGGTTGAGGCTGAATCCAAATGACGTAGGATGGGAATCGGTCGGTACCTCTTGGTCGACGAGCGGCGATGAAGTCGCGTTGGGGACTGACTGCACCGTCGTCTCAGGTACGAGGGTGACATCCAGCAAGCTCTCCGCGAGCGCGCTGGCGTCGTCCGCTTGCTCGGGATTGGCGTGTCGCGGGGAGACGGCACTCGTCTTCGTCTCAGGCGCGAGGTCGATACCCGGTGCGCCCCTCGTTGGGGTGCCGGTGCTGTCGGCTCGCTCGACAGCCAACGAGGCGCTGCCTCCTGCTTGGCCTTGGCTGCCCCGCCTTCCCCTCCGTCAGCGGTGAAGAAAGCAGGACAAGCTCGGAGGTTGTTCTTCCACCACGCGGGGAAGACGTCGTCGATTCCGCCGCCGGCGGGCGGGCTGTCGGCCGCCATTGTCGTTGTCGCGCGGCGGTGGAAGGAGTATCATGTCGTAGCTGCCATCGAAGGACATGAACTCAAGACTCCCGAAACGGAGCACCGTCCCGGGTCGGAGAGGTTGCTGGAGACTGCCCATCTGGAGCTTGACGGGAAGCTGTTCGTCAACACGCAGCAGGCCCCTACCTGGCGCGCCAACTGTCGGCGTTTCGAGACCGGGGGGTCCCTCGGGCCGACGAGTGAGTGTCGCCGCATGCCCCAGCCCAGATGGGTCGAGCGCGAGGGCAAGCGCGAAGGGGGGAGAAGCGAGGCGGCCGGAGGCCGGCGTGAGAGAGGTGGGAATCCCGCGGCCTTCGTGTTCGTCCTGCGCCCAGGTCGGGTGCGCTTGCAGTAGGGGGTTACAAGCGTCCACGCGGGAGAGGGAAGCGAGCGGCCCCAAGAGAGCGCCTGTCTCGTCCTCGTCCCCGTGCGGCCAACCTTCTCTAAGAGGGCCCTGGTCCTTCCTTTTATAGGCGTAAGGAGAGGATCCAGGTGTACAACGGGGTGTAGCAGAGTGCTACGTGTCTAGCGGGGGAGAGCTAGCGCCCTAAGTACATGCCGTCGTGGCAGCCGGAGAGATTTTGGCACCCAGCTGGTGTGATGTCGTGGCCGTCGGAGGAGCGATGGAGCCTGGCGGAGGGACAGTTGTCGGAGCGGTTGGGTCCTTGCTGACGTTCTCTTGCTTCCGTAAGGGGGCTGGGGGCCGCCGTCATCACAGAGCATGCGGGGCGCCATCATTGCCTATCTGGCGGAGCTAGCCAGATGGGACGCCGGTCTGGTTCCCTGCGGCCCGAATCAGCTCGGGGTAGGGTGATGATGGCGCCTCCTGTTGACGTGGCTGGCCTGCGCCCTAGGTTGGGCGATGTGGAGGCTCCTCCGAAGCTGAGGTCGAGTCTGTCTTCCGTGGACGTGGCCGAGTCCGAGCCCCTGGGTCGGGCGAGGCGGAGGTCGTCGGCTGAGGCCAGGGCGGAGTCCGAGCCCTGGGGTCGGTCGAAGCGGAGTTCGTCGTCTTCTGGGGCTAAGCCCGAGTCCGAGCCCTGGGTCGGGTGGAGCGGAGTTCGCCGTCTTCCGGGGCTTAGCCCGAGTCCGAGCCCTGGGGTCGGGCGGAGCGGAGTTCGCCGTCTTCCGAGACTTAGCCCGAGTCCGAGCCCTAGGGTCGGGCGGAGCGGAGTTCGCCGTCTTCCGGGACTTAGCCCGAGTCCGAGCCCTGGGGTCGGGCGGAGCGGAGTTCGCCGTATTCCGGGACTTAGCCCGAGTCCAAGCCCTGGGTCGGGCGGAGCGGAGTTCGCCGTCTTCCGGGACTTAGCCTGAGTCCGAGCCCTGGGTCAGGCGGAGTGGAGTTCACCGTCTTCCGGGACTTAGCCCGAGTCCGAGCCCTGGGTCGGGCGGAGCGGAGCTTCCTATGGTGCCTTTGGCAGGGCCTGACTGCTTGTCAGTCTCACTCTGTCAAGTGGCACTACAGTCGGAGTGGAGCAGGCGGCGCAGTTCTTCTGTCAGGCCGGTCAGTGGAGCGGCGAAGTGACGGCGGTCACTTCGGCTCTGCCGGGGGGCGCGCGTCAGGATAAAGGTGTCAGGCCACCTTTGCGTTAAATGCTCCTGCGATTTGGTCGGTCGGTGCGGCGATTTAGTCAGGGTTGCTTCTTAGCGAAGGCAGGGCCTCGGGCGAGCCGGAAATATGTTCGCCGTCGGAGGGGGGCCTCAGGCGAGACGGAAATCCTCCGGGGTCGGCTGCCCTTGTCCGAGGCTAGGCTCGGGCGAGGCGTGATCAAGTCGCTCGAATGGACCGATCCCTGACTTAATCGCACCCATCAGGCCTTAGCAGCTTTATGCTAATGGGGGTTACCAGCTGAGAATTAGGAGTCTTGAGGGTACCCCTAATTATGGTCCCCGACAATTTATGAAAAAAACAAGAATAGAAATGCTATATAACTATTTATATGTTTCATTCTTCTATAAAATTTTAAAGCTACAACTTTATTTTAGAACGATCATTACATACATAATATAAGTTAATGCCCATGTGTTGTTGCTTCAGCTCGTGCATCCTCATGCTCTTCATCTTGATCTGAATTAGTATTTGGTACAAGCCTAGTAGTAAACTCATTAACATTATCCTCAAGAACATCATTCATTTTCCTCTCTATTAGATCTTTGCTCTTATTCTCTCTTTTTGCCTTAGTCTTGAATTAAATTTACAAAAACAAGATCTCTCATTCGGTCATGCGGTAGTTTGTTTCTTTTCTTTGTGGGAACCAATGTGTAGGTGCTAAATATTAAAGAACAATCACAAAGAAAAGAATGAATAATTAGAACATATAACAACATTTGTGTTACCTACTCAAAATCAGACCAATTCCGCTCACGAGATAAGGAGTTGCATGCTAAATTTAGGATTCTTGTTGCTAATAACCTCAAATTTGGTGTGATTGTGCCATGGTTCAGCCACCACTTTGTTGCGTGAAAAAGAACAATCATATAAAGAGTTTGGCAATGGTATAAAATTTAAAATTTCTTGTTGCTGATTACTACAATTGATTCACCTAGATTGATGTTCTTATTTCTTCTGTGTCTTACTGCAATGTCATGCCCAAATGACTCATGTTGTTCTTAATATACATTTAGCTCTTCAATCATATTATCTTGAGCTTCTTCTTCTTCAGCCATCTTAGTAATGCAATCAATTATAATAGCTCTAAATGAACCACCAAGCTCAATTTTTGAGTTGTTTGGGTAATAAAAATAGGGATTCAAATAGTATCGTACCAAGTGTAGTGGAGTTTTCAACTTGTTGTCCCACCTTATATCAATTATGTCCTAAGCAACTTTGAAGCTATTTTCATTATTGTCAAACCTCATAGCACTCTCTTTCTGTGTCTCGAGCATACATCCATGCAAGAACCCCATAACAGGATCATTACTATCCATTCTCATCATTCACATTAGCACATTAGCCAATGGATCAAATAAATCGATAGCTAGCCATGTCGACATTTTGAAAGGAAAATGTGCCTTTGGGCCATTTCTATAAAGTTTTGGTGATTAAGTGACCAACACATATTCTTTAAGTCCTAATGTGCCAAAGATTGCAAAAAGTGCAAATCATATAACAAGGTATGTTTCTAAACTTAGTATTTGGTTTTTGTATACTAATGAAGTTATCTAAGTGTTAGAAACAGAGAAAAGAAGAAAAGAAAAGGATTGCAAGTTCAGCTCAGTCTGGCACACCGGACAGTGTCCGGTGCGCCAGGCTGGACTCCCGTGAAAAGGCCGCTCTCGGGAAAAGTTCAGCGGCGTACGGCTATAATTCACCGGACTGTCCGGTGGTGCACCGGACTGTCCGGTGGGCCAACGGTCGCCAGCGCAACAGTCGGTCGTGCAATCCGCGGGCGACGCGTGGCCCGCGCCAACGGTCGGCAGGGGGCACCGGACTGTCCGGTGTGCACTGGACAGCGTCCGATGCGCCAACTGGCCCGGAGCTGCAACGGTCGTCTGGGCCAGAAAAGGAAGGAGATCGGCACCGGACCGTCTATAGTGACTGTCTGGTGGCGCACCGGACTGTCCGGTGCGCCACTCGACAAAAGGCAAGAATGGCCTTCCTTGTTGGCCTCCAACGGCTCCTAGCTGCCTTGGGGCTATAAAAGGAACCCCTAGGCGCATGGAGGAGCCACACAAGCATTCACTAAGCATTCTAAGACATCCAGACTCTGCTCCTGCGCATTCGCTTTGTTGTGTTAGAGATTTGAGCTCCATTCGAGTCGAGAACTCCCTGTGTGTCATTTAAGCTCAAGTCTTCACTTGTGTGCGTTGGTGTGCTGCGTTTTTGAGTCTTGTTTGCGTTGCTCTTCCCAATCTTACTCTTGTGCGTTCTTTGTGATCAATCTTGTAAGGGCGAGAGGCTCCAACTTATGGAGATTCCTCGCAAACGGGAAAAGGATATAAGAAAGAAAAGTCATGGTATTCAAGTTGATCATTGGATCACTTGAAAGGGGTTGAGTGCAACCCTCGTCCATTGGGACGCCACACCGTGGAAGTAGGCAAGTGTCACTTGGCCGAACCATGGGATAAAATCGCGTGTCTCTTGTGATTGCTCTCTCTTTGACTGTCTGTGTTCGCAAGAGCTCATCTCATTGACTTGATTAACTTGCACTAATATCTTTATAATCAAGGTTGTTGGAATTTAGTTTTGAATTTTATAGGATCACCTATTCACCCCCCTCTAGGTGCTCTCAATTGGTATCAGAGCCGTTCTCTTCACTTAAGGGACTAACCGCCCGAAGAGATGGATCCTAAGGGAAAGAGGATGGTGGTCAACGACAAGGAGAAGGAGTCCCTCTTCAACGAGCCAAGAGACGACAAGCCCACTGACTCTGGCTCGAGTCACAAGAAGGACGGGAAGAAGAAGAGGTGCATCAAGAAGATCATCTACTACGACAGTGATGCCTCGTCTTCTTCACCACACGACGACGACGATGACTCCTCGTCAAAGAAGAAATCGGTAAATCAAAACTATTCATTTGATTATTCTCGTATTCCATTTAATTCTAATGCTCACTTGCTATCAATTCCACTTGGGAAACCTGAAAGGGAATTAGGCTTACACCTTTTTCCTAATTGATTTTGGTGGTTGAATTGTCCAATACAAATAATTGGACTAACTAGTTTGCTCTAGTCTATAAGTTTTATAGGTGCCAAAGGTTCACCATAAGCCAATAAAAAGACGAAGAAAGGGTTCAAACAAAGCGAGCTAAAGACATCCCAAAAGGCACCCTGGTCTGGCGCACCGGACTGTCCGATGCACCACCGGACAGTGTCCGGTGCACCAGGGCACTCGACGCTGAACTTGCCACCTTCGGGAAAATGGGAGGCCGCTCCGCTATAATTCACCGGACTGTCCGGTGTGCCAGCGGAGCAACGGCTACTTCGCGCGCAACGGTCGACTGCAACACATTTTATGCGCGCCTGCGCGCGCAGAGGATAGAGCACGCGCAGTTGGTGCACCGGACAGTCTACAGGACATGTCCGGTGCACCACTGGACATCCCAGAGGCTCCACAAGTCAGAGCTCCAACGGTCGAACCCCAACGGCTGGCTGACGTGGCTGGCGCACCAGACTGTCCGGTGCGCCATGCGACAGCAGACTTCCAACGGCCACATTTTGGTGGTTGGGGCTATAAATACCCCAACCACCCCACATTCATTGGCATCCAAGTTTTCCACCTTCAACACATTACAAGATCTATAGCATTCAATTCTAGACACTCCAAAGAGATCAAATCCTCTCCCAAGTCCAAAGACAACTCCAATCAATAGTGACTAGTGAGAGAGTGATATTTGTGTTCATTTGAGCTCTTGCGCTTGGATTGCTTCTTTTCTTTCTCATTCTTTTTGTGATCATACTCAATTGCAACCGAGGCAAGAGACACCAATTGTGTGGTGGTCCTTGCGGGAACTTCGTGTTCTGTTTGATTGAGAAGAGAAGCTCACTCGGTCTAAGTGACCGTTTGAGAGAGGGAAAGGGTTGAAAGAGACCCGGTCTTTGTGACCACCTCAACGGGGAGTAGGTTTGCAAGAACCGAACCTCGGTAAAACAAATCATCGTGTCTCACTCTTTATTTGCTCACGATTTGTTTTCACCCTCTCTCTCGGACTCGTTTATATTTCTAACGCTAACCCGGCTTGTAGTTGTGCTTAAGTTTATAAATTTCAGATTCGCCCTATTCACCCCCCTCTAGGCGACTTTCAATTGGTATCGGAGCCCGGTGCTTCATTAGAGCCTAACCGCTCGAAGTGATGTCGGGAGCATCCGCCAAGAGGGAGTTTGGGACCGGTGAGAAGCCCGCTACAAGCCATGGGAAGGCTCCATCCGGGGAGTCCGCCAACAAGGTGAAGGGATCCCCTTGACACAACAAGTCGGGTCAGAGCGGTGACAAGAAGAAGAAGATGAGGAAGGTGGTCTACTACAAGATCGACTCTTCGTCGCCATCCACCTCCAGCTCCGACACACCGTCCGTAACTTCTAAGCGCCATGAGCGTAAGAAGTTTAGTAAGATTCCCCTACGCTATCCTCGTATTTCCAAACGTACTCCATTACTTTCCGTCCCATTAGGCAAACCACCTATGTTTGATGGTGAAGATTATAATATGTGGAGTGATAAAATGAGGCATCATCTAACCTCACTCCACACTAGCATTTGGGATGTTGTTGAGATTGGAGTACAGGTACTATCACCGGGGGATGAAGACTATGATTCGGACGAGGTCGCCCAAATCCGGCACTTTAACTCTCAAGCCACCACTATACTCCTCGACTCTCTAAGTCGAGAGGAGTATAACAAGGTGCAAGGGTTAAAGAGTGCCAAGGATATTTGGGACGTACTCAAGACCGCGCACGAAGGAGATGAGGTGACCAAAATCACCAAGCGGGAGACGATCGAGGGGGAGCTCGGTCGGTTCCGACTCAACCAAGGCGAGGACCCTCAAGCCATGTACAACCGCTTGAAGACCTTGGTGAACCAAGTGCGCAACCTCGGGAGCACAAAATGGGATGACCATGAGATGGTCAAGGTTATTCTAAGATCCCTCATTTTTATTAATCATACGCAGGTTCAATTAATTCAAGGAAATCCTAGATATACACTAATGTCTCCTGAGGAAGTAATAGGAAATTTTGTGAGCTTTGAGTTGATGGTCAAAGGCTCAAAGAAAATCATCGAGCTAGATGGCCCCTCCACGTCTGAAGCACAACCGGTCGCATTCAAGGCAACGAAGGAGAAGAAGGAGGAGTCGACATCAAGTAGACAACCCATCGACACCTCTAAGCTCGACAATGAGGAGATGGCGCTCATCAACAAGAGCTTCCGCCAAATCCTCAAGCAAAGGAGGGGGAAGGATTACAAGCCCCGCTCCAAGAAAGTCTGCTACAAATGTGGTAAGCCCGGTCACTTTATTGCGAAATGTCCATTATCAAGTGACAGTGACAGGGATAACGACTAGAAGGGAAAGAGGAGAGAAAAGAAGAGGTACCACAAGAAGAAGGGCGGCGATGCCCATGTATGCCGTGAGTGGGACTCCGACGAGAGCTCCACCGACTCTTCCTCCGACGAGGACGCCGCCAACATCGCCGTCACCAAGGGCCTCCTCTTCCCCAACGTTGGCCACAAGTGCCTCATGGCAAAGGACGGCAAAAAGAAGAAGGTAAAATCAAGATCCTCCACTAAGTATGAAACCTCTAGTGATGAAGATAATGCTAGTGATGAGGAGGATAATTTTGCGCACCCTTTTTGCCAACCTCAACATGCAACAAAAAGAAAAAAATAAATGAACTAATTAGTGCTATTCATGAGAAGGATGAACTCTTGGACTCCCAAGAGGACTTCCTAATTAAGGAAAATAAGAAGCATGTTAAGGTGAAAAATGCTTATGCTCTAGAAGTAGAAAAATGTGAAAAATTATCTAGTGAGCTAAGCACTTGTCATGATACTATTGCCAACCTTAGAAATGAAAATGCTAAACTGATTGCTAAGGTTGATTCTAATATTTGTGATGTTTCAATTCCCAATCTTAGAGATGATAATGTTAATTTGCTTGCTAAGATTGAAGAATTGAATGTCTCTCTTGCTAGCCGTAAGATTGAAAATGAAAAATTAATTGCTAAGGCTAAAGATTTAGATGTTTGCAATGCTTCCATTTCCGATCTTAGAGATAACAATGATATTTTACGTGCTAAGATTGTTGAACTTAATTCTTGCAAACCCTCTACATCTACCATTGAGCATGTCACTATTTGCACTAGATGTAGAGATATTAACATTGATGCTATTCATGATCATATAGCTTTAATTAAACAACAAAATGATCATATAGCAAAATTTGATGCTAAAATTGCCGAGCATGACTTAGAAAATGAAAATTTTAAATTTGCTAGAAGCATGCTCTATAGTGGGAGACGCCCTGGCATCAAGGATGGCATTGGCTTCCAAAAGGGGGACAATGTCAAACTTAATGCCCCTCCTAAAAGATTGTCAAACTTTGTTAAGGGCAAGGCTCCCATGCCTCAGGATAACGAGGGTTACATTTTGTACCCTGCCGGTTATCCCGAGAGCAAAATTAGGAGAATTCATTCTAGGAAGTCTCACTCTGGCTCTAATCATGCTTTTATGTATAAGGGTGAGACATCTAGTTCTAGGCAATCAACCCGTGCAAAATTGCCTAAGAAGAAAACTTCTAATACATCAAATGAACCCAGCATCTCATTTAAAACTTTTGATGCATCTTATGTTTTGACTAACAAATTCGGCAAGGTAGTTGCCAAGTATGTTGGGGGCAAACACAAGAACTCCAAGACTTGTGTTTGGGTACCCAAAGTTCTTGTATCTAATGTCAAAGGACCCAAAACCTTTTGGGTACCTAAAATCAAGAACTAAATTTGTTTTGTAGGTTTATGCATCCGGAGGCTCAAGCTGGATCATCGATAGCGGATGCACAAACCATATGATAGGGGAGAAGAATATGTTCTCCTCCTATGAGAAAAACCAAGATCCCCAATGAGCTATCATATTTGGGGATGGGAATCAAGGTTTGGTCAAAGGATTGGGTAAAATAGCTATATCACCTGACCATTCCATTTCAAATGTTTTTCTTGTAGATTCTTTAGATTACAACTTGCTTTCAGTTTCGCAATTATGTCAAATGGGTTACAACTGTCTTTTTACGGATGTAGGTGTCATTGTCTTTAGAAGAAGTGATGATTCAATAGCCTTTAAGGGAGTGTTAGAGGGTCAGCTATACTTAGTAGATTTTGATAGAGCTGAACTCGACACTTGCTTAATTGCTAAGACTAACATGGGCTGGCTCTGGCATCGCCGACTAGCACATGTTGGGATGAAGAATCTTCACAAGCTTCTAAAGGGAGAACACATTTTGGGACTAACAAATGTTCATTTTGAGAAAGACAGGATTTGTAGCGCATGTCAGGCAGGGAAGCAAGTTGGTGTTCATCATCCACATAAGAACATCATGACGACTGACAGGCCACTCGAGCTCCTACACATGGACCTATTTGGCCCGATTGCTTACATAAGCATCGGCGGGAGTAAGTACTGTCTAGTTATTATGGATGACTATTCTCGCTTCACTTGGGTGTTCTTTTTGTAGGAAAAATCTCATACCCAAGAGACCTTAAACGGATTCTTGAGACGGGATCAAAACGAGTTCGGCTTAAGGATCAAGAAAATAAGAAGCGACAACGGGACAGAGTTCAAGAACTCTCAAATCGAAGGCTTCCTTGAGGAGGAGGGCATCAAGCATGAGTTCTCTTCTCCCTACATGCCACAACAAAATGGTGTAGTGGAGATGAAGAATCGAACTCTATTAGACATGGCAAGAACCATGCTTGATGAGTACAAGACTTCGGATCGGTTTTGGGCGGAAGCGGTCAACACCGCTTGCTACACAATCAACCGGTTGTATCTACACCGAATCCTCAAGAAGACATCGTATGAACTCCTAACCGGTAAAAAGCCAAATGTTTTATATTTTAGAGTCTTTGGTAGCAAATGCTTTATTCTTGTTAAAAGAGGTAGAAAATCTAAATTTGCTCCTAAGGCTGTAGAAGGCTTTTTACTAGGATATGATTCAAACACAAGGGCATATAGAGTCTTTAACAAGTCCTCTGGACTAGTTGAAGTTTCTTGTGACATTGTGTTTGTTGAGACTAACGGCTCTCAAGTAGAGCAAGTTGATCTTGATGAACTAGATGATGTAGAGGCTCCGTGCGTCGCGCTAAGGAACATGTCCATTGGGGATGTGTGTCCTAAGGAATCCAAAGAGCCCATTCAAGCACAAGATCAACCATCTTCCTCCACACAAGCATCTCCACCAACTCAAGATGAGGATAAGGCTCAAAATGATGAAGGAGAAGATCAAGAAGTTGAGCCACCTTAAGAGGAGAGCAATAATCAAGGGGGAGATACCCATGATCAAGATGAGGAAGATGAACAAGTTCCAAGACCGCCACACCCAAGAGTCCACCAAGCAATCCAACGAGATCACCCTGTGAACACCATCCTCGGCGATATTCAAAAGGGGGTAACTACTCGATCTCGTGTTGCTCATTTTTGTGAACATTACTCTTTTGTTTCCTCTATTGAGCCACACAGGGTAGAGGAAGCACTTCAAGATTCGGATTGGGTGGTGGTGATGCAAGAGGAGCTCAACAACTTCACTAGGAATGAGGTATGGCATTTAGTTCCATGTCCTAACCAAAATGTTGTAGGAACCAAGTGGGTCTTCCGCAACAAGCAAGACGAGCATGGTGTGGTGACAAGGAACAAAGCCCGACTTGTGGCCAAGGGATATTCACAAGTCGAAGGTTTGGATTTCGGTGAAACCTATGCACCCGTAGCTAGGCTAGAATCAATTCGCATTTTACTTGCCTATGCTACTTACCATGGCTTTAAGCTTTATCAAATGGACGTAAAAAGTGCCTTCCTCAATGGACCAATCAAGGAAGAGGTCTATGTTGAGCAACCTCCCGGCTTTGAAGATAGTGAGTATCCTAACCATGTGTATAAACTCTTTAAGGCGCTTTATGGGCTCAAGCAAGCCCCAAGAGCATGGTATGAATGCCCAAGAGATTTTCTTATCACCAATGGCTTCAAAGTCGGAAAGGCCGATCCTACTTTATTTACTAAAACTCTTGACAATGATTTGTTTGTATGCCAGATTTATGTTGATGATATTATATTTGGATCTACTAACGAATCTACATGTGAGGAATTTAGTAGGATCATGACAAAGAAATTCGAGATGTCAATGATGGGGGAGTTGAAGTACTTCTTGGGATTTCAAGTGAAGCAACTCCAAGAGGGCACCTTCATTAGCCAAACGAAGTATATTCAAGACATTCTAAACAAGTTTGGGATGAAGGATGCCAAGCCCATCAAGACACCCATGAGAACCAATGGGCATCTCGACCTCGACAAAGGAGGTAAATCCGTCGATCAAAAGGTATACCGGTCGATGATAGGCTCTTTACTCTATTTATGTGCATCTCGACCGGACATAATGCTTTCCGTATGCATGTGTGCAAGATTCCAAGCCGACCCTAAGGAAGCTCACCTTACGGCCGTAAAACGAATCTTGAGATATTTAGTTTATACTCCTAAGTTTGGGCTTTGGTACCCTCGGGGATCCACATTTGATTTAATTGGTTATTCATATGCCGATTGGGCAGGGTGTAAAATTAATAGAAAGAGCACATCGGGGACTTGCCAGTTCTTGGGAAGATCTCTAGTGTCTTGGGCTTCAAAGAAGCAAAATTTGGTAGCTCTTTCTACCGCCGAAGCCGAGTATATTGCCACAGGCCATTGTTGCGCGCAATTGCTTTGGATGAGGCAAACCCTTAGGGACTATGGTTACAAATTAACCAAAGTTCCTCTTCTATGTGATAATGAGAGTGCAATCCGCATGGCGGATAATCCCGTTGAGCATAGCCGCACTAAACACATAGCCATTTGGTATCATTTTCTAAGGGATCACCAACAAAAGGGGGATATCGAGATTGCATATATCAACACCAAAGAACAATTAGCCGATATCTTTACCAAGCCATTAGATGAACAAACTTAGGCATGAGCTAAATATTCTTGATTCTCGAAATTTCTTTTGATGTTTTGCACACATAGCTCATTAATATACCTTTAATCATGTCTCTTTTATATGCTATGACTATTTTGTTTTCAAGTATATTTCAAACCAAGTCATAGATTGAAAGGGAAATGGAGTCTTCGATGAAGACAAAGGCTTCCACTCCATCGACAGTATTCATCCTTCACCGTCACTCCGCGCCACTCTCCAACTTTGGTATAATCTTCACTCATATTTTGCTCGCCAAAGGGAGAGAAAGTAGTTAAAAGGGCTTATATTTCACTCTAGTATCCGTTTTTGGCGATTCATGCCAAAGGGGGAGAAAGTATTAGCCCAAAGCAAAAGACCGCACCACCACCAATTTTCAAATTTTGAGTTAAGAAAAGATTTCTGAAATGATGAAGTTTTCAATTGATATCTTATTCAAAAAGGGGGAGAAAGTAGTATTTTCAAATTGGTATCTTAAAACCCTCTTGAACACTAAGAGGAGGATTTTATTGAGGAGGAGTTTTGTTTAGTCAAAGCAAGAGCATTTGAAGCAGGGGGAGAAAAATTTCAAATCTTGAAAATGCTTCTCAAAAATTTTATTCATTTACCTTTGACTATTTGCAAAAGGACTTTGAAAAGAATTTACAAAAGAATTTGCAAAAACAAAACATGTGGTGCAAGCGTGGTCCAAAATGTTAAAAATAAAGAAACAATCCATGCATATCTTATGAAAATATTTATTGGTTCAATTCTAAGTAACCTTTGCACTTACATTATGCAAACTAGTTCAATTATGCACTTCTATATTTGCTTTGGTTTGTGTTGGCATCAATCACCAAAAAGGGGGAGATTGAAAGGGAATTAGGCTTACACCTTTTTCCTAATTGATTTTGGTGGTTGAATTGTCCAACACAAATAATTGGACTAACTAGTTTGCTCTAGTCTATAAGTTTTACAGGTGCCAAAGGTTCACCATAAGCCAATAAAAAGACCAAGAAAGGGTTCAAACAAAGCGAGCTAAAGACATCCCAAAAGGCACCCTGGTCTGGCGCACTGGACTGTCCGGTGTGCCACCGGATAGTGTCCGGTGCACCAGGGCACTCGACGCTGAACTTGCCACCTTCGGGAAAATGGGAGGCCGCTCTGCTATAATTCACCGGACTGTCCGATGTCACACCGGACTGTCCGGTGTGCCAGTGGAGCAACGACTACTTCGCGCGCAACGGTCGACTGCAACGCATTTAATGCGCGCCTGCATGCGCAGAGGATAGAGCACGTGCAGTTGGTGCACCGGACAGCCTACAGGACATGTCCGGTGCACCACCGGACAGCCCAGAGGCCCCACAAGTCAGAGCTCCAACGGTCGAACCCCAACGGCTGGCTGACGTGGCTGGCACACCGGACAGTGTCCGGTGGCGCACCGGACTGTCCGGTGCGCCATGCGACAGCAGACTTCCAACGGCCACATTTTGGTGGTTGGGGCTATAAATACCCTAACCACCCCACATTCAATGGCATCCAAGTTTTCCACCTTCAACTCATTACAAGAGCTATAGCATTCAATTCTAGACACTCCAAAGAGATCAAATCCTCTCCCAAGTCCAAAGACAACTCCAATCAATAGTGACTAGTGAGAGAGTGATATTTGTGTTCATTTGAGCTCTTGCGCTTGGATTACTTCTTTTCTTTCTCATTCTTTTTGTGATCATACTCAATTGCAACCGAGGCAAGAGACACCAATTGTGTGGTGGTCCTTGCGGGAACTTCATGTTCCGTTTGATTGAGAAGAGAAGCTCACTCGGTCTAAGTGACTGTTTGAGAGAGGGAAAGGGTTGAAAGAGACCCAGTCTTTGTGACCACCTCAACGGGGAGTAAGTTTGCAAGAACCGAACCTCGGTAAAACAAATCATCGTGTCTCACTCTTTATTTGCTCACAATTTGTTTTCACCCTCTCTCTCGGACTCGTTTATATTTCTAACGCTAACCCGGCTTGTAGTTGTGCTTAAGTTTATAAATTTCAGATTCGCCCTATTCACCCCCCTCTAGGCGACTTTCAAAACCTCCACACTTTGATGGAGAAGACTACTCTTTTTGGAGTCACAAAATGCGTAGTCACTTATTTTCTCTCCATCCTAGTATTTGGGAGATTGTTGAAAACGGAATGCATTTCGATAGTACTGACAATCCCGTTTTCATAAATGAAACAATTCATAAGAATGCATAAGCTACCACTGTTATGCTAGCAGCCTTGTGTAGGGATGAATATAACAAGGTGAGCGGCTTGGACAACACCAAGCAAATATGGGACACCCTCAAGATATCGCATGAGGGAAACGACGCCACCATGATCACCAAAATGGAGTTGGTGGAAGGCGGTGATCAGGGGAGAGGAGCCAACACAAACATACAACAGGCTTAAGACCCTCATCAACAAGATTAGAAGCTATGGAAGCACAAGATGGACGGATCACGACGTCGTTCGACTTATGCTAAGGTCATTCACGGTAATTGACCCCCATCTTGTTAATCTCATTCGTGAAAACCCCAGGTACACCAAGATGACGCCCGAGGAGATACTCGGAAAATTCGTGAGCGGGCGCATGATGGTAAAGGAGGCACGATACGTGGATGACGCCTTGAACGGTCCACTACCCATCTACGAGCCGCAGCCGGTTGCTCTCAAAGCAACAAGCAGCAAGGAGGCGCTACCAAGCAAGGTAGCTCAAGTGGAGGTTGCCGGACTCAATGAAGATGAGATGGCACTTATCATCAAACGCTTCAAGACCACGCTCAAAGGACGCAAAGAATATCCCTCCAAGAATAAGGCAAAGGGAAAGCGCTCCTGCTTCAAATGCGGTAAGACTGGTCATTTTATAGCTCAATGCCCCGATAATGATAATGACCAGGAACAAGAAAAGTATGGGAAGAGGGAGAAGAAGAAGGTTTACAAGAAGGCGAAGGGAGAGGCACACCTTGGAAAAGAATGGGATTCAGACTGCTCTTCATCCGACTCCGACGATGAAGGACTGGCAGCCTCAGCCTTCAACAAGTCTTCTCTCTTCCCCAACGAATGCCACACTTGCCTCATGGCCAAGGAGAAGAAGGTAAGCGTTCGAGATACCTCTAAGTATACTACTTCTAGCGATGATGATTCTAGTGATGATGAAGTAGATTACTCTAGCTTATTCAAAGGTTTAGATAGAGCTAAGGTAGAAAAGATCAATGAATTAATTGATGCTCTAAATGAAAATGATAGATTGTTAGAAAAACAAGAGGATATTTTATATGAGGAGCATGATAAATTTGTTAGTGTGCAAAAATCTCTTGCTTTAGAGATTAAAAGGAATAAAATGCTATCTTCTGAGTTATCTGCTTGCCATGAAACTGTATCTAGTTTAAAGAGTTTAAATGATGAATTAACTACTAAGCTAGAAGTAGTTAATAAATTTAGTTCTTGTGAAGAGCATGTTGTTATTTATGATAGATGTAAGGATTTTGATGTTGATGCTTGTGATGGACACCTTATTTCTATTACCAAATTAAATGATGAGGTGGCAAGTCTTAATGCTCAACTTAAGACTTGCAAAATTAATTTTGATCAATTAAAATTTGCTAGGGATGCCTACACCATTGGTAGACACCCCTCAATTAAGGATGGGCTTGGCTTTCTAAGGGAAGCCAAGAACTTAACAAGCCATAGGGCTCCCATTCTCAACAAAGAGAAAGGAAAGGGCCCTATGACTAGTAGTCCTCAAAGGAACCATGCATTTATCTATAATTAAAAAGTTGCTAGTCGTTCTCATTATAATAGAAATTATGCTCATACTACTTATAATGATTCAAATGCTATGTTTGCATCAAGTTCTACTTTTGTGCATGGTAGAAGTAGGCCTAGGAGAAGTAATGTTGTACCTCATGTGCCTAGGAGAATGTGCAATGAACCTTCTACCATCTACCATGCTTGCAATACTTCTTTTGCGCTTTTATGTAAGAATGAAAAAGTAGTTGCTAGAAAGTTGGGATCTAAATGCAAGGGAGACAAGACTTGTATTTGGGTTCCAAAGGCTATTGTGACTAACCTTGTAGGACCCAACAAGAGTTGGGTACCTAAAACCCAAGTGTAAATTACCTTGTAGGTTTATGCATCCGGGGGCTCAAGATGGATTATCGACAGCGGATGCACAAACCACATGACGAGGGAGAAGAAGATGTTCACCTCCTACGTCAAGAATAAGGATTCCTAGGATTCAATCATCTTTGGAGATGGGAATCAAGGCAAGGTTAAAGGACTAGGAAAGATAGCCATTACATCCGAGCATTCTATCTCCAATGTGTTCTTAGTTGAATCGCTCGGGTACAACTTATTGTTTGTAAGTTAATTATGTAACATGGGTTATAATTGTCTATTTACAAATATAGATATTTCTGTCTTTAGAAGGAGTGATGGTTCATTAGCGTTTAAGGGTGTATTAGACGACAAACTCTACTTAGTTGATTTTTCGAAAGAGGAGGCCGATCTAGATGCATGCTTAATAGCTAAGACTAGCATAGGCTGGCTGTGGCATCGCCGTCTAGCACATGTTGGGATGAAGAACCTTCATAAACTTCTAAAGGGAGAACATGTGTTAGGACTGACCAATATCTGCTTCGAGAAAGATAGACCTTGTGCAGCTTGTCAGGCAGGGAAACAAGTGGGAAGCACTCATCACAACAAGAATGTGATGACAACATCAAGACCACTGGAGCTTCTTCACATGGACCTCTTCGGACCCGTTGCCTACCTTAGCATCGGGTGAAGTAAGTATGGTCTTGTAATTGTTGATGACTTTTCCCGCTTCACTTGGGTGTTCTTTTTGCAGGATAAATCAGAAACCCAAGGGACCCTAAAGCGCTTTCTAAAGAGGGCTCAAAACGAATTTGAGCTCAAGGTGAAAAAGATAAGAAGCGACAACGGGTCTGAATTCAATAATATGCAAGTGGAGGAGTATCTTGATGAAGAAGGCGTCAAGCATGAGTTCTCCGCTCCCTACACACCACAGCAAAACAGTGTGGTAGAGAGGAAGAACAAGATGCTTATCGACATGGCAAGGACGATGCTTGGAGAGTTCAAGACACCCGAGCGGTTTTGGTCGGAAGCTGTGAACACAGCCTGCCACGCCATAAACCGGCTATATCTGCATCGCCTCCTCAAGAAGACCTCCTACGAACTCCTTACCGGTAACAAACCCAATGTCTCTTACTTTCGTGTATTTAGGAGCAAATGCTACATTTTGGTGAAGAAAGGTAGACATTAAAATTTGCTCCCAAAGCTGTAGAAGGGTTTTTTACTAGGGTATGACTCAAATACAAAGGCGTATAGGGTCTTCAACAAATCATCGGGTTTGGTTGAAGTCTCTAGCGATGTTGTATTTGATGAGACTAATGGCTCTCCAAGAGAGCATGTTGATCTTGATGACATAGATGAAGATGATGTTCCGACGGTCGCAATGCACACGATGGCGATAGGTGATGTGCGACCACAGGAACAACAAGAGCAAGATCAGCCATCTTCCTCTACAATGGTGCAACCCCCAACTCAAGATGATGGACAAGTTCATCAAGAAGAGGCGCGTGATCAAGGGGGAGCACAAGAAGAACAAGCTATGGAGGAAGAAGCACCACTGGCCCCTCCAACTCAAGTCCGAGCGACGATCCAAAGAAATCACCCCGTCGATCAAATTCTAGGTGACATAAGCAAGGGAGTAACGACTCGCTCAAGATTAGCTAATTTTTGTGAGCATTACTCGTTTGTCTCTTCTATTGAGCCTTTCAGGGTAGAAGAGGCCTTGCAAGATCCGGACTGGGTGTTGGCCATGCAGGAAGAGCTCAACAACTTCAAGAGGAATGAAGTTTGGAGCCTGGTGTCACGTCCGAAGCAAAATGTTGTGGGAACCAAGTGGGTGTTCCTCAACAAACAAGATGAGCACGGGGTGGTGACAAGAAACAAGGCTCGACTTGTGGCAAAAGGTTATGCCCAAGTCGCAGGTTTGGATTTCGAGGAGACTTTTGGTCCTGTGGCTAGGCTAGAGTCTATTAGAATATTATTAGCCTATGCCGCTCACCACTCTTTCGGGTTATTTCAAATGGATGTGAAGAGCGCTTTCCTCAACGGGCCAATAAAGGAGGAAGTCTATGTGGAACAATCCCCTGGCTTTGAGGATGACAGGTACCCTGACCATGTGTTCAAGCTCTCTAAGGCACTCTATGGACTTAAGCAAGCCCCAAGGGCATGATATGAATGCCTTAGAGATTTTTTAATTGATAATGCTTTCAAGGTTGGGAAAGCTGATCCCACTCTTTTCACTAAGACCTGCGATGGTGATCTTTTTGTGTGCCAAATTTATGTCGATGACATAATATTTGGTTCTACTAACCAAAAGTCTTGTGAGGAGTTTAGCAGGGTGATGACTCAAAAGTTTGAGATGTCAATGATGGGTGAGTTGACCTACTTCCTTGGGTTCCAAGTGAAGCAACTCAAGGACGACACCTTCCTCTCCCAAACGAAGTACACTCAAGACCTACTCAAGAGGTTTGGGATGAAGGACGCCAAGCCCACGAAGACACCGATGGGAACCGACGGGCATGTCGACCTCAACAAAGGAGGTAAGTCTGTTGATCAAAAGGCATATCGGTCTATGATAGGTTCCTTGCTTTATTTATATGCTAGTAGACCGGACATTATGCTAAGTGTATGCATGTGTGCTAGATATCAATCTGATCCCAAGGAATGTCACCTTGTGGCCGTTAAGCGAATTCTTAGATATTTAGTTGCTACGCCTTGCTTCGGGATCTGGTATCCAAAGGGGTCTACCTTTGACTTGATTGGATACTCAGACTCCGATTATGCTGGATGCAAGGTTGATAGGAAGAGTACATCAGGGACGTGCCAATTCCTAGGAAGGTCCCTGGTGTCTTGGAGTTCAAAGAAACAAACCTCCGTTGCCCTATCCACCGCTGAGGCCGAGTATGTTGCTGTAGGATAGTGTTATGCGCAACTACTTTGGATGAGGCAAACCCTCCGGGACTTTGGCTACAATCTGAGCAAAGTCCCACTCCTATGTGACAATGAGAGTGCAATCCGCATGGCGGATAATCCTGTTGAACACAGCCGCACTAAGCACATAGACATCCGACATCACTTTCTGAGAGACCACCAACAAAAGGGAGATATCGAGGTGTACCATATTAACACCGAGAACCAGCTAGCCGATATCTTTACCAAGCCATTAGATGAGAAAACCTTTTGTAGGCTGCGTAGTGAGCTAAATGTCTTAGATTCGCGTAACTTGGATTGATTTATAGCATACATGTGTTTTATGCCTTTGATCATGTTACTTTATGCATTTATGAAATTTGTTGCTTATTTATGGTGCTCAAGTTGTGCAAGGGATCCCCAGACCTCACAAGTCCATGTGTGTATGATGCACATATTTAGGGGGAGATGTGCCACAACTTGACCCTTTGAGACTAATCCGTTTGTTTGAGTATATTTGATGTAGTCTCAAAGGTGGATTGAAAGGGAAAGGTGAACTTGGACCATGCCAAGACTTCCACTGCACTCTGGTATTAGTGTACTTAATTACAAGTTCATTCTCTTGCTCTTATTTCCGGTTTGCTCTTAATTGACATTTTTGGTGAGGCAATGGGGTTAAAGGGCCAATAATGATCCCGTTTTGGTGCTTAATGCCAAAGGGGGAGAAATTAAGGCTAAAGCAAATGGATCAGCTACCACTTGTGAATTTTGAAAACAATAGGGTTAGAACTTTTGATTTGTCCAAAATGCTCTTATTGCAAAATTCAGTCTCTTGTGGGGGAGAATTTATGACTATGGGAAAAAGGGGGAGTTTTTTGGCATTTGATTAATTTCACTCTTGGATTATCTCTCTTTATGCCCAAACAAGTGAGTTTGACTTAGAGATAGGAAAATGAATTTGATTTGCAAAAACAAACCAAGTGGTGGCAAAGAGCGATCCAAATATGTCAAATCTTGTAAAAAACAATTTGGTCCTCAATTGCATTGATATTGCACATTCTTTGGATGCTTTTGGTTGTGTTGGCATAAATCACCAAAAAGGGGGAGATTGAAAGGGAAATGTGCCTTTGGGCCATTTCTATAAAGTTTTGGTGATTAAGTGACCAACACATATTCTTTAAGTCCTAATGTGCCAAAGATTGCAAAAAGTGCAAATCATATAACAAGGTATGTTTCTAAACTTAGTATTTGGTTTTTGTATACTAATGAAGTTATCTAAGTGTTAAAAACAGAGAAAAGAAGAAGAGAAAAGGATTGCAAGTTCAGCTCAGTCTGGCACACCGGACTGTCCGGTGGTGCACCGGATAGTGTCCGATGCGCCAGGCTGGACTCCGGTGAAAAGGCCGCTCTCGGGAAAAGTTCAGCAGCGTACGACTATAATTCACCGGACTGTCCGGTGGTGCACCGTACTGTTCGGTGAGCCAACGGTCGCCAGCGCAATGGTCGGTCGCACAATCCGCGGGCGACGCGTGGCCCGCGCCAACGGTCGGCAGGGGGCACTAGACTGTCCAGTGTGCACCGGACAGTGTCCGGTGCGCCAACTGGCCCAGAGCTGCAATGGTCATCTGCGCCAGAAAAGGAAGGAGATCGGCACCAGACCGTCTATAGTGACTGTCCGGTGCACCACTCGACAAAAGGCAAGGATGGCCTTCCTTGTTGGCCTCCAACGGCTCCTAGCTGCCTTGGGGCTATAAAAGGAACCCCTAGGCACATGGAGGAGACACACAAGCATTCACTAAGCATTCTAAGGCATCTAGACTCTGCTCCCGCGCATTCGCTTTGTTGTGTTAGAGATTTGAGCTCCATTCGAGTCAAGAACTCCATGTGTGTCATTTGAGCTCAAGTCTTCACTTGTGTGCGTTGGTGTGCTGCACTTTTGAGTCTTGTGTGCGTTGCTCTTGAAAGGGAAATGTGCCCTTGGGCCATTTCTAAGTGTTTTGGTGATTTAGTGTCCAACACAAGTGTCTAAGTGTTAAATGGTGGACAAAGTACAAATCAAGTATAAAGGTATGTTTCTCAGACTTAGTACATTGTTTTAGAGACTAATGTATTGTGTCTAAGTGCTGGAAACAGGAGAAATCGAATTGGAGAAGAAATGGATTTGTTCAGCCAAAGTCAGTTCTGTCTCGGTGCATCGGACTGTCCGATGGTGCACCGGACAGTGTCCGGTGCCCCAGGCTGGCTCAGGCGAACTTGCCGCTCTCGGGAAGTAATTAACGGCGTACGGCTAAAATTCACCGGACTGTCTGGTGTGCACCGGACTGTCCGGTGAGCCAACGGTCGGCCGGGCCAACAGTCGGCCGCGCGATCCGCGCGGGACACGTGGCCGAGCCAACGGCAAGTAGGGGGCACCGGACTGTCCGGTGCGCCAACGGTTTCAAGGCTGCCAACGGTCGGCTTCGCCAAATAAGGTAGGAAATCCGCACCGGACAGTGTTCGGTGGTGCACCGGACTGTCCGGTGCGTCAGGCGACAGAAGGCAAGAATTGCCTTCTTGAAATGCTCTCAACGGCTCCTAGCTGCCTTGGGGCTATAAAAGGGACCCCTAGGCGCATGGAGGAGAACACCAAGCATCCTTTGAGCATTGTTGATCACTCACACTCCATTCTTGCGCACTTGTTCGACATTCTTAGTGATTTGAGCTCCGTTCTAGTGTGAAACTTGTGATAGTCTCTTGAGCTCAAGTCTGGGTCTTGTGTGTGCGTATTTGCTGTGATCTTTGTGTCTTGTGTGAGTTGCTCATCCCTCCCTTACTCCGTGCTTCTTTGTGATCATCAAAGTGTAAGGGCGAGAGGCTCCAAGTTGTGGAGATTCCTCGCAAACAGGATATAGAAAAGCAAAGCAAAACACCATGGTATTCAAGTGGGTCTTTGGACCACTTGAGAGGGGTTGATTGCAACCCTCGTCCGTTGGGACGCCACAACATGGACTAGGCAAGTGTTGGACTTGGCCGAACCACGGGATAAACCACTGTGTCTATCTGTGATTAATCTTCTTGTGGTTATTGTGTTTTGCTAAGACTCCTTTCTAGCCACTTGGCATTATTTGTGCTAACTCCTAATCAAGTTTTGTGAGTTAAGTTTCAAGTTTTACAGGATCACCTATTCACCCCCCCTCTAGGTGCTCTCAATTGGTATCGGAGACGTTCTCTTCACGAAAGGACTAATCGCCTGAAGAGATGGATCCTAAGGGCAAGGGGATTGTGATCAATGATAAGGAGAAGGAGTCCTTCGTCAACGAGCCGAAAGATGACAAGACTACCGACTCGGGCTCGGGCCACAAACGAAAAGATGGGAAGAAGAAGAAGACGAGGCGCATCAAGGAGATTGTCTACTACGACGACAGCGACGAGTCCACTTCTTCCCAAAAGGACAACGACAACAACGACTACGACAAAAGAAAGACGGATAATTCAAACTTTTCTTTCGACTACTCTCGTATTCCGCAAAGTACAAATACTCATTTGCTCTCCATTCCACTTGGCAAACCTCCTCACTTTGATGGAGAAGACTACGGATTTTAGAGTCACAAAATGCGTAGTCACTTGTTCTCTCTCCATCCGAGCATATGGGAGATAGTAGAGAGTGGAATGAAATTTGATAGTACTGATAGTCCCATGTTCATTAACGAGCAAATTCACAAAAATGCACAAGCTACTACTGTTCTTCTAGCTTCATTGTGCAGGGACGAATACCACAAGGTGAGCGGCTTGGACAATGCCAAGCAGATCTGGGACACCCTCAAGATCTCACATGAGGGGAACGACGTCACCATGCTCACCAAGATGGAATTGGTGGAAGGCGAACTCGGGAGATTCGCGATGATAAGAGGGGAGGAGCCAACCCAAACATACAACAGGCTCAAGACCCTCATCAACAAAATAAGGAGCTATGGAAGCACGCGATGGACGGACCACGACGTCGTCCGCCTAATGCTAAGGTCCTTTACCATCCTTGATCCACATCTTGTGAACAATATTCGTGAGAATCCTAGGTACATGAAGATGACACCCGAGGAGATCCTTGGAAAGTTCGTAAGCGGGCGGATGATGATCAAGGAGGCGAGATACGTGGACGACGCATTGAACGGTCCAATTCATGAGCCTCAACCCATTGCTCTCAAGGCAACGAGGAGCAAGGAGGCGCTACCTAGCAAGGTAGCACAAGTTGAGGTGGCTGGGCTCAATGATGAGGAGATGGCCCTCATCATCAAGTGCTTCAAGACGGCGCTTAAGGAACGCAAAGGACAGCCTTACAAAAACAAGACGAAGGGGAAGCGCTCATGCTTCAAATGTGGTAAGGTTGGTCATTTTATCGCTAACTGTCCCGATAATGATAGTGACCAGGAACAAGGGAACAAGAGGGAAAAGAAGAAAGCTTACAAGAAGGCTAAGGGCGAGGCACACCTTGGCAAGGAGTGGGACTCGGATTGTTCATCGTCCGACTCCGACAACGAAGGACTCGCCGCCACCGCCTTCAACAAATCGGCCCTCTTCCCCAACGAGAGTCATACATGCCTCATGGCAAGGGAGAAGAAGGTATGTACTCGAAATACTACTTATGCTTCTTCAAGTGAGGACGAGTCTAGTGATGATGAAATAGATTATTCATGTTTATTCAAGGGACTAGATAGAACCAAGGTTGATAAAATTAATGAATTAATTGATGCCTTGAATGATAAGAATAAGTTATTAGAAAAGCAAGAGGATTTGTTATATGAAGAACATGATAAATTTGTAGAGGCACAAAAATCTCATGCTTTAGAAGTTAAAAGGAATGAGATGCTTTCTTGTGAACTATCTACTTGCCATGAGACAATTTCTAGCTTAAGGAGCATAAATGATAATTTGAATGCTAAGTTAGAAATAGCTAGTAAATCAACATCGTGTGTAGAAAATGTTGTAACTTGCACTAGGTGTAAAGATGTTAACATTGATGCTTGTAGTGAACACCTAGCTCGCATTTCTAAATTAAATGATGAAGTGGCTAGTCTTAATGCCCAACTTAAGACTAGCAAGAGTGATTTTGATAAACTAAAATTTGCTAGGGATGCCTACACGGTTGGTAGACACCCCTCAATTAAAGATGGGCTTGGCTTCAAGAGGGAAGCCAAGAACTTGACAAGCCATAAGGCACCCATCTCCATCAAGGAGAAAGGGAAGGCCCCTATGGCAAATAGTGTGAAAAAGAACCATGCTTTCTTATACAATGATAGGAAATATTCTAGGAATGTTCATTGCAATAATGTTGTTTCATATGCTATGACTGCTTCTAGTTCCCATGTTGTGCATGATAGAAATTTAGCGAGGAGAAATGTTATTAATCACATGCCTAGAAGAAATGTTGTTCATATTTCTAGGAAAACAAGTAGTGAACCGTCTACAATTTATCATGCTTTAAATGCTTCCTTTGCTATTTGTAGAAAGGATAGGAAAATAGTTGCTAGAAAATTAGGGGCAAAATGCAAGGGAGACAAAACTTGCATTTGGGTCCCTAAGGATATTTGTACTAACCTTGTAGGACCCAACATGAGTTGGGTACCTAAGACCCAAGCCTAAATTTGCCTTGCAGGTTTATGCATCCGGGGGCTCTAGCTAGATTATCGACAGCGGATGCACAAACCACATGATGGGGGAAAAGAAGATGTTCTCTTCCTACGTCAAGAACAAGGATCTCCAAGATTCAATAATATTCGGTGATGGGAACCAAGGCAAGGTGAAAGGGTTAGGGAAGATTGCTATTTCATCCGAGCGCTTTTGGTTGGAAGCCGTGAACACGGCTTGCCACGCCATCAACAGGGTCTACCTTCATCGCCTCCTCAAGAAGACGTCGTATGAGTTACTAACCGGTAACAAACCAAATGTTTCGTATTTTCGGGTTTTTGGGAGTAAATGCTACATTCTAGTGAAGAAGGGTAGGAATTCCAAATTTGCTCCCAAAGCCGTAGAAGGGTTTTTGTTAGGTTATGACTCAAATACAAAGGCGTATAGAGTCTTCAACAAATCATCGGGTTTGGTTGAAGTCTCTAGCGACGTTGTATTTGATGAGACTAATGGCTCTCCAAGAGAGCAAGTTGTTGATTTTGATGATGTAGATGAAGAAGTTCCAACAGCCGCAATACGCACCATGGCGATTGGAGATGTGCGGCCACAGGAACATGATGAACAAGATCAACCTTCTTCCTCAACAATGGTGCATTCCCCAACTCAAGATGATGAATAGGAGGCGTGTGATCAAGGGGGAGCACAAGATGATCATGTAATGGAGGAAGAAGCGCAACCGGCACCTCCAACCCAAGTTCGAGCAATGATTCAAAGGGATCATCCCGTTGACCAGATTTTGGGTGACATTAGCAAGGGAGTAACAACTCGATCTCGATTAGTTAATTTTTGTGAGCATTACTCTTTTGTCTCTTCTATTGAGCCTTTCAAGGTAGAGGAGGCCTTACTAGATCCGGACTGGGTGTTGGCCATGCAAGAGGAGCTCAATAACTTCAAGAGAAATGAAGTTTGGACACTGGTGCCTCGTCCCAAGCAAAACGTTGTGGGAACCAAGTGGGTATTTCGCAACAAATAAGACGAGCACGAGGTGGTGACAAGGAACAAGGCTAGACTTGTGGCAAAAGGTTATGCCCAAGTCGCAGGTTTGGACTTTGAGGAGACTTTTGCTCCTGTGGCTAGGCTAGAGTCCATTCGCATTTTGCTAGCATATGCCGCTCACCATTCTTTCAGGTTGTTCCAAATGGATGTGAAGAGCGCTTTCCTCAACGGGCCAATCAAGGAGGAAGTGTACGTGGAGCAACCCCTGGCTTCGAGGATGAACGGTACCCCGACCACGTGTGTAAGCTCTCTAAGGCGCTCTATGGACTTAAACAAGCCCCAAGAGCATGGTACGAATGCCTTAGAGACTTTTTAATTGCTAATGCTTTCAAGGTTGGGAAAGCCGATCCAACTCTTTTTACTAAGACCTGTGATGGTGATCTTTTTGTGTGCCAAATTTACGTTGATGACATAATATTTGGTTCTACTAACCAAAAGTCTTGTGAAGAGTTTAGCAGGGTGATGACTCAAAAGTTTGAGATGTCGATGATGGGCGAGTTAAGCTACTTCCTTGGGTTCCAAGTGAGGCAACTCAAGGATGGGACCTTCATCTCCCAAACGAAGTACACGCAAGACTTGATCAAGCGGTTTGGGATGAAGGACGCCAAGCCCGCAAAGACTCCAATGGGAACCGACGGACACACCGACCTCAACAAAGGAGGTAAGTCCGTTGATCAAAAGGCATACCGGTCTATGATAGGGTCTTTACTTTATTTATGTGCTAGTAGACCGGATATTATGCTTAGCGTATGCATCTGTGCTAGATTTCAATCTGATCCAAGGGAGTGTCACTTAGTGGCGGTGAAGCGAATTCTTAGATACTTAGTCGCTACGCCTTGCTTCGGGATCTGGTATCCAAAGGGGTCTACCTTTGACTTGATTAGATATTCAGACTCCGACTATGCTGGATGTAAGGTCGATAGGAAGAGTACATCGGGGACGTGCCAATTCTTAGGAAGGTCCCTGGTGTCGTGGAGCTCTAAGAAACAAACCTCTGTTGCCCTATCCACCGCTGAGGCCGAGTATGTTGCCGCAGGACAGTGTTGCCCATAATTACTTTGGATGAGGCAAACCCTCAGGGACTTTGGGTACAATTTGAGCAAAGTCCCACTCCTATGTGATAATGAGAGTGCCATCCGCATGGCGGATAATCCTGTTGAACACAGCCGCACAAAGCACATAGACATCCGGCATCACTTTTTGAGAGATCACCAGCAAAAGGGAGATATCGAAGTGTTTCATGTTAGCTCCGAGAACCAGCTAGCCGATATCTTTACCAAGCCTTTAGATGAGCAGACCTTTTGCAAGTTGCGTAGTGAGCTAAATGTCTTAGATTCGCGGAACTTGGATTGATTTATAGCATACATGTGTTTTATGCCTTGATCATGTTCCTTAATGCATTTTGTTGTTTATGGTGCTCAAGTTGTACAAGCACTCCCCGGACCTCACAAGTCCTTTGCAAGTGATGCACAAATTTAGGGGGAGATGTGCTACAACTTGACCCTTTGAGACTAACTGTGTGCTTGAGTTTGCTTATTTTAGTCTCAAAGGAGGTTTGAAAGGGAAAAGGTGGACTTGGACCATGCAAGACTTCCACTGCACTCCGATGAAAGAGTAACTTTTCCAAGTTCATCTTTGTACTCTTATTGCCTTTTTACTCTTAGTTGAAGATTTTGGTGAGGCAATGGGGTTTAAGGGCCAAAATTGATCCCGTTTTGGTGCTTGATGCCAAAGGGGGAGAAAATAAGGCCAAAGCAATAAATGGATCAGCTACCACTTGTGAATTTTGAAAATAGTAGAGTTAGAGTTTTTGTTTGTCAAAATACTCTTGTTTGCCTCTTATTATCAAAAGTTGGTCTCTTGTGGGGAGAAGGCTTAATTATGGGAAAAAGGGGGAGTTTTTGAATCCTTGATCAATTTCTCGTGAAATATCTCTCTTTTTGTTTTAACATGTGTGTTTGACTTAGAGATAGGAAATTGAGTTTGATTTGCAAAACAAACCAAGTGGTGGCAAAGAATGATCCATATATGCCAAATTTGATTCAAAACAAATTTGAGTTCTTATTTGAATTGATTTTGTACTTGTTCTACTTGCTTTATGTTGTTTGGCATAAATCACCAAAAAGGGGGAGATTGAAAGGGAAATGTGCCCTTGGGCCATTTCTAAGTGTTTTGGTGATTTAGTGTCCAACACAAGTGTCTAAGTGTTAAATGGTGGACAAAGTACAAATCAAGTATAAAGGTATGTTTCTCAGACTTAGTACATTGTTTTAGAGACTAATGTATTGTGTCTAAGTGCTGGAAACAGGAGAAATCGAATTGGAGAAGAAATGGATTTGTTTAGCCAAAGTCAGCTCTGTCTGGGTGCATCGGACTGTCCGGTGGTGCACCGGACAGTGTCCGGTGCCCCAGGCTGGCTCAGGCGAACTTGCCACTCTCGGGAAGTAATTAACGGCGTACGACTAAAATTCACCGGACTGTCTGGTGTGCACCGGACTGTCCGGTGAGCCAACGGTCGGCCGGGCCAACGGTCGGCCGCGTGATCCACACGGGACACGTGGCCGAGCCAACGACAAGTAGGGGGCACCGGACTGTCCGGTGTGCACCGGACTGTCCGGTGCGCCAACGGCTCCAAGGCTGCCAACGGTCGGCTTCGCCAAATAAGGAAGGAAATCCGCACCGAACAGTGTCCGGTGGTGCACCGGACTGTCCGGTGCGCCAGGCGACAGAAGGCAAGAATTGCCTTCTTGAAATGCTCTCAACGGCTCCTAGCTGCCTTGGGGCTATAAAAGGGACCCCTAGGCGCATGGAGGAGAACACCAAGCATCCTTTGAGCATTGTTGATCACTCACACTCCATTCTTGCGCAATTGTTCGACATTCTTAGTGATTTGAGCTCCGTTCTAGTGTGAAACTTGTGATAGTCTCTTGAGCTCAAGTCTGGGTCTTGTGTGTGCGTATTTGCTGTGATCTTTGTGTCTTGTGTGAGTTGCTCATCCCTCCCTTACTCCGTGCTTCTTTGTGATCATCAAAGTGTAAGGGCGAGAGGCTCCAAGTTGTGGAGATTCCTCGCAAACGGGATATAGAAAAGCAAAGCAAAACACCGTGGTATTCAAGTGGGTCTTTGGACCACTTGAGAGGGGTTGATTGCAACCCTCGTCCGTTGGGACGCCACAACGTGGACTAGGCAAGTGTTGGACTTGGCCGAACCACGGGATAAACCACTGTGTCTATCTGTGATTGATCTTCTTGTGGTTATTGTGTTTTGCTAAGACTCCTTTCTAGCCACTTGGCATTATTTGTGCTAACTCCTAATCAAGTTTTGTGAGTTAAGTTTCAAGTTTTACAGGATCACCTATTCACCCCTCTCTAGGTGCTCTCAGCTCTTCCCAATCTTACTCTTGTGCGTTCTTTGTGATCAAACTTGTAAGGGCGAGAAGCTCCAACTTGTGGAGATTCCTCGCAAACGGAAAAAGGATATAAGGAAGAAAAGTCGTTGTATTCAAGTTGATCATTGGATCACTTGAAAGGGGTTGAGTGCAACCTTCGTCCATTAGGACGCCACAACGTGGAAGTAGGCAAGTGTCACTTGGCCGAACCACAAGATAAAATCGTGTGTCTCTTGTGATTGCTCTCTCTTTGACTGTCTGTGTTCACAAGAGCTCGTCTCATTGACTTGATTAACCCGCACTAATATCTTTATAATCAAGGTTGTTGGAATTTAGTGTTGAATTTACAGGATCACCTATTCACCCCCCTCTAGGTGCTCTCACATTTTTCCAAAAGCTTTATGATCTCACCATTTTGTTGGCTTTCTTGCCCTTTGCCTTCTGCAAGAAACCCAAGTCATTAAGCTCATTTGATCTAAAGAGCCTTGAGATATCATTCTTGTTATCTTGCAAACTTTTTAAATTTAATTAAGTAGTGTCAAAACGAGTCACTCCAGTATGAATCAAGTCTTTCCCTATAAATTTTCTCATCAAATCCAACACTTTTGTATGAGCATATAAGAAGGCAGTCACATGTCTTGCACTAGCAATTGTTTTCTACAACTCCAAGCTTTACAAGGTCCTCGAGCATGAGATTGAGGCAGTGAGTAAAACATACATTCCAAAAAATGGAAGGTCTGTTTGCTGCCAATAGACTTGTTGATGTTGTATTGCCACTAGCATTATTTGTGACCACCTACACAACATGTTCCTCTCCTATCTCTTGTATGCATCTATTCACAAGATCAAAAATATATTTGCCATCCTTCTTGACAGCTGAGTAGTCCATAAAATCCAAGAAACAAACCCCTTGAGCACTATGGACAACTAAATTCATGACCCCTACCCTTTCTATCTGTCCATGGATCTGGCATAATTGTATAACTTATGAGTTGTCATGATTCTTGGTGGCTCTTGAATCTATCCAACACCTTTTCCTTGCATTTTCAAGAATGGTCTGCTCGTCTCATATGGACTAGGACCTCTCAAACCTCTACCAAATGCTCCAACCAACTACCTCAATCATATGAGCAAAGTTAGGAAGGGTGGCTGTGTTATGTGCAATATTATCTTCATAAAAGAAGTGAGATATATATTCACAAGCTCTATCCCTCCTCTCCTCTCTTTTCTGAGTTGTCAATTGCGTTTGAGTTTTTTGGCTAGTGCTCAATCCTTTTTTGTTCTTTTGGACAGAATCTTCAATAGACTCAGGTTTGTAGAATTTATCAATATTGCCACCAATTGTTGTTAATCTAGAGCTACTGCCACCTTTTGTTGACTTGAGCACAATAACCTCATCCCCATGTTCACTATCTTCTTCACTTGACCTATCACCTCCTGAGTTATCAAGATCAATTTTATCCCTTTCTCTTTGCTTTTCCTTCCTTTTTTGCTCATTTGCATATTCTTTGTAAGCAAAGTCATAATCTCTTCCTTAAAAGGAGTTGGAAATTTCTTGCACTTAGAAACATTGAAGCCAACAATGTTAGCAAGATGGTACTTCACTCTTGTAATTCTAGCATTGATCAACTTGTCACAATAGTTGTATTTTAGTGAATACTTCTTTAAATATGGACAATAGCAATGCTTCCATGCAGGACCATCTGACTTGATAGTTGTTGTTGGTGATTGTGTTATTGAAGCAGAGGCAACACTCGATGGGTTACATAAAAAATGCTAATTTGCAATTCAATAACCAACCAAATTTATTTTTTATAATGATTTGTGAAGTAAATGACAACAGGAAAAAACCTATCTATTAGATTCTAATATCCATCTATTCATGTTCAACAATTCAAACTATAATGCTAGATTCTAATACTCGCAGAAAAAAATGAAATTCGTTAATCCATCTAAGTATCTACTTCACAATTCACATATCAATAAGCATCTAATCACCTAGTTTAAAGCCGGTTCACCTCTAATAAGATAAATCGTCTTTATGCTGTATACAACGCAAAGCGATACCGACTCTGATAGTTCGTATCAGTCGGTACCACCCAGTGTGTAGCAGCGTTGGCCGGTTAAATGGGTGATCGATGGGACGACCGACCACCCGTTTCTGGTCTTTTTCGATGAGTGCTTACCCGCCTGATTTCAAAAAATAATCTGAAAGTAAAAATTCCAAAAAATCTATTTTTTTAAAAAAAGGATGTGGCGGCTGATAGTGGAGACAGTAAAAAAAAAGTTCTCGCGCATGGTCGGTCTGCGACTGCCTCTGACCGCACTGCTCTCTTCTCCTGTTCTCTCTCCCCACTTCGAGACTTCCTCCATTCGCGGTTTGCCTCTCTGCCTCCCCTCCCTCAGATCCTCCCTCAGATTGCCATGGCGGACCAGCTCACCGACGACCAGATCGCCGAGTTCAAGGAAGCATTCAGCCTCTTCGACAAGGACGGCGACGGTATTCTCCTCGCCCCCACTCCCTCTCCCTCTCTCCTGACGTGCGCGGCTTGATGTGGCATGGTAGGTTCACGCCACTGAAGCGACGGGAGATCTCACATGACCGCTGGCTGTGTCCGTGGCATCTCCCATCAAGCGGATCGCGGGGTAGATTTGGGTGTGTTTTTTTTTTTTTTACTCTCGGGGTATCTCGGACATGTAGATGCAGATCTCACGTCCTCTTATCTCTTGCGGGCTCTATCAGGTTACGACTAGTTCTTGCAATTTCTGAGTAGACCCCCAACGAGGAGACAATTGCTTTTGGCCCCGGAGCCGCGTGAATGTGTCACCTGGGCGGAAATCTGAACGCAGATCTGATTAGTATCCGACGATTGGAGGTTGTGTGGAATTCCAGCAAGGAATCATTCCATACCACGGGAGTTCCCCCCATTATGGTAAACCGGGATAGCGATAGTAGGAAGCGTGGGATCATGTGAGGAGGTGGTAAAAAGTATCCGAACGTGTGAGGAGGTTAGCGGCAGATGCTGCTGCCTGCAGCTTGGATGTAGTGCAGGACACAGCGTGGTGTGATCCAGTTATAAGAGCATGTTGAGTCACTAGTTAATCGGCAGGAATACGTTGAAGGTGGTGAACTGTTAGCAACCCCTCACAGATCACCAACAAGAGCAGCAAGGAAGGAATTAGATGGAGGATTAGAACACAGAATGGGGAATGAAGAGAGACAGCCGGAGGAGGAAGACGAGCACTGAGTTCTGTGTCTTGAATATTTCTCTCATCGCCTGATCTGTTCTCCTTGACCCTTATACTCCACCAAGCAGCCCGCCAAAGGCCCATTCCAATAACCCTGGATCCTCAAAGGCCCATTACATTAACCATGGATCCTCACATGAACTGATGCAATCGTATCGCATCATGGGGGTTGTAGGGTTATGCTAAGTCACTATCCAGTAGGAATGTGTGGCCTCGGACCCCTCTAGAGCTTGTTTAGTTATTTTCATTTTATGTGGATCGGAGGGAATTGATACGGATTATGAGAGATTTTGACTTACTAGGGATTGAAACCCTCCAACCCCCTCAATCCATATAGATTGGGGTAGAATCGAACAAGCCCTTAGGGAGCTTAGACCCCGGGGGGCCTTCTTCGCCTGACGACTCCATCTGTTCCTAGGGCCGACCCTCTATGGGTGGTCTTCCGGACCCCATAGTGCACTCCTTTAGAGCATCTCCAACAACGTGACCTATAAAAATGTCTTATAATTTAAAAATAAGTAAATTTTATAGAATTTAGGGCACCAACAAAACACCCTGCTCCAACAGTAAAGCCCCAAATCTAGATTATAGGGCAGCCCACTACGGTGTAGTATATTTGAGGCACTTGAGATGGTGCCCTATAGAGCCTGTTTGGTTCAGCTTTTTTCTGACCAGCTTTTCTGAGAATCTAGCTGTGGGGAGAATCTGGCTGTGTAGAGAATCTGAGTATCATTAGGATTACGTGCGGAGGAAGATAAAGTTGTTTATGAGGCTCAGGATCTATAAAGTGACGGATTACTACTATTGCGACGACTCAACTGATTATATGTTTATGTTGATTTTGAATGGTTTTTACCCAAACGAATTTTATAGAAGCTAGCTGAGTGTTTGGCAGTCCGCATCAGCTTTTGGTGGCTAGAAGCTGCGAAAAGCCGAAACAAACGGGGGCATAGTTTTTTTGACAAAATTTGTTGAATTGAGGCACTGTTGGAGTGGTTTTTCCTGTGTAGAGCTCTATATTTCGATTTGAGGCATTAGTTTAAGGCATTGTTGGAGATGCTCTTAGGCAACCGCTCTGTCGACCATCGAGCTACACTCGGGCTATGGGAGGGCACGACCTGTGAGGGTCCTAGCATGCCACATGTCCGGGGGGCCGCGACGACCCTGGTCAATGGGAGGGCTCCGGGCGTGCCACGTGGCCAGTTGCCCACGTTGTGGTCAGTCAAGGAGTTGGAGTCAAGACGTACCACACATGCGAAAGGGACTTTAGCTGAGTTAGTTAGGTGGTCTGAGTAGCACTCCTCAGGTCCTAGATTCGACTCTCCGTGGGAGCGGATTTCATGCTGTGGTTAAAAAAATCCCCTCGTCTATCCTACGCCAAAGCATAAGTCTAAGGCTCAGCCCTGGTCGTGGTCGTTCTCACATGAGCTTCGATGCCGCTGTGTATGGGTAGGACAGGGGTTCGAGGTTTTTCTCGACCTATGTGATAATATCTTCTTCTTAATACAATGCTCGGGGACTGTCTTATCCGTGTAGGTTGAGTTTTTTTAAGACGTACCACACATGTTCAACGAGGCAGGCACAACTGTGCTCGCATCATACCCACTCCTTGGCCGCCAGACCCCAATAACCGGGGTGTGGCACTAGCATGGCACTGTGGTGGTGTGAGGAGCATGCTGCCACAATTTGCTACAACCAATGTGGCGGCATGACTATACGTGTCATGAACCATCACATTCTAGGTCACCCACGTCGTGCGCCATGTGTCCATGTGTCCCCAACTCTGGTCACCCGTGATGTACGCCGCAATGTTTCATGTCTCTATAGCGGCATGGGGGGGACTGCTGCCACGTCCCAGGCTTTGGGAAACAGTCAACGCCCCACACGCCCCAAGATATCCGATATGGGCAGGGCGTGCAACTATAGCGTCCTGGACATTCCTACAAGTCCTCGGACTGACGTCAACAGGACTTGCAATAGGACCGGTCCCACCTGCTTGATGTAACCCCTCTCCCTTGGTCTATAAAATGGAGAGGGAGTCCTCCCTTAAGGGATACACACGGACTACTCTCATATCTATCTTTTTAGATAACTCCACACATTTTCATTCTCAGTCTCTAGCTAGCCTCCTGTAATAGGACTTAGCCCATTTTCTACAATCCAATACACCCAAGGAGGAAGTAGGGTATTACGCCTCGATGGCCTGAACCTCCATAAAACCCTTGTCTCCCTTGTCGTGCTTAAGGTGTTTGTCGTGGTCATCTCCTGGTAACCGGGTTGGGCCCCTGGGTCGTGGTAAGCAGTAGATCAGCACACTAAGATCCCTTGTCGAATATTTACGGTGGTATTGTCCTTGTACCCCCATATCAAGGTTTAGACCCTTTGTGTAGTCCAATTCTAATCGTTAAGTCATTCTTGTCTCCATTACTTGTTCGAACACTAGTCACAGTATTATTGTATATGTTCTTAATGAGTCCAGTTTACTTCGTTGGAATTTTATATCCAATGCTCACAACATAACCTTTCTTGGTATTTTCTCATAATCCTTCTCCAAGTCAATAAAAACCATCTATAGGTCCTTCTGCTCCCTATACTACTTCATCACTTGTCTTATGAATAATATGGCTTCTATGGTTTACCTTTCGGGTACAAACCAAATTGACTCATAGAATGCCTCATTATTTCTCTCAGACGGTGCTCGATAACTCTCCCATAGCTTCATAGTGTGTCTCATCAGCTTATTTTCCGGTAATTAGTACAACTTTGAATATCTCCCTTATTCTTATATATTAGTACTAATATACTTCATTTGTTGCATCTTGTTCAATCGAAAGATATGGTTGAACAACTTTGTTAGCTATACTATAGCTATGTTCTCGAGACATCTTCATGTCTCAATTGGGATATCATCAGGGCCCATCGTCTTACCCATTTCATTCTTTTCAATATCTCTCTAACCTTAGATGTTTGGATCGTACGTACAAAACACAAAACGCTTATTGGTGTCATCAAAATAGTGACCCAACTGAAAGTTTGTGTCCCCATTTTTCTCACCGAACAGTTTATCAAAGTACTATCGCCATCTATGTTTGATCTTATTCTAGTTCACCAAGACCTGCTCCATTTCATTCTTAATGCACTTTAACTTGTTTGGAATCTCTTGTCTTCCTCTTATAGATCGTAGCTATCCTATATATATCCTTCTCTCCTACTCAAACACCGGTTCTGTATGGATATTTATGTCTGCACTAATGTTATTGAAATCATGGAGTTCAGTTATAGTTTGTATTGCAGTATAATATGAACCAAATCTCTTCACAGATTATCAATAAGTGCTCGTTAAATTTAGGTTTGTGTTTTTAGGGAGTCTTAACCATATCAAAATACATTTTCATGCATTTTAACACCTGCAAATTATAACTCAAATAATTACGCCATGGGTGAAATTCATTCCTAGAAATTCGTGGTTCCATTTGGGTTTGCTTTTCTTCCCTTGAACATTTCCTTCCATTCTGATAAAGAAAAACTTAGATTCCTACGTTGTATAGGTTGTTGATTAACTCCAGTCCTCTGATCGTGTTAGAGAAGTTCTGTTGGATGGCACTGTTAATTATTCATTTAAAATGTGATATAAAGAAAAGTAGGACATTTATCCTTACAATATTGTTGATACTCCCTCTAGTCTTCAATACTTGATGTTTTGGACATAATCTCTTATACCAAGGAGCTATTAAATAGGGTTGTTTTTTCTTATAGTACCCCTAATAAATATGTTTAGGTCCCATAATAAACATAAGGAGATGTTAGCCCAGGTGATTGTAATGCTGATCGTATAGATCATTAATTACAGCAGCTTGTGAGTTTTTTTTTTTTTGAGTTTTTTTAGAGTGCATGCATGTTTTTTTCCTGTGCATCTGGCTAATCATTCTGTAAGCCGTGCGTACGATTTCGCTTGGCGCAAGGATTAACGTTACGGCTACTGTTCTACCGCCAAAATGGACTAGCACTCCAAGTGTAAATACGCTCACACCGTACAGAAAGAAGCAACACACATTTTTATGACTCTCAGCAAAGCATTCGATATCCAAATGGCAAACAAAATAATTCAAAGTCCCATTGTAAATATCCAAAACATGGGAAACAAACTTAAAATCCATGCGACTGCATGCTTGGGCTTGGGCAGGAACGGGTGCTGCCTTGGGCACGGACGGCCGCTGGACTGGAAAACGAAGCGGCTGCAGTAATTGCATGTGAAAATATGTGGACCACCTAGATCAGGGGTATACTAGTCCAAAATGAGCTTCAAATGCTTTAACATCAAGTATTTGCATTCAAAGTGAAAATCCCTTAAACATCAAGTATTTGAAGACAGGAGGGTCAGTTTGTAGAGGTGTCATCCTGTAGCACCAGTAATGTGGTGGTACTTTTCTGCCTGTGGAAAGGTACATAGATTAACCCATGGTAGGTATTGCTATTTGCCTATCAATTGTAATAACTCTCAGATCACATTGAGGATTAATAATTTTGACATGTCTGTTAGTTTTTATAGTAAAAGACTATTCGTAGTGTAGGGTTTCATTGCATGATTTTCAAAAATGCCACATCAATTTTTGCCTATAAAACCGTATATACTGAGTTTTCATCTCCCATCTCTCATGAAACTCTCTCTCTCTCTCTCCTTATTAAATTCTTGCCATATCATCGTAGTTGTTTATGTGGCAGGATATTTAATGAAGAAGAAACTCAAATGAAATCTCTATTGGTAATAGTCTAAGTTAACATGTTAAAACTGTTGATTGCATGATTGCTATTACTGTTGAGTGTTGGTACCACATCATGATTGGAATGCCACCTCAAAATGGTTTAAATCTTTAAGCTGTCTTCCTCAGATGTTTTCCCTGTTATTATTTATCATTGACTCATTGTTTATTACCATATCAATTTAAGTGATTTGAGATAGTAGTGAGTAATGTTTGGCTCATGTAACAGGCTGCATCACCACCAAGGAACTTGGAACTGTGATGCGCTCGTTGGGGCAGAACCCTACTGAGGCTGAGCTTCAGGACATGATCAACGAGGTTGATGCTGATGGCAATGGAACCATCGACTTCCCTGAGTTTCTCAACCTGATGGCACGCAAGATGAAGGACACCGACTCTGAGGAGGAGCTCAAGGAGGCCTTCCGCGTGTTCGACAAGGACCAGAACGGCTTCATCTCTGCTGCTGAACTTCGACATGTCATGACCAACCTAGGTGAGAAACTGACGGACGAGGAGGTGGATGAGATGATCCGTGAAGCCGACGTGGACGGTGATGGCCAGATCAACTACGAGGAGTTCGTGAAGGTGATGATGGCCAAGTGAGATGATGTGCCTGTTTTGAAGCTAGTTCCTCTCTTGATGGTAGTAGCTAGTCTAGTGTTGGAGACTGACTGCATTTGGTCCGCCTTGTTCCTCTCGCTGCATCAATGGACATATCCGTTTGTTTTCTCCCAAGGGATTTTACCATGTCGGTAATTTCGTTCAAATTTGTTTATGGTTGTATTAACATTTGTGTTATCTTGGTACAATGTTCATGCCTTTCCCTTCTAAATTTAGGTGTTGAATTTCTTGCAGAAATACGTGGCATGCATGTGCAGATATATCCGATTTTGTTTTGTTTTCTCGTTACTTGTGCTGTAATTCTTTGGCAGCATTATTACCCAACGATTTCTCTGCACTGCCTAGGCGGACCGTTGACCCATGTTGGCCACCCAAGTGAACAAGAGTGTTGCTTTTAGGGGTAGTACCCATGTATTGCTTCTTCTATTGTTCTAAAAGCTGACCGAGATCTAGTGATTGTAGGTAGGGATGGTAATGGATCATGATTCAAATGACTTTTTAATTTATTTAAGTCCTTAATCAAGTCCAGTTAAAAAATAAATGGAAATAGAGTCTGGTTCTAATCCGATTCTTAAATTTTTAGTGTAAAATTTAGAGTCCATTATCCCTAATTGTTGGCCATCTAGTTCGACATAAGTGCAAGTACGGTCTTACCCTTCATCTATTGCTTGTTAGATTCTTGCTGTTGTTGGATCACAAACCAATTAAAACTATTGTCTAAGTTACCGCGGACCGAAAAAACACAATGAATAACTATCACGCTTTCATGGTGAAGAGTGGCTAAGTTTATAAGCAAGGATAACTAGTCGAGCTTACTACCGAAGAACAAAATAACAAAGGGTAAACAATCATGTTTGCATGAGAAAGAACATCTAGTTTCTAAGTAAACTAGCAAAGGAACCATCGAAGCTTCCGTCCGAAGGGATCCAATCAGGGCAAGAACATTGGTGGATTGTCCTAAATCAACTAGCAAACCTAGGACATCGTTCTAGATTGTCAGATTAAGACATGAACAACAATAAAAAACCTAGGACGTCATTTTTGGTCATCGGATCAAAAGATGAACAATAACATAGAGTTGAAAAAAGATCAAGAAAAAATGGTATTCAATGTAAATATTGATTGGATGTTGGATACCATGTGCCCCTATTTTATAGGAAGAGGGGTGACTTATCTTATTGAAAACTAATATGGTATTGTTTTGTTGTTTTATGGAGTTTTTCTTAGATTAGGCCAAAATTAGCATAGTCTCTTAAAATTCTTCTAGGTCCAATTTAAGTATCAACATATATCCCTCTATTCTTACATCAAGTTTATACGAATCTAGAAACATAAAGCACCAAACAACAATGATGTCTAAGCTATTCGAGATCTAAGAGCGATGTATACATGTACCATATTATTTTAGGGGCGATATGTGTATAGTGCCATTGCTTGGTCATCATTTAGGCATTTGATATGAATGTTACCCTCTTCAGTGTTAAAGCCTAATGCCTGTTGAGCTAGTATGGTAGTCTTACTGTTCTCATGCCTTGGAATATACTAAATTTAAAATTCAGAAAAATATACAATGATGTCAAGTCATCTATCAATATTTGCATTAAGTGATCCTTCAAAACATCGAAACATACCGATGAATTAATGTACCACCATAAGCAGTCGCCAAATGCTTCAACATGTTTTGTATCCATGGATTGCAATATTTCTAAGCTGAACAAGAAAACTTCATATTCGGCTTTAATATTGGAACAAATGCAATTTAATCTGTTTGATGTCTCAAACAACACCAATGTGAGAAATAATCATCATACCAACACCTTGGCCTTTTTTTGCAAGCCGATTAAATGGAATAGTGTCCGTAGGAGCAAATATATAAAAATGCATAAACCATGGCATCATGATTTCAAATACATAAAAGTAAACTTCATGGATGCTCCGTTCATATCACTATAGTTGTAAGCATTTGTAATACCCTAAAAACCAAACCATGTTCATAATCTAAATATGGTGTGTTCTATGGATGATCGAAGACCGTATATGCATAGAGCTCGTTGAGACAATTTCGATCAACTATTAGTTTGTCTTGTTTGGAGTTTGGACGAGTCTTTTCAAGTGCCAGTCAATTTGAGCCATTAGATATTAGGGTTGGTGAGGTTTTCTTCTATTTCTACCTCCCTACCCTAGCATCCACATCCACGGTCCTCCCCACCCCTAGCAGCTACCACCCTTTTGTGCCTTGCCCCAAGAGAAGAGAGAAAAAACAAGAGAGGGAAGATAGAGGGGATTATGGCACATCGTCGTTCATGCCAGTTTTCCAAGATCTTAATAGCCTCAAAAAATAATAAATGTTTCTATGAGTCATAGATAATTTAGAGATCTTTCCATGGCTGTAAATAACTACTCAATCGGACATCCGATCAGAGAGGAATTAGAGTTTGATCCGAACAGTTTTTCAGTCTCGTAATTCTATGTAGAATTTATTCTCTTAATATTTAGGAAATCCTATCAACAGAATTATACCTTTGGTTAGTAACACAAGTTGTAGACAATTTCATAAGCTTTCTAGATTGGTAAAGAATGTATTTATATGAATTTTGGAGCTCCAGTTATGTTTGTTTTAATAGGACTATTCTGCAGGCTCTGTCAGATTTCAGAATTTAGATCTTAGTTCACCTCAAGAGTAATCAATCTTAATCATTTTTCCTCAACTATGTGATAACTAGAAAGTTGTTTATTTTTAAGTTTTCTGTCTAAATCAAAAGGTTGGGAATTTTTGGACGTCCTAATTCAATTATATAAAAAAGAAGTAGTAGTGCTACTGTCATCTTTTGGATTTGTGTAATTTCTCGATGGATTTCGGTTTGGAGCCATAGGAACACCATATATATTGCTTGTTTTTGTTTTATGGAACATTTGTGCTAAGTTGTATGTTCTACAACAGGTGGTAGTGGTCCAGATCATTTCTAGTGTTTGTTGGCTCCTTCGGTGAAGGCAAGTAAATGTAGCGGTGGTTTGCTACCATTTTAACTTGTTATGTTTATCACCTACACTCTAATATTTAGAAGTATTTAATACATTAATAATTGAATTCTGTGATGAGGTTTTATCTAATCGTATTATATTAGTGCTCAATTGTCTATATGAAGTAAAGTAAATCACCATCGTTATCTAATCGTATGATAACGATGGTGATTTGAGCATAGTATATGTGACTGATTCACACCTTTTAATTAAGTTGAAGTATTATTTGATGTTTGTATTATATGAAGTAAAGTATTGTTTCGACATGGCATGTATATTGCATCATTCATTTTCACTTGAAGTTATGTTGTGATCTTATGGTCCGACCGTACCAGTACACACTTGGCATCGTACGTTGCCCGAGGAGTGGTACAACGCGGCTTCATACCCTTCATGGTACACAGGCAGAAGCCATATGCACTGCATTCATATGCATTCATTGAAGTGCTTGCAAATGCCGATGACGTGAAGTGATTATACAACATGGTGTAGTTCTTCAAGAGGAGATGGTATTTTATATATTATAGTTATTGGATTCTATATCTGAAAGTATTATTCTTGTCAATTGAAGTTACTTTAAATCATTGATAATTCAACTTCTGATTTAAATATCTCGTCAAAACACATTTGCTTGCTGAGATGTTTCATCTCACTCTCGCATTATTCAAAGCAAGATTTTGACGCTTGCCAAGGGGAATAGGAAATAGCAACACGTTGCACACATGGTTTAAAGACTCATTAAAAACCAAATATTTAGTTTTGTTTATCAAGATTGAGGTCGACATTTCTGAAGTGGTGTAAATGTTAATCGTAACCATTGTGGTTGCTCATAATTGCTAGAAGGTTATTCATGTTAGTGTGATGCATTATAATTAATTATGTCTATTTTGCTTTTGTGATGCTTATAAATACAAAGGAGATGTTGCAAAATTTTATATTTCTTAGTTTTCAGCTGTTGGTAGCAAAGTCCAGTAGCATCAAAGGGTGTTTGTGGATTTCAAGGTGTTACAACATTCGTCAACTATATTTTTACACTAAGGGTGATGAAATATCGCCCATATGAACTCATCCACAAGAGTATGTGAAAGGGAATTAGGCTTACACCTAGTTCCTAATTGATTTTGGTGGTTGAAATGCCCAACACAAATAATTGGACTAACTAGTTTGCTCTAGTCTATAAGTTCTACAGGTGCCAAAGGTTCACACTAAGCCAATAAAAAGACCAAGAAAAGGGTTCAACAAAGAGAGCAAGGGATAATTGAAGGCTGCCCTGGTCTGGCGCACCGGACTGTCCGGTGGCACACCTTCGGGAATTCTCAGAGGCGCTTCGCTATAATTCACCGGACTGTCCGGTGCACCACCGGACAGTGTCCGGTGCCCCAGAGAAGAGCGACTCTGAACTCGCCAGCTTCGGATTTCCGCTCCGCTATAATTCACCGGACATGTCCGGTGAGCCAGCGGAGCAACGGCTACTTCGCGCCAACGGTCGACTGCAACGCATTAAATGCGCGCCAGCGCGCGCAGAGGAGCAGAGCACGCGCGGGTGGCACACCGGACAGTCTACAGGACTTGTCCGGTGCACCACCGGACAGCCAGGCAGGCCCACAAGTCAGAACTCCAACGGTCGGAACCCAACGGCCGGGTGACGTGGCTGGCACACCGGACAGTGTCCGGTGGCGCACCGGACTGTCCGGTGCGCCATGCGACAGCAGCCTCCACCAAACGGTTAGTTTGGTGGTTGGGGTTATAAATACCCCCAACCACCCCACATTCAAGTCATCCAAGTTTTCCAACTTCCAACCACTTACAAGAGCTCTAGCATTCAATTCTAGACACACCCAAGTGATCAAATCCTCTCCCAATTCCACAAAAGCTTTATTGTTAAGTGAGAGAGATTTGTTGTGTTCTTTTGAGCTATTGCGCTTGGATTGCTTTCTTTCTCATTCTTTCTTGAGATCAAACTCACTTGTAATTGAGGCAAGAGACACCAATCGTGTGGTGATCCTTGTGGGAACTTTGTGTTCCAAGTGATTGAGAAGAAAAGCTCACTCGGTCCGAGAGACCGTTCGAGAGAGGGAAAGGGTTGAAAGAGACCCGGTCTTTGTGACCACCTCAACGGGGAGTAGGTTTGTAAGAACCGAACCTCGGTAAAACAAATCCGCGTGTCACACTCTTTATTCGCTTGTGATTTGTTTTGCACCATCTTTCTCGGACTCGATCATATTTCTAACGCTAACCCGGCTTGTAGTTGTGATTAACTTTGTAAATTTCAGTTTCGCCCTATTCACCCCCCTCTAGGCGACTTTCAATTGGTATCAGAGCCCGGTGCTTCATTAGAGCTTAATTGCTCGAAGTGATGTCGGGAGATCACGCCAAGAAGGATATGGAGACCGGCGACAAGCCCACTACAAGCCACGGAAAGGCTACATCGGAAGAGTGAAAGGGAAATGTGCCCTTGGGCCATTTCTAAGTATTTTGGTGATTGAGTGCCAACACATGTGTTTAATTGTGAATTTGTGTACATGGATGAACAAGGTGCAAATCATGAAGTAAAGGTATGTTTCTAAGCCTTAGTACATTGGTTTTATGGACTAACATATTTGTCTAAGTGTTAGAAACAGAAAGAAGAAAAAGAGAAAAGGGGAGAGAAAGACTTGGCTGTGTGCAGCCAAGTCTCAGCTCGGACTGGAGCACCGGACTGTCCGGTGTGCACCGGACAGTGTCCGGTGCGCCAGGCTGCCTCGACTCGAACTGGCCGCTCTCGGGAATTCGCCGACGGCGTACGGCTAAAATTCACCGGACTGTCCGGTGAGCCAACGGTCGGCCAGGGCCAACGGTCGGCCGCGCAATCCGCGCGGGACACGTGGCCGAGCCAACGGTCGGAAGACGGCACCGGACTGTCCGGTGTGCACCGGACATGTCCGGTGCGCCAACGGCTCCGAGATCTCCGATGGTTTGCAACGGTCGGAAGTGCCAGATATGGAAACAGATCGGGCACCGGACAGTGTCCGGTGTGCACCGGACTGTCCGGTGCCCCCGATGACAGAAAGCAAGGATGGCCTTCCAGATTTGCTCTCAACGGCTCCTAGCTGCCTTGGGGCTATAAAAGGGGCCCCTAGGCGCATGGAGGAGACACACAAGCAACCTTTGAGCATTCTTGATCATCCACACTCAATCTCTGCGCATTTGATTGTCATTCTAAGTGTTTCGAGCTCTGTTCTAGTGAGAACTGTGTGAAACTCTTGTGAGCTCGATTCTTGGCCGTGTGTGTGCGCGTTTCGCTGTGGATTTGTGTGTGTTGCTTCCCTCCCTTACTCTGTGCTTTCTTTGTGATCATATACTTGTAAGGGCAAGAGACTCCAATTTGTGGAGATTCCTTGCAAACGAGATAGTGAAAGGAACAACAAAACAACGTGGTATTCAAGTGGGTCTTTGGACCGCTTGAGAGGGGTTGATTGCAACCCTCGTCCGTTGGGACGCCACAACGTGGAAGTAGGCAAGCATTGGCTTGGCCGAACCACGGGATAAACCACTGTGTCCCTCTGTGCTTGATTCTTGTGGTATTGTGTTTTGTTGAGACTTCACCTTAGCCACTTGGCATTAATCGTGCTAACGCTTAACAAGTTTTTGTGGCTTAAGTTTGAAGTTTTTACAGGATCACCTATTCACCCCCCCCCTCTAGGTGCTCTCAATTGGTATCAGAACCGTTCTATTCACAAAGGGACTAACCGCCCGAATAGATGGATCCTAAGGGGAAGGGTATAGTGATCAACGACAAAGAAAAGGAGACCTTCGTCAACGAGCCGAAGGACGACAAGCCTACCGACTCCGGCTCGGGCCAAAGACGGAAGGAAGGGAAGAAGAAGAAGACAAGGCGCATCAAGGAGATCGTCTACTACGACAGCGACGAGTCTACTTCTTCCCAAAAGGATGAGGACCACAACGACTACAAACAAAAGACGGTTAACTCAAACTTTTCTTTTGATTATTCGCGTATTCTGCAAAGTTCACATTCACATTTGCTCTCCATTCCACTCGGCAAGCCCCCACACTTTGATGGAGAGGACTACGGATTTTGGAGTCACAAAATGCGTAGTCACTTATTCTCTCTCCATCCTAGCATATGGGAGATTGTGGAGAACGGAATGAAATTCGATAGCTCGGATAGCCCTATGCTTATAAATGAACAGATTCATAAAAATGCACAGGCTACTACTGTTCTCTTAGCATCTTTGTGCAGGGAAGAGTACAATAAGGTGAGCGGCTTGGACAATGCCAAGCAGATATGGGACACCCTCAAGATCTCTCACGAGGGGAACGACATCACCATGCTCACCAAGATGGAGTTGGTGGAGGGCGAGCTTGGACGGTTCGCCATGATAAGGGGAGAGGAGCCAACTCAGACGTACAACCGGCTCAAGACCCTTATCAACAAAATAAGGAGCTACGGAAGCACGCGTTGGACGGATCACGATGTCGTCCGCCTAATGCTCAGGTCCTTTACCGTTCTTGATCCTCATCTCGTGAACAATATTCGTGAGAATCCCAGGTACACGATGATGACGCCCGAGGAAGTACTTGGAAAGTTCGTGAGCGGACGGATGATGATCAAGGAGGCAAGATACGTCGACGACGCGTTGAACGGACCACTCCACGAGCCTCAACCCATTGCTCTAAAGGCAACGAGGAGCAAGGAGTCGCTACCTAGCAAGGTGGCGCAAGTTGAGGCGGCCGGACTCAATGATGAAGAAATGGCTCTCATCATCAAAAGGTTCAAGACGGCGCTAAATGGTCGCAAGGGGCAGCCAAGCAAGACCAAGACAAAGGAGAAGCGCTCATGCTTCAAGTGCGGTAAGCTTGGTCATTTTATCGCTAACTGTCCCGATAATGAAAGTGACCAGGAAAAGGGGAACAAAAGAGAGAAGAAGAAGCAATACAAGAAGGCAAAGGGCGAGGCGCATCTAGGAAAGGAGTGGGACTCGGATTGCTCCTCCTCCGACTCCGACAACGAAGGACTCGCCGCCACTGCCTTCAACAAATCGGCTCTCTTCCCCAACGAGCGTCTCACTTGCCTTATGGCAAGGGAGAAGAAGGTAAGTACTCAAGACTCCACTTATGCTTTTTCTAGTGATAGTGAGTCTAGTGATGATGACATAGATTACTCATGCTTGTTCAAGGGCTTAGATAGATCTAAGATAGATAAAATCAATGAATTAATTGATGCTTTGAATGAAAAGGATAGGCTTTTAGAAAAGCAAGAGGATTTATTGTATGATGAACATGATAAGTTTGTAGAGGCACAAAAATCATATGCTTTAGAAGTGAAAAGAAATGAAGTGCTTTCTAGTGAAATATCTTCCTGTCATGAAACCATTGCTACTTTACAAAGTGTTAACCATGATTTAAATGCTAAATTAGAAGTAACAAATAAATCTAAGTCTTGTGTTGAAAATGTTACAATTTGCACTAGGTGTAAGGATTTTGATGTTAACACTTGTAGCAAACACTTAGTTTCAATTTCAAAACTAAAAGATGAAGTGGCTAGTCTTAATGCCCAACTTAAGACTAGCAAGAGTGAAGTTGAAAAGATAAAATTTGCAAGGGATGCCTATACAATTGGAAGACATCCCTCAATTAAGGATGGGCTTGGCTTCAAGAGGGAAGCCAAGAACTTAACAAGCCATAAGGCTCCCATCTTCGTCAAGGAGAAGGGGAAGGCCCCTATGGCTAGTAATGCTAAAAAGAATCATGCTTTTATGTATTATGATAGGAGACATGCTTATAATCATTTTGATTCACATGTTTATGATTCCCATGCCATGATTGCTTCTAGTTCGTCTTATAAGCATGATAGAGATATGTGTAGGAAAAATGTTGTACATATGCCTAGGAGAGATATTGCTCATGTACCTAGAAAGAATGTTATTCATGCTCCTAGGAAAGTAGTGAATGAACCTTCTACCATTTATTATGCTTGTAATGCTCCCTTTGCTATTTGTAGAAAGGGTAAGAAGGTAGTTGCTAGGAAATTAGGGGCTAGATGCAAGGGAGATAAATCTTGCATTTGGGTCCCTAAAGATATTTGTGCTAACCTTGCAGGACCCAACATGAGTTGGGTACCTAAGACCCAAGCCTAAATTTGCCTTGCAGGTTTATGCATCCGGGGGTTCAAGCTGGATTATCGACAGCGGATGCACAAACCATATGACGGGGGAGAAGAAGATGTTCACCTCCTACGTCAAAAATAAGGATTCCCAAGATTCAATTATATTCGGTGATGGGAATCAAGGCAAGGTAAAAGGGTTAGGTAAAATTGCAATTTCTAATGAGCATTCCATATCAAATGTATTCTTAGTGGAGAGTCTTGGATATAATCTGCTATCTGTTAGTCAATTATGTCAAAAGGGATATAATTGTTTATTTACAAATATAGATGTGTCGGTCTTTAGAAGATGTGATGGTTCACTGGCCTTTAAGGGTGTACTAGACGGCAAGCTTTACTTAGTTGACTTTGCAAAAGAAGAGGCCGGTCTAGATGCATGCTTAATGGCTAAGACTTGCATGGGCTGGCTGTGGCATCGCCGCTTAGCACATGTGGGGATGAAGAACCTCCACAAGCTTCTAAAGGGAGAACACGTGATAGGTCTAACAAATGTTTATTTCGAAAAAGATAGACCTTGTGCAGCTTGTCAGGCAGGTAAACAAGTGGGAGGAGCACATCACAGCAAGAATGTGATGACCACGTCAAGACCTCTGGAGCTGCTGCATATGGACCTCTTCGGACCCGTCGCCTATCTAAGCATAGGAGGAAGTAAGTATGGTTTAGTTATTGTTGATGACTTTTCCCGCTTCACTTGGGTGTTCTTTTTGCAGGATAAGTCTGAAACCCAAGGGACCATCAAGCGCTTCCTCAGGAGAGCTCAAAATGAGTTTGAGCTCAAGGTGAAGAAGATTAGGAGCGACAACGGGTCCGAGTTCAAGAACCTACAAGTGGAGGAGTTTCTTGAGGAGGAAGGGATCAAGCATGAGTTCTCCGCTCCCTACACACCACAGCAAAATGGTGTGGTAGAGAGGAAGAACAGGACGCTCATAGACATGGCGAGGACTATGCTTGGAGAATTCAAGACCCCCGAGTGCTTTTGGTCGGAAGCCGTGAACACGGCTTGCCACGCCATCAACAGGGTCTACCTTCATCGACTCCTCAAGAAGACTTCGTATGAGCTACTAACCGGTAACAAACCCAATGTATCTTACTTTCGTGTTTTTGGGAGCAAGTGCTACATTCTAGTGAAGAAGGGTAGAAATTCTAAGTTTGCTCCCAAAGCTGTAGAAGGGTTTTTATTAGGTTATGATTCAAATACAAAGGCGTATAGAGTCTTCAACAAATCATCGGGTTTGGTTGAAGTCTCTAGCGACGTTGTATTTGATGAGACTAATGGCTCTCCAAGAGAGCAAGTTGTTGATTGTGATGATGTAGATGAAGAAGATGTTCCGACGGCCGCTATACGAACCATGGCAATTGGAGAAGTTCGGCCACAGGAACAAGATGAACGAGATCAACCTTCTTCCTCAACGATGATGCATCCCCCAACTCAAGACGATGAACAGGTTCATCAAAAGGAGGCGTGTGATCAAGGGGGAGCACAAGATGATCACGTGATGGAGGAAGAAGCGCAACCGGCACCTCCAACCCAAGTTCGAGCGATGATTCAGAGGGATCATCCCGTCGACCAAATTCTGGGTGACATTAGCAAGGGAGTAACTACTCGATCTCGATTAGTTAATTTTTGTGAACATTACTCTTTTGTCTCCTCTATTGAGCCTTTCAGGGTAGAGGAGGCCTTGCTAGATCCGGACTGGGTGTTGGCCATGCAGGAGGAACTTAACAACTTCAAGCGCAATGAAGTTTGGACACTGGTGCCTCGTCCCAAGCAAAATGTTGTGGGAACCAAGTGGGTGTTCCGCAACAAACAGGACGAGCACGGGGTGGTGACAAGGAACAAGGCTCGACTTGTGGCAAAAGGTTATGCCCAAGTCGCAGGTTTGGACTTTGAGGAGACTTTTGCTCCTGTGGCTAGGCTAGAGTCTATTCGTATCTTGCTAGCATATGCCGCTCACCATTCTTTCAGGTTGTACCAAATGGATGTGAAGAGCGCATTCCTCAACGGGCCAATAAAGGAGGAGGTGTACGTGGAGCAACCCCCTGGCTTCGAGGATGAGCGGTACCCCGACCACGTGTGTAAGCTCTCTAAGGCGCTCTATGGACTTAAGCAAGCCCCAAGAGCATGGTATGAATGCCTTAGAGATTTCTTACTTGCTAATGCTTTCAAGGTTGGGAAAGCCGATCCAACTCTTTTCACTAAGACTTGTAATGGCGATTTGTTTGTGTGCCAAATTTATGTCGATGACATAATATTTGGTTCTACTAATCAAAAGTCTTGTGAAGAGTTTAGCAGGGTGATGACGCAGAAATTCGAGATGTCGATGATGGGCGAGTTGAACTACTTCCTTGGGTTCCAAGTGAAGCAACTCAAGGACGGCACCTTCATCTCCCAAACGAAGTACACGCAAGATCTGCTGAAGCGGTTTGGGATGAAGGACGCCAAGCCCGCAAAGACTCCGATGGGAACCGACGGACACACCGACCTCAACAAAGGAGGTAAGTCCGTTGATCAAAAAGCATACCGGTCAATGATAGGATCTCTACTTTATTTATGTGCTAGTAGACCGGATATTATGCTTAGCGTATGCATGTGTGCTAGATTTCAATCCGATCCTAAGGAGTGTCACTTGGTGGCGGTGAAGCGAATTCTTAGATATTTAGTCGCTACGCCTTGCTTCGGGATCTGGTATCCAAAGGGGTCTAACTTTGACTTGATTGGGTACTCAGATTCCGACTATGCTGGATGTAAGGTCGATAGGAAGAGTACATCGGGGACGTGCCAATTCTTAGGAAGGTCCCTGGTGTCATGGAACTCTAAGAAACAAACCTCCGTTGCCCTATCCACCGCTGAGGCCGAGTATGTTGCCGCAGGTCAGTGTTGCGCGCAACTACTTTGGATGAGGCAAACCCTCAGGGACTTTGGCTACAATCTGAGTAAAGTCCCACTCCTATGTGACAATGAGAGTGCTATCCGAATAGCGGAAAATCCTGTTGAGCACAGCCGCACAAAGCACATAGACATCCGGCATCACTTTTTGAGAGACCACCAGCAAAAGGGAGATATCGAAGTGTTTTATGTTAGCACCGAGAACCAGCTAGCCGATATCTTTACCAAGCCTTTAGATGAGAAGACCTTTTGCAGGCTGCGTAGTGAGCTAAATGTCTTAGATTCGCGGAACTTGGATTGAATTGTAGCATACATGTATTTATGCCTTTGATCATGTTCATTCTGCATTTTGTTGCTTATTATGGTGCTCAAGTTGTACAAACACTCCCTGGACCTCACAAGTCCGTTGCAAAGTGATGCACATGTTTAGGGGGAGACATGTTACAACTTGACCCTTTGAGACTAACCATATGCTTGAGTTTGTCTGTTTTAGTCACAAAGGAGAATTGAAAGGAAAAAGGTGGACTTGGCCCATGAAAGACTTCCACTGCACTCCGATGAGGGGTAACTTATTCCAAGTCCATCTCATTAACTCTAATTGCCATTTGCTCTTAATTGAAGATTTTGGTGAGGCAATGGGGTTAAAGGGCCACAATTGATCCCGTTTTGGTGCTTGATGCCAAAGGGGGAGAAAATAAAGGCCAAAGCAATAAATGGATCAGCTACCACTTAAATGGATCAGCTACCACTTGAGAGATTTTGAAAATAGTAGAATAGAGTTTTTGATTTGTCAAAATTCTTATGTTGTCTCTCTTGTCAAAAGTTGGCTTCTTGTGGGGAGAAGTATTGTTTATGGGAAAAAGGGGGAGTTTTTGAAATCTTTGATCAATCTCTTTTGGAATGACTCTCTTTATGCTTCAACATGTGTGTTTAACTTAGAGATAGAGATTTGAGTTTGATTTGCAAAAACAAACCAAGTGGTGGCAAAGGATGATCCATATATGCCAAAATTGAATAAAACTTAAATTTATTTTATTTGAAGTGAGTTTGCACTTGTTCTAGTTGCTTTATGTTGTGTTGGCATAAATCACCAAAAAGGGGGAGATTGAAAGGGAAATGTGCCCTTGGGCCATTTCTAAGTATTTTGGTGATTGAGTGCCAACACATGTGTTTAATTGTGAATTTGTGTACATGGATGAACAAGGTGCAAATCATGAAGTAAAGGTATGTTTCTAAGCCTTAGTACATTGGTTTTATGGACTAACATATTTGTCTAAGTGTTAGAAACAGAAAGAAGAAAAAGAGAAAAGGGGAGAGAAAGACTTGGCTGTGTGCAGCCAAGTCTCAGCTCGGACTGGAGCACCGGACTGTCCGGTGTGCACCGGACAGTGTCCGGTGCGCCAGGCTGCCTCGACTCGAACTGGCCGCTCTCGGGAATTCGCCGACGGCGTACGGCTAAAATTCACCGGACTGTCCGGTGTGCACCGGACTGTCCGGTGAGCCAACGGTCGGCCAGGGCCAACGGTCGGCCGCGCAATCCGCGCGGGACACGTGGCCGAGCCAACGGTCGGAAGACGGCACCGGACTGTCCGGTGTGCACCGGACATGTCCGGTGCGCCAACGGCTCCGAGATCTCCGATGGTTTGCAACGGTCGGAAGTGCCAGATATGGAAACAGATCGGGCACCGGACAGTGTCCGGTGTGCACCGGACTGTCCGGTGCCCCCGATGACAGAAAGCAAGGATGGCCTTCCAGATTTGCTCTCAACGGCTCCTAGCTGCCTTGGGGCTATAAAAGGGGCCCCTAGGCGCATGGAGGAGACACACAAGCAACCTTTGAGCATTCTTGATCATCCACACTCAATCTCTGCGCATTTGATTGTCATTCTAAGTGTTTCGAGCTCTGTTCTAGTGAGAACTGTGTGAAACTCTTGTGAGCTCGATTCTTGGCCGTGTGTGTGCGCGTTTCGCTGTGGATTTGTGTGTGTTGCTTCCCTCCCTTACTCTGTGCTTTCTTTGTGATCATATACTTGTAAGGGCAAGAGACTCCAATTTGTGGAGATTCCTTGCAAACGGGATAGTGAAAGGAACAACAAAACAACGTGGTATTCAAGTGGGTCTTTGGACCGCTTGAGAGGGGTTGATTGCAACCCTCGTCCGTTGGGACGCCACAACGTGGAAGTAGGCAAGCATTGGCTTGGCCGAACCACGGGATAAACCACTGTGTCCCTCTGTGCTTGATTCTTGTGGTATTGTGTTTTGTTGAGACTTCACCTTAGCCACTTGGCATTAATCGTGCTAACGCTTAACAAGTTTTTGTGGCTTAAGTTTGAAGTTTTTACAGGATCACCTATTCACCCCCCCTCTAGGTGCTCTCAAAGAGTTCCACAACAAAGGGAAGGGGAAGGAGAAGAAAGCCTCTTCCCACAAGTCGCATCGGAGTGGAGACAAGAAAAAGAAGATGAGGAAGGTGGTCTACTACGAGACCGACACTTCATCACCTTCCACCTCCGGCTCCGACGCGCCATCCATTACTTCTAAGCGCCATGAGCGCAAGAAGTTTAGTAAGATCCCCTTACGCTATCCTCGCATTCCTAAACATACGCCTTTACTTTCCGTCCCATTAGGCAAACCACCAACTTTTGATGGTGAAGATTATGCAAGGTGGAGTGATTTAATGCGATTTCATCTAACCTCACTCCACAAAAGTATATGGGATGTCGTTGAGTTTGGTGTACAGGTACCATACTCCTCGCCTCTCTAAGTAGAGAGGAGTATAACAAGGTGCAAGGATTAAAAAGCGCCAAGGAAGTTTGGGACGTGCTCAAGACCGCGCACGAGGGAGATGAGCTAACCAAGATCACCAAGCGGGAGACGATCGAGGGGGAGCTCGGTCGCTTCCGGCTTCGCAAAGGGGAAAATCCACAAGACATGTACAACCGGCTCAAAACCTTGGTGAACCAAGTGCGCAACCTCAGGAGCAAAAAGTGGGATGACCACGAGATGGTTAAGGTTATTCTTAGATCACTTATTTTCCTTAACCCTACTCAAGTTCAATTAATTCGTGGTAATCCTATATATACACTAATGACTCCCGAGGAAGTAATCGGGAATTTTGTGAGCTTTGAGTACATGATCAAGGGCTCAAAGAAAATCAATGAGCTAGATGATCCCTCCACATCCGAAGCACAACCGGTCGCATTTAAGGCGACGGAGGAGAAGAAGGAGGAGTCTACACCAAGTAGACAACCAATCGACGCCTCAAAGCTTGACAACGAGGAAATGGCGCTCGTCATCAAGAGCTTCTGCCAAATCCTCAAACAAAGGAGGGGGAAAGATTACAAGCCCCGCTCCAAGAAGGTTTGCTACAAGTGTGGTAAGTCCGGTCACTTTATAGCAAAATGACCTATTTCTAGTGACAGTGACAGGGGCGACGACAAGAAGGGGAGAAGAAAGGAGAAGAAGAAATACTACAAGAAGAAGGGTGGCGACGCCCATGTATGCCGCGAGTGGGACTCGGACGAGAGCTCCTCCGACTCCTCCTCCGACGAGGACGCCGCCAACATCGCCATCAACAAAGGCCTTCTCTTCCCCAATGTCGGCCACAAGTGCCTCATGGCAAAGGATGGTAAAAAGAAGAAGGTTAAATCTAAATCCTCCACTAAATATGAGTCCTCTAGTGATGATAATGCTAGTGATGAGGAAGATAATTTGCGTACTCTTTTTGCCAACTTAAACATGCAACAAAAAGAAAAATTAAATGAATTGATTAGTGCTATCCATGAGAAGGATGATCTCTTGGACTCCCAAGAGGACTTCCTTATTAAAGAAAACAAGAAGCATGTTAAAGTTAAAAATGCTTACGCTCTAGAAGTAGAAAAATGTGAAAAACTATCTAGTGAGCTAAGCACTTGCCATGAGACTATAGACAACCTTAGAAATGAAAATGCTAATTTGTTAGCTAAGGTTGATTTAAATGTTTGTGATGTTTCAATTCCCAATCTTAAAAATGATAATGATAATTTGCTTGCTAAGATTGAAGAATTAAACATTACTCTTGCTAGCCTTAGGAATGAAAATGAAAAATTGCTTGCTAAGGCTAAAGAACTTGATGTTTGCAATATTACAATTTCCGATCTTAGGGATAAAAATGATATATTGCGTGCCAAGATCGTTGAACTTAATTCTTGCAAACCCTCTACATCTACCATTGAACACACTACTATTTGCACTAGATGTAGAGATGTTAACATTGATGATATTCATGATCACATGGCTTTAATTAAACAACAAAATGATCATATAGCAAAGTTAGATGCTAAAATTGCCGAGTGTGACTTAGAAAACGAAAAGTTTAAATTTGCTAGAAGCATGCTTTATAAAGGGAGACGCCCTGGCATTAAGGATGGCATTGGTTTCCAACAAGGAGGCAATGTCAAACTTAATGCCCCTCCTAAGAAATTGTCCAACTTTGTTAAGGGCAAGGCTCCCATGCCTCAAGATAACGAGGGTTACATTTTGTACCCTGCCGGTTATCCTGAGAGCAAAATTAGGAGAATTCATTCTAGGAAGTCTCACTCTGGCCCTAACCATGCATTTATGTATAAGGGTGAGACATCTAGTTCTAGGCAACCAACCCATGCTAAGTTGCCTAAGAAGAAAACTCCTAGTGCATCAAATGATCATGACATTTCATTTAAAACTTTTGATGCATCCTATGTTTTAACTAACAAATCTGGCAAGGTAGTTGCCAAGTATGTTGGGGGCAAACACAAGGGGTCAAAGACTTGTGTTTGGGTACCGAAAGTTCTTGTGTCTAATGCCAAAGGACCCAAAACCATTTGGGTACCTAAAGTCAAGAACTAAACTTGTTTTGTAGGTTTATGCATCCGAGGGCTCAAATTGGATCATCGACAGCGGGTGCACAAACCACATGACAGGGGAGAAGAAGATGTTCTCCTACGAGAAAAACCAAGATCCCCAACGAGCTATCACATTCGGGGATGGAAACCAAGGTTTGGTCAAAGGATTGGGTAAAATTGCTATATCACCTAACCATTCCATTTCCAATGTTTTTCTTGTAGATTCCTTAGATTACAATTTGCTTTCCGTTTCGCAATTATGTCAAATGGGCTACAACTGTCTTTTTACTGATGTAGGTGTCACTGTCTTTAGAAGAAGTGATGATTCAATAGCATTTAAGGGAGTGTTAGAGGGTCAGCTATACTTGGTAGATTTTGATAGAGCTGAACTCGACACTTGCTTAATTGCTAAGACTAACATGGGTTGGCTCTGGCACCGCCGACTAGCCCATGTTGGGATGAAGAATCTTCATAAGCTTCTAAAGGGAGAGCACATTTTAGGATTAACAAATGTTCATTTTGAGAAAGACAGGATTTGTAGCGCATGTCAAGCCGGAAAGCAAGTTGGTGCTCACCATCCACACAAAAACATCATGACGACTGATAGGCCACTGGAACTCCTACACATGGATCTATTCGGCCCGATTGCTTACATAAGCATCGGCGGGAGTAAGTACTGTCTAGTTATTGTGGATGACTATTATCGCTTCACTTGGGTATTCTTTTTGCAGGAAAAATCCCATACCCAAGAGACCTTAAAGGGATTCTTGAGACGAGCTCAAAACGAGTTCGGCTTAAGGATCAAGAAAATAAGAAGCGATAACGGAACGGAGTTCAAGAACTCACAAATCGAAGGCTTCCTTGAGGAGGAGGGCATCAAGCATGAGTTCTCTCTACATGCCACAACAAAATGGTGTAGTGGAGAGGAAGAATCGAACTCTATTGGACATGGCAAGAACCATGCTTGATGAGTACAAGACTTCGGATCGGTTTTGGGCCGAGGCAGTCAACACCGCTTGCTACGCCATCAACCGGTTATATCTACACCGAATCCTCAAGAAGACATCATATGAACTCCTAACAGGTAAAAAGCCCAATATTTCATATTTTAGAGTCTTTGGTAGCAAATGCTTTATTCTTATTAAAAGAGGTAGAAAATCTAAATTTGCTCCTAAGACTGTAGAAGGCTTTTTACTAGGATATGATTCAAACACAAGGGCATATAGAGTCTTTAACAAGTCCACTGGACAAGTTGAAGTTTCTTGTGACGTTGTGTTTGATGAGACTAACGGCTCTCAAGTAGAGCAAGTTGATCTTGATGAGATAGGTGATGAAGAGGCTCTGTGCATCGCTCTAAGGAACATGTCCATTGGGGATGTGTGTCCTAAGGAATCCGAAGAGCCTCCAAATGCACAAGATGAACCATCCTCCTCCATGCAAGCATCTCCACTAACTCAAAATGAGGATGAGGCTCAAGTTGATGAAGGAGAAGATCAAGCAAATGAGCCACCTCAAGATGATGGCAATGATCAAGGGGGAGATGCAAATGATCAAGACAAGGAGGATGAAGAACAAAGGCTGCCACACCCAAGAGTCCACCAAGCAATCCAACGAGACCACCCCGTCGACACCATTCTTGGCGACATTCATAAGGGGGTAACCACTAGATCTCGTGTTGCATATTTTTGTGAGCATTACTCTTTTGTTTCCTCTATTGAGCCACACAGGGTAGAGGAAGCACTTCAAGATTCGGATTGGGTGGTGGCGATGCAAGAGGAGCTCAATAACTTCACGAGGAATGAGGTATGACATTTAGTTCCACGTCCTAATCAAAATGTTGTAAGAACCAAATGGGTCTTCCGCAACAAGCAAGACGAGCATGATGTGGTGACAAGGAACAAAGCTCGACTTGTGGCCAAGGGATACTCCCAAGTCGAAGGTTTGGATTTCGGTGAAACCTATGCACCCGTAGCTAGGCTTGAGTCAATTCGTATATTATTGGCCTATGCTACTTACCATGGCTTCAAGCTTTATCAAATGGACGTGAAGAGTGCTTTCCTCAATGGACCAATCAAGGAAGAGGTCTATGTTGAGCAACCTCCCGGCTTTGAAGATAGTGAGTACCCTAACCATGTTTATAAACTCTCTAAGGCGCTTTATGGGCTAAAGCAAGCCCCAAGAGCATGGTATGAATGCCTTAGAGATTTCCTTATCACTAATGGATTCAAAGTCGGAAAAGCCGATCCTACACTCTTCACTAAAACTCTTGAAAATGACTTGTTTGTATGCCAAATTTATGTTGATGATATTATATTTGGGTCTACTAACGAGTCTACATGTGAAGAATTTAGTAGGATCATGACACAAAAATTCGAGATGTCTATGATGGGGGAGTTGAAGTATTTCTTGGGATTTCAAGTAAAGCAACTCCAAGAGGGCACCTTCATTAGCCAAACAAAGTATACTCAAGATATTCTAAGCAAGTTTGGGATGAAGGATGCCAAGCCCATCAAGACACCCATGGGAACCAATGGGCATCTCGACCTCGACAAGGAAGGTAAGTCCGTGGATCAAAAGGTATACCGGTCGATGATCGGTTCTTTACTATATTTATGTGCATCTCGACCGGATATTATGCTTTCCATATGCATGTGTGCAAGATTCCAAGCCGACCCTAAGGAAGCTCACCTTACGACCGTAAAACGAATCTTGAGATATTTAGTTCATACTCCTAAGTTTGGGCTTTGGTATCCTAGAGGATCCACTTTTGATTTAATTGGTTATTCGGATGTCGATTGGGCGGGGTGTAAAATTAATAGAAAGAGCACATCGGGGACTTGCCAGTTCTTGGGAAGATCCTTGGTGTCTTGGGCTTCAAAGAAGCAAAATTCCGTCGCTCTTTCTACCGCCGAAGCCGAGTATATTGCCGCAGGTCATTGTTGCGCGCAACTACTTTGGATGAGGCAAACCCTTAGGGACTACGGTTACAAATTAACCAAAGTTCCTCTTCTATGTGATAATGAGAGTGCAATCCGCATGGCGGATAATCCCGTTGAGCATAGCCGCACTAAACACATAGCCATTCGGTATCATTTTCTAAGGGATCACCAACAAAAGGGAGATATCGAGATTGCATACATTAATACTAAAGATCAATTAGCCGATATCTTTACCAAGCCAGTTGATGAACAAACCTTTAACAAGCTTAGGTATGAGCTAAATATTCTTGATTCTAGGAATTTCTTTTGATGTCTTGCTCATATAGCTCATTAATATACCTTTGATCATGTCTCTTTTATATATACTATGACTAATATGTTTTCAAGTAAATTTCAAACCAAGCCATAGGTGTATTGAAAGGGAATTGGAGTCTTCGGCGAAGACAAAGGCTTCCACTCCACTCCATAACTCATCCTTCGCCGTCGCTCCGAGCAACTCTCCGGCTTTGGTATAATCTTCACTCATATGTTTTACTTGCCAAAGGGGAGAGAAGTAGTTCAAAGGGCTTATATTCCAGTATCCGTTTTTGGCGATTCATGCCAAAGGGGGAGAAAATATTAGCCCAAAGCAAAAGGACCGCACCATCACCTAGTTTTAAAAACTAATGATTTTTCAATTGGTAAATTTCAAATGATATCTTATTGTGTTCAAAAGGGGGAGAAAGTAGTAATTTTCAAAATTGATAAATTAAAACCCTCTTGAACACTAAGAGGAGGATTTCATCTAGGGGAGTTTTGTTTAGTCAAAGGAAAAGCATTTGAAACAGGGGGAAAAATTTCAAATCTTGAAAATGCTTCGCAAAATCCTATTCATTTACCTGTGACTATTTGCAAAAGAACTTTGACAAGAATTTACAAAAGAATTTGCAAAACAAAACATGTGGTGCAAGCGTGGTCCAAAATGTCAAAAACTAAAGAAACAATCCATGCATATTTTATAAGTATTTATATTGGCTCAATTCCAAGCAACCTTTGCACTTACATTATGCAAACTAGTTCAATTATGCACATCTATACTTGCTTTGGTTTGTGTTGGCATCAATCACCAAAAAGGGGGAGATTGAAAGTGAATTAGGCTTACACCTAGTTCCTAATTGATTTTGGTGGTTGAAATGCCTAACACAAATAATTGGACTAACTAGTTTGCTCTAGTCTATAAGTTCTACAAGTGCTAAAGGTTCACACTAAGCCAATAAAAAGACCAAGAAAAGGGTTCAACAAAGAGAGCAAGGGATAATCGAAGGCTGCCCTGGTCTGGCGCACCGGACTGTCCGGTGTGCCACCGGACAGTGTCCGGTGCACCAGGGGACTACAAGCCAAACTTCGCACCTTCGGGAATTCTCAGAGGCGCTTCGCTATAATTCACCGGACTGTCCGGTGCACCATCGGACAGTGTCCGGTGCCCCAGAGAAGAGCGCCTCTGAACTCGCCAGCTTCGGATTTCCGCTCCGCTATAATTCACCGGACATGTCCGGTGCACACCGGACTGTCCGGTGAGCCAGCGGAGCAACAACTACTTCGTGCCAACGGTCGACTGCAACGCATTAAATGCACGCCAGCGCGCGCAGAGGAGCAGAGCACGCGCGGGTGGCACACCGGACAGTCTACAGGACTTGTCCGGTGCACCACCGGACAGCCAGGCGGGCCCACAAGTCAGAACTCCAACGATCGGAACCCAACGACCTGGTGACATGGCTGGCACACCGGACAGTGTCCGGTGGCGCACCGGACTGTCCGATGCGCCATGCGACAGCAGCCTCCACCAAACGGTTAGTTTGGTGGTTGGGGTTATAAATACCCCCAACCACCCCACATTCAAGTCATCCAAGTTTTCCAACTTCCAACCACTTACAAGAGCTCTAGCATTCAATTCTAGACACACCCAAGTGATCAAATCCTCTCCCAATTCCACAAAAGCTTTAGTGTTAAGTGAGAGAGATTTGTTGTGTTCTTTTGAGCTCTTGCGCTTGGATTGCTTTCTTTCTCATTCTTTCTTGAGATCAAACTCACTTGTAATTGAGGCAAGAGACACCAATCGTGTGGTGATCCTTGTGGGAACTTTGTGTTCCAAGTGATTGAGAAGAAAAGCTCACTCGGTCCGAGGGACCGTTTGAGAGAGGGAAAGGGTTGAAAGAGACCCGGTCTTTGTGACCACCTCAACGGGGAGTAGGTTTGTAAGAACCGAACCTCGGTAAAATAAATCCGCGTGTCACAATCTTTATTCGCTTGTGATTTGTTTTGCACCATCTTTCTTGGACTCGATCATATTTCTAACGCTAACCCGACTTATAGTTGTGATTAACTTTGTAAATTTTAGTTTCACCCTATTCACCCCTTTCTAGGGGACTTTCAGTATGCAATAACTTAAATTAAATATTTTGGCTCTTTAGATTTATTTTCTAGGCCCTACATGTTCTAGGACTATAGATGATCCAACATGCATACAATTTTCATTATTGTTTTATGCTTTAGCCTCCTTCGTCACTTCGAGTTGTTATACTCTAATGAAGTGTTCGGCTCCGATACCAATTGAAAGTCGTCTACAGGAGGTGAATAGGCAAAACCTAAAAATTACAAACTTTGAACACGAACTTCACCGGAGGTCAATGTTAGAATGAGTAATAATAAAATCGAAGTGCAGAAGATAGTTCTTCTTGCCACGAGTTGCTCAATCAATGTGGATAACTTTGGGAGCTAACTCAAAAATGATTGCAAGCAAGAGAACTTAGAGAGAAGGGAGAGAAAGAATCAACTCGTAATACAAGATTAACATAAAGACACGGGCGATTTGTTTCTCGAGGTTCGGTTCTGAAGAACCTACTCCCCGTTGAGGAGGCCACGTAGGCCGAGTCTCTTTCAACCTTTTTCCTCTCTCAAACAGTCACTTAGACTGGTTGAATGCTTCTTAATCTCGATAGTCACTTAGACCCCGCAAGGATCACCACACAATTAGGTGCCTTTTGATAGCTTTACAAGTCACTGAGAGCTTAGAAGGAGAGAAAGAATGCATGATCAACAAAGCCAAGCAACAAGAGCAATAAGAAAAACACAAGATCACACTCTCTCTAGACTTTCTAAGACACTAATCACTAATGATCACTAGTCACAATTATGACACTTGGAGGAGCTTGGGAGGTTTGAATGTGTCTTGGAGTGATGTGCTTGCTCTTGTATTGAATGTAGATGAGTGGAGTGTTTGGATGATTGAATGGAGGTGGTTGGGGTTGTATTTGTAGCCACAACCACTTACTAGCCATTGCCCACTTTATGCCAAACGCGGACGATCTGCGCTCCTAGCCCGGATGGCCTGCCAATGCACATCAATGACTGAAATCGCAACGGTCAACAGTAACAACTATATCAACGGCTATAAGTGCATTAAATGCGTCGTCAGATGTAAGAAAAAAGCAGTCGTGGACGGTCCGGTCGTGCACCCCGGACGGTCCATGAGGACACTAAAAATGAATTGTATCGAACCCGACACCTTCTAGTTTTTCTGGTTTTCAACGGGCGGACGATCTGTGCTTGAGGGTCAGACGGTCCGAGCTTGGACTCGGATGATGCTCTTCTCTCCATCGGACAGTCCGTAGTAGGAATATGATTCCAACATAGTTCTTGTCCGAGGTGAATAGAGGTGCCGCGGACGGTCCGACGTTAGGGCCTAGACGGTCCGCGTACAGGTGATTTCTCCAAAAAGCTCTCCTGTTTGGAATAATCTATGTTATTCCGAACAATCGACTTAGAATTGTGATATATAGACTTATGCACCTGTGAAACAATCAACTAGGCAAACTAGTAAGTTCATTAGGTTGTGTTGGTCATCAAGCATCAAAATCAACTTAGAGGAAATGGTTAAGGCCATTTTCCTTTCAATAATCCTTCACAATTGTGAAAAGAAAAGAAAAGTACAATTACGATATACAGTTCCCAAATTGAGTTAAGTGAAACTACGAAGACCACAGTTCAGTTCTAGTAAAAGGAAAGTGCTTCATTGGTAGAGAATGAGGCTAAAAGAAATGCTAGCAAGACTTGACGATTTTATCTGAGAACTAGATCTGCAGACGTGGACATTGTTCCAAGACCAAGAATTCCAATGTTTTCTCTGGAGGACATTGTGCTGCATTTGGGATGCTTGGTTAAGGAAAATACTCTAGGTGAGCTAACATAGTTACAAATGGCCAACACTACTTTTTAATCACCAAAGTTAGCTGGTAGTACAGAACAAAAATCAATCAGTGCATATTAGGAGATTATGAAACATCTGGCATTCAATTTGCTTGCATCCCTGGCGTCTGTCTATCCTTCTCTCCATTAAAGAAACCAAGAGCCAAAACTAAAGCAGGTTAATGAACAGATTAACAAAAAGTAGATACGGATTTGGAATTTTTTTTTATGTACAACAAGTAAAGCTGTTTTCATGGGGCCGTGACCGTGAGTGCATGAGATCAGAGGCTAGGTAGCTTAGATTAACTTGATGGCACCTTTCTTCCGTTCTCACTATCTTTTTTTTTGTTTTCCACTCACCTTTTACGGTGTTGTCAGTGTAGATCAGATCAAGGAGCTACCCGCCGGCAGCTTTTCTACGGTTTGCATGCATGCAGCATGCGTGCAGCTGCCAGTTCACTGTTCACATCATGGCCATCTCATGCCTAAAGCAAGAAAAGGAGGAGTCCTTCTGATGTTTTAGGGGGTGTTTGGTTTCTAGGGATTAATTTTTAGTCCTACATTTTATTTTATTTTAGTTCCAAAATTGCTAAATATGAAAACTAAAACTCTATTTTAATTCATATATTTAGCAATTTATATACTATGGAATAAAATGAAATAAAGGACTAAAAATTAGTCCCTTGAAACCAAACACCTCCTTAATCTACCAGTACCAGTTCTACAGATCGATGCCGTAGGCCTCATGCATGCCATGCCATGCCAGCGTGGGTTCATTTTTGCTACCTGAGCTACCCGTGCCCAGATTGTCCAGCTCCAGCCGCCTAACAACCACGTACGTACGCGTCTCTTGCACGAGGTGAACAACGATCAAATTAAACAGCCGTAGATTAGTCAGTCAGTCAGTCTCCTAACTGCGCGCTGTGACAGTAACAGTAGCAAGCAACAGTAAACATCCGTCCAAGGTTTTACCAATGAACTACCTGAAAACGAGATCCAATTCGCTCTCGAATCGAGCCAAAGCGTCCTCTTCTGCTTTCGAGTGTGCCGCCGCGCCGCTCACCATGCCGTTGTTCCGCGACGAGCTGTCGCGATCGGGTGCTACTGCTACGCCGCCGTCGGAGTGCTCGGTGCACTCGACCTTGGTGGCCGTGGCCCGCACCCTCCTCTTGCTCCTCCGCCGCGCGCGCTGGCCCCAGGACGCGACGCGCCTGCACACCCGCTCCACCACGCCGCCGTCGCGGTGGCGCCGCCACCCGGCGCTCTCGAGCGCGCCGCGCAGCTCGGACACCACCTCGTCCATGGCCGGCCGCAGCTCCGCGCTGTCCGACACGCACCGCGCCGCCACGGCGAGGACGCGGTCCGCGCACGCCGTGGGCGGCGCGGCCACCCTGCCGTCCAGCACCTCCCGCGCGCGCCCGGCGCCGATCAGCGGCGCGGCCCAGGAAACGATGGACGACGGGCACGAGTCCACGTCCATCACCCTGCGCCCGCTCACCAGCTCCAGGAGCACCACGCCGAAGCTGAACACGTCGCTCGCGGGGCCCAGCCGCCCGGCCTCCGTGTAGCAGGGGTCCAGGTACCCGATCGTGCCCGCCGGGGCTGGCGCTGGCGCTGGCGCTGGCCCCGCCGACGCCGACGCCAAGCCTTCTCCTTCGTCGTCGTCCTGGACGCTGACGTCGACGGCGACGGCGAGGCTGAAGTCCGCGAGCCGGGCGCGGCCGTCGCGGCCGAGGAGGACGTTGGCGGACTTCACGTCCCGGTGGATGACGCGCGGCGCCGCGGCGTGCAGCGCCCGCACGGCGCGCGCCACGTCGAGCGCGATCTCCACGCGGCGCGGCCACGGCGGCGGCCTCGGCGACCGGTGCAGCAGGTCGTGCAGCGACCCGTTGGGCATGAACTCCATGACGAGCAGCGGAGGCAGCCGAGGCCCCGGCGCGGCGGCAGCGGGGGACGACGAAACCCCGACGATGCCGATCACCCCCGGGTGGCGCGGCGCGGCCGAGAGCACGGCGATCTCGTTGCCGAGCTTGGCCTCCCCCTGCGCGTGCGACGGCCGCTTCACGGCGACGACGGCCGTCCTGCCGCCTTCTTCCTTCAGCCTGGCCCTGTACACGCTGCCGTGGCTGCCCTTTCCCACCAGGTTCTTGGCCGCGAACCCGCCCGTCGCCGCCTCCATCTCCTCGTACGAGAACTCCTTCATGGCTAGGCTAGCAGGTGCAGCTATGGCTGCCGGCATTGCGTGTTGCTGGAAGAGGGGGCTAGGAGCCTAGGACCTAGCAATGGAAAGCAGTTCGTTAGCGGCAAGCAAAGCAACTAGGCACGGAATAAAGGGCAAAGAGGGGGGCAAAGGGAAAAAAAAAAGAAAGCAAAGGCAGCAAGGATCATCAAAGGAAGAGGAGGGTGTGGTAAAGTTGATCATTGCAGTTTTTTTTAGAGATAAAGATTGCTCTAATCTAGAGAGAGAAAGAGGGTGATGGTGATGGTGCTGTTGCTCTGGTCCCCTAAAGAACATATTTTGTCTTCTCAAGGAAAATGCCAACAGCAGAGAGAGAAAACAAACCTAACACACCAAGCAATGAGATTGAACGCTAAAGTGGCTTACTCGCTGTTTCCCTCCTCTTGTGATTTTCTTCTCCCTCTCTCTCTCTCTTCCTATTCCTTTTTTTTCTTTCCTTCTCTCCTCTCTCTCTCTTCCTATTCCTTTTTTTTCTTTCCTTCTCTCCTCTCTCTCTCTCTCTCTCTCTATATATATATATGTTTATCTGTCATCAGCAGACGGTGCATGGGAATTCTTGTACCTGAGATTGTTGGAGTCACGCCGGCCGTCATGGAGTGGTTGTGCTGGGTCTGCTGGCCGCCGGAAGGGCCTCGCAGCAAGCGAACAAATCTGCAGCAGAGAATGTTTATCTGTCATGAGCTAGGGAACGTTTGCAGGTGTTGACTGTTGTGTGGACTGGTTGAGCACGCACTTGGACTGCTGCGGCCATGAAAATACAATGCCGTCCCTGGGGTCGCGGATGATGCCCTACGCACCCAAATCTGATCAGAAACCCTAAAATACCATGCTTGCAATCGCAACATGTATCATCGCCTGCTGGAGGCAGTAAAAGCGTGTTTTGGATTACAAGGTAGGAAATGCATGGATCCTAATAGGCTGGCTATGTCCAGCACGTAGGGCCATGCCGGTAAAATATAGGACCCTATTCGAGAAACATAGCAATGTAAAACTTATGATTTATTGCATAGACATCTAGCAATAAAAAATATCAGAAAGCATTTCTATTTGACCTTAATTTCGACTTAAACAACATATTCTTCTAGTATTTATTGAAATTAATTATATAATAATATGTTCGTATTCAATAGGTTAGATCCTGTGGTGTATAGGATCAATTACTAAGCCCATAGAATACCAATCTGTAACCGGAAAACCTCGATGATGAGTAGAACCTTAATCTACTGATCGAGAGGTGTAGAGTAACATACCTTCGTTGTTGTTCAGCGCAGCAGCAATGACAGTTGCGTCTTGCATCGTATCAACAGGTGTGGTTTCACATACACACCCCCACGCGGGAGCTCTATCTCACCGCTCTCAAGTCGATCCTTTGCTATCTCCGCGGCTCCATCGACTACGATATTCTCCTTCGACCTTCCCCGACGTCAGAGCTCGTGGTCTACACCGAGGCTGACTAGGCTGGCTGACCCAACACACGTCGGTCACTTCCGGTTATGTCGTGTTCCTGAGCACCAATCTCCTCTCCTAGGCCGCCAAGTGGCAGTCCGTCGTCTCTCGTTCCAGCGTTGAGGCCGAGTACCGCGCTGTGCACAACGGTGTGGCTGAAGCCTCCTACCTCGCCAGCTTCTCCAGGAGCTCCACAACCGCCTCCAGCGCACGACCCTCGTCTACCGCGACAACGTCAGCGTGGTCTACGTCTCCACCAATCCCGTGCAGCATCAGTGCACGAAGCACTTGGAGATCGTCATTCACTTCGTCCGCGAGCGTGTCGCCGTCGGTGACGTTTGGGTTCTCAACGCCCTGACCAAGTTGCAGTTCGTCGATATCTTTACCAAGGGGCTATCGTCGAGTGTTTTCGCCGAGTTTCAATTCAATTTCAACGTCTCCACATACGATAGAGTTGAGACTGCGGGGTCTTAGCACCTCGTTAGTGTTTTTGGTTTCTCTTTTTGTAATTACCTATATACCCTATGTGTAATGGGTCTGATCGAGCTATTTGGTCTATAGTAATACACTCCCAACTCTAATTAGGTTAGGGTTTCATTCTCCAACTAATAGGAATGAACAAACAGTAGCGGTGGTCGCAATGGCAATTGATGAATAAAGGGACGCTCCAATTTTGCTTGCAGGGGTTGCCTATTAGCTATTAGCAAGGAAATCATTCTTGCACAACAATCCTCCCAATAATTCTGTTAACCTGGGTGGTGGTGTCGTCGGCTATGGAAGGATTTCATCCGAATTTTGTTGGCCTGGGTGGTGGTGTCTGGTGTCGTGGGCTGTAGACGTTCCATTTTTGTTTTCGCGCATCCCACCACGCTGGTTCGTTCGTCTTCCTTCAACAGTGCGTTGAAGCTTTGGCGTCGCCAGCAGCCGCATGAATAAATAAATACAACCGATGGTCTCTAGAGATTGAGATGGAGCATTGTCGTTAGTGATGTTTCCAGAGATGAGAGAGAGAAAGAGAGAGCAACCGGCTTTCTCTGAATTCAGGACAGGACATGGCACACCAATGCAGAGCTGCAGATACAGAGAGCTCAGACGGAGCCAGGCCTGACCCGCGCTGCGCAGCTCTTGCAAACCCAAGAACGGAAAGCTCTTGCAAACCCAAGAACTCAAGACGGAGCCCCTGATCCGCTCCAGCTCCAAGCACGTCCGGCGGCCAGAGCTGACCCCTCGCGACATGCCTTGTACTCTCTGTACTGTACCCCCGTGTGGTGGGAGCAGCGGCGTTGGCGCAGCGCAAGCAGCCAGAGGAAACAGGACGGCACGACGGTTGCCACCTCCGCACCAGCCGGAGATCAGCGCGCGCCGATGGCCGGGACCGGGAGCCTAATACCCTAATCCAATTTGCAGGTCCTTTCTTATTAATAGTTTACCTTGTGGTACCAATTTTAGTATCTTGGTTGCTGTGGTGTAGTGGTTATCACGTCAGTCTTACACACTGAAGGTCTCCAGTTCGATCCTGGGCAGCAACATTTTTTTTTTACTTTCCTCCACAACTCTGCCAGGCCTCCGTCGCACGCGAGGAGAAGCAAGCCTTCGAACCCAGGTTAATCTAAAAAAAAAGATGCAGATTTTTACAAGGCCCATGAGCCTCTGCAGTTGCGTGGCCCATTTGCTGTCCTCCGCACTCCGCGGCCAATTCCTCCTTTTTTTTCTTTTCTCTCCGGAAGAAACAAATCCTGTTCTCTCTTCTTGTCGAGACCAGACCACCGTATACTGGAGAGAAGAATCCTCCCTCGCCGCCCCGCCCCGCCCCACCCATGGCCTCCGCCGCCAGCACTGCCGCCGCCGCCGGGGCCCCGCTGCGCCTCCTCTCATCCTCTTCCAACCGTATCTCCAAGCCCTTCCTTCCCCGCCCCCACCGCCTCACCCTCTCCTCCCCCATCTCCTTCCAGCGCCTCACAGCCCGGTCCGCGGCCTCCCCTTCCCCTTCCCCATCCACCGCCACCTCGTCCCCGTCCGGCTCCGGCTCTGTCGACCCGGCGCAACTGCCCCCCGCGCTACGCGACATCGTCGGCCTCTTCCAGTCCGTCCCGGACGCGCGCACCCGGTACAAGCAGCTCCTTGCCTATGCCGCGCGCCTGCCGCCCATGGATCCGGCGCTCAAGACCGACGCCAACCGCGTCCGGGGTTGCGTCTCACAGGTCTGGGTCCACGCCGAGCCCGACGAGGGCGACGGCGGCCGCCGCAGCGTCAGGTTCCACGCCGACTCCGACGCGCAGCTCACCAAGGGCCTCGCCGCGCTGCTCGTGCTGGGGCTCTCTGGCGCGCCCGCCGCGGATGTGGCCAGGGTGCCCGTTGAGTTCATCGAGCTGCTCGGGATCAGGCAGAGCCTCTCTCCCTCCAGGAACAGCGGCCTGCTCAACATGCTCAGCCTCATGAAGCGCAAGGCGCTTGAGATCGCCGGTGGTGACTCAACGTCAAGTCAGCAATCTGTCCAAGAGGTTACCAGACCGCGTCTAGTGAACGGGAAAGAGCCTGAATTTGCAGCCTTCGAGGTGCAGGAAAAGGAAAAGGAAAGGCCACAGGATGCAGAGAGGCGCGACGAGGATGAACAATTGGGTCAACTTCTACCACTTGATGCAGAAGTGAATGGTGCTGCGGGCGGTGGGAGGAAGGAGAGGATAAGGGAGAGTTTGGAGAGGGCACTTTCTCCGGTGGAGTTGGAGATTGAAGACATATCACACCTCCACAAGGGCCATGCTGGCGTGGCTGGGACCAATGGGGAGACACATTTCAATGTCAGAGTGGTGTCCAAGGAGTTTGAGGGGAAGAGCTTGCTTAAGAGGCACAGGGCTGTCTATGATCTCCTGCAGGAGGAGCTCAAGACCGGGTTGCATGCCCTGTCAATCGATGCAAAGACTCCATCTGAAGTTTAGGTACTAGCTTGCCATGAAATATATATATTCTTCTGTAAGAACATCACTTGCATTCTCTTTTTGTCATATCTACTCCTTCTGTTCCAAGTATAGGATGTTTTGACTTTTCTAGACAGATAACTTTTGGTATGCATTTAGATATGCATTATGTCTGGATACATAGAAAAACAATATATCTAGAAAAGCTAAAACATTTTATAATTTGTAATAGAGGGAGTATATGATTGCTTCAAGAAGTTACAAAATTTTGATTGGTAGCCAACCTTGTGGTAACCTAAGATGGTTTCATATACATAATTTGGCATTGGTTTCAGTATTCAAACTACAAAAGATTGTTTTGCTGGGCAGCCATTCAGTTTTCAGTATATGTGTTTGAATTTGACTTTTGGCCAACTATATATGAAATGCGGCAACCATCAACAGGTTAGCTGCAAACCAAATATGTGTTATATCATGAAAATACACTGAAGAGAAACATGAGTCAAATTCTTTGCGCAGTTAGAGTTAATAGAGAAAATTCAGTTTATAAATGTACAAGCTGGAAAGACTGTAGATATAGAATTGGCTGTCCGTAATGTAGACTTTGATAGTTCCATACTATGGGACAAGTAGATAAAGTTCACATTTTGTATTTGTTTCAAAATATTGAGCTTGCAACATCCAGAATTCCATGTTGCAATACAAGTACCTCCTTAGTCCCTTTATCCTTCAATATAAGGCCTATTTGAACTAGATACTAGGGAAAAGTCAATCTTTTACAAGTTTTGTCCAACAATTAATCAAATTATATGCATGCTTAGTATACAAAAATCACACCAATAGATTAGTATTCGAAGAACTTTTAAGATGGTGCTGATCTGTAACAATTTACAAGACTTATCTCCTGCTAGAGTCTGGCTTACTTTAATGGATAGAGGGGTTACAAACAGAGTACACTGTCCTGCCCCTCCACCAGCCACCACACATGCAACAGCAACACCATCGGCACCAAAATGATTTATTTTTCGTTTAAAAAACACTTGTTCATGTTACTAACCTGAGAATTGATAGTCATTACCCATTACCCAGTCCCTAAGGACTATTATATACATATAGATAGTGGGCCAGGCCTAATGGGCCTTAACACCCCTCCTCAAACTCAAGGTGGAAAAGGAGGATCTGAAGCTTTGAGTTTGATCAAGTGAAATTGATGTTGTGCTCTTGTTTGTGCTTTGGTGAAGAAATCTGCCAACTGAGATTCTGAGGGCACATATTTAAGATCAATAGTGTTCTGCTGACAATGAGATCGAGTAAAAGATGCATCGACACCAATGTGTTTAGTAAGTTCATGCTTCACTGGATCATGAGATATCTGTATAGCACTCATATTATCACATAACAGAGGTGTAGGAGTGTCACAAGAGACACCAAGATCATTCAGGAGCCAGCGCAACCAAATAATTTCAGCAGTGGTAGTAGCAAGAGCCCGGAGCTGGGCTTCAGCACTAGAACGAGATATGGCCGCTTGCTTCTTGGATTTCCAGGCAATAGGTGAGGATCCAAGAAGAATACAGTAACCTGTAGTAGAAGAACGGTCAACAGTATCACTTGCCCATGTGGCATCGGAATATGCATGAAGCTGAAGTGGGCTATCAGAGGCATAGAGTAAACATCTTGATCTTGTCCCGCGTAAGTATCTAAGCACACGAAGCAAATGACCATAATGAACTGAGGTCGGTGTGGATACAAATTGGCTCAAAATATGAACAACATGAGCAATATCAGGTCTGGTGATGGTGAGATAAACAAGGCTACCCACAATATGGCGATATCGAGTTGGGTCTGCTAGTGGTGTACCATCCTTCGGACGAAGTTGTAAATGAATATCCATTGGTGTCGCAAGTGTGCGTGTATCAGTAAGTCCAGATCGATCAAGTAGATCTTGTATATATTTGGACTGAGATAGATAAAATCCTTTTGGAGTCTGTTGAACTTCAATACCCAAGAAATAGCTAAGAGGACCCAAATCAGACATCTGAAATTCCTTACTAAGGTGCTTCTTGACATGAGAAATATGGTCTGAGTTGTCACCTGTAATCAGCATATCATCCACATATAATAGAAGTAAAGTGCGGCCTTTTGGAGAGACATGAACAAACAATGCAGGATCATGTTCACTCGAAGAAAAACCAGCAGCTGTGATGACAGAGATGAATCTCTGAAACCAAGCACGAGGAGCTTGTTTCAGACCATACAATGCGCGACGAAGACGACAAACATGCCCTGAGGGGGTATTAACACCCGGAGGGGGATGCATATAAACTTCTTCATGTAGATCACCATTGAGAAAAGCATTCTTGACATCCATCTGGGAGATAGTCCAAGAAGATGAGGCTGCAACTGCAATCAAGGTTCGTACAATGGTCATATGGGTAACTGGTGCAAAAGTCTCATCATAGTCAAGTCCTTGAGTCTGTTGGAAACCACGAGCCACAAGACGAGCTTTATACCTCTCAATAGAACCATCTGATTTTGTCTTAACTTTGAAGACCCATTTACAAGTGATAGGAACAACATGCGAGGGTAAAGGAACTATATCCCATGTGCCAGTGCGTTCAAGAGCAGCTAATTCATCAATCATAGCAAGCTGCCACTCAAGAATCCCAGAAGCCTCCTGATAAGTAGTTGGTTCAACAATTGCCACACTAGCTCGTGGAAAACCATAGCGATCTGGAGGTTCAATGGTACCACGGTCACGAAGACGATATCCCTGATTAAAAAACATCATTAGACTCAGTATTGTTAGTACAAGAATCAGGTACAGGATCAGTATCAGGACCAGCCGTAGGAATAGAACAGGAACGACGAATGTAGGTTTGGGTGATAGGTGGTTTGGAAGAGTAAGATGATGTGGAGATGGAAGGTGGTGTTATGGGAATAAGAACATCAGGTGTGGTTGTGAAAGATGATGGTTCAGATGAAAAATCAGGAACGGAAGGAAGACACATGAAAGAAGTGGATTCTGTGGGATAATATGAGGGGTGAGTGGACTTGTTGTAAAAAAAGGGCGATTTTCATTGAAACTCACATCTCTAGAAATTCGAATACGACGAGTAGATGGATCATAACAACGATAGCCTTTGTGTTCAGGACTGTATCCAAGAAAGACACACTCAACAGATTGAGCAGTCAATTTAGTCCGTTCACGTGGTGGTAACAGGACATAACATAGACAGCCAAACACACGAAGATGATCATATCGTGGAGATGTCCCAAAAAGAATTTCACCCGGTGTTTTGCCAGAAAGTTTTGAGGATGGTTGTCTATTAATGAGATACACGGCAGTGGAAACAGCTTCACTCCAAAAATGTGAAGGAACAAAAGAAGATATCAAAAGAGTACGAGCACTCTCAATAATATGACGGTGTTTGCGTTCAGCAACACCATTTTGGGCATGAGCACCAGGGCAAGAAAGTTGAGCTAAAGTGCCCTCTAAGGACAATATCTGGCGAAAATTATCAGATAAAAATTCACCACCAGAATCAGAACGAAAAATTTTAATAGTGGCAGAAAACTGGGTGTGAATCATGCGAGAAAAAGACTTGTAAATAGAAGGCAATTTTGAGCGGCGTTTCATAAAGTAAATCCAAATATAACGAGAATGATCATCAATAAAAATGACATAATATTTATGACCACCTTTGGAAACAAAAGGAGCTGGACCCCAAACATCAGAGTGAATAAGATCAAAAGGTTTTGCAGAATGAGAATCACTAGTAAAGTATGGAAGTTGTACTTGTTTGCCAAGATGACAACCTTTACAATGAAAACTAGACTCAACATGTGTAGGACCTAAACATCCTGACTTTATTAGAGTAGACAGACGAGACCCACATAAGTGACCAAGACGATGATGCCACTGGGCAAACGACAGTGTGGGACCGGAAGCGGCAAGCACACGAGCTGTAGAGGCATAATGGGAAGGGAGACGCAATGTGTCCAAGATGTAAAGGCGAGGCGAAGATTTACGGCGACGGCCAGTCCCAATCACATCCCCTGTGAGTCGATCCTGTACAAAACAAGATGAGTCATCAAATCCAACAAAGCAATTGTGATCGGTAATTTGACCAACTGATAAAAGATCCATGGATAATTCAGGTACAAAGAAAATATTTGGGACAGTAAAGTTTGAATTGGAAAGAGAACCCTTGTGGGTGACATGACATAATGTAGCATCAGCAGTCTGAACAGAAGTACCCTCGGTGACAGGTGCAGTAGAAGCCAGGCGTGACTGATCAGATGTCACATGAAATGAAGCTCCAGAGTCAAGAACCCAAGTAGATGACAAAGCACCAGCAGATGAAGTAGCAGCAACAGCAACTGAGCCTCTAGGAGATGGTCCTGTACCACGACCACGAGTAGCACGACGGACACGAAAATCAGCCAGCTTCTCTGGATACTTAGTAAAGCAGTTCTCAGACCAATGAGTGGTCTTCTTACAATGCTCACAAGGCTGAAAGGAGGTGCTCCTGGACTTCTGAGCAGTAGCCAATACACTGTGCGAACTCACACCAGTAATAGAAGACATGGACTTAAGGCGAGTCTCTTCAGCAAGTAATTCAGACAACGCCTGAGCCATGGTGAGAGTATCAGAAGTGTGTAGTACCTTGCACGAAGAGAATCAAATTCAGGTCGAACGTCCATAACAAATCTGTAGGTAAAGAACTTCTCAATGAACTTATGGGCTGGGCAAGGCACAGCTGTACAAGCAGGCACCATGGAGGTCAAAGCACTCATAAGACGATCAAAAGCTGAATAGTAATCATCAATGGACATATCATGTTGCTCAATGACATGAGTTTGCTGCATAAGAGTATGTAAAAGAGCCCCACTATCCTGAACAAACCGATCCTTCAGATGAGACCAGATAGCCCTAGCAGTGGTGAATTTGGACAGACTCATAATCATAGTTGGTTTAGTACTATTGACCATTGCAGCCATTACTTTGCCATCATTGATTTGCCAAGTCTTGATTGCAGCTGCGTTGCTGAGAGCACCTAGAGGGGGGGGGGTGAATAGGTGATCCTGTAAACACTTCAAACTTAAGCCACAAAAACTTGTTAAGCGTTAGCACAGTTAATGCCAAGTGGCTAAGGTGAAGTCTTCAACAAAACACAATACCACAAGAATCAAGCACAGAGGGACACGGTGGTTTATCCCGTGGTTCGGCCAAGCCAATGCTTGCCTACTTCCACGTTGTGGCGTCCCAACGGACGAGGGTTGCAATCAACCCCTCTCAAGCGGTCCAAAGACCCACTTGAATACCACGGTGTTTTGTTGTTCTTATCTCAATCCCGTTTGCGAGGAATCTCCACAACTTGGAGCCTCTCGCCCTTACAAAAGATGTTCACAAAGAATCACGGAGTAAGGGAGGGATTAGCAACTCACACACAACACAAAGATCACAGCGAATACGCACACACAAAACCCAGACTTGAGCTCAAGAGGCTAACACACTAGAACAGAGCTCAAATCACTAGAATTTCAAACAAGTGCGCAAGATTGATGTGTGAGTGATCAAGAGTGCTCAAGGAATGCTTGGTTGCTTCCTCCATGCGCCAAGGGGTCCCTTTTATAGCCCCAAGGCAGCTAGGAGCCGTTGGGAACAAATCAGGAAGGCCATCTTTGCCTTCTGTCTCGTGGCGCACCGGACAGTCCGGTGCACACCGGACACTGTCCGGTGCCCGATTTGTTTCCAAAAACAGCACTTCTGACCGTTGCTGGCTGCTCCAGATCTGCGCTCAGTTGGCGCACCGGACATGTCCGGTGCACACCGGACAGTCCGGTGTTCCTTCCCGACCGTTGGCTCGGCCACGTGTCCCGCGCGGATTGCGCGGCCGACCGTTGGCCCTGGCCGACCGTTGGCTCACCGGACAGTCCGGTGCACACCGGACAGTCCGGTGAATTTTAGCCGTACGCCGTCGGCGAATTCCCGAGAGCGGCCAGTTCGCGCCGAGGAGGTCTGGCGCACCGGACACTGTCCGGTGCACACCGGACAGTCCGGTGCTCCAGACCGAGCTGGGACTTGGCTGCACACAGCCAAGTCATTCTCTCCCCTTTTCTCTATTTCTTCATGCTGTTTCTAACACTTAGACAAACATGTTAGTCCACAAAACCAATGTACTAAGGCTTAGAAACATACCTTTACTTCATGATTTGCACCTTGTTCCATTTTACAAATAGGTACCTGTGTTGAGCACTAAATCACCAAAATCCTTAGAAATGGCCCAAGGGCACATTTCCCTTTCAATCTCCCCCTTTTTGGTGATTTATGCCAACACTTCATAAAGCCACTAGAACAAGTGCAAACTCAATTCAAATGACATAAATTTAGGTGTTATTCAATTTTGGCATATATGGATCATCCTTTGCCACCACTTGGTTTGTTTTTGCAAATCAAACACAAATCTCTATCTCTAAGTTAAACACACATGTTTAAGCATAAAGAGAGTCATTCAAAAAGAGATTGATCAAGAATTTCAAAAACTCCCCCTTTTTCCCATAATCAATACTTCTCCCCACAAGAAGCCAACTTTTGACAAGAGAGACATCAAAAGAATTTTGACAAATCAAAAACTCTATTCTACTATTTTCAAAATCTCTCAAGTGGTAGCTGATCCATTTATTGCTTTGGCCTTTATTTTCTCCCCCTTTGGCATCAAGCACCAAAACGGGATCAATTGTGGCCCTTTAACCCCATTGCCTCACCAAAATCGTCAATTAAGAGCAAATGGCAATAAGAGGTCATGAGATGAACTTGGAATGAGTTACCCCTCATCGGAGTGCAGTGGAAGTCTTGCATGGTCCAAGTCCACCTTTTCCCTTTCAATTCTCCTTTGAGACTAAATCAGACACACTCAACATATGGTTAGTCTCAAAGGGTCAAGTTGTAACACATCTCCCCCTAAACATGTGCATCACTTTGCAACGGACTTGTGAGGTCCAGGAAGTGTTTGTACAACTTGAGCACCATAATAAGCAACAAAATGCAGAATGAACATGATCAAAGGCATAAATACATGTATGCTACAATTCAATCCAAGTTCCGCGAATCTAAGACATTTAGCTCACTACGCAGCCTGCAAAAGGTCTTCTCATCTAAAGGCTTGGTAAAGATATCGGCTAGCTGGTTCTCGGTGCTAACATAAAACACTTCGATATCTCCCTTTTGCTGGTGGTCTCTCAAAAAGTGATGCCGGATGTCTATGTGCTTTGTGCGGCTGTGCTCAACAGGATTTTCCGCTATGCGGATAGCACTCTCATTATCACATAGGAGTGGGACTTTGCTCAGATTGTAGCCAAAGTCCCTGAGGGTTTGTCTCATCCAAAGTAGTTGCGCACAACACTGTCCTGCGGCAACGTACTCGGCCTCAGCGGTGGATAGGGCAACGGAGGTTTGTTTCTTGGAATTCCATGACACCAGGGACCTTCCTAAGAATTGGCACGTCCCCGATGTACTCTTCCTATCGACCTTACATCCAGCATAGTCGGAATCTGAGTACCCAATCAAGTCAAAGTTAGACCCCTTTGGATACCAGATCCCGAAGCAAGGCGTAGCAACTAAATATCTAAGAATTCGCTTCACCGCCACCAAGTGACACTCCTTAGGATCGGATTGAAATCTAGCACACATGCATACGCTAAGCATAATATCCGGTCTACTAGCACATAAATAAAGTAAAGACCCTATCATTGACCGGTATGCTTTTTGATCAACGGACTTACCTCCTTTGTTGAGGTCGGTGTGTCCGTCGGTTCCCATCGGAGTCTTTGCGGGCTTGGCGTCCTTCATCCCAAACCGCTTTAGCAGATCTTGCGTGTACTTCGTTTGGGAGATGAAGGTGCCGTCCTTGAGTTGCTTCACTTGGAACCCAAGGAAGTAATTCAACTCGCCCATCATCGACATCTCGAATTTCTGCGTCATCACCCTGCTAAACTCTTCACAAGACTTTTGATTAGTAGACCCAAATATTATGTCATCGACATAAATTTGGCATACAAACAAATCACCATCACATGTCTTTGTAAAGAGAGTTGGATTGGCTTTCCCAACCTTGAAAGCATTAGCAAGTAAGAAATCTCTAAGGCATTCATACCATGCTCTTGGGGCTTGTTTAAGTCCATAGAGCGCCTTAGAGAGCTTACACACATGGTCGGGGTACCGCTCATCCTCGAAGCCAGGGGGTTGCTCCACGTACACCTCTTCCTTTATTGGCCCGTTGAGGAATGCGCTCTTCACATCCATTTGGTACAACCTGAAAGAATGGTGAGCGGCATATGCTAGCAAGATACGAATAGACTCTAGCCTAGCCACAGGAGCAAAAGTCTCCTCAAAGTCCAAACCTGCGACTTGGGCATAACCTTTTGCCACAAGTCGAGCCTTGTTCCTTGTCACCACTCCGTGCTCGTCTTGTTTGTTGCGGAACACCCACTTGGTTCCCACAACATTTTGCTTGGGACGAGGCACCAGCGTCCAAACTTCGTTGCGCTTGAAGTTATTAAGTTCCTCCTGCATGGCCAACACCCAGTCCGGATCTAGCAAGGCCTCCTCTACCCTGAAAGGCTCAATAGAGGAGACAAAAGAGTAATGCTCACAAAAATTAACTAATCGAGATCGAGTAGTTACTCCCTTGCTAATGTCACCCAGAATTTGGTCGACGGGATGATCCCTTTGAATCATCGCTCGAACTTGGGTTGGAGGTGCCGGTTGCGCTTCTTCCTCCATCACTTGATCGTCTTGTGCTCCCCCTTGATCACACGCCTCCTTTTGATGAACCTGTTCATCGTCTTGAGGTGGGGGATGCACCGTAGTTGAGGAAGAAGGTTGATCACGTTCATCTTGTTCCTGTGGCCGAATGTCTCCAATCGCCATGGTTCGTATAGCGGCCGTCGGAACATCTTCTTCATCTACATCATCACAATCAACAACTTGCTCTCTTGGAGAGCCATTAGTCTCATCAAATACAACGTCGCTAGAGACTTCAACCAAACCCGATGATTTGTTGAAGACCCTATACGCCTTTGTATTTGAATCATAACCTAATAAAAACCCTTCTACAGCTTTGGGAGCAAACTTAGAATTTCTACCCTTCTTCACTAGAATGTAGCATTTGCTCCCAAATACACGAAAATAAGATACATTGGGTTTGTTACCGGTTAGTAGCTCATACGAAGTCTTCTTGAGGAGTCGATGAAGGTAGACCCTGTTGATGGCGTGGCAAGCCGTGTTCACGGCTTCCGACCAAAAGCACTCGGGGGTCTTGAACTCTCCAAGCATCGTCCTCGCCATATCGATTAGCGTCCTGTTCTTCCTCTCTACCACACCATTTTGCTGTGGTGTGTAGGGAGCGGAGAACTCGTGCTTGATCCCTTCCTCCTCAAGAAACTCCTCCACTTGAAGGTTCTTGAACTCGGACCCGTTGTCGCTCCTTATCTTCTTCACCTTGAGCTCAAACTCATTTTGAGCTCTCCTGAGGAAGCGCTTGAGGGTTCCTTGGGTTTCAGACTTATCCTGCAAAAAGAATACCCAAGTGAAGCGGGAAAAGTCATCAACAATAACTAAACCATACTTACTCCCTCCTATGCTTAGATAGGCGACGGGTCCGAAGAGATCCATGTGTAGCAGCTCCAGGGGTCTTGACGTGGTCATCACGTTCTTGCTGTGATGTGCTCCTCCCACCTGTTTCCCTGCTTGACAAGCTGCACAAGGTCTATCCTTTTCGAAATGCACATTTGTTAGACCTATTACGTGTTCCCCCTTTAGAAGCTTGTGGAGGTTCTTCATCCCCACATGAGCTAAGCGGCGATGCCACAGCCAGCCCATGCAAGTCTTAGCCATTAAGCATGCATCTAGACCGGCCTCTTCTTTTGCAAAATCAACTAAATAAAGCTTGCCGTCTAGTACACCCTTAAAAGCTAGTGAACCATCACATCTTCTAAAGACAGACACATCTACATTCGTAAATAAGCAATTATATCCCATTTGACATAATTGACTAACAGATAGCAAGTTATATCCAAGACTCTCCACTAAGAATACATTTGATATAGAATGCTCATTAGAAATTGCAATTTTACCTAGCCCTTTTACCTTGCCTTGATTCCCGTCACCGAATATAATTGAATCTTGGGAATCTTTACTTTTGACGTAGGAGGTGAACATCTTCTTCTCCCCCGTCATATGGTTTGTGCATCCGCTGTCGATAATCCAGCTTGAACCCCCGGATGCATAAACCTGCAAGGCAAATTTAGGCTTGGGTCTTAGGTACCCAACTCATGTTGGGTCCTGCAAGGTTAGCACAAATATTCTTAGGGACCCAGATGCAAGTTTTATCTCCCTTACATCTAGCCCCTAATTTCCTAGCAACAACCTTCTTTCCCTTTCTACAAATAGCAAAGGGAGCATTACAAGCATAATAAATGGTAGAAGGTTCATTCACTAATTTTCTAGGAGCATGAATAACATTCTTTCTAGGCACATGAGCAATATTTCTCCTAGGCATATATACAACATTCCTCCTATCATGCTTATAAGAGGAACTAGAGGCAAACATGGCATGAGAATCATAAACATGTGAATCAAAATGATTATAAGCACTTCTAGCATGTCTCCTATCATAATACATAAAAGCATGGTTCTTTTTAGTATTACTAGCCATAGGGGCCTTCCCTTTCTCCTTGACGAAGATGGGAGCCTTATGGCTTGTTAAGTTCTTGGCTTCCCTCTTGAAGCCAAGCCCATCCTTAATTGAGGGGTGTCTACCAACCGTGTAGGCATCCCTTGCAAATTTTATTTTATCAACTTCATTCTTGCTAGTCTTAAGTTGGGCATTAAGACTAGCCACTTCATCATTTAATTTGGAAATTAGAACTAGGTGTTCACTACAAGCATTAACATCAAAATCCTTACACCTAGTACAAATTTCAACATGTTCAACAAAAGAATTTGATTTACTTGCTACTTCTAGTTTAGCACTTAAATCAATATTAACACTTCTTAAGGTAGAAATGGTTTCATGACAGGAAGATATTTCACTAGAAAGCATTTCATTTCTTTTCACTTCTAAAGCATATGATTTTTGTGCCTCTACAAATTTATCATGTTCATCATACAATAAATCTTCTTGCTTTTCTAAAAGCCTATCCTTTTCATTCAATGCATTAATTAATTCATTTATTTTCTCTATCTTAGATCTATCTAAGCCCTTGAACAAGCAAGAATAATCTATGTCATCATCACTAGACTCACTATCACTAGATGAAGCATAAGTGGAGTCTTGAATACTCACCTTCTTCTCCCTTGCCATAAGGCAAGTGAGACGCTCGTTGGGGAAGAGAGCCGATTTGTTGAAGGCAGTGGCGGCGAGTCCTTCGTTGTCGGAGTCGGAGGAGGAGCAATCCGAGTCCCACTCCTTTCCTAGATGCGCCTCGCCTTTTGCCTTCTTGTATTGCTTCTTCTTCTCTCTTTTGTTCCCCTTTTCCTGGTCACTTTCATTATCGGGACAGTTAGCAATGAAATGACCAAGCTTACCGCATTTGAAGCATGAGCGCTTCCCCTTGGCTTTGGTCTTGCTTGGTTGTCCCTTGTGACCTTTAAGCACCGTCTTGAATCTCTTAATGATGAGAGCCATCTCTTCATCATTAAGGCCAGCCGCCTCAACTTGCGCCACCTTGCTAGGTAGCGACTCCTTGCTCCTCGTTGCCTTTAGAGCAATGGGTTGAGGCTCGTGGAGTGGTCCGTTCAACGCGTCGTCGACGTATCTTGCCTCCTTGATCATCATCCGCCCGCTCACGAATTTTCCAAGCACTTCCTCGGGCGTCATCATCGTGTACCTGGGATTCTCACGAATATTGTTCACGAGATGAGGATCAAGTACGGTAAAGGACCTGAGCATTAGGCGGACGACGTCGTGGTCCGTCCATCGCGTGCTCCCGTAGCTTCTTATCTTGTTGATAAGGGTCTTGAGCCGGTTGTACGTTTGCGTTGGCTCCTCGCCCCTTATCATCGCGAACCGTCCAAGCTCGCCCTCCACCAACTCCATCTTGGTGAGTAAGGTGACGTCGTTCCCCTCATGAGAAATCTTGAGGGTGTCCCAGATTTGCTTGGCGTTGTCCAAGCCGCTCACCTTATGGTATTCATCCCTGCACAAGGAAGCTAGAAGAACAGTAGTAGCTTGTGCATTTTTATGGATTTGTTCATTAATGAACATGGGACTATCCGAACTATCAAAGTGCATTCCACTCTCTACAATCTCCCATATACTAGGATGGAGAGAGAATAGGTGACTACGCATTTTGTGACTCCAAAATCCGTAGTCCTCTCCATCAAAGTGTGGGGGCTTGCCAAGTGGAATGGAGAGCAAATGAGAATGTGAACTTTGCGGAATACGAGAGTAATCAAAGGAAAAGTTCGAGTTAACCGGTTTTCTCCTCTCGTAGTCGTTGTGATCCTCATTCTTTTGGGAAGAAGTAGACTCGTCGCTGTCGTAGTAGATTATCTCCTTGATGCGCCTGGTCTTCTTCTTCTTCCCTTCCTTCCGTCTTTGACCCGAGCCGGAGTCGGTAGGCTTGTCGTCCTTCGGCTCGTTGACGAAGGTCTCCTTCTCTTTGTCGTTGATCACTATACCCTTCCCCTTAGGATCCATCTATTCGGGCGGTTAGTCCCTTTGTGAATAGAACGGCTCCGATACCAATTGAGAGCACCTAGAGGGGGGGGGTGAATAGGTGATCCTGTAAACACTTCAAACTTAAGCCACAAAAACTTGTTAAGCGTTAGCACAGTTAATGCCAAGTGGCTAAGGTGAAGTCTTCAACAAAACACAATACCACAAGAATCAAGCACAGAGGGACACGGTGGTTTATCCCGTGGTTCGGCCAAGCCAATGCTTGCCTACTTCCACGTTGTGGCGTCCCAACGGACGAGGGTTGCAATCAACCCCTCTCAAGCGGTCCAAAGACCCACTTGAATACCACGGTGTTTTGTTGTTCTTATCTCAATCCCGTTTGCGAGGAATCTCCACAACTTGGAGCCTCTCGCCCTTACAAAAGATGTTCACAAAGAATCACGGAGTAAGGGAGGGATTAGCAACTCACACACAACACAAAGATCACAGCGAATACGCACACACAAAACCCAGACTTGAGCTCAAGAGGCTAACACACTAGAACAGAGCTCAAATCACTAGAATTTCAAACAAGTGCGCAAGATTGATGTGTGAGTGATCAAGAGTGCTCAAGGAATGCTTGGTTGCTTCCTCCATGCGCCAAGGGGTCCCTTTTATAGCCCCAAGGCAGCTAGGAGCCGTTGGGAACAAATCAGGAAGGCCATCTTTGCCTTCTGTCTCGTGGCGCACCGGACAGTCCGGTGCACACCGGACACTGTCCGGTGCCCGATTTGTTTCCAAAAACAGCACTTCTGACCGTTGCTGGCTGCTCCAGATCTGCGCTCAGTTGGCGCACCGGACATGTCCGGTGCACACCGGACAGTCCGGTGTTCCTTCCCGACCGTTGGCTCGGCCACGTGTCCCGCGCGGATTGCGCGGCCGACCGTTGGCCCTGGCCGACCGTTGGCTCACCGGACAGTCCGGTGCACACCGGACAGTCCGGTGAATTTTAGCCGTACGCCGTCGGCGAATTCCCGAGAGCGGCCAGTTCGCGCCGAGGAGGTCTGGCGCACCGGACACTGTCCGGTGCACACCGGACAGTCCGGTGCTCCAGACCGAGCTGGGACTTGGCTGCACACAGCCAAGTCATTCTCTCCCCTTTTCTCTATTTCTTCATGCTGTTTCTAACACTTAGACAAACATGTTAGTCCACAAAACCAATGTACTAAGGCTTAGAAACATACCTTTACTTCATGATTTGCACCTTGTTCCATTTTACAAATAGGTACCTGTGTTGAGCACTAAATCACCAAAATCCTTAGAAATGGCCCAAGGGCACATTTCCCTTTCAGTTGCTTCTGTCAGCTGCTAAAACTGGTGAATCTTCAGTTAAATGGAATAGTAAACCATGACCTCTTAATGCAGTTTGAACACAGAAAGCCCACTCTGGGTAATTCTGCCCATCAAGCACAATATTGACAACAATAGCATTGGACGTCATATTGAAGAGCAGGAAAAGGACAAAAGAATAACGGATCTGAGAAAGACTGTCTTGATGGTACCAAAAACCCCTGTTTGCAGGTGATGAACAGTGGATATGCCGCTGCAACCGAGACGACGGCGCGAGCAGGAGATCTGATGCGCAGCAGATCTGGGCGCGAAGAAGTGGGCGCAGATGGCTGCCCGGACAGCGAGAGCTCGCAGACATGGCAGACGTCGCGGACGGCGACGGAGAAGAAGTCAGCGACGTCCCTGGGGACGGCGCAGTGAACACGCAGACAGCTGCGCGCGGTCCCTGACGAGGCAGAGGACCCCTGGCGACGTCTCTGGGGAGCCAAAAGACAACGCAGCGGATGCGCAGACAGCTGCGCGCAGACAGCCGCGACACCGGCGGCGTCCCTGGCGAGGCAGAGGATCCTCCTTGGCGAGTCTGACGCACGGATGGCGCGCAGACGGCGGCGAACGCTGACGACGGGGCGGACGAGGCGGACGGCGGCGCGCAGATCCGGCGAACGACCGCGGACGGCGCGTAGATCCAACGGATGGCCGCGGACGGCGCGCAGGACGGCACGCAGACAGCGGCGGACGAGGCGAACAGCGACGCGCAGATCCGGCGGACGACCCAGCGGATGGCCGAGGACGGCGCGCAGACGGCGGCGGACGAGGCGGACTGAGGCGGCGGACGCGCAGACGGACGGGGAAGGGGAGGGCCGCGACGGCGGATGGCGTGCGGACGGGGCAGGGGAGGGCCGCGACGGCGGCCGGGCAGGGAGGCCGCGGCGGCGGCAGGAAAAAAAACCTTAATCTAAACCTCCTCTATACCATGTTACTAACCTGAGAATTGATAGTCATTACCCATTACCCAGTCCCTAAGGACTATTATATACATATAGATAGTGGGCCAGGCCTAATGGGCCTTAACAGTTCAGTGGGAGGACTGTCCCCATGCACATATTCAGACATATTCAAATAAAATAAGGGTTCAGACAGTGCTAACTCCTTATCAAATGAAAAAAAGGGTTGGATAGTTCAGCACCAACACCAGCTTCTACAGTACCCCAACTTTTCGGAAATGTTTTGCGCTTCACTATCATGTTTCGCTGCACGAGGATCATTCATAAGAAGTTAAGAGCAGAGAACTTCTCAACTTTGATATTGTTGTATCTTTCACAAGATCGTGCATTTGAAACATCTTCGCTCTTCCATATGGATTTCTATCTACAACTTGATGAAGTGAATGCCGACTTAGTTCTATGAGATTCTCTTTTGTGGTTTTTGTCAGATAGGTCTTATGCAGTATCCAGATTTTTTTTTTGGTTTTATTCAGTTGCTTTGAAGCTGTTTAATTACAGGGTGTGGCTTAGTTCTCAGTTATATCCAGTTGGGACTGAATCGTGGTGACCACGATCAATCATGGTGCCAGACTTTGGGGTGGTAATGAGCTCTAAATTTTACATTGGATCGGATTAGAATCAGGCTCTATTTCTATTCATTTTTGAACTAAAATTAGTTAAGGGCTCAAATGAATTTTGAAGAAACATTTGGGTCATGATTCATTACCACCCCTCGCCACACTAGGGATCATGTCGTGTACAACTCTTTTTTGTATTAAAAATGTTGGCATTTCGCAGCACAAAATCGCTGGTGTTCTCCATGTTCGGGCATCAATCAGTCCTATTTCCCAACAATTTTCTCAACAATGTTCGGTCAACCATTAGGTGTTAAACATATCCATGGTAGAGTTGGAACTTTGAATGGTGGCGAGTCATATTTGATGTATGGGTGGTTGGCATCCAACTTAACCTGTCCATCTTATGCTAGTACGGAAGTGCTATCATACTTGTGTTGCTAAGTTGCTTCATATAATTTAAAAATGAAATAGCCGTAAGTGTCTCTTTTCAATTGCATATTTAATGTAATGGCTTCAAAGCATTTGAACATGTTTTGCTCTTTTTTTCCTATCCACTTCTTGTTTCTCGGATCAAATCTGGTTTGAATGTTTCTTCTTTTATTAGTTCAAATGCGCCTTGCGTGGTGGGTGACTCGACGGTGCCTAGCATACCTGACGACGAAGAAAGGTCGAATATCCCTCAAAAGAGGAAATCCATGTTTTGCGTTGCACTGGATCCATTTATTAAGCGAATTTTGATTTATATATTTGAAGACAAGTGAAAAAAAATACCCAAAGTAAATAGGTTCGAACATGGTAACCCACATGTTTCTTGTATGCTACAATATTGGCCTCATGGTCCAATCTGGTAGACATCCAAAACTAGTTCAAATGAGCCTGACTGCTTATTGATTCTTACAGAAGGTGAATCATTGGATTCCTCACGTTTGATATTGATGGTGGGTCGCTGGATCCATTATGCCTCACGCTGCAATAGCATTCTAATATTCATTGGCATTAGGGTTTGTTTGGAATCAAGGAATACAAAATGGAATACCAAACACGGGAATAGAAAAAAAATAACGAAGGAATAAGATGAAGTGGATAGTGAAGAGCTATGGTTTCTAAACAATAGGAATGGATATTTGAAGCTGTTTGCATTGGATGAAAAGAAGTACAGGAACATGAGCAAGCATAGCAAGAAGGAGAGCAAAGATTCTTTCCCTTAGGTTGGAGTGGATGTTCTCTTTCCTATATTTTGTACTACTATGGTTTTCTTTCATTTGGAAAGGAACTCAGCATTCTTTCATTCCAAACACAATGAACTAATTCCTTTCCTTTAGAATTTATTCCTTCAAAATCTCTTCGAAAAATCCTTTGATCTATATAGGCCCTTCAGTGATCTGATGCAGTCTTTGTAGGTAGCAATTCACATTGCTTTGCGCGCGCGCGGGGGGGGGGGGGGGGTGTTCTACCTGTTGCTTTCTGTAGACAAAAACATGTTGCTTAGTCACTGCTCACTTTCTCGCCGGCAATGCTGCTACTCCTTCGATGAGATCAATGCAGCGGTGTAGAGCGCTGGGCCACTTGAAGACCGCTGGTCGCCGCCATCCCCGGTATGCCGCCATGCCTCCTCCGAGTAGCGGTGGTGCGGCGGCGATGCCGAGCGCCACCGCTGCACCGACGGGCGCCGCCTCTTCCTGTGCTAGGGTTAGCCGTGGTGGTGGGCTGGGCTAAGTTAAGTATGAGCTGGACCGTTCGAAGACGTCGTGGCATAGAGTGAAAGAGATGGAATCCTTGAGTTTTTTCCCTGTTGGTTGTGGCCGGGCCGCTGGAGCGGAGACTAGCCCGAGACCGAACGACGAAGTCTTTGTTTTTGAGAGTTTGTTCGTTGCTGGTCTTCGCCTTCCCTGCCATGACTTTTTGATTGCGGTCCTCGACAAGTTCAAGGTTCAGATTCATCAGCTAACCCCAAACGTAGTGGTGGCTCTGAGCAAGTTTATTTGGGCGACGACCACATTCAGCGGAGACCCATCCACGGAGGTCTTCGCTAAGCACTATTGTTTGCATTGGCAGAAAAGGGCGATGAGCGGGCGGGTCGATCAGTTTGGGAGTTGCACCTTTACCCTGAAGACGGGGAAAACAAAGGAGAAAGTTGCTGAGTTAGCCCCCTGTGCCAAAAATAAATGGGTTGGGTGGATGGAGAAGTGGTTCTATGTGCGCTGCACGGGAGGCGGAGGCTGGCCTCGACCTAGTACGATGTCTCCGTTTGAGTTCGAGGCCTTCCCTCGCTTTACTGTTGATGATAGGGGTCGGAGTGATCGTGCCTTCAGGATTGATACACGTACCTGCAGTGATAGAGACTTGGTGGAAGAGTTTCTAGTGTGCGGCGTGCGACTACTTAGCCGTGGGTGGACAATTGGGGTCGTGGCCCGCATAGACTTAGATGGTTTTGACAGGCAAATTTTTAGTTCGACATTCACTGTTGATTTGGGTGACTGCTCCTATGAGCTTTTTGTCGCGGAGACAGAGATGGAGGCAGAGGACCTTGTTGGTCTGGTGACGGAGGCTGAGCTTGAGAAGGGTGCTGCTCTGCACGGTGGTTACGATCGCGTGAACCGTGTTTTTATCTTGATGGGGCTCAAGTATGAGGAGCACAAGGCCAAGCCAAAGAGGGGGAGTAGGATGTCGACTGGGGTCCTTGCCCAGTCGCAAACGTCGACTAAGACTCCGTCGGTCTGCTCGAAGGAGGTGAATGCAGCGGTTGCCTCTAAAGCCTTCGTCGTGAATCTTGCCACAATGAGCAAGCCGCCCCGGTCATTGGACAATGCAGGAGTTCAAGCTGCGGAGGACTTCGTTGAACAAGTCACAAGGGTAAGTTAGGAAAAGATTTGATTCCAATGATGGTTGGCTTGGGTAGCACGAAATGTTGGGTGGTGAGAGATGTGACCGCGACGTTCGGCTGCGAGGATGTGGCGCTGGCTCGCATGGCAAGGGAGTTGCTTATCTTCCCTTACTCGCATAACATCCCCGATGTCATTATTGCAGCAATGGGCCCAAAGGGGAAGGCCCCCGCTCTAGTGTACGGGGTAGTAAACCTGGCCGTCCGGTTGAAGAAAAGAAAGGTGTCGGCGTCCGGAGTGCCCACCCCCACGATGTCCCTAAAGGGGCGAAGACTGTTGCCGACGCTGGTGCAGTCGTGACGACTGCCGGAGGCGCTGCTCCCCTGACCGTAGAGGACTACGACCTTGATAATGCGGAGATACTTATGAAGTCTCCCCTCATGCACGTCGGCGATCGGGATGAAGAGAACTACGATGGCGACACAGTCGTGAGCAGAGGCGAAAATTGGGATGGATTTGACGCTGGCTGCCAGGCGCCTTATATAGGACCGAGTCCACGAACCGATAACTATCCATGATCCGATCTGCACGCGAAGGACTCGCGTTCTGTTCAGATCCTTATAGCGATCGGTTAGGATTCTAAACTTAACATCCAAGCAACCAAAAATTAAAACGGCAAAAGGAAGCCGCACCCCCGCAAGGCAAGGGGCCGGATTTCGACGGACCATTCACGCGCATGTCGTGCGCCCTTCGCCCCGCCCCGACCAGGCTAGGCTAGGCCAGGCGAGCGAGCGCGCACGCGCGTGTGGTTCTCCACACTCTCTCCTCTCATCCATGACTTGGTGAGTGAGTGTAGCTTCCATGTTTAAACTAGTTCCACTCCACTTGGACTAGCAATATGGTACTAATTGTTCCACCATTCCCTAGCCATACCCATACATGGGCTTTTGAGATTTTTCTAGGATTTAATTGAATTTCTCAATTGGGCCTATCCCATAAATCCAACAATCCCCCACCAGATCTCAAATGCCCATCTGCAGTTTTACCACTGTTCACTACTTTTTAATATAGTAGCGTTTCAGCAGAGACTGTTAAGTTGAACTTCCGCCTAGAACTCTAAGCTACACTAACCCACAACTTGGTAAAAGTTCTCTATGCCCGGGAACAGGATCTGGATGTCGCCTAGAGGGGGGTGAATAGGCGAATAATAATTATCACTTTATAACTGGAAATTCTTAATCTACTCGAAGGCTGGATCGCAGTGGAATGAAAGACCCTTCGAGTAGGTTGCAGCAGAATAGAAGTTCCTGTCTTAAAATACCCTGCACTTCGAAGACAGCTTGAACCACATATAAATATTGAAGTGCAAGTATAAACAACAAATAAGACAGATAAACAACATACAACATAGAGCAGAGCACACAGACACATGGATTTATTCCGAGGTTCGGCCAAGCCTGAAATGCTTGCCTAGTCCTCGTTGGAGTTAGCCACACCTTGGCTTAGAGTCTATTTCAACTCCTTCCTCTGTTTGCTCGGATCTGTCAGTGCGACAGATAGAGCCTTCCACTATGTTGATATCAGTTACAACGATGTCGTGGCTGCTTACAATCTTCTCGATAGCACCCCGGCAGAGTAACAATGCGCTCAAGATATTGCTCTAGCTCTCAGCAGCACTTCCCCTCTCTCTAAAGGCTTATAACTTCGCCTCTACACAAACTAGAGAGATACACAAGAGAGGGAGAGAAAGAATTGATCCAAATGATGTATGGACTTGTTGGCTGCACTTGTATACTTGTTTGAGGCGCCTAGGGGTCCCTTTTATAGCCACAAAGGGCCTAGGAGCCGTTGGAGCTTCATTTGGAAGCGCCCAGCCTTCCCTGGTCGTAGGTGCACCGGACTGTCCGGTGGCACACCGGACAGTGAACAGTAACAGATCTGATTGAGTTTCCTTCTCTGGAACAGCTAGACGTTGGTGCACCGGACATGTTACTATTCACTGTCCTGCGCATCGGACAGGTCACTATTCACTGTCCTGTGCACCGGACAGAGTTACTATTCACTGATCTGTGCACTGGACAGGTTACTATTCACTGACCTGTGCACCGGACAGGTTACTATTCACTGTCCTGTGCACCAGCCAACAACACACTAAGTGCTTTTTCCTCCATTCTTTCTCCGTTTGACTTCAGCTTTTGGGAGGATTTTCCTGAGACTTAAACAAACACATTTAGAGTATAATCCAATTGATTTAGTCCTAGAAACTTACATCTTTCTTGTTCTTTTCCTAGCTTTTCTGTTTCTCCTCCAGCAGAGCTCAGAATGGTACTTTCTCTATAGAAAGAGTTAGAGAGCAAACCAAAGCACCAAACTTGTAGTAAGAGGTGTATGCAACATGGTTGAACACTCAAACCTTACATACTTAACCTTTTTCATCGTTTTACCCAATTTGGCATGTTTGAGGTCGATGTTGGACTCTAAACCATTAAGTCAACTTGACTTGATCTAGATTGACATATCTGAGCTCCAACTCCCTTGTTCATTTCTCGAGCTTTATCTTGAGCTTATGACTTACACCACATAACTGTAGATGTTACCTCATCGGTTGTAAGTCATGTCCTTATGTAGTGATCCTTGATGCACCATAACTCTTAACTCGATCAACCTTGACTTTGCAAGTCTTCTTTTTCACCCCTGGCTTTGGGTTCCTGGTCTCCTTGACCTTCTCCCGTGCACTCGGTACCTTGAAGCTCTTCTTGCCTCCATCCTTGGCTTGATCGGTTGTCTCTGAGTTATGCACACCGAGTCTCACTTAAGCAATGTTCATTATCTATAGATAATCCAGTCTTTGGACCATCACACTTGTTCACTTGTGTTGAATCCTGTTAGCTTTGCATTAAGCACATGTTCAACACTTAGCACACTTGTTAGTCCTTTAATTGGGTTGTCATCCAAACACCAAAACCCACAAGAGAGCTTTCACTTGGATAATGGACTATGCCTTGAATTGTAAGTTTTGTGTGAATGGGTTTCACTTAAAGCCATAACCAGTATCTGGCTACCAGTAGTCCCTTTCTCGGGTAGAGCATATACGTCGTACTCCAAGGTCTCTTCATGAGTTTACTAGAGATCACCCAGATCTCATAGACTGCGACGTTAGACAGTCTAACTCATACAGGTGTGTTCTTTCAAGAATGTTCTGCAGGACAACATCTTCGCTAATAAAAGCCAACAAAACACATTAAGGCACAAAGTCAACCTGCCTTAGAGCATTTGAGAGTATTGCATCTTTACTTAGAGAGGGTTAAAGGTTACTCTCCTCAGTTCACCAATGGCTTGTTCTTCCCAGGACTTAATTCACGGGATCTCCGATCACATAGACTGGGTTTCCACCATGGCAACTTATACGGGTCTCATGCCCATATCTCTCGATGTGATTTCTATCACATTACATGGTAGTCCCTTTGTAAAAGGATCTGCCAGATTTTTATCCATTGAAATATAAGTCACACTTATAACTCTGGAGTTTCTCAACTTTCTGATAAACTTCAATCGTCTTTTGACATGTCTTGATGACTTCCCATTATCCTTAGAACCTGTCACTTTAGCAATCACTGTCTGATTGTCACAGTTCATAAGGATAGTTGGTATTGGTTTCTCAACCACCGGCAAGTCCATCAAGAGTTCACGCAACCATTCTGCCTCAACGATTGCTGTATCAAGTGCAGCTAGCTCGGCTTCCATGGTTGATCTCGTCAAGATGGTATGCTTGCATGACCTCCATGATACCGCACCTCCACCAATAGTAAAGACATAACCACTGGTGGCATAAAGCTTGTCTGCATCAGATATCCATTTCGAATCACTATATCCTTCAAGTGATGTATGCTGACCAGAATAGTGAATTCCATAGCTCATTGTACCTTGCAGGTAGCGCATAACCCGCTCAAGTGCATGCCAATGATCAGTCCCGGGGTTTGACATGAACCTACTCAATTTGCTCACGGGAAACGCAATATCGAGCCTTGTTACACCAGCAAGATACATGAGTGAACCGATGATCTGAGAATATCTTAATTGGTCTAAACCAATTCTCTTGTTCTTTCTCAGTGTCACACTGGGATCATAAGGTGTTGGAGAAGGTTTGCAATCAGAGAAGCCAAATCGCTTCAAAACCTTTTCAACATAGTGAGATTGCGAGAGTAATCCCACCATCTGCCTTAATCAGCTTGATGTTTAGAATCACATCAGCTTCTCCTAGATCTTTCATATCAAAACTCTTTGATTGAAAAGACTTGACTTCATTGATCAGATCAATGTTTGTGCCAAATATCAATATATCATCAACATATAAGCACAATATAACTCCTTCGCCCCCACCACAGCGATAATATACACACCTGTCTGCCTCATTAATGGCAAAGCCTGCAGACGTTAGAGTCGTGTCAAACTTCTCATGCCACTGCTTTGGTGCTTGCTTCAGACCATACAAAGATTTCAATAACTTGCACACCTTGCTTTCTTGACCTTTTACTACAAATCCATCAGGTTGTTCCATATAGATTTCCTCGTCCAACTCTCCATTAAGAAAAGTTGTCTTTACATCCATCTGATGGACAAGAAGACCATACGAGGCAGCCAAGGAAAGTAGTACTCAAATAGTAGTCATTCTAGCAATAGGTGAGTAAGTATCAAAGAAGTCTTCTCCTTCTTTCTGAGTATAGTCTTTAGCCACAAGCCTAGCCTTGTACTTCTCAATTGTACTATCAGGCTTGAGCTTCTTTTTAAACACCCACTTACAACCCACAGGTTTACAACCATAGGGTCGATCAGTGACTTCCCATGTACCATTTGAAAGAATGGAGTCCATCTCATTATGAACTGCTTCTTTACAATCATGTGCATCTTGAGATGCAAATGCTTCCGCAATGGTAGTAGGAGTATCGTCCACAAGGTACACAATGAAATCACCACCAAAGGTTTTTTCAACCCTTTGTCTCTTGCTCCATTTAGGAGCATCATTGTCATCCTCCTCTAGGACAATTTCATGTGGCTGTCCAGAACTCTCAACAGGTGTACTATGTTCAGGAGTTATCTCAGAAGAGTATCTAGAATTGCTATGAATGTCTTTAATTGGAAATATGTGTTCAAAGAAAGTAGCATCACGTGATTTCATAATAGTATCAACATACACATCAGGAACTTCAGATTTAACTACTAAAAATCTATACGCTATGCTACACGAAGCATATCCAAGAAAGACACGATCCACTGTCCTTGGTCCAAGTTTGCGCTTTTTATTAATTGGTACATTGACTTTCGCCATGCACCCCCAAGTGCGCAAGTATGAAAGTGATGGTTTTCTCCCAACCCACTTCTCATAAGGGGTTTTATCTTTTTTGCCCATAGGAATTCTATTCAGAACATGACATGAAGTCAGGACTGCTTCCCCCACCATGCCTTAGATAAACCACAAGTGTCTAACATAGCATTCACCAGGTCAGTCAACGTACGGTTTTTCCATTCAGCAATCCCGTTTGATTCGGGTGAATATGGAGGCGTCCTCTCATGAATAATGCCATGTTCTGCACAGAAATCATCAAAGACTTTGGGAAAGAATTCGCCACCATGATCTGATCTAAGACATTTGATCTTTCTCTCTAGTTGGTTTTCAACTTCAGCCTTATAGATTTTAAAGTAGTCTAAAGCCCCATCTTTAGTTTTTAGCAAGTATACGTAACAAAATCTAGACGCATCATCAATCAATATCATGAAGTATCTCTTGCCACCTTTTGTCAACACACCATTTATCTCACAAAGATCAGAATGTATGAGTTCTAGAGGTGCCAGGTGTCTCTCCTCAGCAGCCTTGTGAGGCTTTCGAGGTTGCTTCGACTGCACACAACTATGACACTTAGAACCTTTGACTATGGTGATATTCAAAATTAAACTCATGGTGGAAAGCCGAGACATATAGCCAAAATTAATATGACACAAACGAGAATGTCAAATACTCGCAAGATTATCAACATTAGCGCAAATATGGTTCACAGACTTATTATTGAAATATAACAGAGAAAAATAGAACAAGCCTCCGCAATCATAGTCTTTACCAATAAATTGTCCAGACTTAGACAACTAATTTATTGGACTCCAAAACTATCTTGAATCCATCTCTATATAGAAGGGTTCCACTAACGAGATTCTTGTGTATAGAAGGAACATGCTGCACGTTCCTCATCATTTGTAGAAATAAGAATATATTTACAAGATGTAAGATCAAGCCACATATTTATTTTATAACGAAGGTATAGATACTACTAAAGTTTGTATTACATCGATACATTCAGTTTGCTTGAAGACAATGACGCGGGAACAATTACAATCCAGCATGAACAGTACGGGGATACTGTTCATCTATTTATAGGCAATCGTACAGCTTCATGCATTATTACATTCATGCCCTCAACAATTACATATAGGGCTTACAAATGTCATAGGGACGACATTGTCATTTATATTCAATAACTTGAACAACACCTTCTCCCTACATTGTCTTCCTGCCTCGTGATGACGAAGCTTGCTTCGTCATGCCTCCCTTAAATTATGTCGAAGCTTTCCTAGTAACGAAGTTCCTATAATACTTAGTTTTATGCTAAAAACAAATAGTTAGTCGTGTTTTTTAGACCTTCGGAAGATCAAGGCCCCCAACATCATCTATGTACGACCATTTGATCGGAAGATTAGAATACCAATGCGCCTATGTGACACAATACATTCTACCAACACCAAACTAGCTAGTGAGAAGCATTGATAGAGGGGAAGAAGAACGAGACAAAAGCAACATCTGGTGCTTCATTTTGTGTACAAGTTGTAGTTAAATGGTCCGTAAAATATAAGAATAATGCTATACCCCGCTTGGCTCACAATAGTATTTTGATTTTCTCCAATATTTCATAACTCTCACCCTTATTCTAACTAAGACAAACACAAAACAAATATTACTCTATCTCTCGTAACATTTTGGGTGAATGAATATCCTAATCCTAGGGCTAGGACTATATATAGTAGATATGCTACTTCATTGATTTATCATGACCATATGTGCTCCAAAACCTTCTTGCATTAAGCATCACACTTTTGTAACAAAAAGGGACTAATGGGACTATGTGTTCTAGTCTGATTGAGGAATGTGATTGCGTGCCCTACAAAGACTTTAAGCTTACTAGTGAAAGCACACATGCGACACCCGTGTGGTAAAATAATATTATACATCGTATAGATATTGTTCATGGACCCTGTTACTTATCTGTCATGGTTTTTTGGATTAAGCTTGCTAAAAAATTAAGGAAAACAAAAACTGGAAAAAGGAGATTTACTGCTAAATTAAATTCACATTACTAAATGCATGTGCATAGAGAAATGGATATTGATGCACCCCTATAAATCACAAGATTAGTCATAAACCAGGTCAGACAAAGAAATATCCTTCCAAGAGTAGATAAATGAACTTGTTCTCATAATGTGAATTAGCATGTGCATCAAATAAATCACGTACATTATATTTTGTCAAACCAGACTCCTAGACAACAAAAACACTGTAAAAATGCAACTACATTTTTTCCATTTTCCCTAATTAATTAGTGAGAATACAAACTATATATATGATCTGACAAGTGTCTTTAATTATGATATTACAAAATAGGGTTTTGAAAGGGAAATAGGGCCAAACCTTTTCCTAAATGATTTTGGTGGTTGAATTGCCCAACAAAAATAATTGGACTAACTAGTTTGCTCTAGATTATACATTCTACAGGTGCCAAAGGTTCAACACAAACCAATAAAAAGAACAAGTTAGGGTTCAAAATAAAGGAGCAAAAAGGAAACCAAAGTGTTCCCTGGTCTGGCGCACCGGACTGTCCGGTGTACCACCGGACTGTGTCCAGTGCACCAAGGTGAATCAACTCAAACTCCTCAGCTTCAGGTTTCCCAGGCGCAACTCCTCTATAATTCACCAGACTGTCTGGTGCACCAGCGGAGCAATGACTATCTGCGCGCAACGGTCGACTCTAACGGATGAACAGTGCAGCACAGTAACGCGACAGAAGTGAGAGCAGCAGGTCAGAGGGGCACCGGACTGTCCGGTGTGACACCGGACTGTCCGGTGCCACATGAGGATAAAGCCTCCAACGGTCGACCAGCTCTAAGCCCTAACGACAGGGTGACGTGGTGGCGCACCGGACACTGTCCGGTGCGTCCATCGCCAGCAGCCTTCTCCAACGGCTACAATTTGGTTGGTGGCTATAAATACCACCCCAACCGACCACTTCAAGGGATGGGAGCCCAAGCAACATTCCAAGTGATATAGTTGACATATCCAAGCCCTCCCAACCACCTCTATTCATTGATCCATCCTATACGCAAGATTTAGACCACTACAACCAACACAGGTGCCACAAAAGAGATAGCAAGCAAAAGAAAGCTTCTCGTGTGAGTTTAGCAATAGTGCCTTATGAGAATAATTGAGAGAAAGTGTGCGCTACATCTTGTCATCATTCGCTCGTGGAGTTTTGACTCCCATCGAACTTCCTCCAAAGTTTTGGAGGCTTGCTAGCAAGAGACACCTAAGAGTGTGGTGATCCTTGCGGGGTCTTAAGTGATCCTTGAGAAGAAGAAGAGCTCGCCGGTCTTGGTGATCGGTGGAGAGAGGGAAAGGGTTGAAAGAGACCCGTCCTTAGTGGACTCCTCAACGGGGACTAGGCCTTCGAGGGCCGAACCTCGGTAAAACAAATCACCTGTGTCTCTTGTGTTTATTGCTTGTGATTTGTTTGTTCTCTCCCTTTCTAAGTTCTCTTGCGCTACTCTTTGCTAATATTACTTTGTGTTGCTTCAAGTTAAATTCACATTTAGAGAAGCAACTCCTTGCAAGAAAGAACTTGTGTTACTCCTCTTCTTATCTAAGCCCTCTTGCATTATTCTCCACTAACATTTCTAGTAGTAGTACTATTGATTAAATTCCGCACTCTTTGAAAACAATACTTGTTGCAAGCAAAGGACTTAGTTTTCATACTCCGATAATTGTGCATCTTGTTCTAACCACTAATCAAGGGATCTAGTTGGGGTGTAAAGTTATAATTTTCAGGTTTCGCCTATCCACCCCCCTCTAGACGACTTTCAATTGGTATCAGAGCTAGGCACTTCATATTGATTCTAACAACTCGAAGTGATGGCTCAAAGAAGATCCCAAAAGAACAAGATGACCAAGGAGAACAAGGAGGTAACTCTTGAGATATTACTTTCCGATTGTTCTAATTATGATTCATGGTCTACTAGGGTACTAAATGCTTTTAGAACCGTAGATCCATGATTAGAACAAATCTTATACAAGAGTATTATACCCTCTAGTTATGATAAGAAAATACTTCCAAAGAAGATCAAGGATGTATACGCTTAAACTATCTAGCTTTTGACATCCTAGTTAATTCTCTTAGCAAGGAAGATTATCATGCCTTCATAATGAATTATTATGAACATATTCCTGATGCGCATGATATTTGGACTAGAATTAAAACTAAATTTGATGAGTCCAAACATGATGGTTTATTTTGTGCTTCTACTTACTTTGGTTCTTGTGAAACTAACCCTTTGAAGGAAGAAGAAGAAAATGAATGATGGAGACCAAACGATGAATCCACCTCTCCAAAAGGTTTGTCTTCCAATTTCGATTCCCATATATGTTGTGTAGCTAATAAAAATGATAGTGGAAGCATAAATGAGGATGAGGAGGATGAAAGAAGTTTCATGCAACTCTACGCTCATCTAAGCCTAGAAGATAAGGCGGTCATACTCAAACTTCTAAAAAGAGCGAGAGAGCAAAGCGAAGCTCATCAAATGCTAGAAGATATTCTCTCCATAAAAATGCTAAGATTTGACGAGTTGACTAAAGAACATGAGGAGCTAAAGTGCTCTCATGTTGATTTGGTCCAAAGGTATGAAACTATTTCAATTGAGCAAGATAACTCTTTATATTGTATCGCTCAATTAGTAAATAGGAATGCCTTGCTTAAGGACCAAGTAGAAAAGCTAAAAATTAAAAATCTAGCTTTTCAAGAAGAACATGATATGCTTCTATGTTCTCATGAAAATCTTATGGATGATCATATCATGTTAAACATTGCTCATGAGGTTGTGATAGAAAACTTAAAATTCCAACAACCTCACTCATGCACATGTATTCAAATTGAAACTATATTACCATGTGCTAATACTTGTTGTCCGTCGACAAGCAAATCCTCCTTTGAGCTAGAATTTTCAGGAACAAAAGATGATACATATCAAGAGCTCAAAGAAGAAAATGAGAGGCTAAAAATGAGCTTGACACAACTAAAAGGGAAGTGCACTGCTCAACCTTCTCAAGATAACTGTGATCACATGGTGAAGAAGCTTGAGACGGGATCAACCATGGCATGCATTAAATCCCTTGAAGAAAATGTCAAGGACTTGAGGATTGCCAAGAGGAAGGAACAAAAGAAGAAAATCAATACCTCTGCCAAAAGCCTCAACCGTGCTTTAACATCCAAGGTAATGATCAAGCCACACTTCACACTAAGAGAAGTAAAAAGTGTAGTGAATGCTTTGAAAAGGGACACTCGATTAGGTCATGTCCCTATATTAAAAATGGCTTGATTATTAACAAGGATGATGAACTTTGTTTCAAATGCTCAAAGAAGGCACACTTAATCAAGTCTTGTCCCTATTTGAAACAAAAAGGCATAGTGTTAGAAAAGAAAATATTGACTAACCATGTAGCAAGCAAGAAATAAGGAAAGAAGAAATCTTCAAGACTTGAAGATCGCCTTTGCTACATATGCCGAAAGAAGGGACATCAATGCAAGGATTGTCCCATTGGTAACTATCCCACTTCTAGCTTGTCAATTATTTCACACGTAACTAGGCAACCCAAAATTGCAACTTGTGCTACAAAGGTAATGAGTTTACCAAGTGCTAACACAAAGGACTTTTGGGTTCCTAGATCTTTGTTAACTAACCTTGATGGACCCATCAAGCGATGGGTACCAAAATATGCTTGACAAACTTTGCAGGAGAAGGAGATGATATGAAGCTTTGGGGTGCTTGAGAGAGTCAATTCAATTATTATTAACTCAAGCTATCAATCTTCAATGATCTATATATCCAAGATTGACCCAAAGTTATTTTGAATTGTTATGTCTAAAACTCATATCATCTCGGGAGAAGATATTGATGTTGTAGGAAATAAAGAATTATCCTGTGCGAAAAAATCAAGGCCTACAACATGGAGGAAAGCCAAAGGATGGTAACACTTATGCTTTTAAATGCAAGTATCTTAAATTACCATTTCTTATGTATCTTGTGTAGTCACATAGAAAAAGGAAGCACTTCAAATGTTTGTAAATTATGTCACCATTCTTTGAAGAAATTCCTCTCATATGGTAGATTGCATATTCATCATTTCTATACTATGGCAATCTACGTGCTTGAAATTATTGTAAAAACCTCATGGTATGCTTTACACTAATTATCCTATTATTGCCATGTTCTAGATATAGAGAGATACTCCAAGTTCTTAAAAGAATAAGGTGTCATATAAGGAATCCAAATCCTTAGGACACTTATAAAGGAATCTCTCTTTTTATCTATAATTGTGAGACTATTGTTTTTGTCTAAATAACCTAAGTAGTCTCACATGTAGAGAATAAGTTTCTTTATGGAAATGCGTAATCTAACATGAAAAGAAAAGTTAATCCAATGATTTATATTGTTTTGCCTCTTGCTTATATTGGATATGATTCTTCTACATTCATCGCTCTCCATATTATGAATTAAATTTATTCCCATAATCTTAAAGGATTAACTATGCTTGTTTTATAAGTTAAAACTGAGCATACATCATGGAATAATCTAGTTCATATTATAAAGTTTCCGTGCTTTAGTAATCCACTTTTCATTCCTTGTCAAAAATGATTACAAAAAGGGAAACTAGTGCTTGTGTTACTAATGACATATCTCTTGAGCTTACTTATGAAAATCTACAAGAAAGTAAGTGCAAGCCACAAGCCTCAAGGGTTACTCTTCATCCAAAGGAAGAAAGGTAAAAGCAAAGGTATGAGAACTCATCTTCTTAAACAAATATAGTTCCCATCAATGGTTATTTACTCTAAATTATCATATTCTACCTATGTGAAGAATAGATTCTTTATTGAACTTAAATCAGCTAGATGCACATTCAATCTCGTTCTCATAAATGCACTTGTCCATTAGAATCTAATTCATGCCTTTGCTATATCTGTTCTCATATTGATATGCTTTTAAGTTATGATAATAAATTCAATATGAAGAAGTAAATTTCCTATGATTGATCAAAATGTTTAAAAGGTGTGTATTCCTCTTTTATAATGATATGCACTAATGCTAAGGATTTTACTTCATGTCTGTGTGACGAATGGATGATGAATTGTTTATATTTCTTATATAAAGAAATCATCCTTCATAATATACTCCCTTGTGCTATTAACATTTTTCTTGAGTATTTTCAATAAGTTTGGAAGGAAAAAGTGACAACTACAAAGGGATGACACTCAAATGAAAGAAGAAGACATCAAGAACAACAACACCTACTTGGACAATAAGGTCTTCAAAACAATCAATGGTGTGGTTGTAAGCATTCTAAATCTTTTTCATTATGAGAACACTATGCATAAGTTGTTTATTGTAAATTTTATAAGCCTTGATCAAGATGAATAATGCTTCTCCCTATTTGTCTTTGAGAATGCATATCTTTAGGGGGAGCCTATTTCTATATCTTGATTATGTTGAGACTAACACTTTATCTTAGTAATCTCATATAGTCTCAAGTATGAGAATAAGTTTCTCATGAAGTATGCTACTACATTTCCATCCAACTTGGTAAAATAATGTCACATTTATCAAGGATTGTAACTTTCACTGTTAAAGTAGCATATTTACTGGATTCTCCTATTTTAAGCTTGTTTGATAATCTAATGCATATGTTGTTCTTTTGATCGCATCTGTTATTTGTTTGATCATTGAATAACTTCCATTAACACTTATGTTTCTTAGTGCCTCTTATAATTTCAATCAATATCTCTCTTGATATGCACTAAGTTAAAAGGAGAATTCATGATACATTTATGCAATTTGTGATCTACTTGATATATAATAACAATGACTTAGAAAAGGATCACTAGTTGTAGAATCCTCTCTTGTGCAAAATATTTCCATACACTGTCTTGAATATAGGTCTTAAGTAACTAAGACTAAGGACAAAGCACAATAAAGAGAGCGTCTCTATGTGAAGGTACAAAAAGGTAAAACTACTTCCTCTCATTTACACATGTACCTAAATCTTCCTCTTCTATACATTCCTTGCATATCTGGTATAAAAGGGAGAGAAAGCATGTCTATGCATATCCCTGCTTCATACCTAGTTTAACCTCTCAAAATTTCATTCCTGCATTTATGCATTTTTGTTAAAACTAGGTGAAGTGATTTTATTGTCCAAGAGCTTAAAGCTTAACCTTGTAACGAGGATAAGCTACCTTTGTTCCAAAGGTGGAGGCTCCTTAAGTCTCTTTGAAATCCTTAAGGGTAATTGCTTAAAATGTTTCCAACATGCTTTCATAAGTGCATAGTTTGTCATGAGCATCACACTTTTATTATGACACAATGCACTTTACAGTTTCTATGATATAGATATGTTCTCATTAACCTAACTATGTGCACTTGGCATTTTAGGCCAAAATCTGTATTCCTCTCAAGGCACATATTTAGGGGGAACAATCTATATTATATAGAACTGTCTAAGCTTAATTGACATATCCTTTTAACCATGTCTCTTTCCTTTGGTACATTTGCATATTTCCTATCTCTCTTGTGCCAAGGCTAAGACTAATATGTTTCCATAAGTATCTTGTGTATTAAGTCTTAGATTGAAAGGGAAATGGAGTATTCGGCAAAGACATCGCTTCCACTCTACACCATCGGTATTATCTATCCTTTTGCCGGTATTCCGCCATCTCTCAAAATTGGTATAATCTTTCACTCATATTTACTTGTACCAATGGGGGAGAAAGTAAAAAGGGCTCTAAAGACTCTGTTTTTGGCGATTAATGCCAAAGGGGGAGAGAGTATTAGCCCAAAGCAAAAGGATCGCACCACCATGACAATTTCAATTTTTTTCTTTTTCGAAACAAGTTTACGTTTTTAAATGTTCTTCAATTGGTATCTTTGAAATTAGTATGCCTCTAAGAAATTCTATCTCAATTGATATCTATATCTTAAAGAGGAGTTTTTCAAATTTTGGTATCTAAGATATTTGATCTTCTTTCAATTTGTAAAAAACCCTCTTGAACCTAAGAGGAGAATTTCATTAAGGGGGAGTTTTGTTTAGTCAAAGGAAAAGCATTTGAAACAGGGGGAGAAAATTTTAAATCTTGAAAATGCTTCTCGCTTATTCATATACCTTTGACTATTTCCAAAAGACTTTGAAAAAGAATTTCCAAAAACATTTGCAAAAACAAAACAAGTGGTGCAAGCGTGGTCCAAAATTTTAAAAATAAGAAGAAAGCAATCCATGCATATCTTATGAAAGTTTAAATTCGTTTAATTCCAAGCAACCTTTGCACTTACCTTATGCAAACTAGTTCAATTATGCTCTTATATATTTGCTTTGGTTTGTGTTGGCATCAATCACCAAAAAGGGGGAGATTGAAAGGGAAATAGTGTCAAACCTTTTCCTAAATGATTTTGGTGGTTGAATTGCCCAACACAAATAATTGGACTAACTAGTTTGCTCTAGATTATACATTCTACAGGTGCCAAAGGTTCAACACAAACCAATAAAAAGAACAAGTTAGGGTTCAAAAGAAAGGAGCAAAAAGGAAACCGAAGTGTTCCCTGGTCTGGCGCACCGGACTGTCCGGTGTGCCACCAGACAGTGTCCGGTGCATTAGGGTGAATCAACTCAAACTCCTCAGCTTCGGGTTTCCCAGGCGCAGCTCCTCTATAATTCACCGGACTGTCCGATGTGCCACCGGACTGTCCGGGGCACCAGCGGAGCAACGACTATCTGCGCGCAACGGTCGACTCTAACGGATGAACAGTGCAACACAGTAACACGGCAGAAGTCAGAGCAGCAGGTCAGAGGGGCACCGGACTGTCCGGTGTGACACCGGACTGTCCGGTGCCACATGAGGACAAAGCCTCCAACGGTCTACCAGCTCCAAGCCCTAACAACAGGGTGATGTGGTGGCGCACTGTAACACCCCAAGTGTTACTTAGGGTTTTCACTCAAGCCTACTCTATTGAACCCATCATCACATGTGGTTTAGTTTGAGCAAAAGACACCAAACTTGGGGATCAAAGATCCTAAGTAGGTGTAACCCATCTTAGAAGTCATGCCTTGGCCTTATCATGCACCTAAAGAGGAGAGAAGGGCTCAAACCCTAATTCAAATCCCTTTAGGCAAATAGAGCCCTAGAGGGGATTATAGCAAAAAGGCTAGGTAAATCACATTGTCATGACTTGGGCTAATTATAAAAGTTGTAGTACACTTAATACCCTACAAAAGTTAGTAAGAGAATGACCCCAAAAAGAATTCAGAAAACCCCAAAAAGGTCACCAAAGAGAACGACATAAAAGAAAAATCAGGTTTTTCTCAAGTTCAAAACCACCCCTCTTTCAAAGCTCACACATGTTCACCTTTTTCCAAACCTCAAAACCATATGGCCCAATTAACAAAATGGCGCCTAAAGACCCCTAGGACACTCTGGAAAAATTTGAAAACAAACCCAATTGGTTTGACATGTGTTGGCACCCATTTTCCACCAGAAAAGTCTGGTCGGACAGACCCAACTTCACCTCCTCGTAACTTGCCAACCCGAGGTCAAATCCACTTGAGCACTGCATGAGATACAAAGGGTATACAACAAGGAAGAAATCTTATACAGGGATTTTGGATAGATACGAAGAGATCACGGGCCAATCGACGCTTGAAGATGACCAGAACAAATGCTGCCACGTGCTCAATGCCTTGTCTAACCGGCCGAGCGCGCACTGGCCGTTGTCGTGCGCGCCCCCGCGTATGGTCGGCCACCCCCGTGCCCACGCCCGTACCGTGCCGCGAGTGGTTATAAAGCCCACCCCCATGCACGGCCATCTCCCTCGTTACCCCCACCGCACCCCGCCTAACTTTCCCGAGCTTGCCCGCAGCTCCGGCGACCTCCCCACGACCCGCCAGAGCCGCCTGAGGGCAACCACCGTGGCCAAACCCTTTCTCGCCCACCTTCGCTCGATCCGAGCCCTCGGATAGCTCCTCCAGGAGGCCGTGAAGCTTGCCCGAGCTTGAGCCGAGGACCAGCCCCACCAGAATAGTGCAATCGTGCTCGCTGGAGTTCGTAACCCCGCCGGAGCGCGTGGACCGGGTAACCCTCTGCACCATTTCTCAATTCCTTGCGCACATGGCCTCTACATCACCCAATGAAGCTCCTCGTGCACTTTAATTTAACCCTACCGCCGTGGCTTGGCCGGAGCAGGAGCCGCCGCCGACCTCCGCCGCCTGCGCTCGTGGCTAGAGCAGCTCCGACCACCTCCGACGCCGACCCGCACACCGACGTGACCGCCGTGACCTCCCCGATGTCACTGACCACCCCGCCGGAGCTCTACTGCCGCTGGTAAGCCTCGCCGCCGAGATCTTTGCCCCGGTCACTGTTTCAGCCAGCCAGGGATCGCGGGTTAGATTTAGGTTAAGTCCAGGGGGTTTTGTGCAAGGTCAGTGACTCATATCAATAGTAGACCGAGGGCTGTTTTGTGAGAGAAAAGGGGAAGAAAACCCAGGGACTTCAGCGCAAATCTGTATTTCTTTTCCATTTCGAATTTACTTTTCTTTTAAATATTGCAGAGAACTTAATAAATGCATAACTTGAAGAATAATCATCCAAAATTAGTCAAACCAATTTTGCTAGACTTTGTGAAATATAAACTATCAGGCAAAAATAATAAACCCCATAGTTCATGTAATGTTTTATAGAGTTTTGAATTAAATAAGAAAACTGCCCAAGATTCATTAATAAAGGGAAAAAATAGAAATATTGTTGGACCAGGGTTGAGAAAACTAGTGGAGACCCTAACCTAGTAGTTACACTGTTTAAAATTAATAAACACCCCTGTATATAAGGTTAAGGAAGGTTTATTCACTAAAGCTTGTTTATGCTCAAACTTAGGAAAATGAAGAAAAGGGGTTGAAAATAGAAACCAGAGGGCAACCATATTTTTCCTAGCATGCCTAAGTTATGTAGTTCACAAGAAAAATCTGTTGAACCATAGTCCATTGAAAAGAAATTGCACCCACAATTATTCATGAAAAACAGAGAAAACTTTGAAAGGTCATAAGAAAATAATCCTAAGGAGCAAACACCCCTACCTTAGGAATGACTATTCTTGTGCTAAGAAGAACCTAGGAAAAATACAAGTTCTGTTGTTTGATATTTTTCAAATAGCAAGTTAGTTATAAGGGTCTTTTTGGCATTAAACTTTAGAAAATCGTAACTACATAACCACTAAGTAACCCTCTGTGATTTTTGGCACAGAAGCATGTTATTACCCATAGAAACCAGCAAAAATAACTCTTGGTACAGAACCCACACCTAGATAAGAGTTGTAGTGCAAAGTAACCCCTCTGCCCCAACTTTTGTTATTTTTGTCCAGGGCATAATCTATTTATTTTTGAATTCAAATTTATAAGACAGACTAGGGTGACCAATGTTAACCCACTGTAATTTTTACAAAATTTTTGGAAAATTTAAAACCACTGTTGTAGTTCAAACCCACCTTAAAAGCATAGATAGAAAATGAAAAGAGGAAATTAGAAGTGGAAAGTAATGTTATCCTAACCAACCCCGCAAACCCCTTGAGTACCTACTAAAACCTTTAAGGGCAATCCAAGTCTTAATCCACTATGTTTACCTCTAAGCAAAACCTCAAACCTAAATTGATAAGCATAAACCACTACGAGCCTCTTATAACAAGGAAACCCTAAGTTATTAACTAACTTAGTCTTCTTTCTCTTTCTTCTTCACTATGCATAATGGTTACTAAACTCTGCATATCATAGCATACATATATCTTATTCATTGCATTCGATAGATTGCAACCTCGCTGACGGAGAGTACATCCTCGTGCCGAAGCAAGGAGTTGCTCAGGAGGTAGCCCAGGATCCAGCACCAGAACCTGCCATCGACGATCTGCCTGCCCCAGCTTTGGAAGGCAAGCCCCAGTTTTATGCATGACCAGTTCTATATATTATTTTACTGCACTTAATGTTTGTAGGTTTGTACTGTGCACTTAAGTGTAGGAGTTGACTGAAACCCTAGTTGCATGATCTCAGGATTCCTTTTGAGATGGATACTAGTATGCTAGGCCGAGTAGCTGCTTTATTAATTAGGGATCTCGGTAGAAGTCGAGTGATTTTCTAGCACTCGCGCGAGGTCAGGAAATTGGTTGTATCCACTTTCATATCATACTGATGTCGGTCTGTGGACATGGATCCATGGGGATGTGTGGTCTACGAGATGAAATTGGAATAAGGATTAACGTGCGGATACTTGTGCCAAGCGTTTGAACGTACTAAGCACATGCCGAGAAATATGGTAAATCGGTAAGCCTAGTACCTGATTGAACCTGGCAGCAGACTTTACCCCTCACGCGACCTGAGACGTGGTCTCCCATTCCGGTTATGGTGGGGGCAAGTGCGGTCACTGCACGACGGCAGTCGGGGTCAGTGAGGCATTGTACGCCAAGGCCGTGAGCCCTGATCTACTGGCGGGGAATCGATGGGGATAGTTGATGTGTGTGGGGATGGAGTGCCTCGACACGTTGTGTGTTTAGGTTTACCTTGCAAGGATAAAATCTCGATTTGAATCGTCTGCTTCTCGCAGCTAATGAGACTGCTTGATCCATTGTACTGCATTGAGTAACAAGTGGAAATGTGATGATTTGGCAAAAGATGTTGATTGCTAAATGCTTGATACCATGAATGATTAGATAGTACACATTTAGTCTTAAGAGAGTCACACTAAAACTTGAAAAAGCTAAAACTTGATTTTTAGACTCAGCTAGTGCTTTTGGCAACCAAACCCCTCAGCCAGACAACTGCATATCTAGAGGTAGAGGAGTAGACTCCTCACACCGGGTAAGTCTAGCTAAGTATTAGTATACTCAGCCTTGCTTGTGGCATAATTTTACAAGTTCTCTGGAGGACATGGTTGCTGGAGTGACTTGGTCGTCCATCTTGCCACCGGGTTGGACAGTCGAGTGGGACCCTATCTCGGCTGAGGAGGAGCATGAGGAGTGATGGGACAGGCTTCCCCCTCCCTCCATTTATCGTTAGTTTTATTCCGCTGCATTCCGAACAATGATCACTACTTGTGCTAAAACTCTGATGATGATGTAATAAATTTGATACTCCTTAATGTATGGTTTTATGCTTTATTGTATTTGCTTTGTGCCTCACCATCGAGTGAGTACGTGGTACTTGATCCTGTTAGTGGCCTCGTCGGACTAGATCCAAGGGACTGACGTGTTATTCCTATTTAAGTGTGGTCTAGCCTCTAAGGCGGGACTTGGGCACTTAAGTTGGAATAATTCGGGCGGTTCTGCCACACGCACCGGACACTGTCTGGTGGCGCACCGAACTGTCCGGTGCGCCCATCGCCAGCAGCCTTCTCCAATGGCTACAATTTGGTTGGTGGCTATAAATACCACCCCAACCGGCTACTTCAAGGGGTGGGAGCCCAAGCAACATTCCAAGTCATATAGTTGACATATCCAAGCCCTCCCAACCACCTCTATTCATTGATCCATCCTATACGCAAGATTTAGACCACTACAACCAACACAAGTGCCACAAAAGAGATAGCAAGCAAAGGAAAGCTTCTCGTGTGAGTTTAACAATAGTGCCTTGTGAGAATCATTGAGAGAAAGTGTGCGCTACATCATGTCATCATTCGCGCGTGGTGTTTTGACTCCCATTGAACTTCCTCCAAAGTCTTGGAGGCTTGTAAATCTAGCAAGAGACACCTAAGAGTGTGGTGATCCTTGCGGGGTCTTAAGTGATCCTTGAGAAGAAGAAGAGCTCGCCGGTCTTGGTGATCGGTGGAGAGAGGGAAAGGGTTGAAAGAGACCCGTCCTTAGTGGACTCCTCAATGTGGACTAGGCCTTCGAGGGCCGAACCTCGGTAAAACAAATCACCCGTGTCTCTTGTGTTTATTGCTTGTGATTTGTTTGTTCTCTCCCTTTCTAAGTTCTCTTGTGCTACTCTTTGCTAATATTACTTTGTGTTGCTTCATGTTAAATTTACATTTAGAGAAGCAACTCCTTGCAAGAAAGAACTTGTGTTACTCCTCTTCTTATATAAGCCCTCTTGCATTATTCTCCACTAACATTTCTAGTAGTATTACTATTGATTAAATTCCGCACTCTTTGAAAACAATACTTGTTGCAAGCAAAGGACTTAGTTTTTATACTCCGATAATTGTGCATCTTGTTCTAACCACTAATCAAGGGATCTAGTTGGGGGTGTAAAGTTATAATTTTCAGGTTTCGCCTATCCACCCCCCTCTAGGCGACTTTCAGGTTTGATGATTCGATAGAGATCTGTTTACATATTTAGGCTTAAGCATCTAAATAATTTAGGACTCTTTCTATATGAGTGCGAATGGTTGTTTTGCGTTGTTGTCTATAATTTAGACATATATCTCTTTAGATATTTTATGTATCTAAATTTAAAATTCTTTTAGCCTTAGTGCGAATTTGGCTGGTCAATTTAAGCGGACGTACAAGGAGAAAACATATCCCTTGCACCTACAGTGACACGATTTCTACGAATATTTGTAATATTTAATAAGCATGTTACTCACGTACGTACATAGCACCATCCATATTCCAAGCATGGTTTTTATGAATATTTGTAATATTTAATAAGCATGTTACTCACGTACGTACATAGCATCATCCATATTCCAAGCACCGATGTGATGATACGACCGTTCCAATGCAATTCACGTCATAACTAAAAGGAAAAGTACGTGCCTCCACTGTGCATCGTGCATGCTTGGAAAATAATGTCCGCATGACCATCTTTTACATGGATCAGGTTCCTCAGGTTCCTCGGCAATCAACTGTCGAGCCGAGGCTGCATGTGGACCGAGCCAGGCATCAGACCCACGTGGCTGACAATAGTATTTTGATTTTCTCCAATATTTCATAACCCTCACCCTTATTCTAACTAAGACAAACACAAAACAAATATTACTCTATCTCTCGTAACATTTTGGGTGATTGAATATCCTAGTCATAGGGCTAGGACTATATATAGTAGACATGCTACTTCATTGATTTATCATGACCATATGTGCTCCAAAACCTTCTTGCATTAAGCATCACACTTTTGTAACAAAAAGGGACTAATGGGACTATATATATGTGTGTTCTAGTCTGATTGAGGAATGTGATTGCGCACCCTACAAAGACTTTAAGCTTACTAGTGAAAGAGCACACATACGACACACGCGTGGTAAAATAATATTATACATCGTATAGATATTGTTCATGGACCCTGTTACTTATCTCTCATGGTTTTTTGGATTAAGCTTACTAAAAAAATTAAGGGAAACAAAAGCTAGAAAAAGGAGATTTACCGCTAAATTAAACTTAGTCACATTAGTAAATGCATGTGCATAGAGAAATGGATATTGATGTACCCCTATAAATCACGAGATTAGTCATAAACCAGGCCACACAAAGAAATACCCTTCCAAGAGTAGAGAAATGAACTTGTTCTCATAATGTGAATTGGCTTGTGCTCAAATAAATCACGTACATTGTATTTTGTCAAACCAGACTCCGAGACAACAAAAACACTGAATAAATGCAACTACGTTTTTTTTCATTTTCCCTAATAATTTGTGAGAATACGAACTGTGTGTAATATATGACACATCCACTTCATGATAAGGAACGCTGTTGCTTCATCATAGCTTCATTTTAATTTAATCATTGTTGTCCACACTTAGTCTTTCATGACATTTGTCAATCAGTGTGTAATTTTGTATTCCCGACAAGGATACGACAAACACTTCGAAAGAATATTATGTCTAGTATATATCACATATAACACATGCTCTTTGTGTCCCTGGGTGGTTCAACCTCTAGAGAGTTCTCATAGCTTTCTTATGTTTAACCGATTTTATAGGACATGAATAGATTCGGCCATCCAATGCAAGATTATGAATAAAGGCAAGATAAGGCTCACGTACCAAAGTAAAAAAAAGTAATGCTTCCCCTGATTGGTAGTACTTTGTAAACGGCTTTGACTATTGTCGGGTATTAAGAATTAAAAGTATGCAACAATATATATGTTCAACATGGAGATAATAAAGGATTCGAAATCGATTACGGACCAAGCAATAAAATAAAATAGACTAGCTCACCTTTTTTATCTTGCGGTTTGAAAACTGATGTATGGTCCGACGGCTGTCGTTAATTCTTATCTTACAAAGTGGAGTTTGACGATTCGATAGAGATCTGTTTATATACTTAGGCTCAAGCATCTAAATTTAGGACTCTTTCTATACGAGCGCGAACAGTTGTTATAATTTAGACATAGATCTGTTTATATATATTTAGGCCCAAGTATCTAAATTTAAAACTATTTTAACCTCAGTGTGAATGATTAAATTATATTTGACTTGTCAATTTAAGCGAACGTACAGGGTGAAAACATGTCCCCTGCACCTAGTCGGCATCATCTCCTCCATCCGAGTCTTCTCGCCGACTCGAGTCCTGGGAAGAGCTCTGTGCGCGGTTCGTGGCGAACTTCGTCAGTGCTTATCAACAGCACGGTGTGGAGGCCCACCTCCATGCTGTGAGGCAGGAGCCAGGGGAGACCCTCTGGAAGTTCATCTCCCGCTTCACCAAGGTACGAGGTACTATACCGCGTATTTCCGATGCCTCCATCATCACAGCCTTCCGACAGGGGGTACGTGATAAGAAAATGTTGGAGAAACTGGCCACACATGATGTGGAGACTGTCCCCATGCTCTTCGCCCTGGCGGACAAGTGTGCCAGAGCTGCTGAAGGCCGGGCATGGCACTCGGCCCCACAAACTGGGACCACCCAGATGGGTGGTTCGGGTGCCATTCCCCAGGACGGTAGAAAGAAAAAGAAGGGCCTTAATCATTCTAGGAAGTCTCAACGCGGGTGAAGAGCGTGGGGAAGTCTCAACGCGGGTGCCATTCCCCAGGACGGGTGAAGTCTCCACGCTCGCGCCCCTGAAGCATCACGGGTGAAGTCTCCCTCGGCGTGCACCAAGGATCTCACCTTATGACATGGGGGGGGGGCAGGCCCCATATGTCATGCAAACTAACCCTAAGAGGGAGCGTGCGACTGCCCTGCGGTTACGCGCCCCTTCATTTTCGGGGCAACCAGCGGTCAGGAAGGCGGACCACCGTGCAAGGGGCATGCAACCGCCCCACGATTAAGCGTCCTTTCATCTTCGCCGTATCCAGCGGTCAAAGAGGCAAACCGCCGCGCAAGAAGCGTACAACCGTCCCACGGCTGTGCGCTCCCTCAGCTCCGCCACAACTGGCGGTCCATCTCAGGGGCCCAGGCCCACACGTCATGTAACCGGCGTGCCGGTTACCATGTGCAAAGAAGCCGTACCGCCGCCTGCGCCAATGCCTTGTCTTCTCGGGACTGTCACGGATTCTGAAAAGGTAAATTTTTCAGAACCAGTGCAGCGACTCGAGGCAGCCCCGCGCATGGCCAAGCAATGCCGTTAAGTACGATGGTCATGGGTCAGCCAACCATAAGAATAGGCACGATAGTTGGCATGGTCATAAGCGGGCCCGTAGTAATTGCAGCAACAGGCGCACGGAAGCAGCAGTCCAACCACCAGACAGACTCTGGTCCCACCCGCAGGCTCGCATCCTCCCCTGAGGCGGGACCGGGGGCCACTGTCGGTACCCTAAATCAGGGGTACCCTCTCCTACAACATAAAGGCATCGCACCCATGCGACGTCTCCTGACCACACGGAGGACCGCGCCTAACTCCACCGGATGGGCGGGCCAAAGGGCGCCACGAGGCGAGGAAAGGCACCATGCCTCAGTAAGACCGGACCCCCACAGAGGGTCACTGGGCCCCTATATACATACAGGTCCGAAGCCCCCGGGTAGGTCCGAACCCCGGCAGGGTTCCGGAACGGGAAGGACCTTGGGGTATGCAGGGGTCTGGTGCTAACACGTGTGCAGGCCTTGCTCTCCGCTCCCCACGCAGGCGAAGGCCCGCTCCTTGTGGCCCATGACATAAGCCATCGGGTCGAGCCTGACGTAAAGCCATGTAGCCCCCTGCATTTATTGAGGAGAGGACGCGCCGCCTGCCACTACGCTGACGGGCGACGTGCCCTCTCAGCATTTAATGTGTCCCGTCCCATCCGTTGGCAGGCGGCATCAAGGTCATCCAGCAGGCGGCGCGCCTGCTAGGTCTGCTGGCGAACAGTGCGCCCGTGCCAAGCAGCGCACTGTGTTATCCCTTCTACAAGAAGCTTCCCCTGCACGCCGAAGATACACAGATCTCGGACGATAGGACGCAAGGGGATTGCCCCGGCAGCAAAAATTTATAGTCCCAAGTGTTATATTCTCTATGTCCCTGGGCCCACATGTCGGGGCTCAGTGCCTTTGCGCATGCCCCCCTTCAGCTATAAAAGGGGAGGCATGCGACGTTACGAGGGACAGACGCAATCTCAGACTCGCTGGCTCATACAAGCCCACAAGCAATACATCTCACAGTGGAGTAGGGTATTACGCTCCGGTGGCCCGAACCACTCTAAACCCTCGCGTGCTCTCATGTGTTGATCCGCTAGTCTCGTAGCAAGCAAAACGCTTAGGCCCCTCCTCTCTTTAGGATTTAGGGCGGGTGCAATCCACCACCCGTCCGGGGAGATTTCGTCTCCGACAGGACCCCAAACATCCAAATGAATGAGGTCTAAAGGAGCTAATTTTCGATGATTAGAGGGAACATAAGGTAACTGGTGACTTTTAGCTAACTGACATGCATTGCAAATAGACATATCAGACTCAGGAGAGTACTAAATTTTATTAAGATATAAAATTGACTGAACTACTGGAGGAGATGGATGTCCTAGACGTGCATGCCATTGTGCTCGACTAGGAAGAGACCGACTGATGAAGGCTTCCTTCAAAGCTGCTGCATCTGACGGTTTGAGGTGGTAGAGACCCCCTTTACACCGCTGGCTAAGATAGTTTTCCACGTGAGATGATCCTTAACAAGAAAATGCCACGGGTGAAATTCAAAGAATACTTTGTTATCAAGGGTAAACTTATGGACAGAAAGAAGGTGCTTAGTAATTGCAGGAACATGGAGTATGTTACGCAAAACAAGAGGTCGATCAACAGTATCAATTGAGGAATGACCAGTATGTGAGATATTCAAACCTGCTCCATTGCCAACTTGGACTTGATCACCTCCATTGTAGCGTTCTTGAAAGTTGCCTAGAGGGGGGGTGAATAGGGCGAAACTGAAAATCTCAAAAATAATCACAACTACAAGCCGGGTTAGCGTTAGAAATATAAACGAGTCCGCGAGAGAGGGTGCAAAACAAATCGCAAGCAAATGAAGAGTGTGACACGCGGATTTGTTTTACCGAGGTTCGGTTCTCGCAAACCTACTCCCCGTTGAGGAGGCCACAAAGGCCGGGTCTCTTTCAACCCTTCCCTCTCTCAAACGGTCCCTCGGACCGAGTGAGCTTTTCTTCTTCTCAATCAAACGGGAACAAAACTTCCCCGCAAGGGCCACCACACAATTGGTGCCTCTTGCCTTGGTTACAATTGAGTTTTGATCACAAGAACAAGTGAGAAAGAAAGAAAGCGATCCAAGCGCAAGAGCTCAAAAGAACACGGCAAATCTCTCTCGCTAGTCACTAAAGGCTTGAGTGGAATTGGAGAGGATTTGATCTCTTTTGGTGTGTCTAGAATTGAATGCCTAGCTCTTGTAAGTGGTTAAGAAGTGGAAAGCTTGGATGCAATGAATGGTGGGGTGGTTGGGGTATTTATAGCCCCAACCACCAAACTTGACCGTTGGCTGGAGGCTTCTGTTCGATGGCGCACCGGACAGTCCGGTGCACACCGGACAGTCCGGTGCCCCTGCCACGTCATCAATGCCGTTGGATTCAGACCGTTGGAGTTTCTGACTTCTGGGCCCGCCTGGGTGTCCGGTGCACACCGGACAACAACTATTCATTGTCCGGTGCGCCGGTATGGGCGCGCCTGACGTCTGCGCGCGCTGCGCGCGCATTAAATGCAGCGCAGGTAGCCGTTGGCGCCGAAATAGCCGTTGCCCCGCTGGTACACCGGACAGTCCGGTGCACACCGGACATGTCCGGTGAATTATAGCGGAGCGGCTACCGCGCGAACCCGAGGCTGGCGAGTTCCGGAGGCCGCGCTTCCTTGGAGCACCGGACACTGTCCGGTGTACACCGGACAGTCCGGTGAATTATAGCGCGCCGGCTTCCGAGAATTCCCGAGGGCGAAGAGGTTGAGTTGGAGTCCTCTGGGCGCACCGGACACTGTCCGGTGTACACCGGACAGTCCGGTGCCTTCAGCCAGAGGTGCCTTCGGTTGCTTCTTTGCTCCTTTGTTGAATCCAAAACTTGATCTTTTTATTGGCTAAGAGTGAACCTTTTGCACCTGTACAACTTATCCACTAGAGCAAACTAGTTAGTTCAATATTTGTGTTGGGCAATTCAACCACCAAAATTCTTTAGGAACTAGGTATAAGCCTAATTCCCTTTCAATCTCCCCCTTTTTGGTGATTGATGCCAACACAAATCAAAGCAAATATAAAAGTGCATAGTTGAACTAGTTTGCATAATGTAAGTGCAAAGATTGCTTGGAATTGAGCCAATAAATACTTACATGATGCGCATGGATTGTTTTCTTTGTTTTTGATATTTTGGACCACACTTACACCACACGTTTTGTTTTTGCAAACTCTTTTGTAAATTCTTTTCAAAGTCCTTTTGTAATATAGTCAAAGGTAAATGAATAAGATTTTGCAAAGCATTTTCAAGTTTTGAAACTTTCTCCCTTTGTCCCAAATGCTTTTCCTTTGACTAAACAAAACTCCCCCTCAAATAAAGTTTCCTCTTAGTGTTCAAGAGGGTTTTAAGACATCAATTTGAAAATACTACTTGCTCCCCCTTTAGAACACAAAGAGATACCAATTTTGAAATTTACTAACTGAAAATCATCAATTTTAAAATTGGGGTGGTGGTGCGGTCCTTTTACTTTGGGCTTATATTTACTCCCCCTTTGGCATGAATCGCCAAAAACGGAATCATTAGAGCCCAATGAAGTACTTTCTCCCCCTTTGGTCATAAAATGAAAGAGTGAAGATTATACCAACGTTGGAGAGATGCTCGGAGTAACAGCGAAGGATGAGTGGTAGAGTGGAGTGGAAGCCTTTGTCTTCGCCGAGGACTCCAATTCCCTTTCAAAATACCTATGACTTGGTTTGAAATACACTTGAAAACACATTAGTCATAGCATATATAAAGGAGATATGATCAAAAGTATACTTGTGTGCTATGTGTGCAAATTAGCAAAAGAAATTTCTAGAATCAAGAATATTAAGCTCATGCCTAAGTCTGGTAAAAGATTGTTCATCAAGTGGCTTGGTAAAGATATCGGCTAATTGATCTTTAGTGTTAATGTATGAAATCTCGATATCCCCCTTTTGTTGGTGATCCCGAAGAAAATGATACCGAATGGCTATGTGCTTAGTGCGGCTATGCTCAACGGGATTGTCGGCCATTTTGATTGCACTCTCATTGTCACATAGAAGAGGAACTTTGGTTAATTTGTAACCGTAGTCCCGCAGGGTTTGCCTCATCCAAAGCAATTGCGCGCAACAATGGCCTGCGGCAATATACTCGGCTTCGGCGGTGGAAAGAGCGACCGAATTTTGCTTCTTTGAAGCCCATGACACCAAGGATCTTCCCAAGAACTGGCAAGTCCCCGATGTGCTCTTCCTATTAATCTTACACCCCGCCCAATCGGCATCCGAATAACCAATCAAATCAAAAGTGGATCCCCGAGGGTACCAAAGCCCAAACTTAGGAGTATAAGCCAAATATCTCAAGATTCGTTTTACGGCCGTAAGGTGTGATTCCTTAGGGTCGGCTTGGAATCTTGCACACATGCATACGGAAAGCATAATGTCCGGTCGAGATGCACATAAATAAAGCAATGAACCAATCATCGACCGGTATACCTTTTGATCCACGGACTTACCTCCCGTGTCGAGGTCGAGATGCCCATTGGTTCCCATGGGAGTCTTGATGGGCTTGGCATCCTTCATTCCAAACTTGCTTAGAATGTCTTGAGTATACTTCGTTTGGCTAATGAAAGTGCCCTCTTGGAGTTGCTTGACTTGAAATCCTAAGAAATATTTCAACTCCCCCATCATAGACATCTCGAATTTCTGTGTCATAATCCTACTAAATTCTTCACATGTAGATTTGTTAGTAGACCCAAATATGATATCATCAACATAAATTTGGCATACAAACAAATCATTGTCAAGAGTCTTAGTGAATAAAGTAGGGTCGGCCTTGCCGACTTTGAAGCCATTTGCAATGAGGAAATCTCTAAGGCATTCATACCATGCTCTTGGGGCTTGCTTGAGCCCATAAAGCGCCTTAGAGAGCCTATAAACATGGTTAGGATACTCACTGTCTTCAAAGCCGGGAGGTTGCTCAACATAGACCTCCTCCTTGATTGGTCCATTGAGGAAGGCACTCTTCACGTCCATTTGATAAAGCTTGAAGCCATGGTAAGTAGCATAGGCCAATAATATGTGAATTGACTCAAGCCTAGCTACGGGTGCATAGGTTTCACCAAAATCCAAACCTTCGACTTGTGAATACCCCTTGGCCACGAGTCGAGCTTTGTTCCTAGTCACCACACCATGCTCGTCTTGCTTGTTGCGGAAGACCCACTTGGTTCCTACAACATTTTGATTAGGACGTGGAACTAAATGCCATACCTCATTCCTTGTGAAATTGTTGAGTTCCTCTTGCATCGCCATCACCCAATCCGAATCTTGAAGTGCTTCCTCTACCCTGTGTGGCTCAATAGAGGAAACAAAAGAGTAATGTTCACAAAAATGAGCAACACGAGATCGAGTAGTTACCCCCTTATGAATATCGCCGAGGATGGTGTCGACGGGGTGATCTCGTTGTATTGCTTGGTGGACTCTTGGGTGTGGCGGTCTTGGTTGTTCATCCTCCTTGTCTTCATTATTTGCATCTCCCCCTTGATCGTTGCCTTCATTTTGAGGTGGCTCATCTTCTTGATCTTCTTGTTCAATATCTTGAGCCTTATCCTCAACTTGAGTTGGTGGAGATGCTTGCATGGAGGAGGATGGTTGATCTTGTGCATGTGGAGGCTCTTCGGATTCCTTGGGACACACATCCCCAATGGACATGTTCCGTAGCGCTATGCATGGAGCCTGTTCTTCACCTATCTCATCAAGATCAACTTGCTCTACTTGAGAGCCGTTAGTCTCATCAAACGCAACGTCACAAGAAACTTCAACAAGTCCTGAGGACTTGTTAAAGACTCTATATGCCCTTGTGTTTGAGTCATATCCTAGTAAAAAGCCTTCTACAGTTTTAGGAGCAAATTTAGATTTTCTACCTCTTTTAACAAGTATAAAACATTTGCTACCAAAAACTCTAAAATATGAAATATTTAGCTTTTTACCGGTTAGGAGTTCATAGGATGTCTTCTTGAGGATTCGGTGAAGATATAACCGGTTGATGGCGTAGCAAGCGGTGTTGACCGCTTCGGCCCAAAACCGATCTGGTGTCTTGTACTCATCAAGCATGGTTCTTGCCATGTCCAATAGAGTTCGATTCTTCCTTTCCACTACACCATTTTGTTGTGGAGTGTAGGGAGAAGAGAACTCATGCTTGATGCCCTCCTCCTCAAGGAAGCCTTCAATTTGAGAGTTCTTGAACTCCGTCCCATTGTCGCTTCTAATTTTCTTGATCCTTAAGCCGAACTCATTTTGAGCTCGTCTCAAGAATCCTTTTAAGGTCTCTTGGGTATGAGATTTGTCCTGCAAAAAGAACACCCAAGTGAAGCGAGAATAATCATCCACAATAACTAGACAGTACTTACTCCCGCCGATGCTTATATAAGCGATCGGGCCGAATAGGTCCATGTGTAGGAGCTCCAGTGGCCTGTCGCTAGTCATGATGTTCTTGTGTGGATGATGAGTGCCAACTTGCTTCCCAGCTTGGCATGCGCTACAAATCCTGTCTTTCTCAAAATGAACATTGGTTAATCCTAAAATGTGTTCTCCCTTTAGAAGCTTATGAAGATTCTTCATTCCAACATGAGCTAGTCGGCGGTGCCAGAGCCAACCCAAGTTAGTCTTAGCAATCAAGCAAGTGTCGAGTTCAGCTCTATCAAAATCTACCAAGTATAGCTGACCCTCTAACACTCCCTTGAATGCTATTGAATCGTCACTTCTTCTAAAGACAGTAACACCTATATCAGTAAATAGACAGTTGTAGCCCATTTGACACAATTGGGATACGGAAAGCAAATTGTAATCTAAAGAATCTACAAGAAAGACATTTGAAATAGTATGGTCAGGTGATATAGCAATTTTACCCAAACCTTTGACCAAACCTTGATTTCCATCCCCGAATGTGATAGCTCGTTGGGGATCTTGGTTTTTCTCATAAGAGGAGAACATCTTTTTCTCCCCTGTCATGTGGTTTGTGCACCCGCTGTCGAGTATCCAACTTGAGCCCCCGGATGCATAAACCTACAAAACAATTTTAGTTCTTGATTTTAGGTACCCAAACGGTTTTGGGTCCTTTGGCATTAGAAACAAGAACTTTGGGTACCCAAACACAAGTCTTGGAGCCCTTGTGTTTGCCCCCAACAATTTTGGCAACTACCTTGCCGGATTTGTTAGTTAAAACATAAGATGCATCAAAAGTCTTAAATGAAATGGCATGATCATTTGATGCATTAGGAGTTTTCTTTCTAGGCAACTTGGCACGGGTTGGTTGCCTAGAACTAGATGTCTCACCCTTATACATAAAAGCATGATTAGGACCAGAGTGAGACTTCCTAGAATGAGTTCTCCTAATCTTGCTCTCAGGATAGCTGGCAGGGTACAAAATGTAACCCTCGTTATCCTGAGGCATGGGAGCCTTGCCCTTAACAAAGTTAGATAAGTTCTTTGGAGGGGCATTAATTTTGACATTGTCTCCCCTTTGGAAGCCAATGCCGTCCTTAATGCCAGGGCGTCTCCCATTATAGAGCATGCTTCTAGCAAACTTAAATTTTTCATTTTCTAAGTCATGCTCACTAATCTTAGCATTAAGTTGTGCTATGTGATCATTTTGTTTTTTAATTAAGGCTAGGTGATCATGGATAGCATCAACATTAATATCTCTACATCTAGTACAAATAGAAACATGTTCAACATTAGATGTAGAGGGTTTGCAAGATTTTAGTTCAATAACCTTAGCATGTAATATATCATTCTCCTCTCTAAGGTTAGAAATGCAAACATCAAAATCTCTAGCTTTAGCAAGCAGTTTTTCTTTTTCATCTCTAAGGCTAGCAAGAGAAACATTCAACTCATCAATTCTAGCAAGTAAATCAATATTATCATCTTTAGAATTGGAAGTTGAATCAATACAAACATGAGAGTCAACCTTAGCATTTAATTTCTCATTCTCTTTTCTAAGGTTGGCAATAGTGTCATGGCAGGTGCTTAGCTCACTGGATAATTTGTTACATTTTTCTACCTCTAGAGCATAAGCATTTTTAACCTTAACATGTTTCTTGTTTTCCTTGATTAGGAAGTCCTCTTGGGAGTCCAAGAGATCATCCTTTTCATGGATGGCACTAATTAGCTCATTTAATTTTTCCTTTTGTTCCATGTTAAGGTTAGCAAAAAGAATGCGCAAGTTATCCTCCTCATTTTTATCATCATCCTCATCACTAGATGTTTCATATTTAGTGGAGGACCTTGATTTTACCTTCTTTTTGCCGTCCTTGGCCATGAGACACTTGTGGCCGACGTTGGGGAAGAGGAGGCCTTTGGTGACGGCGATGTTGGCGGCGTCCTCGTCAGAGGATGAGTCGGTGGAGCTCTCGTCGGAGTCCCATTCGTGGCACACGTGGGCATCGCCGCCCTTCTTCTTGTGGTACCTCTTCTTTTCTCTCCTCTTGCCCTTCTTGTCGTCGCCCCTGTCACTGTCACTAGACATAGGACATTTTGCAATAAAGTGACCGGGCTTACCACACTTGTAGCAAACCTTCTTGGAACGGGGTTTGTAGTCCTTCCCCTTCCGTTGCTTTTGATGATTTGCCCCGCTGGTACACCGGACAGTCCGGTGCACACCGGACATGTCCGGTGAATTATAGCGGAGCGGCTACCGCGCGAACCCGAGGCTGGCGAGTTCCGGAGGCCGCGCTTCCTTGGAGCACCGGACACTGTCCGGTGTACACCGGACAGTCCGGTGTACACCGGACAGTCCGGTGAATTATAGCGCGCCGGCTTCCGAGAATTCCCGAGGGCGAAGAGTTTGAGTTGGAGTCCTCTGGGCGCACCGGACACTGTCCGGTGTACACCGGACAGTCCGGTGCCTTCAGCCAGAGGTGCCTTCGGTTGCTTCTTTGCTCCTTTGTTGAATCCAAAACTTGATCTTTTTATTGGCTAAGAGTGAACCTTTTGCACCTGTACAACTTATCCACTAGAGCAAACTAGTTAGTTCAATATTTGTGTTGGGCAATTCAACCACCAAAATTCTTTAGGAACTAGGTATAAGCCTAATTCCCTTTCAGTTCTCGTATAGCCAAGCGATCTAGATCACTAGTGATGTGATCAGTAGCGCCTGTATCCGAAAACCAGTTCGTGTCCACCTTGTAGTTTGATGTAGCAACCAAATTTGCAGATGGATTGTCATCTTGATATGTCTCATCCATCCGGTACCAGCAACGGCGAACAGTGTGCCCTTCCTTTTCACAAATTTGAAAGGTCGGGCGGGATGTGGACCCACGACCACCGCCCCTGGATGGTGCACCACAGCCAGAGCGACCCCGGCCACGGTGGGAGCCTTGATGGCCAGCGACATTGGCCAATGCACCGAGATTCAGTTGAAGCTCTGCATGGTGACGAAGTTGTCGGGCTTCAAAGGCCACTAGATGTGCGAAGACATCATCTAGGGTCGGAGTGGACGGCATAGTTGTCATTGTGGTGACAAAGGGATCATATTCGGCAGGCAATCCTGCAAAAAAATAGGCAAGAATTTCCTCGTCGCGGAGGGCAGCGTCAGCCACAACGAGTTCATGGGCCAGGCCACGAACCTTGTTGAAGAAATCAGCCGCCATCAGATCCCGCTTCTTGCATGTAGCAAGATCCACACGAATCTGTATCGTGCGGGCTCGTGATGAGGATGCAAACTTTCTCTGGAGAGAATCTCAGGCTTCTCTAGCTGTTGTAGCTTCAACGACGTCACGTAGGACCTCTTCTGTCATAGAGGACAGGAGGCCACTCAGAAGCTGTTGGTCACGATCATACCAACGCTCGTACTCCGGATTGGGGACCACGGCGGCACCTGCAGCTGTGGACGTCGAGATCGTCTGGGAAGGCGCCGGTGTGGTGCCATCGAGATGGCCCAGCAGCTTTGTGCTCGGTAGGAATGGTAGAAGTTGGGCGCGCCATAAGGTGTAGTTCGTCTTGTTGAGATGGATGGTGACTGTCTGATGAAGAGGGATGAAAGCCGATGTGTTTGCCATGGGGGGAACGGTGGTACGGGAGGAGGAGGAAATATCAGAATTTTCGGAAGGGTTGGTGGTCATAAGAAAGAATCGTTGGCTCTGTTACCATGTAGATTGGAATGCAGCGCACCTCTATGGGTTGCCTGCCTCTGGTTATATATAGATGAAACAGCCATACATCGAGGTGGTTACAACTGGAGATATTCCCGGAGCTAGTCAAGGAGACGCAGCTCCTATACTTGTATATATCTAATATTCCATATATATCTAATAATGACATCATCGAGGACGGTGAGGTCCTAGACATCTGTTGCGCCATCTAACTAGACATTTGTTGCGCCATCTAACGATGGAAGTCCATCATCATGTGCTTTAAATCTACCAACTCATTGGTCTGGGAGGACGTCAGTGGAGGGTATCCCGATCCTGCATTCGTGATGGTGAGTGCAGGTGGCACCTCTAAGCATGGCATCTGCAATACCAGATTGGTGTGACTTGCACTGCGTAGGGAATACCGGTGGTAGATGAGAGGTCTTGGCCGAAGGAAGCGTCGCCTAGAGGATAGTCCAAGCGCTGTGGTTGTTGGGGTAGGATGTGTGAGGTTAGGTGGCAGGAAGTAATCTCTTTCTTTATTACTTCTCTGCCTGATTGTCAGATTACAAAAGTCCTAATTATATAGGCCTATAGCCAGTCGAACCTCTTGACAAATAGGAGATCTGGTTATTATCCATGCTGATCTAACAACTTGAATCTCGCGGTTTGTCTGCATATCCTAGCACACTTAACCCTCACGCGGTCTGGTGTTTGCCAGCCTTATCCCTTCTCTTGTAAGTCTGCTCGGTCATAACAACAACCCCCAATTTGTGTGGAGCTCCTACTCTCTCCCAAAGGTCAAGACCTTCATTTGGATACTCATCCAGGACAAAATCAACCACAAAAAGAACCTTGTCAGGAAAAAAGTGCTTCAGAACCCGACCTGCGACATATGCCATTTGGCTGACAAAGACAGTGACCACTTGATAGTCTGGTGCCCCTTTGCGTGCATTTTTTTGGCTAAGCTCAGGTGCTTCAACGACTTCTCATATGTTGTCCCCTAGACCTTGGGAGATCGAGCTTGCGGACTCCATTGCAAGTGAGCAAAAGCCCACTCTCATCCACCTCTGTTGTTGGCTCCTTTGGAAAGACATACATGAAGTTGTATTCAGAGTCATAAACTAGGCCACACAAAGAAATATCCTTCCAAGAGTAGAGAAATGAACTTGTTCTCATAATGTGAATTAGCATGAGCATCAAATAAATCACGTACATTATATTTTGTCAAACTAGACTCCTAGACAACAAAAACACTATAAAAATGCAACTATGTTTTTTCATTTTCCCTAATTAATTAGTGAGAATACGAACTGTATATATGATCCGACAAGTGTCTTTAATTCTCATCTTACAAAATGGGGTTTGATGATTCGATAGAGATCTGTTTACATATTTAGGCTCAAGCATCTAAATAATTTAGGACTCTTTCTATATGAATGCGAACGATTGTTTTGTGTTGTTGTCTATAATTTAGACATATATCTCTTTAGATATTTTATGTATCTAAATTTAAAGTTCTTTTAGCCTTAGTGCGAATGTTTAAATTGTATTTGACTGGTCAATTTAAGCGAACGTATAGGGAGAAAACATATCCCTTGCACCTACAGTGACACGATTTCTACGAATATTTGTAACATTTAATAAGCATGTTACTCACGTACATACATAGCACCATCCATATTCCAAGCACCGATGTGATGATACAACCGTTCCAATGCAATTCACGTTATAACCAAAAGGAAAAGTACGTGCTTCCACTGTGCATCATGCATGCTTAGAAAATAACTAGGTGAGTACCCGTGCGTTGCAACGGGAACATATAATAACTTATATATAAAATGTGTCTTATATTGTTATAAAAATATTTTATAATCCATTTGTAATCCTAGCCATACATAAATTTTGTTATTTTAATTTAGCTATTTCACTACTCCATTGCAACCATCAGTATCATGCAGACTTCGATATATGCCACGATTTGCATGGTCTCATCATTGAAGAGCACTTGTCACACCTGCCGATAGAAGTTCCCTCGTACATTGTCAGTCATCAGATACGCACCACCATACACCCTTGCTTAAACAAAAAGCAAGTGTATGTGTTTGCGAAGAGAATTAAAGGCAGGCCGGCACAAAAGCTACCCCGACGATGGCGAGTGGTCATTGCCGTCGGTCCTCCTCTGCGTCACCTCTGGTGCCAAGATGACGCCATAGTCCTTGATATAGTAGTCGTCGAACGTGCACGACATGGCGAGTACCGATGACTCTTGGCTGGGCTGCCAAACAAAGTCCACCCCGGGCTCATCAGCGAGGTAGTACCCCTAGTCGTTGCACCACCGGATGTGCTACTCCTCTACATAAATCTTGTTCGAGGACACTCACACAACTTCAGCAACGACCGTCGTCCCAGCGCACAAGAATTCATGGCCGGTCAGTAGTTACTTACGTGGGAGGTTGAGCTTCAGGTGGATGATGAGCTGGACGGTGTGACGACGCCGTTGTCGGATGCGGTGCCCAGAACAACCCGAGAGTCGCCGGCGTTGGCGACGACCATGAGGTCCCCCTATTTGAAGATGGACAACGCGGTGCAGCCGCTCTGGACCACGTCCAAGTGACGGCTGCGCCGGAGCTTGCCGAACACAGTGACGCATGCGGCCACGTAGTACTGCTTCCAGAGGTCGAACTGGCAGTCGCCAAGCTTCTTTTCGTCGTCGATGAGCGACGCCAACGCGAGCGCCTCCTGCCAGTGGTGTTTGTTCGAGGTTTCCAAGTAAGAAACATGGATTCATCTTTGGCGTTGGTTTATGAAAATGACTCACAAGTCAGATCCATAGAAAAAATATTACGGAGAATAAATGTCACACATATAAAAAAGAATTTAAGTTGAAAAACAAAAGAAATTGCATGCAAGGCTCTTTTTTAAATACTACTCGCTCCATCCAAAAATATAATTTAGGAATCTCGTTGATAATTATCTACTACTACACATTGTGCAAAGGTAGCAGGTGGGCTTTGGGAGAGATGTAGTAGATATTTTTACTGTAACAGATATTGACATAAACACACATGTGGTGTAGTGGTAGCTACGAGCACATTTGCTTAAGAGGTCACAGGTTCGAATCCCATTAGAGCCACATTTGTGTTTTTTTAATTTAATTTTAGCTAGGCGTGTGATGCACGTGAGAATAGGAATGAGATTTGCGGGGAGGGGGGAATGAGAAAGACAGTGCGGGGAGAACATGGAATGATGTTGGACTGCGCTAGCTGCAGTGTGCTGTGTGACTTGGTTGTCAAGTCAGCGGCGTCCCGGGCCGCACACGTGATCCGACGGTTCACAGAGTCCGGGTTCTGGATTCTGCTACGATCGTCATTTATGTTTTTTAATTTAATTTTAGCTAGGCGTGTGATGCACGTGGGAATAGGAATGGGATTTGCGGGGAGGGGGGAATGGGAAAGACAGTGCGGGGAGAACATGGAATGATGTTGGACTGCGCTAGCTGCAGTGTGCTGTGTGACTTGGTTGTCAAGTCAGCGGCGTCCCGGGCCGCACACGTGATCCGACGGTTCACAGAGTCCGGGTTCCGGATTCTGCTACGATCGTGCGGCGTCCGTTCCGGCTCGGAGGTTAATGGGATGAGGGCTAACATGCTTGGCAAATGGCACGTGGAGGCGTTTTAACTTTGGCCTCTAGAAAATTAAATATCAATGGTCACGCGCGTATCCGCTTCTCAGGCTCAGGCATGCACCAAGCAGCGAGCGGCAACAAACCGCCGGACCGCCCGCCGCCGCACCGGCCCGTTGACACGGCAGATGGCACAAAGGCATACTCATGACCATCTTTTACATGGATCGGGTTCCTCGGGAGTCAACTGCCGAGCCGAGGCTGAATGTGGACCGAGTCAGGCATCGGACCCACATGGATCACAATAGTATTTTGATTTTCTCCAATATTTCATAACTCTCACCCTTATTCTAACTAAGACAAACACAAAACAAATATTACTCTATCTCTGGTAACATTTTGGGTGAATGAATATCCTAGTCCTAGGGCTAGAACTATATATAGTAGACATGCTACTTCATTGATTTATCATGACCATATGTGCTCCAAAACCTTCTTGCATTAAGCATCACACTTGTGTGTGTGTGTGATTGCGCACCCTACAAAGACTTTAAGCTTACTAGTGAAAGCACACATGTGACACACGCGTGGTAAAATAATATTATACATCGTATAGATATTGTTCATGGATCCTGCTACTTAATTATTTGTCGTGGTTTTTTGGATTAAGCATACTAAAAAATTAAGGGAAACAAAAGCTGGAAAAAGGAGATTTACCGCTAAATTAAACTTAGTCACATTAGTAAATGCATGTGCATAGAGAAATGGATATTGATGCACCCCTATAAATCACAAGATTAGTCATAAATCAGGCCACACAAAGAAATACCCTTCCAAGAGTAGAGAAATGAATTTGTTCTCATAATGTGAATTGGCATGTGCTCAAATAAATCACGTACATTGTATTTTGTCAAACCAGACTCCTAGACAACAAAAACACTGAAAAAACGCAACTACGTTTTTTTCATTTTCCCTAATTAATTTGTGAGAATACGAACTGTGTGTAATATATGACACATCCACTTCATGCTAAGGAACTCTGTTACTTCATCATAGCTTCATTTTAATTTAATCATTGTTGTCCACACTTAGTCTTTCATGACATTTGTCAATCAGTGTGTAATTTTGTATTCCCGACAACGATACGAGAAACTCTTCGAAAAAATATTATGTCTAGTATATATCACATATAACGCATGCTCTCTGTGTCCCTGGGTGGTTCAACCTCTAGAGAGTTCTCATATCTTTCTTATGTTTAACCGATTTTATAGGACATAAATAGATTCAGCCATCCAATGCAAGATTATGAATAAAGGCAAGATAAGGCTCACGTGCCAGAGTAAAAAAAGTAATGCTTCCCATGATTAGTAGTACTTTGTAAACGACTTTGACTATTGTCGGGTATTAAGAATTAAAAGTATGCAACAATATATATGTTCAACATGGAGATAATAAAGGATTCGAAATCGATTACGGACCAAGCAATAAAATAAAATAGATTAGCTCACCTTTTTTATCTTGCGGTTTGAAAACTGATGTATGGTCCGATGGCTGTCGTTAATTCTTATCTTACAAAGTGGAGTTTGACGATTCGATAGAGATCTGTTTATATACTTAGGCTCAAGCATCTAAATTTAGGACTCTTTCTATACGAGCGCGAACGGTTGTTATAATTTAGACATAGATCTGTTTATATATATTTAGGCCCAAGTATCTAAATTTAAAACTATTTTAACCTCAGTGTGAATGATTAAATTATATTTGACTTGTCAATTTAAGCGAACGTACAGGGTGAAAACATGTCCCCTGCACCTAGTCGGCATCATCTCCTCCATCCGAGTCTTCGTCGCCGACTCGAGTCCTGGGAAGAGCTCTGTGCGCGGTTCGTGGCGAACTTCGTCAGTGCTTATCAACAGCACGGTGTGGAGGCCCACCTCCATGCTGTGATGCAGGAGCCAGGGGAGACCCTCTGGAAGTTCATCTCCCGCTTCACCAAGGTACGAGGTACTATACCGCGTATTTCCGATGCCTCCATCATCACAGCCTTCCGACAGGGGGTACGTGATAAGAAAATGTTGGAGAAACTGGCCACACATGATGTGGAGACTGTCCCCACGCTCTTCGCCCTGGCGGACAAGTGTGCCAGAGCTGCTGAAGGCCGGGCATGGCACTCGGCCCCACAAACTGGGACCACCCAGACGGGTGGTTCGGGTGCCATTCCCCAGGACGGTAGAAAGAAAAAGAAGGGCCGCAGCTACGAGAGGCCGCAGTCTACCGCGCTGGTCGTCGCAGCTGTGACCTGGGGCCGGGGCGACCGCAACAAACGCCCACGGCCACAAAGTGGTAACGGCGGCTCGTGCCCTGTACATCCCAACGGCCGCCACAGCGCCGCGGAGTGTCGTGAGATCATTGATCTCGCAAAACGCGTCAGCGAACGCACCAGCGAGCGACGTGAGCAGTCTTCCAAAGATGGCTCCCCACCTCGCCGTCGTCCTGGCAAAGAAAAGGTCGACGATGGTGAGGTGGCTGCGGTTGAACAGGACCTCGGGTATCAGTCACCCGAAGGGGACCTGAAGGACATCTTCGCAAAAGACTCCCACTCCGACGGTGATGACTAGGCAGACCACCGGCGGTACCCCATGTCCCCCGGCCTACGGAGCTGAAGCCTGCCTTCCTCTGGAAACCCATCTGGATTCCTCACGGGTCCAGCATTCTGACAGGTTCATCCAGGAATGACCACAGCCAAAGGTGGGGCCTCCTTCGTCAAATGCAGATGGGAACCCAGGATCGGGACCTAATCTTACAAGAGTACCAGACCAAATTAGGGCTCCGTAACACTCCCCCAGCTGGGAAGGACCCTTCATGGTAATGGGAGTACCCCGACCCAAGGGCAACTGTCTAGCTACGACCGAAGGAATGCCTCCCCCAGTGTCGAAGTATCTCTGTAAGTTTTATCTATAGAGCAAGTCTGAGGGGTCGAAGTTTTTCCCTTTTGTAACAAGGTAGTGCATACGGGTACACCAACCCGGTGGGGTCTGCCCCCATAAACCCGGCCTGTTGGCCCGCACCCATGCATGATTAGCTATAAAAGAAAACTACCCTCTCAAGATATGCCTCTATGATAGCAATATCCTACTGCTCCATGGTCTCACCCTGCAGTTTCTGATTGTGTTTTATCTAACCCACCTGCCCAGCTCCCATCCCACCAGGCATAATGACATCTGGATTGAACAGCCAGGGTTGCAGTTTAGGACCTCTATGCGAAAGCACGGGGACCCGACAGCCTGGGGGCCGGCTCTGAGGATCGAGTGCTCGTTTCATGGGGTGGTCCAGAGCCTGTACGGCCGGTTAGCCTGGTTCTGTACCAAAAACCCTGCACACTCCACCACTCCATGACAAGCGCCCTAGTACTTAGAGCTATAAGTCCTATGGGTCCGACAACTTGGGGTCCGGAACTAGAGATGAGACGCTTGTCTCCTGGGGTGGTCCGGAACCATGTAGCCGCTCAGCCTGGTCCCGTACCGTGGGCCTGCATGTTCCACCACTCTGTGACAGGCGTCCTAGTATCTAGAACCACCATCCACGGGGTCCGGACGCACAACTTGCTCCCCCTAGCCAAAACACTGCAAATCCCGAGCACGTATCAAAGGATGAAAAATGCCAGATGACGGGGTCTACGGGTGTATCACTAACGCTCTTAGCTAAAGCTGTATACAGATCCAGGTCTCGGTGAGGCTGCCTCCTGAAGGCTGTTGACGACTCTTTTATACATGCTGGTGTCCAGCCTCGACACATCGAGCCTGCACCCCAGGCGGGGGGCCAGGTACCAAGGGAAGTTAGCAACAAGATCGAGCAACACACAGATAAGTGTTAAATAGTGCTTAATAGATAATATCTATTACTTTACAAAAACAGGGGAAGGCCTGGGGGCCGGTTCTAAAGAACGGATGCCCGTTCCATAGGGTGGTCCGGAGCCTGTGTGGCCGGTTAGCCTAGTTCTGTACCCAAAATCCTGCACACTCCACCACTCCATGACGGGTGTCCTAGTATTTAAAACTATAGTCCTGTGCGTCCAACAACCTGGAGGTCCGGCTTTGAAGAACAGGCACTTGTCCCCTGGGGGGTTCGGAAGCCATGTAGCCACACAGCCTGGTCCTGTACCGTGAGCCTGCATACTCCACCGCCCTACGGCAGGTGTCTTAGTACTTGAAGCCACCATCTAGGGGGTTCGGAAACACAACTGGGCTTCCCAGGCTAAAATCCTGCATACATATGTTATTACATTTTGCTCTCAAGCAAATGTCATTACATTCCCTTACAAGTGGGACCCTAGCTCCATTTCTGCAGGAATGGACTACATCACACCAACGGGAGTCGCGCTGGAAGCTGGCTCCGGACAGCCCCACCAAAGGCGGCGACCACCTCTGCATTGACGGATCGCCGGCAGCAGTGACCACCTCTACACCAGCAGCGACAACGACCTCCGACTCGGGCGGCTAGACAGCAGCAGCGATCGCCTCAGGGCGAGCGCTACTGTGAAAAGGTCCTCGCCCCCATCCTCCTACGGGGGGTGACAATGAGGCCATTAAAGCCAAAGAGTTGGGGACTCAGCGGTAGATGGCTCTGATGCCCTCACCAGCGGAGGCAACCACCTCTTCAAGAGGTAGCCTCACCAGCGGCGGCGACCACCTCTGCACCGGTGGGCGGCAGCTCCCTCAGCACGCATGAAGGGGTTCTCGCTCCCGTTCGACCAACAGGAGTGAGGACAAGACCATCCAAGAACGCCACCACCAATGCCGCGGACGTCTTGTATGGTCCCCCAGTGCGCCCGGCGGGCAGGGGAAGCCATGGATGTGGCAAACCCGCGCACGACACGACTGTCGCCCGTGCGGTGGATGGGCAACCACGCCCCGACCAGACGGCAGGAGGCAGCGTCAGAGGCGGCACCAGAGCCATCCAGCCCCAAAGGGCCAGACAGCCTGCAGTCGACTGGCCCCGTGTAGCCAAGGCCCCCCCCCGCAGGATTGGTGAACACCCTTCCCCTACGAATGCTGGAGGAAGAAGCAGGTCACCAACCCATACGGAGGGTAGGGCCCCGGCTCAACCCGCCTTCCACCCTAGCGAGGATGATGAACATCCTTGAAGCTGGGGGTGGGAGAGAGGCCGCAGCCCGGCTTGCTTCTCCCCACCACAAGGCTGGTGGTCATCCTCTTGGGTGATCGCCGGCGGGGGATTGCAGCCGGGCTGCATGATGAAAATCCTTGAAGCCAAATGGTGGTGGAAGGATGCCAACTCCCATGGGGTTGCACCCCTCCAACAGTAGCGGAAAGAAGACGAGATCGGCGACACCACCACGAGTGCACGCTCTCCGACGGTGAAGTCGCCGGAAGAGACGACCTTGACACGGATCCCTCCAGAGAACACCGGCGCACCCCATCTGGAGGCCCAGAAGGCAAAAGGGCATGGTGGTCGCAAGAGGAGCGAGGCATGACTACTGCCTGGGAGATCGACCCCTTTTTAAAGGCAGATCTCCCCGCTCGCGCCCCTGAAGCGTCACGGGTGAAGTCTCCCTCGGCGTGCACCAAGGATCTCACCTTATGACACGGGGGGGGGGGGGGAGGCCCCATATGTCATGCAAACTAACCCTAAGAGGGAGCGTGCGACTGCCCTGCGGTTACGCGCCCCTTCATTTTCGGGGCAACCAGCGGTCAGGAAGGCGGACCGCCGTGCAAGGGGCATGCAACCGCCCCACGATTAAGCGTCCTTTCATCTTCGCCGTATCCAGCGGTCAAAGAGGCAAACCCCCGCGCAAGAAGCGTACAACCGTCCCACGGCTGTGCGCTCCCTCAGCTCTGCCACAACTGGCGGTCCATCTCAGGGGCCCAGGCCCACACGTCATGTAACCGGCGTGCCGGTTACCGTGTGCAAAGAAGCCGTACCGCCGCCTGCACCAATGCCTTGTCTTCTCGGGACTGTCACGGATTCTGAAAAGGTAAATTTTTCAGAACCAGTGCAGCGACTCGAGGCAGCCCCGCGCATGGCCAAGCAATGCCGTTAAGTACGATGGTCATGGGTCAGCCAACCATAAGAATAGGCACGATAGTTGGCATGGTCATAAGCGGGCCCGCAGTAATTGCAGCAACAGGCGCACGGAAGCAGCAGTCCAACCACCAGACAGACTCTGGTCCCACCCGCAGGCTCGCATCCTCCCCTGAGGCGGGACCGGGGGCCACTGTCGGTACCCTAAATCAGGGGTACCCTCTCCTACAACATAAAGGCATCGCACCCATGCGACGTCTCCTGACCAAGCGGAGGACCGCGCCTAACTCCACCGGATGGGCGGGCCAAAGGGCGCCACGAGGCGAGGAAAGGCACCATGCCTCAGTAAGACCGGACCCCCACAGAGGGTCACTGGGCCCCTATATACATACAGGTCCGAAGCCCCCGGGTAGGTCCGAACCCCGGCAGGGTTCCGGAACGGGAAGGACCTTGGGGTATGCAGGGGTCTGGTGCTGACACGTGTGCAGGCCTTGCTCTCCGCTCCCCACGCAGGCGAAGGCCCGCTCCTTGTGGCCCATGACATAAGCCATCGGGTCGAGCCTGACGTAAAGCCATGTAGCCCCCTGCATTTATTGAGGAGAGGACGCGCCGCCTGCCACTACGCTGACGGGCGACGTGCCCTCTCAGCATTTAATGTGTCCCGTCCCATCCGTTGGCAGGCGGCATCAAGGTCATCCAGCAGGCGGCGCGCATGCTAGGTCTGCTGGCGAACAGTGCGCCCGTGCCAAGCAGCGCACTGTGTTATCCCTTCTACAAGAAGCTTCCCCTGCACGCCGAAGATACACAGATCTCGGACGATAGGACGCAAGGGGATTGCCCCGGCAGCAAAAATTTATAGTCCCAAGTGTTATATTCTCTATGTCCCTGGGTCCACATGTCGGGGCTCAGTGCCTTTGCGCATGCCCCCCTTCAGCTATAAAAGGGGAGGCATGCGACGTTACGAGGGACAGACGCAATCTCAGACTCGCTGGCTCATACAAGCCCACAAGCAATACATCTCATAGTGGAGTAGGGTATTACGCTCCGGTGGCCCGAACCACTCTAAACCCTCGCGTGCTCTCATGTGTTGATCCGCTAGTCTCGTAGCAAGCAAAACGCTTAGGCCCCTCCTCTCTTTAGGATTTAGGGCGGGTGCAATCCACCACCCGTCCGGGGAGATTTCGTCTCCGACAGGACCCCAAACATCCAAATGAATGAGGTCTAAAGGAGCTAATTTTCGATGATTAGAGGGAACATAAGGTAACTGGTGACTTTTAGCTAACTGACATGCATTGCAAATAGACATATCAGACTCAGGAGAGTACTAAATTTTATTAAGATATAAAATTGACTGAACTACTGGAGGAGATGGATGTCCTAGACATGCATGCCATTGTGCTCGACTAGGAAGAGACCGACTGATGAAGGCTTCCTTCAAAGCTGCTGCATCTGACGGTTTGAGGTGGTAGAGACCCCCTTTACACCGCTGGCCAAGATAGTTTTCCACGTGAGATGATCCTTAACAAGAAAATGCCACGGGTGAAATTCAAAGAATACTTTGTTATCAAGGGTAAACTTATGGACAGAAAGAAGGTGCTTAGTAATTGCAGGAACATGGAGTATGTTACGCAAAACAAGAGGTCGATCAACAGTATCAATTGAGGAATGACCAGTATGTGAGATATTCAAACCTGCTCCATTGCCAACTTGGACTTGATCACCTCCATTGTAGCGTTCTCGTATAGCCAAGCGCAGTAGCGCCTGTATCCGAAAACCAGTTCGTGTCCACCTTGTAGTTTGATGTAGCGACCAAATTTGCAGATGGATTGTCATCTTGATAGGTCTCATCCATCCGGTACCAGCAACGGCGAACAGTGTGCCCTTCCTTTTCACAAATTTGAAAGGTCGGGCGGGATGTGGACCCACGGCCACCGCCCCTGGATGGTGCACCATAGCCAGAGCGACCCCGGCCACGGTGGGAGCCTTGATGGCCAGCGACATTGGCCGATGCACCGAGATTCAGTTGAAGCTCTGCATGGTGACGAAGTTGTCGGGCTTCAAAGGCCACTAGATGTGCGAAGACATCATCTAGGGTCGGAGTGGACGGCATAGTTGTCATTGTGGTGACAAAGGGATCATATTCGGCAGGCAATCCTGCAAAAAAATAGGCAAGAATTTCCTCGTCGCGGAGGGCAGCGTCAGCCACAACGAGTTCATGGGCCAGGCCACGAACCTTGTTGAAGAAATCAGCCGCCATCAGATCCCGCTTCTTGCATGTAGCAAGATCCACACGAATCTGTATCGTGCGGGCTCGTGATGGGGATGCAAACTTTCTCTGGAGAGAATCTCAGGCTTCTCTAGCTGTTGTAGCTTCAACGACGTCACGCAGGACCTCTTCTGTCATAGAGGACAGGAGGCCACTCAGAAGCTGTTGGTCACGATCATACCAACGCTCGTACTCCGGATTGGGGACCACGGCGGCACCTGCAGCTGTGGACGTCGAGATCGTCTGGGAAGGCGCCAGTGTGGTGCCATCGAGATGGCCCAGCAGCTTTGTGCTCGGTAGGAATGGTAGAAGTTGGGCGCACCATAAGGTGTAGTTCGTCTTGTTGAGACGGATGGTGACTGTCTGATGAAGAGGGATGAAAGCCGATGTGTTTGCCATGGGGGAAACGGTGGTAGGGGAGGAGGAGGAAATATCAGAATTTTCGGAAGGGTTGGTGGTCATAAGAAAGAATCGCTGGCTCTGTTACCATGTAGATTGGAATGCAGCGCACCTCTATGGGTTGCCTGCCTCTAGTTATATATAGATGAAACAGCCATACATCGAGGTGGTTACAACCGGAGATATTCCCGGAACTAGTCAAGGAGACGCAGCTCCTATACTTGTATATATCTAATATTCTATATATATCTAATAATGACATCATCGAGGACGGTGAGGTCCTAGATATCTGTTGCGCCATCTAACTAGACATCTGTTGCGCCATCTAACGATGGAAGTCCATCATCATGTGCTTTAAATCTGCCAACTCATTGGTCTGGGAGGACATCAGTGGAGGGTATCCCGATCCTGCGTTCGTGATGGTGAGTGCAGGTGGCACCTCTAAGCATGGCATCTGCAATACCAGATTGGTGTGACTTGCACTGCGTAGGGAATACCGGTGGTAGATGAGAGGTCTTGGCCGAAGGAAGCGTCGCCTAGAGGATAGTCCAAGCGATGTGGTTGCTGGGGTAGGATGTGTGAGGTTAGGTGGTAGGAAGTAATCTCTTTCTTTATTACTTCTCTGCCCGATTGTCAGATTACAAAAGTCCTAATTATATAGGCCTATAACCAGTCGAACATGTTGACAAATAGGAGATCTGGTTATTATCCATGCTGATCTAACAACTTGAATCTCGCGGTTTGTCTGCATATCCTAGCACACTTATCCCTCACGCGGTCTAGTGTTTGCCAGCCTTATCCCTTCTCTTGTAAGTCTGCTCGGTCATAACAACAACCCCCAATTTGTGTGGAGCTCCTACTCTCTCCCAAAGGTCAAGACCTTCATTTGGATACTCATCCAGGACAAAATCAACCACAAAAAGAACCTTGTCAGGAAAAAAGTGCTTCAGAACCCGACCTGCGACATATGCCATTTGGCTGACAAAGACAGTGACCACTTGATAGTCTGGTGCCCCTTTGCGCGCATTTTTTGGCTAAGCTCGGGTGCTTCAACGACTTCTCATATGTCGTCCCCTAGACCTTGGGAGATCGAGCTTGCGGACTCCATTGCAAGTGAGCAAAAGCCCACTCTCATCCACCTCTGTTGTTGGCTCCTTTGGAAAGACATACATGAAGTTGTATTCAGAGTCATAAACTAGGCCACACAAAGAAATATCCTTCCAAGAGTAGAGAAATGAACTTGTTCTCATAATGTGAATTAGCATGAGCATCAAATAAATCACGTACATTATATTTTGTCAAACTAGACTCCTTGACAACAAAAACACTATAAAAATGCAACTATGTTTTTTCATTTTCCCTAATTAATTAGTGAGAATACGAACTGTATATATGATCCGACAAGTGTCTTTAATTCTCATCTTACAAAATGGGGTTTGATGATTCGATAGAGATCTGTTTACATATTTAGGCTCAAGCATCTAAATAATTTAGGACTCTTTCTATATGAATGCGAACGATTGTTTTGTGTTGTTGTCTATAATTTAGACATATATCTCTTTAGATATTTTATGTATCTAAATTTAAAGTTCTTTTAGCCTTAGTGCGAATGTTTAAATTGTATTTGACTGGTCAATTTAAGCGAACGTATAGGGAGAAAACATATCCCTTGCACCTACAGTGACACGATTTCTACGAATATTTGTAACATTTAATAAGCATGTTACTCACGTACATACATAGCACCATCCATATTCCAAGCACCGATGTGATGATACAACCGTTCCAATGCAATTCACGTTATAACCAAAAGGAAAAGTACGTGCTTCCACTGTGCATCATGCATGCTTAGAAAATAACTAGGTGAGTACCCGTGCGTTGCAACGGGAACATATAATAACTTATATATAAAATGTGTCTTATATTGTTATAAAAAATATTTTATAATCCATTTGTAATCCTAGCCATACATAAATTTTGTTATTTTAATTTAGCTATTTCACTACTCCATTGCAACCATCAGTATCATGCAGACTTCGATATATGCCACGATTTGCATGGTCTCATCATTGAAGAGCACTTGTCACACCTGCCGATAGAAGTTCCCTCGTACATTGTCAGTCATCAGATACGCACCACCATACACCCTTGCTTAAACAAAAAGCAAGTGTATGTGTTTGCGAAGAGAATTAAAGGCAGGCCGGCACAAAAGCTACCCCGACGATGGCGAGTGGTCATTGCCGTCGGTCCTCCTCTGCGTACCTCTGGTGCCAAGATGACGCCATAGTCCTTGATATAGTAGTCGTCGAACGTGCACGACATGGCGAGTACCGATGACTCTTGGCTGGGCTGCCAAACGAAGTCCACCCCGGGCTCATCAGCGAGGTAGTACCCCTAGTCGTTGCACCACCGGATGTGCTACTCCTCTACATAAATCTTGTTCGAGGACACTCACACAACTTCAACAACGACCGTCGTCCCAGCGCACAAGAATTCATGGCCGGTCATTAGTTACTTACGTGGGAGGTTGAGCTTCAGGTGGATGATGAGCTGGACGGTGTGACGACGCCGTTGTCGGATGCGGTGCCCAGAACAACCCGAGAGTCGCCGGCGTTGGCGACGACCATGAGGTCCCCCTATTTGAAGATGGACAACGCGGTGCAGCCGCTCTGGACCGCGTCCAAGTGACGGCTGCGCCGGAACTTGCCGAACACAGTGACGCATGCGGCCACGTAGTACTGCTTCCAGAGGTCGAACTGGCAGTCGCCAAGCTTCTTTTCGTCGTCGATGAGCGACGCCAACGCGAGCGCCTCCTGCCAGTGGTGTTTGTTCGAGGTTTCCAAGTAAGAAACATGGATTCATCTTTGGCGTTGGTTTATGAAAATGACTCACAAGTCAGATCCATAGAAAAAATATTACGGAGAATAAATGTCACACATATAAAAAAGAATTTAAGTTGAAAAACAAAAGAAATTGCATGCAAGGCTCTTTTTTAAATACTACTCGCTCCATCCAAAAATATAATTTAGGAATCTCGTTGATAATTATCTACTACTACACATTGTGCAAAGGTAGCAGGTGGGCTTTGGGAGAGATGTAGTAGATATTTTTACTGTAACAGATATTGACATAAACACACATGTGGTGTAGTGGTAGCTAGGAGCACATTTGCTTAAGAGGTCACAGGTTCGAATCCCATTGGAGCCACATTTGTGTTTTTTTAATTTAATTTTAGCTAGGCGTGTGATGCACGTGAGAATAGGAATGAGATTTGCGGGGAGGGGGGAATGAGAAAGACAGTGCGGGGAGAACATGGAATGATGTTGGACTGCGCTAGCTGCAGTGTGCTGTGTGACTTGGTTGTCAAGTCAGCGGCGTCCCGAGCCGCACACGTGATCCGACGGTTCACAGAGTCCGGGTTCCGGATTCTGCTACGATCGTCATTTATGTTTTTTTAATTTAATTTTAGCTAGGCGTGTGATGCACGTGGGAATAGGAATGGGTTTGCGGGGAGGGGGGAATGAGAAAGACAGTGCGGGGAGAACATGGAATGATGTTGGACTGCGCTAGCTGCAGTGTGCTGTTTGACTTGGTTGTCAAGTCAGCGGCGTCCCGGGCCGCACACGTGATCCGACGGTTCACAGAGTCCGGGTTCCGGATTCTGCTACGATCGTGCGGCGTCCGTTCCGGCTCGGAGGTTAATGGGATGAGGGCTAACATGCTTGGCAAATGGCACGTGGAGGCGTTTTAACTTTGGCCTCTAGAAAATTAAATATCAATGGTCACGCGCGTATCCGCTTCTCAGGCTCAGGCATGCACCAAGCAGCGAGCGGCAACAAACCGCCGGACCGCCCGCCGCCGCACCGGCCCGTTGACACGGCAGATGGCACAAAGGCATACTCATGACCATCTTTTACATGGATCGGGTTCCTCGGGAGTCAACTGCCGAGCCGAGGCTGAATGTGGACCGAGTCAGGCATCGGACCCACATGGATCACAATAGTATTTTGATTTTCTCCAATATTTCATAACTCTCACCCTTATTCTAACTAAGACAAACACAAAACAAATATTACTCTATCTCTGGTAACATTTTGGGTGAATGAATATCCTAGTCCTAGGGCTAGAACTATATATAGTAGACATGCTACTTCATTGATTTATCATGACCATATGTGCTCCAAAACCTTCTTGCATTAAGCATCACACTTGTGTGTGTGTGTGTGATTGCGCACCCTACAAAGACTTTAAGCTTACTAGTGAAAGCACACATGTGACACACGCGTGGTAAAATAATATTATACATCGTATAGATATTGTTCATGGATCCTGCTACTTAATTATTTGTCGTGGTTTTTTGGATTAAGCATACTAAAAAATTAAGGGAAACAAAAGCTGGAAAAAGGAGATTTACCGCTAAATTAAACTTAGTCACATTAGTAAATGCATGTGCATAGAGAAATGGATATTGATGCACCCCTATAAATCACAAGATTAGTCATAAATCAGGCCACACAAAGAAATTCCCTTCCAAGAGTAGAGAAATGAATTTGTTCTCATAATGTGAATTGGCATGTGCTCAAATAAATCACGTACATTGTATTTTGTCAAACCAGACTCCTAGACAACAAAAACACTGAAAAAACGCAACTACGTTTTTTTCATTTTCCCTAAATAATTTGTGAGAATACGAACTGTGTGTAATATATGACACATCCACTTCATGCTAAGGAACTCGGTTGCTTCATCATAGCTTTATTTTAATTTAATCATTGTTGTCCACACTTAGTCTTTCATGACATTTGTCAATCAGTGTGTAATTTTGTATTCCCGACAACGATACGAGAAACTCTTCGAAAAAATATTATGTCTAGTATATATCACATATAACGCATGCTCTCTGTGTCCCTGGGTGGTTCAACCTCTAGAGAGTTCTCATATCTTTCTTATGTTTAACCGATTTTATAGGACATAAATAGATTCAGCCATCCAATGCAAGATTATGAATAAAGGCAAGATAAGGCTCACGTGCCAGAGTAAAAAAAAGTAATGCTTCCCATGATTAGTAGTACTTTGTAAACGACTTTGACTATTGTCGGGTATTAAGAATTAAAAGTATGCAACAATATATATGTTCAACATGGAGACAATAAAAGATTCAAAATCGGTTACGGACCAAGCAAAAAATAAAATAAAATAGATTAACTCGCCTTTTTATCTTGCAGTGTGAAGACTGATGCATGGTCCAACAACTATCTTTAATTCTGATTTTACAAAGTGGAGTTTGTTGATTCGATAGAGATCTGTTTATATACTTAGGCTCAAGCATCTAAATAATTTAGGACTCTTTCTATATGAGTGTGAATGGTTGTTTGCGTTGTTGTACGTCTATAATTTAGAAATATATCTCTTTATATATTTTATGTATCTAAATTTAAAATTCTTTAACCTTAGTGCGAATGTTTAAATTGTATTTGACTTGTCAATTTAAGCGAACGTACGGGGAGAAAACATATTCTTTTACCTACAGTGACAGGTTTTCTACGAATATTTGTAACATTTAATAAACATGTTACTCACGTACGTACATAGCACCATCCATGTTCCAAGCATCGATGTGATGATACGACCGTTCCAATGCAATTCACGTCATAACTAAAAGGAAAAGTATGTGCCTCCATTGTACTTCGTGCATGTTTGGAAAAGAATATCCGCATGACCATCTTTTACATGGATGATGGATCAGGTTCCTCGGCGGTCAAGTGCCGAGCCGAGGTTGCATGTGGACCGAATGAGCCAGACCCACGTGGCAGCCTCAGCAGTCGACTGCTGAGGATCTCGATCCATCTCCAGACTCGGGACTGGACCAAAGAAAAGGAAAAGACGATGCGTTGCTTCTTTTTTCTGGCTTGACTGATGAACGATGACTGCCGGCGAGAGCGCACACCACCGCTGATGTCGCGGCAGTGCGCCAAGCCGGCGTCGTGGAGCGCCTCCTATTTTCATCAGGATTCTCCGACGACGAACGCTTGCCCAGGCCAATAACTCCGGTGGGGAGGTAACCGTGCAGCCACGTCCGAGGCAAGGACGAGCCCTGGGGGCAACAATATCAGGCTATCCGCAACGGTTACCCCTAAATTTTTCCCCCTATATCACTTTTTCCCTTATTTCCCCCCTATTTTTTCATCTCCCACAGCGGTTCTCCCTAAATACTCCCCCTATACCCCACTACAACTATAAAATATCATTTTCTATATCAACTATCAATTTTTTATCTACTAACAATTACTCGTGAACCCACAACACAGTATTTAGGGGGATGAACAGTGACACGCTAGATCTGAGGGGAGAGAGAAGGGGGCCGGCGTGTAGGGGGCGCTGTAGGGGCACCGCTGCGGCCGTAGAGTGCCCCCTACAGGCCGCATGCAAGGGGAGGGAGCTACGTAGGGGCAGCCGTTGCAGTTAGTCTCACAACGAGGGTCCGCACCAGCGCCAGCACCGACACCACGACGGTGACGAGCCATCAGCATCTCCTCCATCCTAGTCTTCGTCGCGGGCTCGAGGTTGTACGGGAATAAGGTGCCCTGCTTTTCCTCACCCGTGGGCGGCGGCACGATGTGAGCGAACGCGGCCGGTCGGAGGTCAGCGCGGCGAGCGTGAACGGCCGGTCGTTCAGAAATCTTTATGCGTTCCTGCCGTAAAATTTGGCAAGCTGCCAGCCGCTAGCTGCCGCCTCGCGCCTCCCTCTTCTCCATTGCTGCTGCTCCAGAGACTTCCAGAGCTAGCTCCTCTGCGTCGTCCTTTCAGGGTTGGTCATGGCCGCCTCGCGGCCCTCGTCTCTGTTTTGCTAGCCGAGCCCTTCTCTTGGCCAAAAGGTCGTGGACATGGTGCATGGCTGCTATAAATAAATATATATATATATTAAAAGTTAAAAAAATTATGAGTCGTTATTTTATGGCATGTATTGAATTCTTTTTTCGTCTACGTTTGCTTGTGTGTATCGGTCAGCGTTAGTCGAGGACGTTTCTTTTGAAAAGGGGTACGTGATAGAGAGGACCAAAGTTTAAGTTCACAGAGCAACATTTGACGAAGGCAAATATCCTTTATATTGCTCCTATTTTTTTTATAAATGCTTTTGGTTGCAAAATTACATACTTGTTTCAATAAATACACATCTAATATAGGGTTTACTAGGAATTCCATATAGTTTTTATAACCCTAGTTATATGTTTGTGTATAGGTAGAAATGGTCCCCATCTACTGGGAAATCCGGTGGAATTCTAATTGGTGTTAGAACCAACCAATTTGACGTCGGGGGCTTTCTTTCAAGGAAAGCATATGCTGCAATTAGATCTCTGGGATAAAATCCATACGTTCAAATGGAATATAATCGTTGTTTATGGCCCTGCTCATGAAAGAGATAAGTTGAGTTTTCTTCAAGAATTATCTCATTTCTGCACAAAAAACAATGAACCATTTGTTGTCGGTGGAGATTTTAACATTATTCGGTATTCTCACGAAAAGAACAAAATGGGACATGTTCATAAACATACTGATGCTTTCAATGACCTTATTCAATACCATGAGTTACATGAGGTACATATGTTTGGAGGTGGATTCACCTGGTCCAATAACCAGAGTGATCCAACACTTGTGAAACTGGATAGAATTCTTATCAGCAAGGTCTGGGAGATTATCTTTCCTCTAGCTAAGATCAAGAAGTTTCCCAGAGAACTCTCGGACCACAATCCTCTTATGTTAGTGACTGGTCCTGAACTAGTCCATATTCAACACTCCTTTAAGTTTGAAATGGGTTGGCTGAGTCATCCTGATTTTAAAAAGATTGTTGACAATATTTGGAGTAAACCTTGCAAAGCCAAGAGTGCTCTTGATAAAATTCAGCAAAAATTAAAACTCTGTAAACAATATCTGAAAGGTTGGGATTGGAACATGAAGGGGCAGAAAAAGAAGAGAAAAGCCCAGATTCAAGTTGATCTTGGTAACTTGGAAAAAACTTGAAGAACAATATGGATTAAATACTGTCGGCGTTTTGACCCCGGGGGGTCCCTGGACCGACGAGTAAATTGTTGCTGCGTGCCCCAGCCCAGATGGGTTGGCGCGAGACGGGACACGAAGGGGGAGAAAACCTCGGCTCCATGTTATCCTGTGCCAGAGTGGGTGCGCTTGCAGTAGGGGTTACAAGCGTTCGCGAGGGAGAGAGGGAGTCCCGCGCGACCACACTCCCGTATGAGGGCCCTGGCCCTTCCTTTTATAGATGCAAGGAGAGGGTCCAGGTGTACAATGGGGGTGTAGCAATATGCTAACGTGTCCGGTAGATAGGAGCCAGAACCCGATGTACATGCCAACGTGGCTGTCAGAGAGGTGCTAGAGCCCTATGTACGTGGTGTCGTGGCCGTCGGAGGAGCATTTGAGCCCTATAGAAGCACAGCTGTCGGGGCTGTTGGGACCTTGCTGACGTCTCCTTGCTTCCATAAGGGGCTGAGAGCCACCGTCGTCATGGACGCACGCGGGGAGCCATCATTACTTGTTACTGGGGCGAGCCTGGATGGGACGCCGGTCTTGTTCCCCCGTAGCCTGAGCTAGCTAGGGGTAGGGTAATGATGTACCCCCTGCGGCGCGGTCGGTCCGAGCCCAAGGTCGGGCGAGGCGGAGACTCCTCCCGAGGCCGAGGTCAGGGTCGGGCATGGACGCGATTCCTTCCGAGGTCGAGGTTGAGGCCGGGCCCTGGGGTCGGGCGAGGCGGAGACCACCTTTCGAGGTCGAGGTTGAGGCCGAGCCCTGGGGTCGGGCGAGGCGGCGTCTTCTCCTGAGGCCGAGGCCCAAGGTCGGGCGAGGTGGAGCTTCCTGTGGCGCCTGGGGCTGGACTTAGCTGTTGTCAGCCTCACTCTGGTGGGTGGCACAGTAGTCGGAGCGGGGCAGGCGGCGCTGCTTTCCTGTCAGGTCGGTCAGTGGAAGGGCGAAGTGACTGCGGTCACTTCGGCCCTATCGACTGAGGACCGTGCGTCAGGATAAGGTGTCAGGCGATCCTCGCATTGAATACTCCTGCGATACGGTCGGTTGGCGAGGCAATCTGGCCAAGGTTGCTTCACTGCGAAGCCTGTCCGAGCTAGGCCTCGGGCGAGTCGAGGGTGCGCCCGTTGCTTGAGGAGGTCCTCGGGCGAGGCGTGGATTCGTCTAGGAGTACTGTTCCTGCCAGAGGCTGGGCTTGGGCGAGGTGAGATCGTATCCCTTGAGTGGATGAAGCTTTGACCTGGATCATGCCCATCAGTCTCTACGGCTTGCGCTGATGGTGATTACCAGCCGAGTTTAGGAGTGTTGGGGGTACCCCTAATTATGGTACCCGACAGTAGCCCCCGAGCCTCAAAGGGAGTGTTAGTACTCGCTTGGAGGCTTTGTCGCACTTTTTTTGCAAGGGGATCGGCCTTTCTCGGTTACATTTTGTTCCGGTGGGTGCGCGCGAGCGCACCCGCCGGTAGCCCCCGAGGCCTCGGAGGAGTGGTTTGACTCCTCTGAGGTCTTAATGCCTTTCGTGATGCCTTGGCCGGTCTGGTTGTTCCCTCATGCGATCTAATTGTAGTCCGGGTGCGTGGTCAGGTTCCGAGTTTTCAGGCTGGTCGGTTGACGCTGTCAACGGTTTGGCCGGAGCCGGATTTGTGAGAGCAGCCCCCGAGCCTCTGCACAGAGCGAGAGGATGATCAAGGACTGACTCGGCTTTTATCATACGCCCCTTCGTCGCCTTTCCGCAAGGAGGAGGGGGGAAAGCGCCATGTTGCCCTCGGAGGGCGCCGAACATGGTGTTTCCAGTGAGTTGCTAACGGGTGATCCGAGTGGACGCCTGTGCCCCATTCGATAAGGGTCGGCTAGTGGCCCAGAGGCGCGCTCCAAAAGTACCTACAGGTGATTTGCTGGACCCGGTCCCGTTCGATAGGGTACGAGGGCTCGATGCCTCCCTTTGATGGGATTCCGTTACAAAATTGCTCCTGCTGGTCTCGGAAATGTCCTAGGGTACCTTGGGAGCGTAGCCCGAGCCTCGGCCATGTATCGGACGTACCTAGAGTCATCCCTCGCTCTGCGTGCTCTAGGGCGGCTGTCGAACCCTTCGAGGGGCCAGCCTTCGAACCCCTGATCAGTAGTGGGCGCGGAGCCCAAGTGCTCTGAGGCGGCTGTCGAACCCTTCCGAGGGGCCAGCCTTCGAACCTCTGATTAGTAATGAGCCTGAAGCCCGAGTGCTCTGGGGCGGCTGTCGAACCGTTCCGAGGGGGCAGCCTTCGAACCCCTGATCAGTAGGAGGGCCCGAGGCCCGCTTCCTTCGCGGAGAATGATCCCTTTCGAAATATCCTCTTTCTCGGTCCCTGTAGCAAGAGAGAGAAAGGGGAAGAAGAAAAGGATACGAATTTAAACAATGTGGCACACATTTTTTTGACGCGGTCATCATGGCGGAGGTGAAACGTCGCCCGCTTCGCCTGCCAAAGGTGTCGCTTGCCCTGCCGTGAAGTTAATGCGACGGGACGGGTGGCTCGCGGGGCGGTCGTTGTGCGAGCCGTTCGAGGGACGGAACATGGGCGCGTCGTCTTCATGTCGTGGGAGAGGGCTCCCCTGCTGCTCCAGGAGGGGACGTGAGCCTGCAGACGATTTGACTGCTGCTTCCGCTCGCCTGCTACCGCCATTACTGCCAGCCCACTTTTGGCCATATCGACCGTCACGCCTCCTCCCGCGGCTGACTGACCCGTGATCGATGTGCTCGGTTGGCACTGTTGGGCCATGCGCAGGGTTGCCTCGAGTCGCGGCACCGGTTCCGCAGTCGAGAAGGCACGGCATTAGCGCAAGTGGCGGTGCAGTTTTTCGCACGTAGTAACCGGCGCGCCGGTTTCATGACGTGTGGGCCTGGGCCTCCATGCTGGATGCATTGGAGTCGAAGGGGTGCGTCTCCGTGGTGTGGTTGCACACCACCTGCATGGCGGTCCACCCTTTCAACCGTTGGTTTTGGCGAGGATGGAGGAGTGCTTGTAACCATGGGGCGGTTACACGCTCCGCGCGCGGCGGTTTGGCTTCTTCTGTTCTGGGCCAGCTTGCATGACGTGTGGGACCCAGCCCCCGTGTCGTAGGGGGAGGACCCTGGGGCACGTCAGTGAAGACTTAGTCCGTGACGCCTGAGGACGCGAGTGGGGAGAGCCGCCTTTAAAAAGGGATCGACCCCCCGGGTGGTGGCCATGCCTTCGCACTCCCCTCATGCATTGTGCCCTTCCTCCTTCCAAGCCCCCGGATGGGGAGCGCCCGTGTTGCTTTCGTCTTGCTGCTGTTGGAGGAGCGCAACCTTGCGGAGGTTGGCACCTTTCAGCCATCACTTGGCTTCAAGGATTTTCATCAGGCAGCCCGGCTGCATTCCCTCACCGATGGTCACCCAGGATGGTGACCACCAGTTCGATGGTGGGGAGAAGCAAGCCGGGCTGCGGCCTCTGCCCTGCCCTCAGCTTCAAGGATCTTCATCATCCTTGCTGGGGAGGAGGGCGAGGCGAGCCGGGGCCTGCCTTCGCGTGGGCTGGCGTCCCGCTTCTTCCTCTGGCATCTGGGGGTGGAAACCATCCTCCAGCTCTACGGAGGAGGCGTCCTCCAGCCATGCGGGGGAAGGCGAACTGCTGCTGCCTGGCCAGGGTGCAGCATTCCGTCCTCTGTCCGGGCGACTGTGGCCGGCCGCATAGGAGGGTCTCACAACACGTCGTACGCCGCGAGCGGTCCCGTTCTCGTTCTTGTGGCGAGGACGGGAGTGAGGACCTGGCGGTGCACTTTGGGGCGGCCAGTGCTCGCTGGTGCGGTGTTGGTGGGCAGGTGGCTGCCATCGTCAGTGCTGAGGTGGTGGCAGCCAGAGAAGGTTTCTCCGCCGACGAGATCGTTGGCGCCACCTGCGGTCGGACCTACGGCTCTTCGGCCTTGGCGGTTTGTCCTCGTCCCTCGAGTGGGGACGTGGGCGAGGGCCTTATCGCAGCAGCGTCTGCCCTGGGGTCATCGCTGCTGCTGTTTAGCCGCCCGGAGCGGAGGTCATTGTCACTGCTGTTGCAGTGGTCGGCGGCGAGCCACCTAGAGTTTGTCGTCCCGCAGGCCCTCCGAGGTGGAGGTTGTTCATACCCGCGGGAGTGGAACCGGAGTTTCGTTTGTAATGGCACCTTGAGTGCCGGTGTGTGTTCATTGTGGCTGTCGAGGCCTGAACACCCAGGTATTTTAGTGTAATACCGGGTTTCTTCCTCATTTCGAGCACTAGGACTCGCCTGTCGGCTAGCTGAACCGCCTAACCGAGTGTGAGTTGCCCTGTGCGGAAGGTGATGAGTGAGGTATTCGTATCCCGGAGGCGTAGGAGTCCCTCGACTCGGTCGGCCTTGCTACGCAAGGCTTCTCTTGCTCAGTTAAAGAACCATCGGCTGCTTTGCGATGAGATGGAGCCGGAGGCAGCGGTGTCAGCGTGGACAGAGGCGGAGTCAGCTCGAGAAGAAGCTTCGTTGGCCCGGGAGCACGTGGCCTCCCAGGCCAAAGAGGTGCAGCAGTGGCGGCTGGAGCTTGGCTAGGTCGTCCGCTGGCGAGACCAACCCTAGAGTCAGGCTGCCGAGGCCATGAGTCGGGCTGATGTCCTCGGGGGACAGCTGGCTGAGGCTACGGAGCGGCTGGTCGAGGTGTTTGCCTGGGCCAGGACCCTTACGGAGACCTTGGCTATGATGGCCCGAGCTTGGTGCTGGCTTCCTCCTTCGAGGTGGAGATCCTTCCGCCCACGTTGCCGTCTGAGGCCGGGCCAGATTCCGCCAAAGGTGGCGACGACGCCGAGGGTGCTGCTGCTCCCTCTGTTGATGTCTGAACCTACAGGGAGAGTTTGTCTGTAGTGTGCATATGTTTTTCGCGGCTGCTGAGGCCCAAACATATCATTGTCGTGTTGTAAAGCTACGTTTCCTTTCCACTTGTTTCGAGTATCAGGACTTGTTCGTCGGTAACAGAATCGTTTATCCGAGCGACAGTTACTTTTCACGGAAGGTGATGAGTGAGGTATCCGTATCCCGGAGGCGTAGGAGTCCCTCGGCTCGATCGACCTCGCCGCTTACGTATACTCTTACTCATTCGTAGGATTCTTTTATCGATATAGTCGAGAAAGCACGAAAACCGTTCTGGCAGAAAAGTTTTCGAGCGTTAAGACTTGTTCGGTCAGCAGAATCGCTTATCCGAGCATGAGTTACTTATCGCAGAAGGTGATGAGTGAGGTATCCGTATCCCGGAGGTGTAGGAGTCCCTCGGCTTGGTCGGCCTTGCCGCTTACGTGTACTCCGTCGTTTTCAGGATCCCGCTATCGAAGCAGTTGAAAAGCGCGAAAGATGTTCTGGCAGAAAGACTTTTTCCGAGGAAAATTTTGACGCAGAGGGGGTTCCCCCCTTCTAGCCCTCGAGGGAGGGTCGGGCTTTGCCGAGGCAAGGCTGACCCTTCCTTGACGGTTAGACTTTATTTGTGTATGTATAGAAAACGAGGTATATGAGCGACTTGAAAACATCTTAAGGGTAAAAGCGACGTAGCTGTCGGATGTTCCAAGCGTTGCTGTAGACCTTGCCTTGATTGTTGGCCAGCTTGTATGTTCCGGGCTTCAAAATCTTGGCGATGATGAAGGGCCCCTCCCAGGGAGGAGTACGCTTGTGGCGCCCTCGGGCATCTTGCCGCAGCCGAAGCACCAAGTCTCCCACTTGGAGGTCTCGGGGCCGAACCCCTCAGGCGTGGTAGCGTCGCAGAGCCTGCTAATATCGCGCCGAGTGTAGCAAGGCCACATCCCGAGCCTCTTCTAGCTGGTCCAGCGAGTCTTCTCAGCTGGTCTGGTTGCTTTGGTCGTCGTACGCCCTTGTCCTCGGGGAACCGTATTCTAAGTATGTGGGCATGATAGCCTCGGGCCCATAGACTAGAAAAAACGGTGAGAAACCCGCGGCTCGGCTTGGCGTCGTCCTCAGACTCCAGACCACCGAGGGTAGTTCCTTCATCCACCGCTTGCCGAACTTGTTGAGGTCATTGTAGATCCTCAGCTTAAGTCCCTGCAGAATCATGTCGTTGGCACGCTCCACCTGCCCATTTGTAATGGGGTGAGCCACGGCGGCCCAGTCCACCCGGATGTGGTGGTCCTCGCAGAAGTCTAGGAACTTTCTGCCAGTGAACTGGGTGCCATTGTCGGTGAAGATGGAGTTCGGGACCCCGAAGCGATGGATGATGTTGGTGAAGAACGCCACTGCCTACTCGGACTTGATGCTGGTTAGAGGTTGGACCTCGATCCACTTGGAGAATTTGTCGATGGCGACCAGCAGGTGCGAGAAGCCCCCGGGTGCCTTCTACAAGGGACCGACGAGGTCTAGACCCCACACAGCAAACGGCCAAGTGATGGGTATTGTCTGTAGGGCCTGAGCGGACAGGTGCATCTGTCTCGCGTAGAATTGACACCCCTCGCAGGAGCGTACAATCCTAGTGGCGTCGGCCACCGCGGTGGGCCAGTAGAAGCCTTGTCGGAAGGCGTTCCCAACGAGGGCTCGAGGTGCTGCGTGGTGACCGCAAGCCCCCGAGTGTATCTCTTGCAATAGCCCCTGCCCTTCGGTGATGGATATGCATCGTTGGAGAATGCCCGAGGGGCTGCGGTGGTAGAGCTCCTTTTCATCGCCCAGTAAGACGAATGACCTGGCGCGCCGCGCCAGTCGCCGAGCTTCGGCTTTGTCGAGGGGGAGCTCTCCTTGGTGGAGATATTGCAGGTACGGGGTCTACCAGTTTCGATTAGGCGTGACCCCATTCTGTTCTCCCTCGACACGCAGTGCCTCACCCTTGGTGGCCGAGGGTGCCTCGGGCTGGGCCGAGGCCTCCTCGGGCTGGGTCGAGGCTTCCCCAGGCTCGAGCATGTCATCGGTCTTGATGGAGGGTTGATGTATGTCTCTAGAAAAGACATCCGGGGGAACCGTTGTCCGCCCCGAGGCTATCTTAGCCAGCTCGTCTGCAGTCTCGTTGTACCATCGGGCGACGTGGTTGAGCTCGAGTCCGTAGAACTTGTCTTCCAAGCGCCGAACCTCGTCGCAGTAGGCCTCCATCTTCCGGTCGCGGTAGTGGGAGTTCTTCATGACTTGGTCGATGACGAGCTGCGAGTCGCCACGAGCGTCGAGGCGCCGAACCCCTAGCTCGATGGCGATGCGTAACCCGTTAACCAGAGCCTCGTACTCGGCCATGTTGTTTGACACCGGGAAATGGAGGCGCAGCACGTAGCGGAGGTGCTTCCCGAGGGGCGAGATGAAGAGCAGGCCCGCACCTGCTCCTGTTTTCATCAGCGACCCATTGAAGTACATGGTCCAGAGTTCTGGTTGGATCGGAGCTGTTGGTAGCTGGGTGTCGACCCATTCAGCCACGAAGTCTGCCAAGACTTGGGACTTGATGGCCTTCCGAGGAGCGAACGAGATTGTCTTGCCCATGATCTCCACCGCCCATTTTGCTATCCTACCCGAGGCCTCTCGGCACTGGATGATCTCCCCTAGGGGAAGGATGACACCACAGTCACCGGATGAGATTCGAAGTAGTGTCGCAACTTTTGCCGCGTCAAAATTACTGCGTACAGTAGCTTCTGAATTTGCGGGTAGCAGATCTTGGTCTCGGATAGCACTTCGTTGATGAAGTAGACCAGCCTCTGGACGAGCAGTGCATGCCCTTCTTCTCGTCTCTCGACTACGATCGCGGCGCTGACCACCTGAGTGGTTGCGGCTACGTAGATCAAGAGGGCTTCTCCTGCAGCGGGGGGCACCAAGATGGGCGCACTTGTAAGGAGTGCCTTTAAGTTTCCGAGGGCTTCCTCGGCCTCAGGGGTCTAAGAGAAGCGCTCGGTCTTCCTTAAGAGGCGATACAAGGGTAGGCCTCTTTCGCCGAGGCGCGAGATGAAGCAGCTCAGAGCCACAAGGCATCCCATGACCCTTTGTACTCCTTTCAAGTCTTAGATTGGCCCCATGTTGGCGATGGCCGCGATTCTCTCCGAGTTGGCCTCGATGCCTCGCTCGAAGACGATGAACCCCAGGAGCATGCCTCGGGGGACTCCGAAGACACATTTCTCGGGGTTGAGTTTCACGCCCTTCGCCCTCAGACACTTGAATGTCGTTTCAAGGTTAGAGAGGAGGTCGGAGGCTTCTCTCATATTGACTACGATGTCATCGACGTAGGCCTCGATCGTTCGGTTGATGTGCTCTTCGAACACGTGGTTCATGCACCTTTGGTATGTCGCACCTGCATTCCTCAAACCAAATGGCATAGTAATATAGCAGTACATGCCAAAAGGTGTGATGAAAGAAGTCGCGAGCTGGTCAGACTCTTTCATCTTGATTTGGTGAAACCCTGAGTAGGCGTCGAGGAATGACAGGGTTTCGCATCCAGCAGTGGAATCCACGATTTGATCGATGCGAGGCAGAGGGTAGGGAACCTTCAGACACGCTTTGTTTAGACCAGTGTAGTCTACACACATCCTCCATTTCCCACCTTTCTTTTTCACAAGCATAGGGTTGGCTAACCATTCGGGGTGGAATACCTCTTTGATGAACCCCGCAGCCATCAGCTTGTGGATCTCCTCGCCTATGGCTCTGCGCTTTTCTTCGTCGAAACGACGCAGAGGCTGCTTCACGGGTCGGGCTCCAGCTCGGATATCCAGCGAGTGCTCGGCGACATCCCTCGGTATGCTAGGCATGTCCGAGGGACTCCACGCAAAAACCTCGGCGTTCGCGTGGAGAAAGTCGACGAGCACTGCTTCCTATTTGGGGTCGAGCTCGGAGCCGATCCAGACTTACTTGGAGGCATCGTTGCTGGGGTCGAGAGGGACGGACTTAACCGCCTCTGCTGGCTCAAAGTTGCCGATGTGGCGCTTCGCATCTGGCACCTCCTTGGAGAGGCACTCTAGGTCGGCTATGAGGGCCTCGGACTCGGCGAGGGCCTCAGCGTACTCCACACACTCCACGTCGCATTCGTACGCGTGTCGGTATGTGGATCCGACGGTGATGACCCCGTTGGGGCCCGGCATCTTGAGCTTGAGGTAGGTGTAGTTGGGGACGGCCATGAACTTGGCGTAGCACGGTCTCCCCAACACCACGTGGTAGGTTCCTCGGAACCTGACCACCTCGAACGTGAGGGTTTCCTTTCAGAAGTTGGAGGGAGTCCCGAAAAAGACGGGCAGATCGAGTTGTCCAAGGGGCTGGACGCGCTTCCCAGGGATAATCCCGTGAAAGGGCGCCGCACCGGCCCGGATCATGGACAGATCGATCTGCAAGAGCCCGAGGGTCTTGGCGTAGATGATGTTGAGGCTGCTGCCTCCGTCCATGAGGACCTTGGTGAGCCTGATGTTGCCGATGACGGGGTCGACAACGAGCAGGTACTTTCCTGGGCTCGGCACGCGGTCGGGGTGGTCGCCTTGGTCGAAGGTGATGGGCTTGTCGGACCAGTCTAGGTAGACTGGCGCCGCCACCTTCACCGAGTAGACCTCCCAGCGCTCCTACTTGTGGTGCCGAGCCGAGGTGTTCGCCACTTGCCCACCCTAGATCATGAAATAGTGGTGGACCTCGGGGAACTCCTTTGCCTTGTTGCCCTCCTTCTTGTCGTTGTCATGGCCTTTGCCACCTTCCGCCGGGGGCCCGACCTTATGGAAGTAGCGCCGAAGCATGACGCATTCCTCAAGGGTGTGCTTGACGGGACCCTGATGATAGGGGCACGACTCCTTGAGCATCTTGTCGAACAGGTTGACCCCTCCGGGAGGCTTCCGAAGGTTCCTGTGCTCGGCGGCAGCGACAAGATCTGAGTCGGCGGCATCGCGTTTCGCTTGCGACTTCTTCTTGCCTTTCCTCTTCATGTCGCGCTGGGTGGACGCCTCGAGGACGTCTTCCTGCTGGCGTCCCTGAGGCTGATTGTCCTTCCAGAAGATGGCCTCGACCGCCTCCTGACCAGAGGCGAACTTGGTGGCGATGTCCATCAACTCGCTCACCCTGGTGGGAGTCTTGCGACCCAGCTTGCTCACCAGGTCGCGGCAAGTGGTGCCGGCGAGGAACGCGCCGATGACATCCGAGTCGGTGATGTTGGGCAGCTCGGTGCGCTGCTTCAAAAACCGCCGAATGTAGTCCCGCAGGGATTCCCCTGGCTGCTGGCGGCAGCTTCGGAGATCCCAGGAGTTCCCAGGGAGCACGTATGTGCCATGGAAGTTTCCAGCGAAGGCTTTGATTAGATCGTCCCAGTTGGAAATCTGCGCGGGGGCAGATGCTCCAGCCAGGCTCGGGCGGCGTCGGAGAGGAACAGAAGGAGGTTGCAGATGATGAGGTTGTCATCATCCGTTCCACCTAGCTGGCAGGCCAGCCGGTAGTCCGCAAGCCACAGTTCCGGCCTTGTTTCCCCCGAGTACTTGGTGATGGTAGTCAGGGCTCGGAACCAGGTCGGGAACGGTGCCTGTCGTATGGCCTGGCCGAAGGCTTGCGGACCAGGTGGTTCGGGCGAGGGGCTCCGATCCTCCCCACTGTCGTAGCGTCCCCCACGCCTGGGGTGGTAGCCTCGGCGCACCTTTTCGTCGAGGCGGGCTCGACGGTCGTGGCGGCGGTGCTCGTTGCGGAGGCGACCCGGGGCCGCAGGCGTCGCGTCCCGCGTGCGCCCGGTGTGGACCGAGGCTTCCCGCATGAATTGGGAAGTCGCGGCGCGATGCTTCGGGGGGTACCCTTGCCTTTGGGAGGTAGAGCCCTCGGCCCGTCGGACCGCAGCATCCTCTAGGAGATTCTTGAGTTCTCCCTGGATACGCCGCCCCTCGGTGGTGGATGGCTCCGGCATCGCTCGGAGTAGTATTGCCGCTGCAGCCAGGTTCTGGCCGACTCCACTGGAAGCCGGGGGCAGGCTTGCCCTGGCATCGTCAGTGATACGGCGCTGGACGTCTTGGGCCTGATGACGCGCTTCTCCGGCTAGTGCTCGGCCTGCCCACTCCTGCTAGATGTTTTGCCGGAGCTGCACAAGTTGTCCTGCTTCCTCGTCGAGCTTGGCCTGCATCTCGTGGATTTGCTCGAGCTATGTGTCCTGACCCCCGCAGGGACTGGGACCACAGCTAGCTCTCATAGGATGTCAACGCGAGGCGCAGGCCCAGGGGGATCATTGTCCTGTGGCATACCAAGGTGGTTGCCTTCGTCGTGACCCCCTAGATCGATGTGGAAACATTCGCGACTTGGGCCACAACCTTCGTCGTCAAGGCTGTGGCCATCATCGGAGCAATCGGAGAGGCAGTAGTCACATGCGGTCATGAAGTCTCGCATGGCGCTAGGATTACCGAGCCCAGAGAAATCCCAACCAGAGTCGGGCTCGTCGTCTTCCTCAGAGCCCGGGGGCCCGTAGGTCGAGACGGCCGTCAGTCGGTCCCAGGTTTACCACATATGGCACCCCAGAAGGTTTGGATATGCCTTTATGAAAGCGCTCACCGAAGCGGGATCGCTTGGTGGATCGAAGCTGAATCTAAAAGGCACAAGGTAGAAAACGGACGGTACCTCTCGATCGATGGACGGTGACGAAGTCACGTCGGGACGGACTGCACCATTATGTCAGGTACGAGGCTAACGCCCGGCAGGCTCTTCGCGAGTGTGCTGGCGTCATCTGTCCGCTTGGGGTTGGCGTGTTGCGGGGAAACGACGCTTGTCGTCGTCTCAGGCGCGAGGTCAACGCCCGACATGTCCCCCGCTGGGGTGCCGGCGTCGTTGACTCGCTCGACCGCCGACGAGGTGCCGCCTCCTGCTTGGCCACGGTTGCCCCACCTCCTCCTCCTGTGGTGAGGAAGGCGACGGGACAAACCCGGATGCTGCTCTTCCGCCATGGGGGGAAGACGTCGTCGAGTCCGCCGCCGCCGGGCGGGCTGACAGTCGTCGTTCTCGCTGTCGCGCTGCGGGGGAAGGAGTACCATGTCGTAGCTGCCGTCAAGGGACATGAACTCGAGACTCCCGAAACGGAGCAGTGTCCCGGGCTGAAGAGGTTGCTGGAGACTACCCATCTGGAACTCGACGGGAAGCTGTTCGTCAACACGCAGCAAGCCCCTACCTGGCGCACCAACTGTCGGCGTTTTGACCCCGGGGGGTCCCTAGACCGACGAGTAAATTGTCGCTGCGTGCCCCAGCCCAGATGGGTTGGCGCGAGACGGGACACGAAGGGGGGAGAAAACCTCGGCTCCGTGTTATCCTGCACCAGAGTGGGTGCGCTTGCAGTAGGGGTTACAAGCGTTCGCGAGGGAGAGAGGGAGTCCCGCGCGACCACACTCCCGTATGAGGGCCCTGGCCCTTCCTTTTATAGATGCAAGGAGAGGGTCCAGGTGTACAATGGGGGTGTAGCAATATGCTAACGTGTCCGGCAGATAGGAGCCAGAACCCTATGTACATGCCAACGTGGCTGTCGGAGAGGTGCTAGAGCCCTGTGTACGTGGTGTCGTGGCCGTCGGAGGAGCGTTTGAGCCCTGTAGAAGCACAGCTGTCGAGGCTGTTGGGACCTTGCTGACGTCTCCTTGCTTCCGTAAGGGGCTGAGAGCCACCATCTTCACGGACGCACGCGGGGAGCCATCATTACTTGTTACCGGGGCGAGCCTGGATGGGACGCCGGTCTTGTTCCCCCATAGCCTGAGCTAGCTAGGGGTAGGGTAATGATGTACCCCCTGCAGCATGGTCGGTCCAAGCCCAACGTCGGGTGTAACGCCCTGAATTTGGGGGTAGAATTTTTTCTTCTTTTCTCTCACCAAATTCGGGCGTTACTCTTTCCTTTTTCCCTTTTCTTCTCGCTAAGCCTTGATCTTTTCCAAAGTCACAGCGGGTTTTGGCTTTAGACCTCGTGTAAAGCAAAACCTTAAAACACTTTATTTTGTGTGATGCACCATGCCGAACCATGCATACTTTTTGATTGATTAAAAATGTGAATGCTTTCATCTAGAGGAAATTAGAAATTAGAAATTAGAAAAAAATAAAAGCCTTTTCTTTTTTCTTTTCTCTCCCCCCCCCCCTTCTCCCCTTTCGGCCCAACCGTTCCCCCCCTCTCTTTTTTTTCATTTTCCAAAAATCCCCTGCCTCTCCCTCTCTCTCTCTCTTCCTCACCCTCACCCTAACCCTAGCGCCGCCGCCGCCTCTCCCCTGCCCTAGCGCCGCCGCCACCCCTCCCCGGCGCCGCCGCCGCGCCGTCCCCCTCCGGTGAGGCTCCCCCCTCCTCCTCCCTCCTCTCCTCCCTCTCCCTCCTCCCTCTCCTCCCTCCGGCGCCCTCCCCCGCACCCCGCGCCGCCCGGCTCGGCCGCCCGGCGAGCTCGGCTCGGCCCCGGCCGCCCCGGCCTCGACCCCGCCCGACCCCGGCCACCTCGGCCGCCCGCGCGAGCCCCGCGCTCGGCCCAACCGCCCCGCGCCGCCCCGGCTCGGCCGCCCCCCAGTTCAACCCCCCCCCCCCCAGTTCAACCGCCCTGGCCCTCGGCCCGGCCGCCCGCGCCGCCCCTCCCCCGGCTCGGCCGCTCCCGTCGCGCCCCGGCCCGGTCGCCCCGCCACCGCGCCCGGCCTCGCCCGACCGTGTCCTCGCCCCGTCCGTGCCTCGCTTGTAGTGGTCCGCGGCGTCCTCGCTCGCCCGTGCTCGCTTGCCCTGGCATGTTTGCCCGCTCGCCCCGACGCGTGCGCGACTCGTTCGCGGCACGTTAAGTGTGGCTTTGCGCGTGCGCGTGTTCGCGTAGCATTCTGGCGTAGCTCGTCGTGCTCGCGACGCGACGCATAGCGCCCTGTTGCGCTCGCGACACGATCGTCTACCCCCTAGCCCCGTCTACCTCCCCTATCCTATATGCGCTAATCACGTTGTTTATATTAATAAGATAGGAGTCTCAATTTGGAAATTGGTTACGTTAGTTAATTTGTATAGCTAATCGTCTATCTTATTCAATGTTAATCTACTAAAAGTGGTCATGTTTATATTAGTGCATGTAGCTAATTCTTTTGTTAGAACCAATTGGAACTAGAACACGTGACGTCTAGTTATTCACCAACCCGTAGTGCGTCTCGGGCATAAGCTTTAACTCTCGCGAGACCTTTTCTCATTTCTTTCTAACCATGGTAAACTCATTATTGTATGTGATATTTTATACTTAAGGATTGACTAGCTTTTGTTATCCATGTCCTTGTTTACCTATTTGGGTCGGATTATTATTATTTAGCTCTACGCTATTGCTCAAACTCTAATCAATGAACATGATGAGATTATATATGATACGCTGTTTTCCCTTCTCTTATTATGATGTTGTACTTGTGGTCTTCAAGGGGGCTCGAGCGGTTTCTCGAGTGCCTCTCCGTAAGGACCTGTTCTATGGATGACCGCCCGGGAAAACAGTGCAACCATGAGGGTGGAGTGGGACGCCCTTAGCTGAATAATTAGAGGAACCGGGGTGTAGTTCGCTTAGCCGTTGTGCCGTCAATGGGGCTCGGTGTATGCGGCTCGCTCTGCTAAGGTTGATTTGTCCCTTGGGGAGGAGTGCGGTACATTTAGGAAACCTAACGGGCGGCTACAGCCCCGGGGAATCTTTGTAAAGGCTACGTAGTGATGCCCTGCTGGACCACCTAGGTAGTGGTCAATGGGGAGTAGCTCTCTTCGGGCAGAAAGGGGATCACGGCTTGTGGGTAAAGTGCACAACCTCTGCAGAGTGTTTGAAAACTGATATATCAGCCGTGCTCGCGGTTATGAGCGGCCAAGGGAGCTCCAATGATTAGTGGTACTTGATCAGAGACATTTTGGTTTACAGGTGGCTATGAGATCGATGGTTTTGGTTATGTCTATGGTGCTGGTAAGTGGTATTCTTTCCGTTTAGAAAGGGTACATCGGGCTAATAACTTGGGTTAATGCTAAAACCTGGCTTCCTATTAGTAAATAATAATCTGACCAATTAAAAGAAACTGCTTGACTTACCCCCCCCCCCACATAAAGCTAGTCCACTACAGCCAAACAGGATGCTTGCTGAGTATGTTGATGTGTACTCACTCTTCTCTACACACCAAACCCCCCCCCCCCCCCCAGGTTGTCAGCATTACAACCACTGCTCAGGAGAAGATGAAGCTGTGGAAGGAGACTTCCAGGAGTTCCAAGACTACGACGAGTTCTAGGTGTGGGTTAGCGGCAACCCCCAGTTGGCTGCCTGTGAAGGCCACGGTTATCTACGTTTCGTTTTCGCACTTTGATTTATTGTAAGGACTATATGGACGTCTCAGACGTATGATGTAATCGACTATTATTTCCCTTTTAATACTATTTTGAGCACTGTGTGATGATGTCCATGTTATGTAACTGCTGTGTACGTGATTAACTGATCCTGGCACGTACATGGTTCACATTCGGTTTGCCTTCTAAAACCGGGTGTGACATAAGCTGGTATCAAAGCCGTGCTGACTGTAGGACCACTAACCTAGAGTAGAATGGTCGTTCTAAGGATTATAGACCTTTGTCCCTGCCTTGACTTTGATATCCCTTCAAAAGTTGGTCATACCGACCAAACCTATGTTTTACTATATAATATACCTTGCTGAAAATTGTGTTTTATTCTAATCCTTCATTTATTTATGGTTCATTATTTGCTGGTCATATTAATTCTGTTCTCACTCTTTTGCTTGCGGTGTCTTTTGTAGATGGCTCGACTTAGACACACTGCACGAAAGTTCGTCATCCCCTTCTTACCCTCCCGCCTTGCTGAGCGTCCGCTTCGCCGTCCCGTGGCCGGACAGTCCAGCCACTTGGAGAGACTGCACCACCGCCTGCATGAGGAGTAGGAACGTCGACGACAGGAGCAGCAGGGCTCTTCCTTCTCGCTCCAGCAGGAGATAGAGTCTGTGAGGAGCTGCTCTCCTGTGCTTCCCCTAGAGGCGCCCCCTACACCACCACTGGGCGCCCCAGCCTCTGGAGTAGCTACTGGAGGAGACCCAGACGACGGAGATGGCGACGACAGCTCGAGCCACGACACCGACTTCCCTGCTGACCATGAGCCGGAAGGATGGGTTGCTCGACCCATCACTCGTGACGCTGCTCGCGGGTGTCACTTCCACGACGCGCTCGACACCCTGCTACGTCGGGCACTTGACCGGCGTACTTGGTCCATCGAGTATCGCTGTGTGGTCTACTAGCATAGTCGCGGGGTCTACCCGGACTGCTGGGAGGCGACCTGTTTGGTGCGCCGTCCGGAGAACAGTCTCCAGGGCGCAGAGGCTTGCTCAGAGCACTATTCTATCTTTGAGCGGGACTCAGCTAAGGCAGCCATGCAGGATGCTGCACGGCGTGCGCTTTCGCACTACTGCTCGATTCTCGGTGGGGTAGCTGACGGTCTCGACCTAAAGTATTACCCCCGCCGTCCATCTGGCAGCACAGGAGGCGTTATTGTTTCACCTGCTGGTGAGGACAATCCTAGGTTGAGCAGCACAGTCAACCTAGCCGCCGGGCTAAACACGGAGCTGGACCATGCACTAGACGAGCTGAGTAGGGCTCGTGCTGAGATCGCCCTGCTGCGGGCTGAGCGCGCGGAACGTCGTCACTTGGATGATGGTTCCCCCGCCCCCGTTGGGACTCAGCACCCGTACCGCTCACCTCGGCGTGGACGCCAGTCTTATGGCAATCCCGACTGCAAGACCAAGATAAATCTAGAACCATAGATCGTTAGAGTTGGATCTTGTAATTAATACAAAATATATACGTAGAAGCTACAGTCTTAGCGTTAGTCTCGCTTTTAGTTAGTCTTAGTTAGACAGGGTAGTTTGCTATATCCTGTGCATTTATGTTTGTCATGATGAACTATGTTTGGTTTGGATCTTTGTAATGACTGTCACCAGAGTGTGGGTACCCCCTGCATTATGGTTTACTTGTTATATGTTAATGGAGTTAGTTATATAGTTGGGAAACTTTTTATTCCACTTTCCTCTTTATCTGAGAAGCTGTGTGGTCTGTGTTGGAGATCAGTGAAGATGCTCATCTGTTCAGTGCTGTTGGAGAATTCTATACTATTTTCTTATGCTGCAAGATTTGCCAGATCAGTTCTGATGTGTGGTTGCATTCTGCAGATGTCAGAGAACAGGCGCAGAGGAGGAAGGCGTGCTCAGCAGGAGCGAGCCGCTCCGCAGGATGAGGTGCCTCAGCAGCAGCACCTGCCGCCCTCGCCCCCGATGTCGATCGAGCAGATGTTTCTGATGCAGACTCAAGCAGTTCAAGCCATCGGTCGGACTCTGGCTGCCATTCAGCAGCAGCAGCAGCAACAGCAGCAAGCACCACCTCAACCTCAGATGCCTCAGATGCCCAGAGACAAGCGTGCTGAATTCATGAGAGGTCATCCTCCAACATTTGCTCACTCTTCTGACCCCATGGATGCTGAAGATTGGCTGCGCACTGTGGAGCGGGAGTTGCATACCGCTCAGTGCGATGACAGAGAGAAAGTTCTGTATGGTCCCCGTCTGTTGAGAGGAGCAGCCCAATCATGGTGGGAGTCTTATCTCGCCACCCATGCCAACCCCGATGCCATCACTTGGGAAGAGTTTAGAGGTAGCTTTCGTCAGTACCATGTGCCTGCAGGTCTGATGACAGTGAAGAAGGAGGAGTTCCTGGCCCTCAAGCAAGGGTCATCATCTGTCAGTGAGTACTGAGACAGGTTTCTGCAGTTGTCTCGCTATGCTCCTGAAGATGTCAACACCGACGCCAAGCGACAGTACCGTTTCTTGAAAGGCTTGGTTGACCCTCTACACTATCAGCTGATGAATCACACCTTCCCGACATTCCAGCACCTGATTGACAGAGCAATTATGACAGAAAGAAAGCGTAGGGAGATGGAGGATCGTAAGCGCAAGATCAGTGGACCCCAGCCTGGAAGCAGCAGCCGCCCTCGTTTCTCAGGCAATCAACCTCAGCAGTTCAGGCAGAACCAGCGTCCACCTCAGTAGCGTCAGCAGTTCCAAAGGCAGTATCCTCAGCACCAGTACCAGAACCGTCAGAACAATCAGTCAGGAGGTCAGTTTTAGAGGCAGAATCAGCAGACACCTCGTCTTCCTGCCCCAGCAAACCAGCAGAACAGTCAGGCAGCACCAGCTCAGGTTGGAAACAGAGCATGTTTCCACTGTGGAGAGCAAGGCCATTGGGTGATGCAATGCCCGAAGAAGGCAGCCCAGTAGCAGTCAGGCCCCAATGCCCCAGCAAAGCAGAATGTGTCTCAGCCTAGAGCAGGCAACCGCCCTCAGCCGCGCTACAATCATGGAAGACTGAACCACTTGGAGGCTGAAGCAGTTCAGGAGACCCCCGGCATGATAGTAGGTATGTTCCCAGTCGACTCCCATATTGCAGAAGTGTTATTTGATACTGGAGCAACACATTCTTTCATTACTGCATCATGGGTAGAAGCACATAATCTTCCAATTACTACCATGTCGACTCCCATTCAAATTGACTCAGCCGGTGGTAGAATTCGAGCTGATAGCATCTGTTTGAATGTAAGCGTGGAAATAAGGGGGATAGCGTTTCCCGCCAACCTTATAGTAATGGGTACTCAGGGAATAGATGTCATCCTAGGGATGAATTGGCTAGATAAGTATCAGGAAGTTATCAGTTGTGATAAAAGGACAATCAAGTTGGTGTCCCCACTGGGAGAGGAAGTGGTGACCAGGTTAGTCCCGCCCGAGCCAAAGAAAGGAAGTTGTTATCGGATGGCTGTCGATAGCAGTGAAGCAGACCCAATTGAGAGTATCAAGGTTGTGTCTGAGTTCCCAGACGTGTTTCCAAAAGACTTACCGGGTATGCCACCAGAGCGGAAAGTTGAGTTTGCCATAGAGCTTCTTCCTAGAACCGCCCCTATCTTTAAGAGAGCTTACAGAATATCTGGACCAGAGTTGGTTGAGCTTAAGAAGCAGATTGATGAGCTGTCAGAGAAAGGTTACATCCGGCCAAGCACCTCGCCTTGGGCCGCTCCTGTCTTGTTTGTGGAGAAGAAAGATGGCACCAAAAGGATGTGTATCGATTATCGAGCTTTGAATGAAGTCACAATCAAGAACAAGTACCCTTTGCCCAGGATAGAAGATCTGTTCGATCAGTTGAGGGGAGCCAGTGTGTTCTCCAAGATTGATCTGAGATCAGGTTATCATCAGCTCAGGATCCGACCTTCGGACATTCCGAAGACGGCATTCATTACCATGTATGGGTTGTATGAGTTCACAGTGATGTCTTTTGGATTGACCAATGCGCCGGCCTTTTTCATGAATCTGATGAATAGTGTATTCATGGATTATCTTGATAAGTTTGTGGTGGTATTCATTGATGATATTCTGATTTATTCTCACAGCGAAGAGGAGCATGCAGATCATTTGAGGATGGTATTGCAGAGATTGCGAGAGCACCAGTTGTATGCAAAGTTGAGCAAATGTGAGTTCTGGACCAATGAAGTCCTGTTCTTGGGTCACATAATCAACAGAGAAGGATTGGCTGTGGATCCGAAGAAAGTGGCAGACATTCTGAACTGGAAAGCGCCAACGGATGCTCGAGGAATCAAGAGTTTCATTGGAATGGCCGGATATTATCGGCGATTCATTGAAGGGTTTTCGAAGATTGCGAAACCAATGACAGCGTTGCTAGGCAACAAGGTTGAGTTCAAGTGGACCCAGAAATGTCAAGAGGCCTTTGAAGCGCTGAAAGAGAAGTTGACAACAACGCCTGTCCTAGTCTTGCCTGATGTTCACAAGCCCTTCTCTGTGTACTGTGATGCTTGTTACACAGGTTTGGGATGCGTGTTGATGCAAGAGGGAAGAGTTGTGGCTTACTCGTCCCGACAGCTGAAGGTTCATGAGAAGAATTACCCAATCCATGACCTAGAGTTGGCAGCAGTGGTTCACGCACTGAAGACATGGAGGCACTATCTGTATGGACAGAAATGTGATGTTTACACAGACCACAAGAGTCTGAAGTACATATTCACTCAGTCAGAGCTGAATATGAGGCAGCGAAGATGGTTAGAGCTGATCAAAGACTATGAGTTGGAGATTCATTACCATCCAGGCAAAGCAAACGTAGTGGCAGATGCTTTGAGCAGGAAGAGTCAAGTCAATCTGATGGACGCTCGTCCGATGCCTTATGAGTTGGCCAAGGAGTTTGACAGGTTGAGTCTCGGGTTTCTGAACAATTCGCGAGGAGTCACAGTTGAGTTGGAACCTACCTTGGAGCGAGAAATCAAAGAAGCGCAGAAGAATGATGAAAAGATCAGTGAGATTCGGCGACTGGTTCTAGATGGCAGAGGCAAAGATTTTCGAAAAGATGCAGAAGGTGTGATATGGTTCAAAGACCGATTGTGTGTTCCTAATGTCCAATCCATTCGGGAGTTGATTCTCAAGGAAGCTCATGAGACTGCTTATTCGATTCACCCTGGTAGTGAGAAGATGTATCAGGATCTGAAGAAGAAATTCTGGTAGGACGGAATGAAGAGGGAGATCGCAGAGTATGTGGCTATGTGTGATAATTGTCGATGGATTAAGGCAGAGCACCAGAGACCAGCTGGATTGTTGCAACCGTTGCAAATTCCTCAGTGGAAATGGGATGAAATCGGTATGGATTTCATAGTCGGATTGCCTCGCACTCGAGCCGGCTACGATTCCATTTGGGTAGTGGTGGACCGTTTGACCAAGTCAGCCCACTTCATACCTGTCAAGACCAACTACAGCATTGCAGTGTTGGCAAAATTGTATGTGTCTCAGATCGTTTGTCTACATGGTGTGCCAAAGAAGATAGTGTCAGACAGAGGAACGCAGTTCACCTCTCATTTCTGGCAGCAGTTGCATGAAGCCTTGGGTACACATCTGAATTTCAGTTCAGCTTATCATCCGCAGACAGATGGCCAGACTGAAAGGACCAATCAAATTCTTGAAGACATGTTGAGAGCCTGTGCGCTGCAAGATCAGTCCGGATGGGACAAGCGATTGCCTTATGCAGAGTTCTCCTATAACAACAGTTACCAGGCCAGTTTGAAGATGTCACCATTTCAAGCGCTCTATGGAAGGAGTTGTAGAACTCCGTTGCAATGGGATCAGCCTGGGAAAAGCAAGTGTTTGGGCCAGACATTTTGCTTGAAGCCGAAGAGAACATCAAGATGGTCCGAGAAAATCTGAAGATAGCGCAATCGAGGCAGCGAAGCTATGCAGATACAAGAAGAAGAGAGCTGAGTTTCGAAGTCGGAGACTTTGTCTATCTGAAAGTGTCACCGATCAGAGGAGTCAGAAGATTCGGAGTCAAAGGCAAGCTAGCACCCCGCTACATTGGTCCGTACCAAATTCTCTCAAGGCATGGAGAAGTGGCCTATCAGCTCAGTCTGCCAGAGAATTTGTCCGCAGTGCATGATGTCTTTCATGTGTATCAGTTGAAGAAGTGCTTGCGTGTGCCAGAAGAGCAGTTGCCAGTGGAAGGTCTTGAAGTCCAGGAGGACTTGACCTACGTTGAGAAGCCAGTGCAAATCCTTGAGGTTGCAGACAGAGTCACCCGAAGGAAGACCATCAGAATGTGCAAAGTCAGGTGGAATCACCATTCAGAGGAAGAAGCAACCTGGGAGCGTGAAGATGATCTAATGGCTAAATACCCAGAGCTCTTTGCTAGCCAACCCTGAATCTCGAGGGCGAGATTCTTTTAAGGGGGATAGGTTTGTAACGCCCTGAATTTGGGGGTAGAATTTTTTCTTCTTTTCTCTCACCAAATTCGGGCGTTACTCTTTCCTTTTTCCCTTTTCTTCTCGCTAAGCCTTGATCTTTTCCAAAGTCACAGCGGGTTTTGGCTTTAGACCTCGTGTAAAGCAAAACCTTAAAACACTTTATTTTGTGTGATGCACCATGCCGAACCATGCATACTTTTTGATTGATTAAAAATGTGAATGCTTTCATCTAGAGGAAATTAGAAATTAGAAAAAAGAAAAGCCTTTTCTTTTTTCTTTTCTCTTCCCCCCCCTTCTCCCCTTTCGGCCCAACCGTTCCCCCCCCCCTCTTTTTTTTCTTTTTCCAAAAATCCCCTCCCTCTCCCTCTCTCTCTCTCTCCCTCACCCTCACCCTAACCCTAGCGCCGCCGCCGCCTCTCCCCTGCCCTAGCGTCGCCGCCACCCCTCCCCGGCGCCGCCGCCGCGCCGTCCCCCTCCGGTGAGGCTCCCCCCTCCTCCTCCCTCCTCTCCTCCCTCTCCCTCCTCCCTCTCCTCCCTCCGGTGCCCTCCCCCGCACCCCACGTCGCCCGGCTCGGTCGCTCGGCGAGCTCGGCTCGGCCCCGGCCCCGGCCGCCCCGGCCTCGACCCCGCCCAGCCCCGGCCACCTCGGCCGCCCGTGCGAGCCCCGCCCTCGCCCGCGCGAGCCCCGCGCTCGGCCCAACCGCCCCGCCCCGCGCCGCCCCGGCTCGGTCGCCCGCCTCCCGGCAAGCTCGGCCGCCCCCCCCCAGTTCAACCCCCCCGGTTCAACCGCCCCGGCCCCCGGCCCGGCCGCCCGCGCCGCCCCTCCCCCGGCTCGGCCGCTCCCGTCGCGCCCCGGCCCGGTCGCCCCGCCATCGCGCCCGGCCTTGCCCGACCGTGTCCTCGCCCCGTCCGTGCCTCGCTCGCAGTGGTCCGCGGCGTCCTCGCTCGCACGTGCTCGCTTGCCCTGGCATGTTTGCCCGCTCGCCCCGACGCGTGCGCGACTCGTTCGCGGCACGTTAAGTGTGGCTTTGCGCGTGCGTGTGTTCGCGCAGCGTTCTGGCGTAGCTCGTCGTGCTCGCGACGCGACGCATAGCGCCCTGTTGCGCTCGCGACACGATCGTCTACCCCCTAGCCCCGTCTACCCCCCCGTATCCTATATGTGCTAATCACGTTGTTTATATTAATAAGATAGGAGTCTCAATTTGGAAATTGGTTACGTTAGTTAATTTGTATAGCTAATCATCTATCTTATTCAATGTTAATCTACTAAAAGTGGTCACGTTTACATTAGTGCATGTAGCTAATTCTTTTGTTAGAACCAATTGGAACTAGAACACGTGACGTCTAGTTATTCACCAACCTGTAGTGCGTCTCGGGCATAAGCTTTAACTCTCGCGAGACCTTTTCTCATTTCTTTCTAACCATGGTAAACTCATTATTGTATGTGATATTTTATGCATGTTTAATCTACTTGTTCTCTTGTATGGTGTATTGTTGGTTTCCTAATTTCAATGAATGGATGTATGTATGCTTGCAATCCTTAGAGAACGATCCGGTTGGAGAGCCCGAAGAACTCGCAGGAGAAGCCCCTGAGCAGCAGTCGGTTGGTGGAGGCAAGTGTCCTTTGACCTATCTCTGTCCTATTCATTCTTTAATTCACCTCCCGCATTACACATTTATACTTAAGGATTGACTAGCTTTTGTTATCCATGTCCTTGTTTACCTATTTGGGTTGGATTATTATTATTTAGCTCTACGCTATTGCTCAAACTCTAATCAATGAACATGATGAGATTATATATGATACGCTGTTTTCCCTTCTCTTATTATGATGTTGTACTTGTGGTCTTTAAGGGGGCTCGAGCGGTTTCTCGAGTGCCTCTCCGTAAGGACCTGTTCTATGGATGACCGCCCGGGAAAATAGTGCAACCATGAGGGTGGAGTGGGACACCCTTAGCTGAATAATTAGAGGAACCGGGGTGTAGTTCGCTTAGTGAAAGGGAATTAGGCTTACACCTAGTTCCTAAATAATTTTGGTGGTTGAATTGTCCAACACAAATATTGGACTAACTAGTTTACTCTAGTGTATAAGTTATACAGGTGCAAAAGGTTCACATTTAGCCAATAAAAAGACCAAGTGTTGGATTCAACAAAGAAGCCAAGAGGCAACCGAAGGCACCTCTGGCTGGAGGCACCGGACTGTCCGGTGTGCACCGGACAGTGTCCGGTGCGCCCAGAGGACTCCAACTCAAACTCTTCGCCCTCGGGAATTCTCGGAAGCCGGCGCACTATAATTCACCGGACTGTCCGGTGTGCACCGGACATGTCCGGTGCTCCAAGGAAGCGCGGTCTCCGGAACTCGCCAGCCTCGGGTTCGCGCGGCAGCCGCTCCGCTAAAATTCACCGGACTGTCCGGTGTGCACCGGACTGTCCGGTGTGCCAGCGGAGCAACGGCTATTTCGGCGCCAACGGCTCCCTGCGGAGCATTTAATGCGCGCGCAGCGCGCGCAGAGGTCAGACGTGCCCATACCGGTGCACCGGACATCAAACAGTACATGTCCGGTGTGCACCGGACACCCAGGAGGGCCCAGAAGTCAGAAGCTCCAACAGTCAGAATCCAACGGCATTGATGACGTGGCAGGGGCACCGGACTGTCCGGTGTGCACCGGACTGTCCGGTGCGCCATCGAACAGACGCCTCCAGCCAACGGTCAAGTTTGGTGGTTGGGGCTATAAATACCCCAACCACCCCACCATTCATTGCATCCAAGTTTTCCAACTCTCAACCACCTACAAGAGCTAGGCATTCAATTCTAGACACATACAAAGAGATCAAATCCTCTCCAATTCCACTCAAACCTTTAGTGACTAGCGAGAGAGATTTGCCGTGTTCTTTTGAGCTCTTGCGCTTGGATCGCTTTCTTTCTTTCTCACTTGTTCTTGTGATCAAAACTCAATTGTAACCAAGGCAAGAGGCACCAATTGTGTGGTGGCCCTTGTGGGGAAGTTTTGTTCCCGTTTGATTGAGAAGAAGAAAGGCTCACTCGGTCGGAGGGACCGTTTGAGAGAGGGAAGGGTTGAAAGAGACCCGGCCTTTGTGGCCTCCTCAACGGGGAGTAGGTTTGCGAGAACCGAACCTCGGTAAAACAAATCCACGTGTCACACTCTTCATTTGCTTGCGATTTGTTTTGCACCCTCTCTCGCGGACTCGTTTATATTTCTAACGCTAACCCGGCTTGTAGTTGTGATTATTTTTGAGATTTTCAGTTTCGCCCTATTCACCCCCCCTCTAGGCGTCTTTCAATTGGTATCAGAGCCCGGTGCTTCATTAGAGCCTAACCGCTCGAAGTGATGTCGGGAGATCACACCAAGAGGGAGATGGAGACCGGCGATAACAAGCCCACTACAAGCCAAGGGAGCACTTCATCGGAAGAGTCCCGCACCAAGAGAAGGGAGAAGAAGAAGAACTCCTCCAAGCAGAAGGAGAAAAGATCTTCCTCTTCTCACCACAAGGAGAAGAAGGAAAAATCTTCTTCTCACAAGCCGCATCGGAGTGGGGACAAGCACAAGAGGATGAGGAAGGTGGTCTACTACGAGACCGACACTTCATCGACATCCACCTCCGGCTCCGACGCGGCATCCGTCACTTCTAAACGCCAAGAGCGTAAGAAGTATAGTAAGATTCCCCTACGCTACCCTCGCATTCCTAAACATACACCTTTACTTTCCGTCCCATTAGGCAAACCACCAACTTTTAATGGTGAAGATTATGCTATGTGGAGTAATTTAATGCGATTTCATCTAACCTCTCTCCACAAAAGTATATGGGATGTTGTTGAGTATGGTGTACAGGTACCATCTGTAGGGGATGAGGACTATGACACGGACGAAGTGGCCCAAATCGAGCACTTCAACTCCCAAGCCGCAACCATTCTCCTTGCCTCTCTAAGCAAGGAGGAATACAACAAAGTGCAAGGGTTGAAGAACGCAAAGGAGATTTGGGACCTACTTAAGACGGTGCACGAGGGTGATGAACTCACAAAGATCACCAAGCGGGAAACGATCGAGGGGGAGCTCGGTCGCTTCCGTCTTCGCCAAGGGGAGGAGCCACAAGATATGTACAACTGGCTCAAGACCTTGGTGAACCAAGTGCGCAACCTCGGGAGCAAAAAGTGGGATGACCACGAGGTGGTTAAGGTTATTTTAAGAGCACTTATTTTCCTTAACCCCACTCAAGTACAATTAATTCGTGGTAATCCTAGATATCCACTAATGACCCCCGAGGAAGTTATCGGGAATTTTGTAAGCTTTGAATGCATGATTAAGGGCTCAAAGAAGATCAACGAGCTTGACGAGCCTTCCACATCCGAGGCGCAACCGGTGGCCTTCAAGGCAACGGAGGAGAAGAAGGAGGAGTCTACACCAAGTAGACAACCAATTGACGCCTCCAAGCTCGACAACGAGGAGATGGCCCTAATCATCAAAAGCTTTCGGCAAATCCTCAAGCAACGGAAGGGGAAGGACTACAAATCCCGTTCCAAGAAGGTTTGCTACAAGTGTGGTAAGCCCGGTCATTTTATTGCAAAATGTCCTATGTCTAGTGACAGTGACAGGGGCGACGACAAGAAGGGAAAGAGGAGAGAAAAGAAGAAGTACTACAAGAAGAAGGGCGGCGATGCCCATGTTTGTCGGGAGTGGGACTCCGACGAAAGCTCAAGCGACTCCTCCGACGACGAGGACGCCGCCAACATCGCCGTCACCAAGGGCCTCCTCTTCCCCAACGTCGGCCACAAGTGTCTCATGGCCAAGGACGGCAAAAAGAAGGTAAAATCAAGGTCCTCCACTAAATATGAAACATCTAGTGATGAGGATGATGATAAAAATGAGGAGGATAACTTGCGCATTCTTTTTGCTAACCTTAACATGGAACAAAAGGAAAAATTAAATGAGCTAATTAGTGCCATCCATGAAAAGGATGATCTCTTGGACTCCCAAGAGGACTTCCTAATCAAGGAGAATAAGAAACATGTTAAGGTTAAAAATGCTTATGCTCTAGAAGTAGAAAAATGTAACAAATTATCTAGTGAGCTAAGCACATGCCATGACACTATTGCCAACCTTAGAAATGAAAATGTTAAATTAATTGCTAAGGTTGATTCTCATGTTTGCATTGATCCTAGAAATGATAATGTTGATTTACTTGCTAGGATTGATGAGTTAAATGTTTCTATTGCTAGCCTTAGAAATGAGAATGAGAAACTAATTGCTAAGGCTAAAGATTTTGATGTTTGCAATGCTACTATTTCCGACCTTAGAACTAAAAATGATATGTTGCATGCTAAGGTTGTTGAACTAAAATCCTGCAAACCCTCTACATCTAATATTGAGCATATTTCCATTTGTACTAGATGTAGAGATATTAATGTTGATGCTATCCATGATCACCTAGCCTTAATTAAAAAACAAAATGATCACATAGCACAACTTAATGCTAAGATTAGTGAGCATGACTTAGAAAATGAAAAATTTAAATTTGCTAGAAGCATGCTCTATAATGGGAGACGCCCTGGCATTAAGGACGACATTGGCTTCCAAAAGGGAGACAATGTCAAAATTAATGCCCCTCCAAAGAACTTAACTAACTTTGTTAAGGGCAAAGCTCTCATGCCTCAGGATAACGAGGGTTACATTTTGTACCCTGCCGGCTATCCTGAGAGCAAGATTAGGAAAATTCATTCTAGGAAGTCTCACTCTGGTCCTAATCATGCTTTCATGTATAAGGGTGAGACATCTAGTTCTAGGCAACCAACCCGTGCCAAGTTGCCTAGAAAGAAAACTCCTAATGCATCAAATGATCATGCCATTTCATTTAAAACTTTTGATGCATCTTATGTTTTAACTAACAAATCCGGCAAGGTAGTTGCCAAAATTGTTGGGGGCAAACACAAGGGCTGCAAGACTTGTGTTTGGGTACCCAAAGTTTTCGTCTCTAATGCCAAAGGACCCAAAACCGTTTGGGTACCTAAAACAAAGAACTAAACTTGTTTTGTAGGTTTATGCATCCGGGGGCTCAAGTTGGATTATTGATAGTGGATGCACAAACCACATGACCGGGGAGAAAAAGATGTTCTCCTCCTATGAGAAAAACCAAGATCCCCAACGAGCAATCACATTCGGGGATGGAAACCAAGGTTTGGTCAAAGGTTTGGGTAAAATTGCTATATCCCCTGACCATTCCATTTCTAATGTTTTTCTTGTAGACTCTTTAGATTACAATTTGCTTTCCGTATCCCAATTATGTCAAATGGGCTACAACTGTCTTTTTACTGATATTGGTGTTACTGTCTTTAGAAGAAGTGATGATTCAATAGCATTTAAGGGAGTGTTAGAGGGTCAGCTATACTTGGTAGATTTTGATAGAGCTGAACTCGATACTTGCTTGATTGCTAAGACTAACTTGGGTTGGCTCTGGCACCGCCGACTAGCCCATGTTGGAATGAAGAATCTTCACAAGCTTCTAAAGGGAGAACACATTTTAGGACTAACCAATGTTCATTTTGAGAAAGACAGGATTTGTAGCGCATGCCAAGCCGGGAAGCAAGTTGGCATCCATCATCCACACAAAAACATCATGACTACCGACAGGCCACTGGAGCTCCTACACATGGATTTATTCGGCCCGATCGCTTACATAAGCATCGGCGGTAGTAAGTATTGTCTTATAATTGTGGATGATTATTCTCGCTTCACTTGGGTGTTCTTTTTGCAGGACAAATCTCATACCCAAGAGACCTTAAAGGGATTCTTGAGACGGGCTCAAAATGAGTTTGGCTTAAGGATCGAGAAAATTAGAAGCGACAATGGGACGGAGTTCAAGAACTCTCAAATTGAAGGCTTCCTTGAGGAGGAGGGCATCAAGCATGAGTTCTCTTCTCCCTACACTCCACAACAAAATGGTGTAGTGGAGAGGAAGAATCGAACTCTATTGGACATGGCTAGAACCATGCTTGATGAGTACAAGACACCGGACCGGTTTTGGGCCGAAGCCGTCAGCACTGCCTGCTACGCCATCAACCGGTTATATCTTCACCGAATCCTCAAGAAGACATCCTATGAACTCCTAACCGGTAAAAAGCCAAATATTTCATATTTTAGAGTTTTTGGTAGCAAATGTTTTATACTTGTTAAAAGAGGTAGAAAATCTAAATTTGCTCCTAAAACTGTAGAAGGCTTTTTACTAGGATATGACTCAAACACAAGGGCATATAGAGTCTTTAACAAGTCCTCAGGATTTGTTGAAGTTTCTTGTGACGTTGTGTTTGATGAGACTAACGGCTCTCAAGTAGAGCAAGTTGATCTTGATGAGATAGGTGAAGAACAGGCTCCATGCATAGCGCTAAGGAACATGTCCATTGGGGATGTGTGTCCTAAGGAATCCGAAGAGCCTCCACATGCACAAGATCAACCATCCTCCTCCATGCAAGCATCTCCACCAACTCAAATTGAGGATGAGGCTCGAGATGTTGAACAAGAAGATCAAGAAGATGAGCCACCTCAAAATGACGGCAACGATCAAGGGGGAGATGCAAATGATGAAGACAAGGAGGATGAATCACCAAGGCCGCCACACCCAAGAGTCCACCAAGCAATACAACGAGATCACCCCGTCGACACCATCCTCGGCGACATTCATAAGGGGGTAACTACTCGATCTCGTGTTGCACATTTTTGCGAACATTACTCTTTTGTTTCCTCTATTGAGCCACACAGGGTAGAGGAAGCACTTCAAGATTCGGATTGGGTGATGGCGATGCAAGAGGAGCTCAACAATTTCACAAGGAATGAGGTATGGCACTTAGTTCCACGTCCTAATCAAAATGTTGTAGGAACCAAGTGGGTCTTCCGCAACAAGCAAGACGAGCATGGTGTGGTGACAAGGAACAAAGCTCGACTCGTGGCCAAGGGGTATTCACAAGTCGAAGGTTTGGATTTTGGTGAAACCTATGCACCCGTAGCTAGGCTTGAGTCAATTCGTATATTATTAGCCTATGCTACTTACCATGGCTTCAAGCTCTATCAAATGGACGTGAAGAGTGCCTTCCTCAACGGACCAATCAAGGAGGAGGTCTATGTTGAGCAACCTCCCGGCTTTGAAGACAGTGAGTACCCTAACCATGTCTATAGGCTCTCTAAGGCGCTTTATGGGCTCAAGCAAGCCCCAAGAGCATGGTATGAATGCCTTAGAGATTTCCTTATTGCAAATGGCTTCAAAGTCGGCAAAGCCGATCCTACCTTGTTCACTAAAACTCTTGACAATGATTTGTTTGTATGCCAAATTTATGTTGATGATATTATATTTGGGTCTACTAACAAATCTACATGTGAAGAATTTAGTAGGATCATGACACAGAAATTCGAGATGTCTATGATGGGGGAGTTGAAGTATTTTCTAGGATTCCAAGTCAAGCAACTCCAAGAGGGCACCTTCATTAGCCAAACCAAGTATACTCAAGACATTCTAAGTAAGTTTGGAATGAAGGATGCCAAGCCCATCAAGACACCCATGGGAACCAATGGGCATCTCGACCTCGACACGGGAGGTAAGTCCGTGGATCAAAAGGTATACCGGTCGATGATTGGTTCATTGCTTTATTTGTGTGCATCTCGACCGGACATTATGCTTTCCGTATGCATGTGTGCAAGATTCCAAGCCGACCCTAAGGAATCACACCTTACGGCCGTAAAACGAATCTTGAGATATTTGGCTTATACTCCTAAGTTTGGACTTTGGTACCCTAGGGGATCCACATTTGATTTGATTGGTTATTCGGATGCCGATTGGGCGGGGTGTAAAATTAATAGGAAGAGCACATCGGGGACTTGCCAGTTCTTGGGAAGATCCTTGGTGTCATGGGCTTCAAAGAAGCAAAATTCGGTCGCTCTTTCTACCGCCGAAGCCGAGTATATTGCCGCAGGTCATTGTTGCGCGCAATTGCTTTGGATGAGGCAAACCCTGCGGGACTACGGTTACAAATTAACCAAAGTCCCTTTGCTATGTGACAATGAGAGTGCAATCAAAATGGCCGACAATCCCGTTGAGCATAGCCGCACTAAGCACATAGCCATTCGGTATCATTTTCTTCGGGATCACCAACAAAAAGGGGGATATCGAGATTTCATACATTAATACTAAAGATCAATTAGCCGATATCTTTACCAAGCCACTTGATGAACAATCTTTTACCAGACTTAGGCATGAGCTTAATATTCTTGATTCGAGGAACTTCTTTTGCTAAACTTGCACACATAGCTCATAAATATACCTTTGATCATGTCTCTTTTATATATGCTATGACTAATGTGTTTTTCAAGTATATTCCAAACCAAGTCATAGGTATATTGAAAGGGAATTGGAGTCTTCGGCGAAGACAAGGCTTCCACTCCACTCTACTACTCATCCTTCGCCGTCGCTCCGCATCACTCTCCAACTTTGGTATAATCTTCACTCATTCATTTTATGACCAAAGGGGGAGAAAGTACTTCATTGGGCTCTAATGATTCCGTTTTTGGCGATTCATGCCAAAGGGGGAGAAAATATGAGCCCAAAGCAAAAGGACCGCACCCACCACCCTAATTTTAAAATTGATGATTTTTAATTGGTAAATTTCAAAATTGGTATCTCTTTGTGTTCTAAAGGGGGAGCAAGTAGTATTTTTCAAAATAAATCAAAACCCTCTTGAACACTAAGAGGAGGATCTCATTTAGGGGGAGTTTTGTTTAGTCAAAGGAAAAGCATTTGAGCAAAGGTAGAAAATTTCAAAACTTGAAAATGCTTTGCAAAATCTTATTCATTTACCTTTGACTATCTTGCAAAATGACTTTGAAAAGAATTTACAAAAGAATTTGCAAAAACAAAACTTATGGTGCAAATGTGGTCCAATATGTCAAAAACAAAGAAAACAATCCATGCGCATCATGTAAGTATTGGCTCAATTCCAAGCAACCTTTGCACTTACATTATGTAAACTAGTTCAATTATGCACTTCTATATTTGCTTTGGTTTGTGTTGGCATCAATCACCAAAAAGGGGGAGATTGAAAGGGAATTAGGCTTACACCTAGTTCCTAAATAATTTTGGTGGTTGAATTGTCCAACACAAATATTGGACTAACTAGTTTACTCTAGTGTATAAGTTATACAGGTGCAAAAGGTTCACATTTAGCCAATAAAAAGACCAAGTGTTGGATTCAACAAAGAAGCCAAGAGGCAACCGAAAGCACCTCTGGCTGGAGGCACCGGACTGTCCGGTGCGCCCAGAGGACTCCAACTCAAACTCTTCGCCCTCAGGAATTCTCGGAAGCCGGCGCACTATAATTCACCGGACTGTCCGGTGTGCACCGGACATGTCCGGTGCTCCAAGGAAGCGCGGTCTCCGGAACTCGCCAGCCTCGGGTTCGCGCGGCAGCCGCTCCGCTAAAATTCACCGGACTGTCCGGTGTGCACCAGACTGTCCGGTGTGCCAGCGGAGCAACGGCTATTTCGGCGCCAACGGCTCCCTGCGGAGCATTTAATGCGCGCGCAGCGCGCGCAGAGGTCAGACGTGCCCATACCGGAGCACCGGACATCAAACAGTACATGTCCGGTGTGCACCGGACACCCAGGAGGGCCCAGAAGTCAGAAGCTCCAACGGTCAGAATCCAACGGCATTGATGATGTGGCAGGGGCACCGGACTGTCCGGTGTGCACCGGACTGTCCGGTGCGCCATCGAACAGACGCCTCCAGCCAACGGTCAAGTTTGGTGGTTGGGGCTATAAATACCCCAACCACCCCACCATTCATTGCATCCAAGTTTTCCAACTCTCAACCACCTACAAGAGCTAGGCATTCAATTCTAGACACATACAAAGAGATCAAATCCTCTCCAATTCCACTCAAACCTTTAGTGACTAGCGAGAGAGATTTGCCGTGTTCTTTTGAGCTCTTGCGCTTGGATCGCTTTCTTTCTTTCTCACTTGTTCTTGTGATCAAAACTCAATTGTAACCAAGGCAAGAGGCACCAATTGTGTGGTGGCCCTTGCGGGGAAGTTTTGTTCCCGTTTGATTGAGAAGAAGAAAGGCTCACTCGGTCGGAGGGACCGTTTGAGAGAGGGAAGGGTTGAAAGAGACCCGGCCTTTGTGGCCTCCTCAACGGGGAGTAGGTTTGCGAGAACCGAACCTCGGTAAAACAAATCCACGTGTCACACTCTTCATTTGCTTGCGATTTGTTTTGCACCCTCTCTCGCGGACTCGTTTATATTTCTAACGCTAACCCGGCTTGTAGTTGTGATTATTTTTGAGATTTTCAGTTTCGCCCTATTCACCCCCCCTCTAGGCGACTTTCACTTAGCCGTTGTGCCGTCAATGGGGCTCGGTGTATGCGGCTCACTCTGCCAAGGTTGATTTGTCCCTTGGGGAGGAGTGCGGTACATTTAGGAAACCTAACGGGCGGCTACAGCCCCGGGGAATCTTTGTAAAGGCTACGTAGTGATGCCCTGCTGGACCACCTAGGTAGTGGTCAATGGGGAGTAGCTCTCTTCGGGCAGAAAGGGGATCACGGCTTGTGGGTAAAGTGCACAACCTCTGCAGAGTGTTTGAAAACTGATATATCAGTCGTGCTCGCGGTTATGAGCGGCCAAGGGAGCTCCAATGATTAGTGGTACAAGATCAGAGACATTTTGGTTTACAGGTGGCTATGAGATCGATGGTTTTGGTTATGTCTATGGTGCTGGTAAGTGGTATTCTTTCCGTTTGGAAAGGGTACATCGGGCTAATAACTTGGGTTAATGCTAAAACCTGGCTTCCTATTAGTAAATAATAATCTGACCAATTAAAAGCAACTGCTTGACTTACCCCCCCCCCCCCCCGCATAAAGCTAGTCCACTACAGCCAAACAGGATGCTTGCTGAGTAGGTTGATGTGTACTCACTCTTGCTCTACACACCAAACCCCCCCCCCAGGTTGTCAGCATTACAACCACTGCTCAGGAGAAGATGAAGCTGTGGAAGGAGACTTCCAGGAGTTCCAAGACTACGAGGAGTTCTAGGTGTGGGTTAGCGGTAACCCCCAGTTGGCTGCCTGTGAAGGTCGCGGTTATCTACGTTTCGTTTTCGCACTTTGATTTATTGTAAGGACTATATGGACGTCTCAGACGTATGATGTAATCGACTATTATTTCCCTTTTAATACTATTTTGAGCACTATGTGATGATGTCCATGTTATGTAACTGTTGTGTACGTGATTAACTGATCCTGGCACGTACATGGTTCGCATTCGGTTTGCCTTCTAAAACCGGGTGTGACATCGGGCGAGGCGGAGACTCCTCCCGAGGCCGAGGTCGGGGTCGGGCGTGGACGCGATTCCTTCCGAGGTCGAGGTTGAGGCCGAGCCCTGGGGTCGGGCGAGGCGGAGACCACCTTCTGAGGTCGAGGTTGAGGCCGGGCCCTGGGGTCGAGCGAGGCAGAGACCACCTTCCAAGGTCGAGGTTGAGGCCGAGCCCTAGGGTCAGGCGAGGCGGAGTCTTCTCCTGAGGCCGAGGCCCAAGGTCGGGCGATGCGGAGCTTCCTGTGGCGCCTGGGGCTGGACTTAGCTGTTGTCAGCCTCACTCTGGTGGGTGGCACAGTAGTCGGAGCGGGGCAGGCGACGCTGCTTTCCTGTCAGGTCGGTCAGTGGAAGGGCGAAGTGACTACGGTCACTTCGGCCCTGTCGACTGAGGACCTCGCGTCAGGATAAGGTGTCAGGCGATCCTCGCATTGAATGCTCCTGCGATACGGTCGGTTGGCGAGGCGATCTGGCCAAGGTTGCTTCACTGCAAAGCCTGCCCGAGCTGGGCCTCGAGCGAGTCGAGGGTGCGCCCATTGCTTGAGGAGGTCCTCGGGCGAGGCGTGGATTCATCTAGGAGTACTGTTCCTGCCAGAGGCTGGGCTCGGGCGAGGTGAGATCGCATCCCTTGAGTGGACGAAGCTTTGACCTAGATCATGCCCATCAGTCTCTGCGGCTTGCGCTGATGGTGATTACCAGCCGAGTTTAGGAGTGTTGGGGGTACCCCTAATTATGGTACCCGACAAATACTTACCAACTGGAATTGAAAATGTCTCTTTTGGGAGAAAATTTAGATATGATTAGAAGAAGAAACTTATTGGAAACAAAGATCGCATGAAAAATGGTTGTTAAAAGGGGATGGAAATAATGAGTTCTTTCATAGAATTGCAAGTGGAAGAAAAAAGAAAAATGATATCCTCTTCTTTGAAGACAATGGTACAAGGATTGATATGCTTGAACATGGTACTAGTTATTATGCTGATCTCTTTGGCCCAGCACCTAGAAACCTCTTCCAGGTGGATGACTCCATTTGGAACAATGCTGAGCATATTTCTGACAGTGAGAATCACACACTTCGTGAGTTTTTTACAATGAAAGAGATTACTCAAGCCTTATTTCAAATGGAAAAAACAAAGCTGCTGGTCTCGACGGCATTCCAACTGAATTCTATCAAAGCTGTTGGGATACTATAAAAGAAGATGTTATGCAGATGTTTCAAGACCTTCATGAAGGAAAACTGAATGTGAGTCGTCTAAATTATGGAATTATAACTCTCATTCCAAAAATCAGAGATGCTGCAAAGATTCAACAATTCAGACCTATATGCCTCCTGAACTGCCTATACAAACTTATCACTAAGGTGCTCACTAATAGAATGGAACCTTTTGCCCAGAAACTTATAAATGAACATCAGACTGCTTTTTTAAAAGGTCGGAGCATCATGAGTGGAATTATGACACTCCATGAGGTTATGCATGAAACTAAGAGGAAAAATGAAACGGGGATCTTTTTAAAACTAGATTTTGAGAAAGCTTATGATAAAGTCAATTGGAACTTTATGTTTCACTGTTTAGAGAAAAGAGGTTTCTGTGAAAAATGGATGAATTGGATGGAGAAAGTTGTCAGTGATGGCACTGTCATAGTTAAGATCAATGACAAAGTTGGTAATTATATTAAAAGTCATAAGGGAGTGAGACAGGGTGAGCCTCTCTCACGTATTCTCTTTAACTTTGTTGCTGACAGTTTGGCTAGAATCCTTATTAAGGCACAAGAGAATAATGTTATTACTGGTTTATGTAGTCACATTATCTATAATGGTCTCATAATTTTACAATATGCTGATGACACTATCATTTGTATTGGAGATGACTTTGAAAAAGCTAGAAATCTGAAATTGCTCCTGTATATGTATGAGTTGATGTCTGGTTTGAAAATAAACTTTCTCAAGAGTGAGATTTTTGTAATAACTGGTGATGAGGAAACAACAACGAATTTTGCTGATCTTTTCAAATGCCAGATTGGTACTTTGCCTATGAAATACTTAGGTGTCCCGGTGAGCTCCAGTAGACTTCGCATTGCAGACTGGATTGGGCTTGAAGAAAAATTTGATAAGAGACTTGAAACATGGAAAGGAAATTGCCTATCCATGGTTGGGAGAATTACCCTTATTGATGCTTGCTTGACTAATTCACCTATTTATCATATGTCCATGTATCTTCTTCCAAAAACTACTACTAAAAAGCTAGATGCCAAAAGAAGAAGATTTTTTTGGCAAGGTGGTGGAGAAAAAAGTATCACTTGGTAAATTGGAACAAAGTTTGTCACACAAAGAAAAATGGAGGTTTGGGTATTAAAAATCTAGAAGCTTTAAACATAAGCCTTCTTTGTAAATGGTGGTGGAAGATTGAAAATGAATCGAGTCTTTGGCAAAAGACGTCAAGAAATACTTCCATGGAAAAGACTTATACAATATAAAAGTGAGAAACTCTGACTTCCCCTATATGGAAAGACTTGATGAAAATTAGAGCTTTCTACCTAAAAGGTAGACAAATCACAACTAAGTGCGGAGATAAGTCCAGATTCTGGCTAGATAGCTGGGTAAATGAGAGGCCTTTATGTACAATTGATCCCGAATTATATGAGATTTGTGATGACAAGTTTATTCTAGTTAAAGATGCAAGAATAAAAAAATTGGCAATTGTCCTTCAGAAGATGGCTAAATAATGAAAATGAGATTCGATGGATATCACTTTGTGGTGATTGTGAGAACTTCGAGTTTCAAGATTCTCCTGACACTGTTCAGTGGAAATGGGGAGGGAAGAAAACCTTTACAGTTAAATCAATGTATAACAGTTTGTCAAACAACATCTCTGGTCCTAACATGCAACATAGCTGGAAAGCCAAAATACCCCCAAAAATTAAAATTTTCATGTGGTTACTTGAAAACAAAGCCCTTTTAACCAAAGATAACATGATTAAAAGAAAGTGGAAAGGTGACCAGACTTGTAGTTTTTGTTCACAGGATGAAACTATTGATCACCTTTTCTTTAGATGCTCGGTTGCTAAGGTTATATGGGGTGTGGTTGCGAAATGCCTTAACACGAATTATATTCCTGGAAATATTGATCAATGTTTTGTATGGCTTCATTACCATCTTAAGATCGATAAAATTACGCATGTTGTGCTAATATCTGCTATCTGCTGGGTGATATGGAAAGCCAGAAATAAAATGTGTTTTGATGAGATTCTGATTAAATCCCCTAATGAGATTATTTGTCACATTGGTGCTTTGATCTCGTCTTGGGCAGGACTTAGCAAAAAAGAACTGCAGAATCTTCTTCAGGAGGGAGCAAGACTTCTGGTGTGGGCTGCAAGTTCTAGAGTGGGGAGACTGAGAGCACCTAGAGGGGGTGAATAGGTGATCCTGTAAAAACTTGAAACTTAAAGCCACAAACTTGATTAAGTGTTAGCACAATGAAATCAAGTGGCTAAGGAGAGCTCTTGTGAACCACAATTGACACAGTGAGAACAAGCACAAGAGACACAGATATTTATCCCATGGTTCGGCCAAGTACAACACTTGCCTAGTCCACGTTGTGGCGTCATCCCAATGGACGAGAGTTGCACTCAACTCCTTTCAAGTGATCCAATGATCAACTTGAATACCACAGTGTTCTTTTTCCTTTACTCTTTCCCGTTTGCGAGGAATCTCCACAACTTGGAGCCTCTCGCCCTTACAATGAAATGATCACAAAGAAGCATAGATGTAAGAGTGGGAAGAGCAACACACACAAGCCTCAAAGCACGAGCACAAACACGCACACAAGTCACAACTTGAGCTCTAAGATCACACACGAAGTTCTCAACTCAAGAGGAGCTCAAATTGCTATCACAACGAATCAAATGCGCTAGAGAGATGTCTTGGTGCTAAGAGATGATCAAAGAATGCTTGGTGTGCTCCTTCATGCGCCTAGGGGCCCCTTTTATAGCCCCAAGGTAGCTAGGAGCCGTTGAGAGCAATCCAGGAAGGCAAATCTTGCCTTCTGTCGACTGGTGCATCGGACACTGTCCAGTGCAGATTTCTTTCCTGTTCTGGTGTAGCCGACCGTTGACGATTTGGAGTCGTTGGCGCACCGGACACTGTCCGGTGCCCCCTTCAGACTGTTGGCCTGGCCACGCGTCACGCGCGGATTGCGCGGCCGACCGTTGGCTCGGCCAACCGTTGGCTCACCAGACAGTCCGGTGATTTTTAGCCATACGCCGTCGTCGAGTTCCCGAGAGCGGCCAGTTGACCAGCGCCAGCCTGCCGCACCGGACACAGTCCGGTGCACCTAGACTGAGCAGAGTCTTGGCTGCTCGAGCCAAGTCTTTTTCATTTGTCTTTTCTCTGATTCTAGCACTTAGACAAATATGTTAGTACACAAAAACCAATGTACTAAGTCTAGAATCATACCTTTGTGTTGATTTGCACTTCTTCCACAATTTGGCATAGTTTAACACATAACCATTTGTGTTGGACACTTAATCACCAAAATACTTAGGAATGGCCTATGGGCACATTTCCCTTTCAATCTCCCCCTTTTTGGTGATTTATGCCAACACAACAAAAAGCAACATATAGAAGTGCAACATCAATGCAAATGAGAACAAGAATTTGTTTTGATTCAAATTTGACATATTTGGATCATCCTTTGCCACCAATTGGTTTGTTTTTGCAAATCAAACTCAATTTCCTATCTCTAAGTCAAATTCACTTGTTGAGGCATAGAGAAAGGTATTCCAAGAGAAATTGATCAAAGATTCAAAAACTCCCCCTTTTTCCCATAATCAAACATTCTCCCCACAAGAGACCAACTTTTGACAAGAACAGACATTAAGAGAATTTTGCCAAAACAAAAACTCTAACTCTACTATTTTCAAAATTCTCAAGTGGTAGCTGATCCATTTCTTGCTTTGGCCTTATTTTCTCCCCCTTTGGCATCAAGCACCAAAACGGGATCAATCTTGGCCCTTTTAACCTCATTGCCTCACCAAAATTGTCAATTAAGAGCAAAAGGCAATAAGAGACATGGAGATAAACTTGGAGTAAGTTACCCTCTCATCGGAGTGCAGTGGAAGTCTTTCATGGTCCAAGTCCATCTTTCCCTTTCAATCCACCTTTGAGACTAAATCAAGCAAGCTCAAACACATGGTTAGTCTCAAAGGGTCAAGTTGTAGCACAGCTCCCCCTAAATATGTGCACCATTTGCAAATGGACTTGTGAGGTCCGGGGAGTGCTTGTACAACTTGAGCACCATAAATAAACAACAATATGCATAAAGGAACATGATCAAAGGCATAAAACACATGTATGCTATAAATCAATCCAAGTTCCGCGAATCTAAGACATTTAGCTCACTACGCAGCCTGCAAAAGGTTGACTCATCTAGAGGCTTGGTAAAGATATCGGCTAGCTGGTTCTCGGTGCTAACATAAAACACTTCGATATCTCCCTTTTGCTGGTGGTCTCTCAAAAAGTGATGCCGGATATCTATGTGCTTTGTGCGGCTGTGTTCAACAGGATTATCCGCCATGCGGATAGCACTCTCATTATCACATAGGAGTGGGACTTTGCTCAGATTGTAGCCAAAGTCCCGGAGGGTTTGCCTCATCCAAAGTAGTTGCGCGCAACACTAACCTGCGGCAACATACTCAGCCTCAGCGGTGGATAGGGCAACGGAAGTTTGTTTCTTAGAACTCCAAGACACCAGGGACCTTCCTAAGAATTGGCACGTCCCTGATGTACTCTTCCTATCAACCTTACATCCAGTATAATCGGAGTCTGAATATCCAATTAAGTCAAAGTTAGACCCCTTTGGATACCAGATCCCGAAGTAAGGCGTAGCGACTAAATATCTAAGAATTCGCTTCACGGCCACTAAGTGACACTCCCTTGGATCGGATTGAAATCTAGCACACATGCATACACTAAGCATAATATCCGGTCTACTAGCACATAAGTAAAGCAAGGAACCTATCATAGATCGGTATGCTTTTTGATCAACGGACTTACCTCCCTTGTTGAGGTCGACATGTCCGTCAGTTCCCATTGGAGTCTTTGCGGGCTTGGCGTCCTTCATCCCAAACCGCTTGATCAAGTCTTGCGTGTACTTCGTTTGGGAGATGAAAGTGTCGTCCTTGAGTTGCTTCACTTGGAACCCAAGGAAGTAGTTCAACTCGCCCATCATCGACATTTCAAACTTTTGAGTCATCACCCTACAAAACTCTTCACAAGACTTTTGGTTAGTAGAACCAAATATTATGTCATCGACATAAATTTGGCACACAAATAAGTCACCATCACAAGTCTTAGTGAATAAAGTTGGATCGGCTTTCCCAACCTTGAAAGCATTAGCAATTAAAAAGTCCCTAAGGCATTCATACCATGCTCTTGGGGCTTGCTTAAGTCCATAGAGGGCCTTAGAGAGCTTACATACGTGGTCGGGGTACCGTTCATCCTCAAAGCCAGGGGGTTGCTTTAAATACACCTCCTCCTTGATTGGCTCGTTGAGGAAAGCGCTCTTCACATCCATTTGGAACAACCTGAAAGAATGGTGAGCGGCATAGGCTAACAATATGTGAATTGACTCTAGCCTTGCCACAGGAGCAAAAGTCTCCTCAAAGTCCAAACCTGCGACTTGGGCATAACCTTTTGCCACAAGTCGTGCCTTTTTCCTTGTCACTACCCCGTGCTCATCCTGTTTGTTGCGGAACACCCACTTGGTTCCCACAATGTTTTGCTTGGGACGTGGCACCAGTGTCCAAACTTCATTTCTCTTGAAATTGTTGAGCTCCTCCTGCATGGCCAACACCCAGTCCGGATCTAGCAAGGCCTCTTCTACCTTGAAAGGCTCAATAGAAGAGACAAAAGAGTATGCTCACAAAAATTAACTAATCTAGAGTGAGTAGTTACTCCCTTGCTAATATCTCCCAAAATCTGGTCGATGGGATGATTCCGTTGAATCGTCGCTCGGACTTGGGTTGGAGGGGCTTGAGGTGCTTCTTCCTCCATAACATGATCATCTTGTGCTCCCCTTGATCACACGCCTCTTCTTGATGAACCTGTTCATCGTCTTGAGTTGGGGGTTGCACCATTGTTGAGGAAGAAGGTTGATCTTGCTCCTTTTGTTCCTGTGGCCGCACATCTCCAATTGCCATGGTGCGTACTGCGGTCGTTGGAACGTCTTCTTCATCTATATCATCAAGATCAACAACTTGCTCTCTTGGAGAGCCATTAGTCTCATCAAATACAACGTCGCTAGAGACTTTAACTAAACCCGATGATTTGTTGAAGACTCTATACGCCTTTGTATTTGAGTCATAACCTAACAAAAACCCTTCTACAACTTTGGGAGTAAATTTATAATTCCTACCTTTCTTCATTAGAATGTAGCATTTACTCCCAAATACACGAAAGTATGCAACATTGGGTTTGTTACCGGTTAGAAGCTCATACGAAGTCTTCTTGAGGAGGCGATGAAGGTAGACCCGGTTTATGGCGTGGCAAGCCGTGTTCACGGCTTCCGACCAAAACCTCTTGGGCGTCTTGAACTCTCCAAGCATCGTCCTCGCCATGTCGATGAGCGTCCTGTTCTTCCTCTCTACCACACTGTTTTGCTGTGGTGTGTAGGGAGCGGAGAACTCGTGCTTGATTCCTTCCTCCTCAAGGTACTCCTCCACTTGAAGGTTCTTGAACTCGGACCCGTTGTCGCTCCTTATCTTCTTCACCTTGAGCTCAAATTCATTTTGAGCTCTCCTTAGGAAGTGCTTGAGGGTCCCTTGGGTTTCAGATTTATCCTGCAAAAAGAATACCCAAGTGAAGCGGGAAAAATCATCAACAATTACTAAACCATACTTACTTCCCCCCGACGCTAAGGTAGGCGACGGGTCCGAAGAGGTCCATATGTAGCAGCTCCAGGGGTCTTGATGTGGTCATCACGTTCTTGCTGTGATGAGTATTTCCCACTTGTTTACCTGCTTGACAAGCTGCACAAGGTCTATCTTTTTCGAAAGTCACATTTGTTAGTCCTAACACATGTTCTCCCTTTAGAAGTTTGTGAAGGTTCTTCATCCCCACATGTGCTAAACCGCGATGCCACAGCCAGCCCATGCTAGTCTTAGCAATTAAGCATGCATCTAGACCGGCCTCCTCTTTTGCAAAATCAACTAAATAAAGTTTGTCGTCTAGTACACCCTTAAAAGCTAATGAACCATCACTTCTTCTAAAGACAGACACATCTACATTTGTGAATAAGCAATTATAACCCATGTTACAAAGTTGACTAACGGACAACAAGTTATACCCGAGCGACTCAACTAAAAACACATTAGAAATGGAGTGCTTGGATGAAATAGCAATCTTTCCTAGTCCTTTAACCTTGCCTTGATTCCCGTCACCGAATATGATTGAATCTTGGGAATCTTTGTTCTTGACGTAGGAGGTGAACATCTTCTTCTCCCCCGTCATGTGGTTTGTGCATCCGCTGTCGATAATCCAGCTTGAGCCCCCGGATGCATAAACCTGCAAGGCAATTTAGGCTTGTGTCTTAGGTACCCAACTCTTGTTGGGTCCTACAAGGTTAGTGACAATAGCCTTAGGGACCCAAATGCAAGTTTTATCTCCCTTGCATTTTGCCCCTAATTTCCTAGCAATCACTTTCTTATCCTTTCTACAAATTGCAAAAGAAGCATTGCAAGCATGATAAATTGTAGAAGGTTCATTACTTGGTTTTCTAGGTACATGAACAACATTTCTCCTAGGCATGTGATGAATAACATTTTTCCTAGGCATATCATGCACAATAGAAGAACTAGAAGCAGGCATAGCATATGAATCATAAGAATAATTCCTATAAGCATTTCTAGAGAATTTTCTATCACTATAAATGAAAGCATGATTCTTTTGAACACTATTTGCCATAGGGGCCTTCCCTTTCTCCTTGGCGGAGATGGGAGCCTTATGACTTGTTAAGTTTTTGGCTTCCCTCTTAAAGCCAAGCCCATCCTTAATTGAGGGGTGTCTACCAACAGTGTAGGCATCCCTTGCAAATTTAAGTTTATCAAATTCATTTTTGCTAGTCTTAAGTTGGACATTAAGACTAGCCACTTCACCATTTAGTTTTGCAATAGAAGTAAGGTGTTCAACACATGCATCAACATTAAAGTCATTACACCTATTGCAAATCACTACATGTTCTACACAAGAACTAGATCTATTTGCTACTTCTAGCGTAGCATTTAAATCATCATTAACACTTTTTAAACTAGAAATAGTCTCATGGCAAGTAGATATTTCACAAGAAAGCATTTCATTCCTTTTGACTTCTAAAGCAAGAGATTTTTGGACATCTACAAATTTATCATGCTCTTCATACAAAAGATCCTCTTGCTTTTCTAACAATCTATTCTTGTCATTTAAAGCATCAATTAATTCATTGATTTTATTAATTTTAGTTCTATCTAAACCTTTGAATAAACTTGCATAGTCTATTTCATCATCGCTAGATTCATCATCACTTGAAGAAGCATATGTACTAGTATTCCTAGTGTATACCTTCTTTTCCTTTGCCATGAGGCAGGTGTGATGCTCGTTGGGGAAGAGGGATGATTTGTTGAAGGCCGAGGCGGCAAGTCCTTCGTCGTCGGATGAAGAGCAATCTGAGTCCCACTCTTTGCCAAGGTGTGCCTCGCCCTTCGCTTTCTTGTAAGTCTTCTTCTTTTCCCTCTTCTTTTCTTGATCCTGGTCACTATCATTATCAGGACAGTTAGCAATAAAGTGACCAACCTTACCACACTTGAAGCAGGAGCGCTTCCCCTTCGTCTTGCTCTTGTTGGGGTGCTCCTTGCGACCTTTGAGTGCCGTCTTGAAGCGCTTGATGATGAGGGCCATTTCATCTTCATTTAGCCTGGCCGCCTCAACTTGCGCCACCTTGCTAGGTAGCGCCTCCCTGCTACTTGTTGCTTTGAGAGCAACGGTTTGAGGCTCGTAGATTGGGCCATTCAACGCCTCATCAACGTATCTCGCCTCCTTGATCATCATTCGCCCGCTTACAAACTTTCCGAGTATTTCCTCGGGCGTCATCTTGATGTACCTAGGATTCTCACGAATAGAGTTTACAAGATGAGGATCAAGGACAGTGAAGGACCTTAGCATAAGTCGGGCGACGTCGTGGTCCGTTCATCTCGTGCTTCCATAGCTTCTTATCTTGTTGACCAGGGTCTTGAGCCTATTGTGCGTTTGAGTTGGCTCCTCTCCCCTGATCATTGCGAACCTTCCTAGTTCGCCTTCCACCAACTCCATTTTGGTGAGCATGGTGATGTCATTCCTCTCATGCGAGATCTTGAGGGTGTCCCAAATCTGCTTGGCGTTGTCCAAGCCGCTCACCTTATTGTACTCTTCCCTGCACAAGGATGCTAAAAGAACAGTAGTATCTTATGCATTTTTATGGATTTGTTCGTTGATAAACATGGAGTTATCCGAACTATCAAATCGCATCCCATTTTCTACTATCTCCCATATACTTGGATGAAGAGAAAACAAGTGGCTACGCATTTTGTGACTCCAAAATCCGTAGTCCTCTCCATCAAAGTGTGGAGGTTTACCAAGTGGAATGGAGAGCAAATGAGCATTGGAACTTTGCGGAATACGAGAATAATTGAAAGAAAAGTTCGAGTTAACCGTTTTCTTTTTCTCCTCGTATTCGTCGTCCTTTTGAGAAGAGGAAGATTCGTCGGTGTTGTAGTAGACAATCTTCTTGATGCGCCTCTTCTTCTTTCCATCCTTCTTCTTTTGACTTGAGCCCGAGTCAGTGGGCTTGTCGTCTTTTGGCTCATTGATGAAGGATTCCTTCTCCTTGTCGTCGATCACCATCCCCTTTCCCTTAGGATCCATCTCTTCGGGCGATTAGTCCCTTTCTTGAAGAGAACGGCTCTGATACCAATTGAGAGCACCTAGAGGGGGGTGAATAGGTGATCTTGTAAAAACTTGAAACTTAAAGCCACAAACTTGATTAAGTGTTAGCACAATGAAATCAAGTGGCTAAGGAGAGCTCTTGTGCACCACAATTGACACAGTGAGAACAAGCACGAGAGACATAGATATTTATCCCGTGGTTCGGCCAAGTACAACACTTGCCTAGTCCACGTTGTGGCGTCCCAATGGACGAGAGTTGCACTCAACTCCTTTCAAGTGATCCAATGATCAACTTGAATACCACAGTGTTCTTTTTCCTTTACTCTTTCCTGTTTGCGAGGAATCTCCACAACTTGGAGCCTCTCGCCCTTACAATGAAATGATCACAAAGAAGCACAGATGTAAGAGTGGGAACAGCAACACACACAAGCCTCAAAGCACGAGCACAAACACGCACACAAGTCACAACTTGAGCTCTAAGATCACACACGGAGTTCTCAACTCAATAGGAGCTCAAATTGCTATCACAACGAATCAAATGCGCTAGAGAGATGTCTTGGTGCTAAGAGATGATCAAAGAATGCTTGGTGTGCTCCTTCATGCGCCTAGGGGTCCCTTTTATAGCCCCAAGGCAGCTAGGAGCCGTTGAGAGCAATCCAGGAAGGCAAATCTTGCCTTCTGTCGACTGGGGCACCGGACAGTCCGGTGCACCACCGGACACTGTCCGGTGCAGATTTCTTTCCTGTTCTGGCGTAGCCGATCGTTGACGATTTGGAGCCGTTGGCACACCGGACACTGTCCGGTGCACACTGGACAGTCCGGTGCCCCCTTCAGACCGTTGGCCCGGCCACGCGTCACGCGCGGATTGCGCGGCCGACCGTTGGCTCGGCCGACCGTTGGCTCACCGGACAGTCCGGTGATTTTTAGCCGTACACCGCCGTCGAGTTCCCGAGAGCGGCCAGTTGACCAGCGCCAACCTGGCGCACCGGACACTGTCCGGTGCACCTAGACTGAGCAGAGTCTTGGCTGCTCGAGCCAAGTCTTCTCCATTTGTCTTTTCTCTGATTCTAGCACTTAGACAAATATGTTAGTACACAAAAACCAATGTACTAAGTCTAGAATCATACCTTTGTGTTGATTTGCACTTCTTCCACAATTTGGCATAGTTTAACACATAACCATTTGTGTTGGACACTTAATCACCAAAATACTTAGGAATGGCTCATGGGCACATTTCCCTTTCAGAGACAGATCATGGGTCCTGGTGATGCGATGGAGGACTAACGCGCTTTGTGTATGCTTCGTTTCAGAATGCTGGCGGTTGTGAAGCGTCTGTTTTTATCTAAATATAGTCTTTAGATATCTTTTGTGGTCATCGAACCTTGTTGCATGTCGCTTTCTTGTTCTACCTGTCATGGACCATATATCCTGTGGAAAAACTATCTCATTGCCCCCTCCTATCATTTTGCACGGTTTGGTCATGTAATCTGAATCAGATTCTCTGAACAGACTAGGTGCTGTTGTTGTTTGCCGTTTGTGCATCAGAAAAACTTTTGTATTTCTGTTATGGTATAATAGAAATGGGGTAATCCTCTTGTCAAAAAAAGGTAGAAATGCTTGGCCATGCTACTTGATTATGATAAAATTTAGTTTCATTAGCTTTGTTACTTCATCTACTCATTTAATCTTTATATAACATGAAAAGTAGGGCTTAGATGATATGGTATGTGAATTGTGTCTAGGGTTATTGGACAGTTTGAAACTACACTAACAATTTTCTTTCCTAAGGACCGGTTCATGGAGCGAACACCCATAAAAATCGTACAATCATGTGATAAGTATGGGTGCGTTCTGGCATAGTAAGTGGTGGAACCAGTTATAGTATGCATTAAACGGTGGTATGGGGATGATGGGGACATGGGGTAATACCAAATCCGTTGAAAAGTGATGTGTGGGAGATAGGAGAGATACTCATGTTATCCATTTGGCACGGTAGGAGGACCTTACATGAAAGGGGTACTTTTCTATTGGTAGAAATCTTAGTGGGCGAGTATAACCTGGTTGAAATCATCGAAAAGCCTTGAAGTAATCTTCTGGTTGCACACCAACAAGAAGTGTGTAAGTGACTTACAACCACGGACTGAATGAAGATATTCAGACACCCAATGAGAGAGGGAAGAAGTCACTTCTCATGGAAAAACTGTCCTGCTGTCATTTGGGCCCATTTGTAAGCCCCTCCTTGTGGTAGAGTTTGTAGTGTATTTGATGAGGCTGTACTTAACATCACTGTCATGACCCCATAAGGGGGAATATTTTGGAGCTGTAGCAGGTAACCGGGGGCATAACTGTACTAAGGAGGACACACCCACCAACCCGGTTACCTATAAATACTCTCGCACTGTACATTGATCAGACACGCTTAACAAGACGCTACAGTTCACTGCTTACTGTTTTGTTGAGCACCAGAGTTCCCTCTTTCCCGAGTGTTTGGGCCCACTTGACCACGTGTCAATCGGTATCAACATTTGGCGCCCATCGTTCGTGCTACGACAAAACAATCCTGCGGTGGCTCCCAAGAAAGCAACTTCCAAGGCCACCACCTCTTTGGATGACGCTGCGAAGGCAGCCCTCACCGAGAAAAAGGCAAGGCAGCCCTCGCCCGCGACGCTCCCCAAGATGCACCCGAAAACAACGACGGAGCAGTCAACGACAAGTGTCCTCGAACAGAGAACCAAACCACCCCCGAGGGCACCGTTCACACGTGTAGTTCTGAGGGCCTCCCTCGGAACCCCAGCTAGTTTTCACACCCCGCCGGGAGATTGATGACATCATCGAGGACGGTGAGGTCCTAGACATCTGTTGCACCATCTGACGATGGAAGTCCGTCATCATGTGCTTCAAATCTGCCAACTCTTTGGTTTGGGAGGACACCACTGGAGGGTCTCTCGATCCTACGTGTGTGATGGTGAGTGCAGGTGGCACCTCTGAGCATGGCATCTGCAATACCAGATTGGTGTGACTTGCACTGCATAGGGAATACCGGTGGTAGATGAGAGGTCTTGGCCGAAGGAAGCGTCGCCTAGAGGATGGTCCAGGCGCTGTGGTTGCTAGGGTAGGATGTGTGAGGTTAGGTGGCAGGAAGTAATATCTTTCTTTATTACTTCTCTGCCTGATTGTCAGACTACAAAAGTCCTAATTATATAGGCCTATAGCCAGTCGAACCTCTTGACAAATAGGAGATCTGGTTATTATCCCTTATGCTGATCTAACAACTTGAATCCCACGGTTTTGTCTGCATATCCTAGCACACTTATCCCTCCCGCGGTCTGGTGTTTGCCAGCCTTATCCCTTCTCTTGTAAGTCTGCTCGGTCATAACAACAACCCCCAATTTGTGTGGAGCTCCTACTCTCTTCCAAAGGTCAAGACCTTCATTTAGATACTCATCCAGGACAAAATCAACCACAAAAAGAACAGTCGACGTTTCGAGACCGGGGGGTCCCTAAGCCGACGAGTGAGTGTGCCGCGTGCCCCAGCCCAGATGGGTCGAGCGCGTGGGCGAGCGCGAAGGGGGGAAAGAGAGGTGGCCGGAGACGAGTCGTGAGAGAGGTGGGAATCCCGCGGCCTTCGTGTTCGTCCTGCGCCCAAGTCGGGTGCGCTTGCAGTAGGGGGTTACAAGCGTCCACGCGGGTGAGGGAAGCGAGCGGCCCCAAGAGAGCGCCTGCCCCGTCCTCGTCCCCGCGCGGCCAACCTTCTCTAAGAAGGCCCTGGTCCTTCCTTTTATAGGCGTAAGGAGAGGATCCAGGTGTACAATGGGGGTGTAGCAAAGTGCTACGTGTCTAGCGGGGGAGAGCTAGCGCCCTAAGTACATGCCGATGTGGCAGCCGGAGAGATCTTGGCACCCAGCTGGTGTGGTGTCGTGGCTGTCGGAGGAGCAACGGAGCCTGGCGGAGGGACAGCTGTCGGAGCGGTTGGGTTCTTGCTGACGTCCCCCTGCTTCCGTAAGGGAGCTGAGAGCCGCCGTCGTCACGGGGCTAGCGGGGCCACATCATTGCCTATCTGGCGGAGCTAGCCAGATGGGACGCCGGTCTTGTTCTCTGCGGCCCGAGTCGGCTCGGGGTAGGGTGATGATGGTGCTTCCTGTTGACGTGGCGGACTTGTGCCCTAGGTCGGGCGACGTGGAGGCTCCTCCGAAGCCGAGGTCGAGTCTGTCTTCCATGGCCGAGGCCGAGCCCGAGCTCCTGGGTCGGGCGAGGCGGAGGTCGTTCGGCAGAGGCCAGGGCGGAGTCCGACCCCTGGGGTCGGGCGAAGCGGAGTTCGTCGTCTTTTGGGGCCTAGCCCGAGTCCGAGCCCTGGGTCGGGCGGAGCGGAGTTCGCCGTCTTCCGGGGCCTTAGCCCGAGTCCGAGCCCTGGGTCGGGCGGAGCGGAGTTCGCCGTCTTCCGGGGCCTTAGCCCGAGTCCGAGCCCTGGGTCGGGCGGAGCGTAGTTCGCCGTCTTCCGGGGCCTTAGCCCGAGTCTGAGCCCTGGGTCGGGCGGAGCGGAGTTCGTCGTCTTCCGGGGCCTTAGCTCGAGTCCAAGCCCTGGGTCGGGCGGAGCGGAGTTCGCCGTCTTCCGGGGCCTTAGCCCGAGTCCGAGCCCTGGGTCGGGCGGAGCTTCCTATGGCGCCTTTGGCAGGGCCTGACTGCCTGTCAGTCTCACTCTGTCAAGTGGCACTGCAGTCGGAATGGCGCAGGCGGCGCTGTCCTTCTGTCAGACCGGTCAGTGGAGCGGCGAAGTGACGGCGGTCACTTCGGCTCTGCCGGGGGGCGCGCGTCAGGATAAAGGTGTCAGGCTACCTTTGTGTTAAATGCCCCTGCGACTCGGTCGGTCGGCGCGGCGATTTAGTCAGGGTTGCTTCTTAGCGAAGGCAAGGCCTCGGGCGAGCCGGAGATGTGTCTGCCGTTAAAAGGGGGCCTCGGGCGAGACGGAAACACCTCGGGGTCGGCTGCCCTTGCCCGAGGCTAGGCTCGGGCGAGGCGTGATCGAGTCGCTCGTATGGACTGATCCCTGACTTAATCGCACCCATCAGGCCTCTGCAGCTTTATGCTGATGGGGGTTACCAGCTGAGAATTAGGCGTCTTGAGGGTACCCCTAATTATGGTCCCCGACAGTAGCCCCCGAGCCTCGAAGGGAGTGTTAGCACTCGCTTGGAGGCTTTCGTCACACTTTTTTGCAAGGGGACCAGCCTTTCTCGGTTGCATTTTGTTCCGGTGGGTGCGCGCGAGCGCACCCGCCGGGTGTAGCCCCCGAGGCCTCGGAGGAGTGGTTTCACTCCTTCGAGGTCTTAATGCCTTGCGTAATGCTTCGGCTGGTCTGGTGGTTCCCTCATGCGAACTGGCCGTAGCCCGGGTGCACGGTCGGGGCCCAAGTTCTCGGGCTGGTATGTTGACGCTGTCAACGGTTTGGCCGGAGCCGGGTTTGCGAGAGCAGCCCCCGAGCCTCCGCACAGGGCGAGAGGGCGATCAGGGACAGACTCGGCTTTTTTACATACGCCCCTACATCGCCTTTCCGCAAGGAGGAGGGGGGAGAGCGCCATGTTACCCTCGATGGGCACCGAACATGGTGTCTCCGGTGAGCTGCAAGCGGGTAATCCGAGTGGACGTCCGTGCCCCGTTCGTTGGGGGTCGGCTAGGGGCCCAGAGGCACGCCCAAAAGTACCTACGGGTGATCTGCCGGACCCGGTCCCCTGGCGACGGGGTCCGAGGGCTCGATGCCTCCCTCCGATGGGATTCCGTTACAAAATTGCTCCCGCTGGTCTCAGAAATGTCCTAGGGTACCTCGGGAGCGCAGCCCAAGCCTTGGTTATGTATCGAACGTACCCCTGGTCATCCCTCGCTCGGTGTCTGAGGCGACTGTTAACCCTTCGGGGGCCAGCCTTCGAACCCCTGATCAGTAATGGGCGCGGAGCCCGAGTAGCCTGAGGCGGCCGTGGAACCCTTCGGGGGGCCGGCCTTCGAACCTCTGACCAGTAGTGGGTGTAGGGCCCACACGATCTGAGGCGGCTATTGAACCCTCCGGGGGGCCAGCCTTCGAACCCCTGATCAGTAAGGAGGCTCGGAGACTAGTTCCTTCACGGGGAAGGATCCCTTTCGGGGTATCCCCCTTTCCCGGTCCCTGTCGCAAGAGATAGAGAAAGAGGAAAAAAGGAAAAAGGATACGAAACCGAACGACGCGGCGTACCTTTTTTGGCGCGGTTGTTTCGGCGAAGGCGAAGCGTCGCCCGCTGCTCCTGCCAGAAGCGCCGCCTGTCCAGCCGCGGAGTTAATGCGACGGGGCGAGTAGTTGGCGGGATCGACGTCGGAGTTGATCAGCCGAGGCTTCGGACCGGGCTGGCGCCCTCGGAAGATGGTTGGCCGAGGCCCCAGGGGTGACCGGCTGAGCCGCCTGCTCGGGCCGGATTCCCAGAGAAGTCCCTGGCAGCGATTGCCCGGGCGTGGTGATGACGTCGTCCTTCGGAGCGGAGACTCTCGGACCACGTCACCGTCCGAGGCTAGGTCGGGCCTCGTCGAAGGTGCCGTCGATGCCGAGGGTGTTGCTGCCCCCTTCCAGCGTCAAGACCCGAGCCTACAGGATCAGATTGTCTTGTAGCGTGTGCCTTGTGCGGCCGTCGAGGCCAGAACACACACCCTCGCTGCGTTGTAAAGCTGCGTCTCTTTTCCTCTTGTTTCGAGTATCTAGACTTTTTGTCGGTAACAGGGATGTTAGTGCGAGCGAGAGTTGCTTCTCGCGGAAGGTGATGAGTGAGGTATCCGTATCCCGGAGGCGTGGGAGTCCCTCGGCTCGGTCGGCCTTGCCGCTTACGCGTACTTTCACCCGTCCATGAGGCCCTGTCACCGACTTGGTCGAGAAGGCTCGAAGGATCGCTTCGGTAGAAGGGCTTCCGAACGTAAAGACTTGTTCGATCCGCGGAGTCACTTTATCCGAACGCGAGTTACTTATCGCAGAAGGTGATGAGTGAGGTATCCGTATCCCGGAGGCGTAGGAGTCCCTCGGCTCGGTCAGCCTTGGCTGCTTACGTGTACTCCGTCGTTTCCAGGACCCACTTTTCGAAGTAGTCAAAAAGCACGAAAGATATTCTGGTAGAAGAGATTTTTTTTTCGAGGAAAATTTTGACGCAGAGGGGGTTTCCCCCCTTTTAGCCCCCGAGGGAGGGTCGGGCTTTGCCGAGGCGAGGCCGACCCTTCCTTGTTGACTAAACTTTGCGTGGGTGCGGGGTATATGAACAACTTGGAAACATCTTAAGGGTAGAAGCGACGTAGTTGTTGGATGTTCCAAGCGTTGTCGTAGACCTCGCCTTGACTGTTGGCCAGCTTGTACATTCCGGGCTTCAGAACTTTGGCGATGACGAATGGCCCCTCCCAGGGGGGCATGAGCTTGTGCCTCCCTCGGGCGTCTTGCCGCAGTCGAAGCACCAGGTCGCCCACCTGGAGGTCTCGGGGTCGGACCCCTCGGGCGTGGTAGCGTCGCAGGGACTGCTGATACCGCGCCGAGTGTAGTAAGGCCCTGTCCCGAGCCTCTTCCAGCTGGTCCAGCGAGTCTTCTCGGCTAGCTTGGTTGCTTTGATCATCGTAGGCCCTCGTCCTCGGGGAGCCGTATTCCAGGTCAGTGGGCAAGACGGCCTCGGCCTCGTAGACCAGGAAGAACGGCGTGAAACCCGTGGCTCGGCTCGGCGTTGTCCTCAGGCTCCAGACCACCGAGGGGAGTTCCTTCATCCATCGCTTGCCGAACTTGTTGAGGTCGTTGTAAATCCGAGGCTTGAGCCCTTGTAGAATCATGCCGTTGGCACGCTCTACTTGCCCATTCGACATGGGATGAGCTACGGCAGCCCAGTCCACCCGGATGTGGTGATCCTCGCAAAAATCCAAGAATTTTCTGCCGGTGAACTGGGTGCCGTTGTCGGTGATGATGGAGTTTGGGACCTCGAAGCGATGGATGATGTTGGTGAAGAACGCCACCGCCTGCTCGGACCTGATGCTGTTCAGGGGTCGGACCTCGATCCACTTGGAGAACTTGTCGACGACGACCAGCAGGTGCGTGTAGCCCCCGGGCGCCTTCTACAGAGGGCCGACGAGGTCCAGACCCCACACAGCGAAGGGCCAGGCGATGGGTATCGTCTGCAGAGCCTGAGCGGGCAGGTGGGTCTGCTTCGCATAGAATTGACACCCTTCGCAGGTGCGGACGATTCTAGTGGCATCAGCCACCGCCGTCGGCCAGTAGAAGCCTTGCCGGAAAGCGTTCCCGACGAGGGCTCGGGGCGCTGCATGATGGCCGCAAGCCCCCCGAGTGTATCTCTTGCAGGAGTTCCTGACCTTCGGCGATGGAGATGCATCGCTGGAAGATGCCCGAGGGGCTGCGGTAGTAGAGCTCCTTCTCATCGCCCAGCAAGACGAACGACTTGGCACGTCGCGCTACCCGCCGAGCCTCGGCTTGGTCGAGGGGTAGCTCTCCTTGGCGGAGATATTGCAGGTACGGGGTCTGCCAATCTCGATCAGGCGTGACCCCGCTCCGCTCCTCCTCGATGCGCAACGCCTCGCCCTCGAGGGCCGAGGGTACCTCGGGCTGAACCGAGGACACCTCGGGCTGAACCGAGGGCGCCTCGGGCTGGGTCGAGGGTACCTCGGACTCGGGCGTGTCATTGATCTTGACGGAGGGTTGGTGCAGATCCCGGGAGAAGACGTCCGGGGGAACCGTCGTTCGCCCCGAGGCTATTTTTGCCAGCTCGTCCGCAGTCTCGTTGTAGCGCCGGGCGATGTGGTTAAGCTCGAGCCCGTAGAACTTGTCTTCCAGGCGCCGAACATCATCGCAGTAGGCCTCCATCTTCGGGTCGCGGCAGTGGGAGTTCTTCATGACTTGGTCGATGACGAGCTGCGAGTCGCCGCGAGCGTCGAGGCGTCGGACCCCTAGCTCGATGGCGATTCGCAATCCGTTGATCAGAGCTTCGTACTCAGCCACATTGTTGGACGCCGGGAAATGGAGGCGCAGCATGTAGCGTAGGTGTTTCCCGAGGGGCGAGATGAAGAGCAGGCCCGCGCCGGCTCCCGTCTTCATCAGCGACCCGTCGAAAAACATGGTCCAGAGCTCCGGTTGGATCAGAGCCATCGGCAGCTGGGTGTCGACCCATTCGGCTATGAAGTCCGCCAATACCTGGGACTTGATGGCCTTCCGAGGGGTGAACGAGATTGTCTCGCCCATGATTTCCACCGCCCACTTTGCGATCCTGCCCGAGGCCTCTCGGCACTGGATGATCTCCCCCAGGGGGAAGAATGACACCACAGTTACCGGATGAGACTCGAAGTAATGTCGCAATTTTCGCCTCGTCAGGATTACTGCATACAGTAGCTTCTGAACTTGCGGGTAGCGGATCTTGGTTTCGGACAGCACCTCGCTGACGAAGTAAACTGGCCTCTGAACGGGCAATGCATGCCCCTCTTCTTGCCTTTCGACCACAATCGCGGCGCTAACCACCTGAGTGGTCGCGGCGACGTAGACCAAGAGGGCTTCTCCATCAGCTGGGGGTACCAAGATAGGCGCCTTGGTGAGGAGCGCCTTCAGGTTCCCGAGAGCTTCCTCGGCCTCAGGGGTCCAAGTGAAGCACTCGGCCTTCCTTAAGAGGCGGTACAGAGGCAGGCCTCTTTCGTCGAGGCGTGAGATGAAACGGCTCAAGGCCGCGAGACATCCCATGACCCTCTGTACACCTTTTAAGTCCTTGATGGGCCCCATGCTGGTGATGGCTGCGATCTTCTCCGGGTTGGCTTCGATGCCCCGCTGGGAGACGATGAACCCCAGGAGCATGCCTCGGGGCACCCCGAAGACACATTTCTCGGGATTGAGCTTGACGTCCTTTGCCTTGAGACACCGGAATGTCACTTCAAGGTCGGAGAGGAGGTCGGAGGCTTTCCTTGTCTTGACTACGATGTCATCGACGTAGGCCTCGACCGTACGACCGATGTGTTCGCCGAACACATGGTTCATGCACCGCCGGTACATCGCACCCGCGTTCCTCAAACCGAACGGCATGGTGACATAGCAGTACATGCCGAAGGGCGTGATGAAAGAAGTCGCGAGCTGGTCGGACTCTTTCATCTTGATTTGATGATACCCTGAGTAGGCATCGAGGAAAGACAGGGTTTCGCACCCAGCAGTGGAATCCACGATTTGATCGATGCGAGGTAGAGGGTAGGGAACCTTCGGACATGCTTTGTTGAGACCAGTGTAGTCTACACACATCCGCCATTTCCCCCCTTTCTTTCTCACAAGCACAGGGTTGGCAAGCCATTCGGGATGGAATACCTCTTTGATGAACCCTGCTGCCATTAGCTTGTGGATCTCCTCGCCTATCACTCTGCGCTTCTCCTCGTTGAATCGGCGCAGAGGCTGCCTGACCGGTCGGGCTCCGGCCCGAATATCCAACGAGTGCTCGGCGACATCCCTCGGTATGTCGGGCATGTCCGAGGGACTCCACGCAAAGACGACGGCGTTTGCGCGGAGAAAGTCGACAAGCACTGCTTCCTATTTGGGGTCGAGCCCGGAACCGATCCGGATCTGCTTAGAGGTGTCGCCACTGGGGTCGAGAGGGACGGCCTTAACCGTCTCCGCTGGCTCGAAATTGCCGGCGTGTCGCTTCACGTCTGGCACCTCTCTGGAGAGGTTTTCCAGGTCGGCGATGAGGGCCTCGGACTCGGCGAGGGCCTCGGTGTACTCCACGCACTCCACGTCGCATTCGAACGCGTGTTTGTACGTGGGGCCGACGGTGATGACCCCGTTGGGGCCCGGCATCTTGAGCTTCAGGTAGGTGTAGTTGGGGACGGCCATGAACTTCGCGTAGCATGGCCTCCCCAATACCGCGTGGTAGGTTCCTCGGAACCCGACCACCTCGAACGTCAGAATCTCCCTTCGGAAGTTGGAGGGCGTTCCGAAGCAGACAGGAAGGTCGAGCTGTCCGAGGGGCTGGACGCGCTTCCCAGGAATGATCCCGTGGAAGGGCGCAGCGCCTGCTCGGACGGAGGACAGATCGACGCGCAGGAGCCTGAGGGTCTCGGTGTAGATGATGTTGAGGCAGCTGCCCCCATCCATCAGGACCTTGGTGAGCCTGACGTCGCCGATGATGGGATCGACGACAAGCGGGTATTTCCCCGGGCTCGGCACGTGGTCGGGGTGGTCAGCTTGGTCGAAGGTGATGGGCTTGTCGGACCAGTCTAGGTAGACTGGCGCCGCCACCTTCACCGAGCAGACCTCCCGACGCTCTCGCTTGCGATGCCGAGCCGAGGCATTCGCCGCATGCCCTCCGTAGATCATGAAATAGTCGCAGACCTCGGGGAACTCTCCTGCTTGGTGATCTTCCTTTTTGTCGTTGTCGCGGGCCCTGCCACCCTCTGCGGGTGGCCCGGCCCTGTGGAAGTGGCGCCGAAGCATGACGCACTCCTCGAGGGTGTGCTTGACGGGCCCCTGATGGTAAGGGCACGGCTCCTTGAGCATCTTGTCGAAGAGGTTAGCACCTCCGAGGGGCTTCCGAGGGTTCTTGTACTCGGCGGCGGCGACAAGGTCTGCGTCGGCGGCGTCGCGTTTCGCTTGCGACTTCTTCTTGCCTTTCTTCTTGGCGCCGCGCGGAGTAGACGCCTCGGGAGCCTCTTCCGTCGGGCGGCCCTGGGGCTGCTTGTCCTTTCGGAAGATGGCCTCGACCGCCTCCTGGCCAGAGGCGAACTTGGTGGCGATGTCCGTCAGCTCGCTCGCCCTGGTGGGGGTCTTGCGACCCAACTTGCTCACCAGGTCGCGGCAGGTGGTGCCGGCAAGGAACGCGCCGATGACATCTGAGTCGGTGATGTTGGGCAGCTCGGTGCGCTGCTTCGAGAATCGCCGGATGTAGTCCCGAAGAGACTCTCCCGGCTGTTGCCGGCAGCTTCGGAGGTCCCAGGAATTCCCGGGGCGCACGTACGTGCCCTGGAAATTGCCGGCGAAGGCTTGGACCAAATCATCCCAGTTGGAGATCTGCCCCGGAGGCAGGTGCTCCAACCAGGCGCGAGCAGTGTCGGAGAGGAACAGGGGGAGGTTGCGGATGATGAGGTTGTCGTCGTCCGTTCCACCCAGTTGGCAGGCCAGGCGGTAGTCTGCGAGCCACAATTCCGGTCTCATTTCCCCCGAGTACTTTGTGATAGTAGTCGGGGGTCGGAAACGGGCCGGAAACGGCGCCCACCGGATGGCCCGGCTGAAGGCCTGCGGACCGGGTGGTTCGGGCGAGGGACTCCGATCCTCCCCGCTGTCGTAGCGTCCCCCACGCCTGGGGTGGTAGCCTCGGTGCACCCTTTCGTCGAGGTGGGCCCGACGGTCGCGACGATGGTGCTCGTTGCTGAGGTGGCCCGGGGCCGCAGGCGCGGTGTTGCGCGTGCGCCCGGTGTAGACCGAGGCTTCCCGCATGAATTGGGAAGTCGCGGCATGAGGTTCCGAGGGGTACCCCTGCCTTCGGGAGGCAGAGCTCTCGGCCCGCCGGGTCGCAGCGCCTTCTAGGAGATTCTTGAGCTCTCCCTGGATTCGCCGACCCTCGGTGGTTGATGGTTCTGGCATCGCGCGGAGGAGCATCGCTGCGGCTGCCAGGTTCTGACCGACCCCGCTGGATGCGGGTGGCGGCCTGTCCCTGACATCGTTGGCGACGCGGTGCTGGAAACCCTGGGGCAGGTGACGTGTTTCTCCGGCCGGGGGTTGGCCCGCCCATACCTGCCCGACGTCCCGGCGGATCGGCTCGAGCGCTCCTGCTCCCTCGTCGAGCCTGGCCTGCGCCCCGCGGACTTGCTCGAGCTGTGGGTCGTGACCCCCCGCCGGAACGGGGACCACAGCTAGCTCCTGCGGGATGTCGGCGCGAGGCACCGGCCTAGGGAGATCACCGTCCTCCGGCATGCCGAGATGGTTGCCTTCGGAGGGATCCCCTAGCTCGACGTGGAAACATTCGCGGCTTGGGCCGCAGTCCTTGCCGTCAAGGCTGCGGCTGCCGTCGGAACAGTCGGAGAGGCAGTAGTCACATGCGGTCATAAAGTCTCGCATGGCACTGGGGTTGCCAAATCCAGAGAAATCCCAACAGACGCTAGGATCGTCATCTTCCTCAGACCCAGAGGGCCCGTAGGTCGAGACGTCCGTTAATCGGTCCCAAGGCGACCGCATACGAAACCCCAGAGGGGTTGCACTCGCCTCAACGTGAGCGGCCGCCAAAGCGAGGTCGCTAGGCGGGTTGAGGCCGAGTCGAAATGACGTAGGATGGGAATCAGTCGGTACCTTTTGGTCGACGAGGAGCGACATAGTCACGTCGGGGACTGGTTGCGCCATCGTCTTGGGTACGAGGGCGACATCCTACAGGCCCTCCGCGAGCGTGCTGGCATCGTCCACTTGCTCGGGATTGGCGTGTCGCGGGGGGACGGCGCTCGCCTTCGTCTCAAACGCGAGGTCGACGCCCGACGCGCCCTCCGTTGGGGCGCTGGGGACGTTGGCTCGCTCGACAGCCGATGGAGCGCGGCCTCCCGCTCGGCCCTGGTTGCCCTGCCTCCTCCTCCGATGGCGGGGGAGAGGACGGGGCGAGCTCGAATGTTGTTCTTCCACCACGCGGGGAAGACGTCGTCGATTCCGCCGCCGGCGGGCGGGCTGTCGGCCGCCATTGTCGTCGTCGCGCTGCGGTGGAAGGAGTATCATGTCGTAGCTGCCGTCGAGAGACATGAACTCGAGACTCCCGAAACGGAGCACCGTCCCGGGTTGGAGAGGTCGTTGGAGACTGCCCATCTGGAGCTTGACGGGAAGCTGCTCGTCAACACGCAGCAGCCCCCTACCTGGCGCGCCAACTGTCGGCGTTTTGAGACCGGGGGGTCCCTAAGCCGACGAGTGAGTGTGCCGCGTGCCCCAGCCCAGATGGGTCGAGCGCGTGGGCGAGCGCGAAGGGGGGAAAGCGAGGTGGCCGGAGACGAGTCGTGAGAGAGGTGGGAATCCCGCGGCCTTCGTGTTCGTCCCGCGCCCAGGTCGGGTGCGCTTGCAGTAGGGGGTTACAAGCGTCCACGTGGGTGAGGGAAGCGAGCGGCCCCAAGAGAGCGCCTGCCCCGTCCTCGTCCCCGCGCAGCCAACCTTCTCTAAGAAGGCCCTGGTCCTTCCTTTTATAGGCGTAAGGAGAGGATCCAGGTGTACAATGGGGATGTAGCAAAGTGCTACGTGTCTAGCGGGGGAGAGCTAGCGCCCTAAGTACATGCCGATGTGGCAGCCGGAGAGATCTTGGCACCCAGCTGGTGTGGTGTCGTGGCTGTCGGAGGAGCAACGGAGCCTGGCGGAGGGACAGCTGTCGGAGCGGTTGGGTCCTTGCTGACGTCCCCCTGCTTCCGTAAGGGAGCTGAGAGCCACCGTCGTCATGGGGCTAGCGGGGCACCATCATTGCCTATCTGGCGGAGCTAGCCAGATGGGACGCCGGTCTTGTTCTCTGCGGCCCGAGTCGGCTCGGGGTAGGGTGATGATGGCGCTTCCTGTTGACGTGGCGGACTTGTGCCCTAGGTCGGGCGACGTGGAGGCTCCTCCGAAGCCGAGGTCGAGTCTGTCTTCCATGGCCGAGGCCGAGCCCGAGCTCCTGGGTCGGGCGAGGCGGAGGTCGTTCAGCAGAGGCCAGGGCGGAGTCCGACCCCTGGGGTCGGGCGAAGCGGAGTTCGTCGTCTTCTGGGGCCTAGCCCGAGTCCGAGCCCTGGGTCGGGCGGAGCGGAGTTCGCCGTCTTCCGGGGCCTTAGCCCGAGTCCGAGCCCTGGGTCGGGCGGAGCGGAGTTCGCCGTCTTTCGGGGCCTTAGCCCGAGTCCGAGCCCTGGGTCGGGCGGAGCTTCCTATGGCGCCTTTGGCAGGGCCTGACTGCCTGTCAGTCTCACTCTGTCAAGTGGCACTGCAGTCGGAATGGCGCAGGCGGCGCTGTCCTTCTGTCAGACCGGTCAGTGGAGCGGCGAAGTGACGGCGGTCACTTCGGCTCTGCCGGGGGGCGCGCGTCAGGATAAAGGTGTCAGGCTACCTTTGCGTTAAATGCCCCTGCGACTCGGTCGGTCGGCGCGGCGATTTAGTCAGGGTTGCTTCTTAGCGAAGGCAAGGCCTCGGGCGAGCCGGAGATGTGTCTGCCGTTAAAAGGAGGCCTCGGGCGAGACGGAAACACCTCGGGGTCGGCTGCCCTTGCCCGAGGCTAGGCTCGGGCGAGGCGTGATCGAGTCGCTCGTATGGACTGATCCCTGACTTAATCGCACCCATCAGGCCTCTGCAGCTTTATACTGATGGGGGTTACTAGCTGAGAATTAGGCGTCTTGAGGGTACCCCTAATTATGGTCCCCGACAAGAACCTTGTCAGGAAAAAAGTGCTTCGGAACCCGACCTACGACATATGCCATTTGGCTGACAAAGACAGTGACCACTTGATAGTCTGGTGCCCCTTTGCGCGCATTTTTTTGGCTAAGCTCGGGTGCTTCAACGACTTCTCATATGTCATCCTCCAGACCTTGGGAGATCGAGCTTGCGGACTCCATTGCAAGTGAGCACAAGACCACTCTCATCCACCTCTGTTGTTGGCTCCTTTGGAAACACAAGCATGAAGTTGTCTTTAGAGGCACCACATTACACTTTTCAACGAAGCTACTTAGAGGAAGCTCAACTATGGCGTATTGGAATCAACGGTTGCAGTGACGCCGCTGACTCCTGATGTAGCATAGACTCTCTCCAACAAGGGCATGTATATGATCAATTTCGATAAATTTAGAGGATACCAGCGTTCCCTATGCCTCTAGCAAAGCCCGGTAAATGACACTCTAAATTTTATCGTTAGCAGTCGATCCCCTAAATGTGACGGACTCCAAACGTCTGCTATACATCGGCCGCTAGTGAATCCCGCGCCGACGCAGAGGTTTCTCTCTGTCTCCGCTCCCTTGGCAATTATCTCGCGCCGCTGGCGCGCTCACGACAAGGATGTCGGTCGACAACAACAAGGACGGGTGCGCAACCGTCGAGAACGCATGCACAGTAGCCCGTCGGCGACGAAGCTGAGGGCACATGCGCCGACGACCCGGCTGCGACAACTTGGAATTTCAGCATATTAGAATTTCATCATCTAATTATTAAGTTATATATACCAATCAATTCAACCAAAATTTTAAGCTGATGGGAATGTGTGGATAATTCACTTATATTATAACACTCCTCTCACGTCAAGCCTTTTTGGGTCTCTGACACAGAATATAGGAGCGAACAACAATTATTTTATTTAATTGAGCGAACAATAATTATTTTATTTAATTGTGTTAGTCAGGATTTGAACTCGAGATCTCTACGTGATACCGTATTAAGTTACTGTACCCCAACCAATTTAATCCAAAAGATTAAACTGATGGAAATATATGGATAATTTACCTATATTATATTCTACATTCTAACACTAACAAATTGTTTGTTGCGTGATTGTTTGTTTGAGCCTTGTCAATGTTTGTGCTGTTGTCTTTGGTTCAAACAAACTTCCATTGATTTCGCTGTTTTAACAAATCTTCTTCTTATACGAAACTCGTGAGCCCCACACAGATTTCGTAGTAGAATCGACATGCACGAATCTCAGAGCTACCTTTCTAGAAGTCAGCTTGCCTCGTCGTCACCCCCAGGCCCCTGCGCGACTCTTCATTCTTTCTCCCTGCCCTCCCCTGCTGAAGGAAGCCGCCTTTTTGGAGTTTGGACGCGGGAGGACAGCCTCCGCACTTTCCGTCCGTCGCGAGGGATTCCTGCCCGGGCGGGCGTAGAGCAGGTACGGCGCGTGGCTCGCAGCCAGCCTCCCTGTCATTTCATTTGCTGTCCTTCCTCCCCCACTCTGGATCCGCCGTCTCTGTGCTGCGTCATTCCGATGCTCATGCTTTCCCCAGATCTCCCATGCTATCGTCTGACTCCTTGCCGACCGGAATCCGGCTCGGCCCACGCATGCGCTGAATGTGCAGGGCGTAGCATTCGTTGGGGACGAACGTGTAGGTCCGGGGATCGGGGAACACGAGGCCGCGCTTTGGCGCAAGCAAGCAAATTTGGGGTCCTAGCTTGAAGGACCTGCCATCTTTTTTTTTGGTTGGTGAGCTACACATCAAATGTTAATCCCCCGTTTCCGTACTCTTGTATTGTGCTTATTATTATTATCTTCTGTAATACTATATAGCATTTATTCTGTCTGTAAATAGGTGGGATCAAATTATCTGTTAAGGTTCCTTCGTTTATGATCTTTTACATCTATAATTTGCAACTCATTTCTTTGTTTGATACTTTGATTTGATTTGATTGCCCTGCCTGTTGATGGTGAAACTAGCGTCTGTTTGATAGAACGCATTTTTGCCGGCCAGCTCCACTCGAGAATTTGAAGGATTTTTGCCAACGTGGGGAGCTGATTTTTTTTTTTTTTTGTTGCTCCTCTCATTTTGCACTCTCCACCCGCGCCTGACTGCAGCAGGCTGCCGTCCCCCTATCTACCGCCTGATTCATCTCTGTCTCCGTCGGTGCCGCCCTCTCCGCCAGCCTGACCCCAGGTAGCTTGCCAAACGGACACCTTCTCGATTCACTTTACAATGGGAATCAATTCCCCAGAGAAAGGAGTTAAATTCTGGGATCCCATCGTCTAGGTTATAAGAAAAATTTCGAATATATATAGTCAACCAAAAAACAGCAATTGCCTTCGTGTAGACAATATGTTTACTTTATTTTCTGGGACATACCAGTTTTCTGTTCTCTTGTGGTTTACAATCATATGCACGCAATCTGAAGCTTAATGTTTTTTTTTCATGAAACCACCCTCTTTTTTTCTCACAGGGATGGCTGGAAAAGGAAGCTATGTACCTCCACAATATATTCCCTTATACAGCCTAGATACCGAAGAGGATCGTGTCCCTGCCGTGGAAGAGAACCATGCTACGCGCCCTAAACTAAACCAGGATCCAACACAATGGTCATCTGGCATCTGTGCCTGTTTTGATGACCCCCAGAGCTGTATGCCACTTTCTAATCTGTGATCCTTGATTTACAGAAGAAAAATATAAAATGTGATATTTGGTTGCATGTTAGGTTGTATATAGTAAATAAGCGCTAAAATGTAGTTCCCTTATTTTCTTTACATACCAAATGTAGCATGTTCTTGTGTTTATGTAGTGTAATAATGATGAATTTGTGCTTCAGAGAAATATTTGAATTCAGCTATGATATATTAGGATAATCTTCCTGATTAATCTGTAACCCCTCCTGTCTATTTTCTTACTAGTATTGCTTGGTGGTGGATTTTTAGGCTGAACTAGTTCTTGTAGATAAATAACAATTCATCTAGACTCTAGAGCACTGCATACATATCACTATAAGCTACCTGTTTTTTAGGGAAGTAATACATTAATGTTCTATAGATTCTTATTCTGGTAGTGCAATATGAAAGCAGTCCTACTACTGCTCTTTTCCTGATTACTAGTATTGCAAACATAGTACACATATGAGAATGAGTGGATGAATGGGAGTTGTGACAGTGGAGAATACCTAATTGTGTTCTTGTTTCTAGGGAGCTATCAATAACCTAATGCCGCCCTCTCATTTATGGGTAGTAAAAAATTGGAAAGGTTTGAACTTTGAACTACTACTCATGGTGAATAACGCAGTTTGCTACCATCTGCACAATCATGTGCAACTGACTTTGATTTTTTTTCAAGTTCAACAAAATACTGTAGGATTGGCTTCATATAGATCTTACACTTTTAGCAAAGCAAGTTAATATTTGGTTTTATCGTGCTTGTTGCTCCTTTGAGTTGTCATCTGAAATAATAGTAGTGAAGTGTTTCCTAGTATGTAGCTGTCTGACTTCATTACATGTAATGTAACAAGTAAAAATAGTTAGGTTTCTGCTGCAGTATTTTATAAGTAAAAATATGTAGCTTTAAGCCTCAGCATGTAATAAGTAAAAATAGAAAATTAGGATAAAATGCTTATTCCCAATTATTTTCTAATCATTTGTTTATCAGTAGTATATAAATTTGCTCAACTGAGAAGGCAACAACAAAATGTAGCCATGGTGACAGGACCAACCAAACAAGATGTTAATAATATGGAATTGTGCTTGAATAAAACCTCTTTTACCTATCTGTTGGGTATTGTATATTTATTTGATCTAGTTTGGAGGTCTCACCATCCAATGCATAATCGTGTAGTACTGAAAATTTCCATTTACCTGCATAACAGGATTTTATGGCCATTTTTCTAGGTTGTATTGGTGCGATTTGCCCCTGTTTCCTTTTTGGAAAGAATGCACAATTCTTGGGATCTGGAACGCTTGCTGGATCATGCACTACACATTGCATGTTGTGGGGCCTTCTCACAAGTCTATGCTGTGTATTTACTGGAGGTCTAGTATTAGCAGTTCCAGGATCTGCCGTTGCTTGTTATGCTTGCGGATATCGCAGTGCACTAAGAACAAAGTACAATCTTCCGGTATGTGGTTTGAATCACTGTGGTTGTTATATTGGGATTTTTCTTCCCCTGCATATTTGTAATCAGAGGCAATTTTCTTTACATCATGCAGCCTTTTCTCAACTACTGTAATTTTGCTATAAGGGGCAAATGAGCAGTGCTGCATACTTTTGTTTTAGTTTAAATATACTAGATGCATACTAGGGCTTCATACAGGACATTATGACAACATCCTCCACTGTTTCTAATAGTGAGCTCTGCGATACAGTTGATTGCCTTTTCTATAGCTAAAATAGATGATAAATCTGTTTAAATAGAATTATTAGGGACATGTTCTTGGATCCCTTTACAGCTATTGTGTTTGCAATTGCATTGCTCAAAGTCACTGTCAATGATACGGTTGCTCTTGGTACCAAAACAAACATAGCATACTTAGTCCACATTTGGTATAGCTCAATGGCTCCGTCGCACTTGTACCAAGGAGCCAGAGCCGTGCCAAATAGGGCCTTAGCGCACCTAGATGCCTTATGCAGGAAGCACCTTGTAGCTGCCGTGGGGTTAATATAATTTTTTTTCTCACACTGGAATGTTTACCTATGCAGGAAGCACCCTGTGGCGATTTGACGACACACTTATTCTGTCACTTGTGTGCTATATGCCAGGAGTACAGGGAGATCCGTGAGAGAACAGGCAGTGGCTCCTCACCAGCTCCTAATGTGACTCCACCTCCAGTTCAGACGATGGATGAGCTTTGATTTTTAACTGATATGAATGTATGTTATCTGACAAACTTTGGTGTGTGGCCTGGTGACTAGTGCTGCCTTTGCCTGTTGGCATTTTGACATATTTTTGTTCTTGGGCTCTCACAACGCTGCTATGTTGTTTGTAGAGTTGTAAACACGGGTTTTGAACTAGTGAACCACTGACAGTTCACGGAAGTTGTAAACACAGTTGTACCATGGAACTGTAGTAGAATTAAGTGTATTTTTTTGCTATTTATATTGGTGAGAGGATGAGAAGGGAAAAGAAAAGAAATGCGCTTATCATGCAGAATGTTTCATTGTGTTTAGTTCTATGAACAATCCAATATTGTGGTGAGTGGTTGTTTAAGTTTCAGTTTATTCAAAAGATTTCGTTATACAAACATAGCTCACACAAATTCTTCAAATTTAATGGCACATGGTCTCTTTTATTCTGCTGTTCCAGCACAGCCATGTTACTCAAGAGTTCTTTCTTCCTCCTTTTATAGATAATGGGGGGGAAAATCAATTCTGGCCTTATAGCTCCTTGCATACGGTTTTACAAAACAGTCCATGCAAATTTGAACGAATTAAAAGTAACATAGAAAGAAAGTTTAAGATATAGGTGGAAAATCACTAAGACATTGCAATTCTAGCATTAAACCACCAAAAATCTTCATAGCCACTACCTCTGATGAACATCTTCAAGGTTCCCATAAAAATAAACCACATAATAGACGGTATTTATTTATTGTTAAATAACAACGTCATTTCGGTAAAGCTATAACGACCAAAATATAGCTGCCACTCCTATCATTCATCACCCAACCAGAGGGTTCACCACATGCCCAAGAAACAGCACGACACCACTTCTCTCCACGATGGCGAACAAAAACGGCCGGTCCGCCACGAAATCCACCGGCGGATCTATTCTTGCACACATAAACGACATGAACTCGGCCGTGGCCGCGGCGGCCACGGTGCCGGCCTCGTCCACCTCTACGGTGACCTTGTGGTACACTCCTGAGATGATGAGCCCGTTTCCACCGGAGACCATGCCGGAGAAGTCACCGCTTTGAAAGGCTCGGTTGACTCCCAGCTTCTGGATATCGTGAGACGCCTCAAACTCGAACGTGAACTTGAACTTCGGCACCATGAACCGCCCGACCGGGACCTCGTCCACCGGCGTGTGCTTCCTGATGAATTCCGGCGACGACACGACCTTATCATAGAGATCATTGAGGGTTAGGGTCTCACCGTCGGGGAGGAGTAGAAGCATGTAGAACGCGTCCTGCTGCGCGCCGCCGTCGTTCTTGTAGGGCAGCTTGAGCGCCTTGAATCCGGGGAACACGGCAACCCGCTGGTCCTCGAAACCGCTCGTAGTCGTAGTCATGAACGGCACGCGCACGGTGCCGCCGTCGGGGAGATGGAACGGCGCGGCGATGGTTCTCGACGGATCGAACGGCCGAGCCCACGCCCCCTTGAAGTAGATGGCGTTGGCGAGGACGAGCGCCGTGGACGAGTCGACGGAGCCGGGAGGCAGGACGTCGCCGATGAGCCCTTTCGTTGCTCCTTTCACGAAGTCGTTGACTTGCTGCCTTGCCGCCTCGGAGTTCTTCAAGAAGTCGACGGACTCCGCGACCGCCGCGTAGCGCGACGCGGCGGTGTCCATGAACTCCGGCGTGAGCGCGCGGCTCCGGTCCACCCAGACGCCGCAGGCGAAGGACGCCTGCGGGAGGTCGCTGAGCCTGGCGACCAGCGCCGTCGCCGCAGCGCGGTGCAGCTCGCCCAGCGACTCGGAGTCCAAGAAGCGCAGGAGCTCCCGCTGCGTCTCGCCCCGCGCGCCCGCGGCCACCAGCGCGAGCGCCGCGTGGAACGACAGCGGCGACACCACGAAGTTGCGCGCCCCCTGCTGGCCGCCGGCCGCTTGCAGGCCGACCTGCCTCGCGAGCGGCAGGCACGACGCGCTGCCAGCGAACGCATCCGGTAGCCCTTCCGGTGCCGCAGCGAAGCCGGCAACGGGCACCTCGCCGGGCGGTCCCCACAGCATGATCAACGTCGACGGATCGTCTGGTGGCTGCACGAAGACGGCCGCGTGCTCAGGCGGCGGCGCCCAAGGGCGCGGCGGGGCGACGGCGAACCGAGGCCCCGCCGTGGACCCGAAGCTCAAGTCGCCTGCGCCGTGTCCGTCACTGTTTCGGGAGGCTGCTCGTGTCACGGTGCGCTTGTCGCCGTGGTGCTGCCCGTCGCGACGCGGTGTGCTCATCGTGTACGTGAGCTGCGTGTGTGAAGGAAAGAGAGAAGGTGGTATGTATCACATTGAGCATATAGAAAGAATATATATAGGAGTACATGACTTAGAGGATAAGAAATCTATATCTATACTATACTTAAAGCATCAGTTTCAACGGTCGTCATGTGTCATTTTTTTTATAAATAACCCCTCACATCTATTTCAAATTAATTAATTGAACGTCTATAGATGCCAAACGACGCCTAACACGGGCTAGATGCACGCGGGCCACAACTATGGCATAGACACATCATGCCGGCCTGCTAACTGTGTCGAGCCAGCCCGTTAGTGCGTCAATTCATTTAATTAAATCAGCGTAACGACGCCCGACACGGGCTAGATGCACGCGGGCCACAACTATGGCACAGGCACGTCATGCCGGCCTATTAACTGTGTCGGGCCAGCCCATTAGCCCGTCGATCCATTTAATTAAATCAGCATAAAATGTTAAAAAAATGATGCAGGAGGTGGGGTTCGAACCCATGCCCTGATGGAAGAAGGGCGGGAGACACTGGATGAAACTGTCTAACCAGTAGAACATCACGCTAAAATGTTTTTAATATTGAATATAAATTATATATAGGTATATACGTTTTTTTGTAAAATAAAAAAATAATCGTGTCGGGCCGGGCCAGCACTACGGGCCGAGGCTACAGCCCAAGCACGACACGACGTTCTTGGCTTTTGCCAGCATTAGGTCGTTTCTGAGACCACATTGGCGCAATGGACTACATGGTGTTTGAGGTTGCTGAATTGGATGGAGCAGCAATGATTTGTCACACTAACAGCAAAATGAAAGGTTATTTGTTGGTTTTAAACGTTAGTAATTGCTACGAAGTAGCATAATTTATATAGAGCACATCCAGTTTTTATTGATGCCTGACTTTAGCAATCACTCCATATTTTGATCTATCTTTTTTATAAGTTTGACTTCATGGGACTTATTTTAGAAACTTGCTCTCACAAACTTTCTCTTATTTGGTTTCTGTACTATGGAATTATGTCATTTTATAATCTCTGTTCATTCGGTCAATCGTTGTGAACTCTTTTCTAATCGCTCACTTCATTGACCGTGTTGTAACAAGACATATTTGCATGGAGTAAACAATAACATCAATTAGCAAAATCAAAAAATGTATTATACAGAGAGCGGAGACAATCAATAAAAAATCTTGGATTTTTTTGACAGATAGTTTACGTGGGTATTATTGTAAGCCGTCGCAACGCACGAGCAACCGACTAGTCTATCTTAAAGATAAAGAAGTTTATCTCGCAATTACAATTAATCTTAAACCAACCATATAAAACGTAACCATTTTTTCTTTTTTTCTACAATACAAGACGTGATCTTTCTATACATACGTACCGATGTGGTAACTCTTAGTCTTTAAACCAGAGATAGTTACCTCTTATATACTAGGCCGAAGGAGTATACTCTAATATATCTAATATACTCTAAGCCTAATCATAGTGAGGGTTTCATATCTCTATTTTCAAAATTACCACATTACTTTTATAGATGTCGGCGTTCCGAGACCGGAGGGTCCCCGAGCCGACGAGTGAATGTCGCCGCGTGCCCCAGCCCAGATGGGTCGAGCGCGAGGGCGAGCGCGAAGGGGGGAGAGCGAGGCGGCCGGAGACCGGCGTGAGAGAGGTGGGAATCCCGCGGCCTTCGTGTTCGTCCCGCGCCCAGGTCGGGTGCGCTTGCAGTAGGGGGTTACAAGCGTCCACGCGGGAGAGGGAGCGAGCGGCCTCCAGCGAGCGCCTGTCTCGTCCTCGTCCCCGCGCGGCCAACCCTCTCTAAGAGGGCCCTGGTCCTCCCTTTTATAGGCGCAAGGAGAGGATCCAGGTGTACAATGGGGGGTGTAGCAGAGTGCTACGTGTCTAGCGGAGGAGAGCTAGCGCCCTAAGTACATGCCGTTATGGCAGCCGGAGAGATTTTGGCACCCAGCTGGTGTGATGTCGTGGCCATCGGAGGAGCGATGGAGCCTGGCGGAGGGACAGCTGTCGGAGCGGTTGAATCCTTGCTGACGTCCTCTTGCTTCCGTAAGGGGGCTGAGAGCCGCCGTCGTCACAGAGTATGCAGGGCGCCATCATTGCCTATCTGGCGGAGCGAGCCAGATGGGACGCCGGTCTTGTTCACTGCGGCCCGAGTCAGCTCGGGGTAGGGTGATGATGGCGCCTCCTGTTGACGTGGCTGGTCTGCGCCCTAGGTTGGGCGATGTGGAAGCTCCTCCGAAGCCGAGGTCGAGTCTGTCTTCCGTGGCCGAGGTCGGGTCCGAGCCCCAGGTTCGGGCGAGGCGGAGATCGCCGGCTGGTGCCGGGGCGGAGTCCGAGCCCTAGGGTCGGGCGAAGCAGAGTTCGTCGTCTTCTGGGGCCGAGCCCAAGTCCGAGCCCTGGGTCGGGCGAGGCGAAGATCGTCGTCTTCTGGGACTTAACCCGAGTCCGAGCCCTGGGTCGGGCGGAGTTCGCCGTCTTCCGGGACTTAGCCCGAGTCCGAGCCCTGGGTCGGGCGGAGTTCGCCGTCTTCTGGGACTTAGCCTGAGTCCGAGCCCTGGGTCGGGCGGAGCTCGCCGTCTTCCGGGACTTAGCCCGAGTCCGAGCCCTGGGTCGGGCGGAGTTCGCCGTCTTCTGGGACTTAGCCCGAGTCCGAGCCCTGGGTCAGGCGGAGTTCGTCGTCTTCCGGGACTTAGCCCGAGTCCGAGCCCTGGGTCGGGCGGAGCGGAGTTTCCTATGGTGCCTTCGGTAGGGCCTGACTGCCTGTCAGTCTCACTCTGTCAAGTGGCACCGCAGTCGGAGTGGCGCAGGCGGCGCTGTCCTTCTGTCAGGCCGGTCAGTGGAGCGGCGAAGTGACGGCGGTCACTTCGGCTCTGCCGGCTGGGGGCGCGCGTCAGGATAAAGGTGTCAGGCCACCTTTGCATTAAATGCTCCTGCGATTTGGTCGGTCGGTGCGGCGATTTGGTCAGGGTTGCTTCTTGGCGAAGGCAGGGCCTCGGGCGAGCCGGAAATATGTTCGCCGCTGAAGGGGGGCCTCGGGCGAGACGGAAATCCTCCGGGGTCGGCTGCCCTTGTCCGAGGCTAGGCTCGGGCGAGGCGTGATCGAGTCCCTCGAATGGACTGATCCCTGACTTAATCGCACCCATCAGGCCTTTGCAGCTTTGTGCTGATGGGGGTTACCAGCTGAGAATTAGGAGCCTTGAGGGTACCCCTAATTATGGTCCCCGACAGTAGCCCCCGAGCCTCGAAGGGAGTGTTTGCACTCGCTTGGAGGCTTTCGTCGCACTTTTTTGCAAGGGGACCAGCCTTTCTCGGTTGCGTTTTGTTCCGGTGGGTGCGCGCGAGCGCACCCGCCGGGTGTAGCCCCCGAGGCCTCGGAGGAGTGGTTTCACTCCTTCGAGGTCTTAATGCCTCGCGTAATGCTTCGGTTGGTCTGGTCGTTCCCTCATGCGAGCTAGCCGTAGCCCAGGTGTACGGTCGGGTCCCAAGTTCTCGGGCTGGTATGTTGACGCTGTCAACGGTTCGGCCGGAGCCGGGTTTGCGAGAGTAGCCCCTGATAGTCGCCTAGAGGGGGGGGGGTGAATAGGGCGAAACTGAAATTTACAAAAATAATCACAACTACAAGCTGGGTTAGCGTTAGTAATAACAAGACGAGTCCGCGAGAGAGGGTGCAAAACAAATCGCAAGCAAATAAGAGTGTGACACAAGGATTTGTTTTACCGAGGTTCGGTTCTCGCAAACCTACTCCCCGTTGAGGAGGCCACAAAGGCCGGGTCTCTTTCAACCCTTCCCTCTCTCAAACGATCCCACGGATCGAGTGAGCTTTCTCTTCTTCTCAATCAACCGGGAACAAAACTTCCCCGCAAGGGTCACCACACAATTGGTGCCTCTTGCCTTGGTTACTATTGAGTGATGATCACAAGAACAAGTGAGAAAGAAAGAAGGCGATCCAAGCGCAAGAGCTCAAAAGAACACGGCAAATCTCTCTCGCTAGTCACTAAGGGCTTGAGTGGAATTGGAGAGGATTTGATCTCTTTTGTTTGTGTCTAGAATTGAATGCCTAGCTCTTGTAAGTGGTTGAGAGTTGGAAAACTTGGATGGCAATGAATGTGGGGTGGTTGGGGTATTTATAGCCCCAACCACCACAAGTGACCGTTGGCTGGAGTCCTCTGTTCGATGGCGCACCGGACAGTCCGGTGCACACCGGACAGTCCGGTGCCCCTGCCACGTCACGGTTGCCGTTGGATTCTGACCGTTGGAGCTTCTGACTTGTGGGCCCCCCCTGGGTGTCCGGTGCACACCGGACATGCACTGTTTGATGTCCGGTGCACCGGCATGGGCGTGCCTGACATCTGCGCGCGCTGCGCGCGCATTTAATGCACCGCAGGGAGCCGTTGGCGCCGCAGGGAGCCGTTGCTCCGCTGGCACACCGGACAGTCCGGTGTACACCGGACAGTCCGGTGAATTTTAGCGGAGCGGCTCCCGAGCAAACCCGAGGCTGGCGAGTTCCGAAGGCCGCGTTCCCTTGGAGCACCGGACATGTCCGGTGCACACCGGACAGTCCGGTGAATTATAGCGCGCCGGCTTCCGAGAAATCCCGAGGGTGAAGAGTTTGAAGTCGAAGTCCTCTGGCCGCACCGGACAGTCCGGTGCACACCGGACAGTCCGGTGCCTCCGGCCAGAGAAGCCCTCGGTTGTCTTGCTGCTCCTTTGTTGAATCCAACATTTGATCTTTTTATTGGCTGAGTGTGAACCTTTTGCACCTGTATAACTTATGCACTAGAGTAAACTAGTTAGTCCAATATTTGTGTTGGGCAATTCAACCACCAAAATTATTTAGGAACTAGGTCTAAGCCTAATTCCCTTTCAATCTCCCCCTTTTTGGTGATTGATGCCAACACAAACCAAAGCAAATATAGAAGTGCATAATTGAACTAGTTTTCATAATGTAAGTGCAAAGGTTGCTTGAAATTGAGCCAATATAAATTTATATGATGCGCATGGATGGTTTTCTTTATTTTTCACATATTGGACCACATTTGCACCACGAGTTTTGTTTTTGCAAATTCTTTTGTAAATTCTTTTCAAAGTACTTTTGCAAGATAGTCAAAGGTAAATGAAAAAGATTTTGCAAAGCATTTTCAAGATATGGAATTTTCTCCCCCTATTTCCAATGCTTTTCCTTTGACTAAGCAAAACTCCCCCTCAAATGAGGTCTCCTCTTAGTGTTCAAGAGGGTTTTCCATTAATTTTGAAAACACTACTTGCTCCCCCTTTTAGAACACAAAGAGATACCAATTTTGAAATTTATCATTGAAAATCATCAAATTTAAAATTAGGGGTGGTGGTGCGGTCCTTTTGCTTTGGGCTCATATTTTCTCCCCCTTTGGCATGAATCGCCAAAAACGGAATCATTAGAGCCCAATGAAGTACATTCTCCCCCTTTGGTCATGAAATAAATGAGTGAAGGTTATACCAACGTTGGAGAGATGATGCGGAGCGACGGCGAAGGATGAGTAGTAGAACGAAGTGGAAGCCTTTGTCTTCGCCGAAGACTCCAATTCCCTTTCAATATACCTATGACTTGGTTGAAATACACTTGAAAACACATTAGTCATAGCATATATAAAAGAGACATGATCAAAGGTATATTTATGAGCTATGTGTGCAAGACTAGCAAAAGAAATTCCTAGAATCAAGAATATTAAGCTCATGCCTAAGTCGGGTAAAAGATTGTTCATCAAGTGGTTTGGTAAAGATATCGGCTAATTGATCTTTAGTATTAATATAAGAAATCTCGATATCCCCCTTTTGTTGGTGATCCCGAAGAAAATGATACCGAATGGCTATGTGCTTGGTGCGGCTGTGCTCGACGGGATTGTCGGCCATTTTGATTGCACTCTCATTGTCACATAGCAAAGGAACTTTGGTTAATTTGTAACCGTAGTCCCGCAGGGTTTGCCTCATCCAAAGTAATTGCGCGCAACAATGGCCTGCGGCAATATACTCGGCTTCAGCGGTAGAAAGAGCGACCGAATTTTGCTTCTTTGAAGCCCAAGACACCAAGGATCTTCCCAAGAACTGGCAAGTCCCCGATGTGCTCTTTCTATTAATCCTACACCCCGCCCAATCGGCATCCGAATAACCAATTAAATCAAATGTGGATCCCCGAGGGTACCAAAGCCCAAACTTAGGAGTAAAAGCCAAATATCTCAAGATTCGTTTTACGGCCGTAAGGTGTGATTCCTTAGGGTCGGCTTGGAATCTTGCACACATGCATACGGAAAGCATAATGTCCGGTCGAGATGCACATAAATAAAGCAATGAACCAATCATTGACCGGTATACCTTTTGATCCACGGACTTACCTCCCGTGTCGAGGTCGAGATGCCCATTTGTTCCCATGGGTGTCTTGATGGGTTTGGCATCCTTCATTCCAAACTTGCTTATAATGTCTTGAGTATACTTCGCTTGGCTAATGAAGGTGCCTTCATGGAGTTGCTTGACTTGGAATCCTAGAAAATACTTCAACTCCCCCATCATAGACATCTCGAATTTCTGTGTCATGATCCTACTAAATTCTTCACATGTAGATTTGTTAGTAGACCCAAATATGATATCATCAACATAAATTTGGCATACAAACAAATCATTATCAAGAGTCTTAGTGAATAAAGTAGGATCGGCCTTGCCGACTTTGAAGCCATTAGCAATAAGGAAATCTCTAAGGCATTCATACCATGCTCTTGGGGCTTGCTTGAGCCCATAAAGCGCCTTAGAGAGTCTATAAACATGGTTAGGATACTCACTGTCTTCAAAGCCGGGAGGTTGCTCAACATAGACCTCCTCCTTGATTGGTCCATTGAGGAATGCACTCTTCACGTCCATTTGGTAGAGCTTGAAGCCATGGTAAGTAGCATAGGCTAGTAATATACGAATTGACTCAAGCCTAGCTACGGGTGCATAGGTTTCACCAAAATCCAAACCTTCGACTTGTGAATACCCCTTGGCCACGAGTCGAGCTTTGTTCCTAGTCACCACACCATGCTCGTCTTGCTTGTTGCGGAAGACCCACTTGGTTCCTACAACATTTTGGTTAGGACGTGGAACTAAGTGCCATACCTCGTTCCTCGTGAAATTGTTGAGCTCCTCTTGCATCGCCATCACCCAATCCGAATCTTGAAGTGCCTCCTCTACCCTGGTTGGCTCAATAGAGGAAACAAACGAGTAATGTTCACAAAAATGAGCAACACGAGATCGAGTAGTTACCCCCTTATGAATGTCGCCGAGGATGGTGTCGACGGGGTGATCTCGTTGAATTGCTTGGTGGACTCTTGGGTGTGGCGGCCTTGGTTGTTCATCCTCCTTGTTTTCATCATTTGAATCTCCCCCTTGATCGTTGCCGTCATTTTGAGGTGGCTCATCTTCTTGATTTTCTTGTTCAACATCTTGAGCCTCATCCTCAACTTGAGTTGGTGGAGATGCTTGCATGGAGGAGGATGGTTGATCTTGTGCATTTGGAGGCTCTTCGGATTCTTTAGGACACACATCCCCAATGGACATGTTCCTTAGCGCTATGCATGGAGCCTGTTCTTCACCTACATCATCAAGATCAACTTGCTCTACTTGAGAGCCGTTAGTCTCATCAAACACAACGTCACAAGAAACTTCAACAAGTCCTGAGGACTTGTTAAAGACTCTATATGCCCTTGTGTTTGAGTCATATCCTAGTAAAAAGCCTTCTACAGTTTTAGGAGCAAATTTAGATTTTCTACCTCTTTTAACAAGTATAAAACATTTGCTACCAAAAACTCTAAAATATGAAATATTGGGCTTTTTACCGGTTAGGAGTTCATAAGATGTCTTCTTGAGGATTCGATGAAGATATAATCGGTTGATGGCGTAGCAGGCGGTGTTGACCGCCTCGGCCCAAAACCGATCCGGTGTCTTGTACTCATCAAGCATGGTTCTTGCCATGTCCAATAGAGTTCGATTCTTCCTCTCCACTACACCATTTTGTTGTGGAGTGTAGGGAGAAGAGAACTCATGCTTGATGCCCTCCTCCTCAAGAAAACCTTCAATTTGAGCGTTTTTGAACTCCGTTCCATTGTCGCTTCTAATTTTCTTGATCCTTAAGCCGAACTCATTTTGAGCTCGTCTCAAGAATCCCTTTAAGGTCTCTTGGGTTTGTGATTTTTCCTGCAAAAAGAATACCCAAGTGAAGCGAGAATAGTCATCCACAATTACAAGGCAATACTTACTACCGCCGATGCTTATGTAAGCGATCGGGCCGAACAAATCCATGTGAAGGAGCTCCAGTGGCCTGTCGGTAGTCATGATGTTTTTGTGTGGATGATGAACACCAACTTGCTTCCCGGCTTGGCATGCACTACAAATCCTGTCTTTCTCAAAATGAACATCGGTTAGTCCCAAAATGTGTTCTCCCTTTAGAAGCTTGTGAAGATTCTTCATTCCAACATGGGCTAGTCGGCGGTGCCAGAGCCAACCCAAGTTAGTCTTAGCAATCAAGCAAGTGTCGAGTCCAGCTCTATTAAAATCTACTAAGTATAGCTGACCCTCTAACACTCCCTTAAAAGCTATTGAATCATCACTTCTTCTAAAGACAGTTACACCAGTATCAGTAAAAAGACAGTTGTAGCCCATTTGACATAATTGGGATACGGAAAGCAAATTGTAATCTAAAGAATCTACAAGAAAAACATTGGAAATAGAATGGTCAGGAGATATAGCAATTTTACCCAAACCTTTGACCAAACCTTGATTTCCATCCCCGAATGTGATAGCTCGTTGGGGATCTTGGTTTTTCTCATATGAGGAGAACATCCTTTTCTCCCCGGTCATGTGGTTTGTGCACCCGCTGTCGAGTATCCAACTTGTGCCCCCGGATGCATAAACCTACAAAACAAGTTTAGTTCTTTGTTTTAGGTACCCAAACGGTTTTGGGTCCTTTGGCATTAGATACAAGAACTTTGGGTACCCAAACACAAGTCTTGGAGCCCTTGTGTTTGCCCCCAACAATTTTGGCAACTACCTTGCCGGATTTGCTAGTCAAAACATAAGATGCATCAAAAGTCTTAAATGAAATAGCATGATCATTTGATGCATTTGGAACTTTCTTTCTAGGCAACTTGGCATGGGTTGGTTGCCTAGATCTAGATGTCTCACCCTTATACATAAAAGCATAATTAGGGCCAGAGTGAGACTTCCTAGAATGAATTTTCTTAATTTTACTCTCAGGATACCCGGCAGGGTACAAAATGTAACCCTCGTTATCCTGAGGCATGGGAGCCTTGCCCTTAACAAAGTTAGACAAGTTCTTAGGAGGGGCATTAATTTTGACATTGTCTCCCCTTTGGAAGCCAATGCCGTCCTTAATGCCCGGGCGTCTCCCATTATAGAGCATGCTTCTAGCAAGTTTAAATTTTTCATTTTCTAAGTCATGCTCTCTAATCTTAGCATTAAGTTGTGCTATGTGATCATTTTGTTTCTTAATTAAAGCTAGGTGATCATGGATAGCATCAACATTAATATCTCTACATCTAGTGCAAATGGAAACATGCTCAACATTCGATGTAGAGGGTTTACAAGTTTTAAGTTCAACAACCTTAGCATGCAACATATCATTTTTAGTTCTAAGGTCGGAAATAGTAGCATTGCAAATATCAAAATCCTTAGCCTTAGCAATTAATTTCTCATTTTCATTTCTAAGGCTAGCAATGGAAATATTTAACTCATTAATCCTAGCAAGCAAATCAACGTTATCATTTCTAGGATCAATGCAAACATGAGAATCAACCTTAGCTAACAAATTTGCATTTTCTTTTCTAAGGTTGTCTAAAGTCTCATGGCAAATACTTAGCTCACTAGACAATTTTTCACATTTTTCTCTTTCTAGAGCATAAGCATTTTTAACCTTAACATGTTTTTTGTTTTCCTTGATTAGGAAGTCCTCTTGGGAGTCCAAGAGATCATCCTTTTCATGGATGGCACTGATCAATTCATTTAATTTTTCTTTTTGTTCCATGTTAAGGTTGGCAAAAAGAATACGCAAATTATCCTCTTCATTTTTATCATTATCCTCATCACTAGATGTTTCATATTTGGTGGAGGACTTTGATTTTACCTTCTTTTTGCCGTCTTTGGCCATAAGACACTTGTGGCCGACGTTGGGGAAGAGGAGGCCCTTGGTGACGGCGATGTTGGCGGCGTCCTCGTCGTCGGAGGAGTCGCTTGAGCTTTCGTCGGAGTCCCACTCCCGACAAACATGGGCATCGCCGCCCTTCTTCTTGTAGTACTTCTTCTTCTCCTTCCTCTTGCCCTTCTTGTCGTTGTCCCTGTCACTATCACTTGATAATGGACATTTAGCAATAAAGTGACCGGGCTTACCACACTTGTAGCAAACCTTCTTGGAACGGGATTTGTAGTCCTTCCCCTTCCGTTGCTTGAGGATTTGCCGGAAGCTTTTGATGATTAGGGCCATCTCCTCGTTGTCGAGCTTGGAGGCGTCAATTGGCTGTCTACTTGGTGTAGACTCCTCCTTCTTCTCCTCCGTTGCCTTGAAGGCCACGGGTTGCGCCTCAGATGTGGAAGGCTCATCAAGCTCGTTGATCTTCTTGGAGCCCTTAATCATGCATTCAAAACTAACAAAATTCCCGATGACTTCCTCGGGGGTCATTTGTGTATATCTAGGATTGCCACGAATTAATTGTACTTGAGTAGGGTTAAGGAAAATAAGGGCTCTTAGAATAACCTTAACCACTTCGTGGTCATCCCATTTTGCGCTCCCGAGGTTGCGCACTTGGTTCACCAAGGTCTTGAGCCGGTTGTACATGTCTTGTGGCTCCTCCCCTTGGCGAAGACGGAAGCGACCGAGCTCCCCCTCGATCGTTTCCCGCTTGGTGATCTTGGTGAGTTCATCACCCTCGTGCGCCGTCTTGAGTAGGTCCCAAATCTCCTTGGCGTTCTTTAACCCTTGAACTTTGTTGTATTCCTCCTTGCTTAGTGAGGCAAGGAGAATGGTTGTGGCCTGGGAGTTGAAGTGCTCGATTTGGGCCACTTCGTCCGTGTCGTAGTCTTCATCCCCTACGGATGGTACCTGTACACCAAACTCAACAACATCCCATAATCTTTTGTGGAGAGAGGTTAGATGAAATCGCATCAAATTACTCCACATAGCATAATCTTCACCATTAAAAGTTGGTGGTTTGCCTAATGGGACGGAAAGTAAAGGTGTATGTTTAGGAATGCGAGGGTAGCGTAGGGGAATCTTACTATACTTCTTACGCTCTTGGCGTTTAGAAGTGACGGACGCCGCGTCGGAGCCGGAGGTGGAGGTCGATGAAGTGTCGGTCTCGTAGAAGACCACCTTCCTCATCCTTTTGTGCTTGTCCCCACTCCGATGCGGCTTGTGAGAAGAAGATTTTTCCTTCTTCTCCTTGTGGTGAGAAGAGGAAGATCTTTTCTCCTTTCGCTTGGAGGATCTCTTCTTTTTCTCCCTTCTCTTGGTGCGGGACTCTTCCGATGAAGATGAGGTGCTCCCTTGGCTTGTAGTGGGCTTGTCATCGCCGGTCTCCATCTCCTTCTTGGCGGGATCTCCCGACATCACTTCGAGCGGTTAGGCTCTAATGAAGTACCGGGCTCTGATACCAATTGATAGTCGCCTAGAGGGGGGGGGGTGAATAGGGCGAAACTGAAATTTACAAAAATAATCACAACTACAAGCTGGGTTAGCGTTAGTAATAACAAGACGAGTCCGCGAGAGAGGGTGCAAAACAAATCGCAAGCAAATAAGAGTGTGACACAAGGATTTGTTTTACCGAGGTTCGGTTCTCGCAAACCTACTCCCCGTTGAGGAGGCCACAAAGGCCGGGTCTCTTTCAACCCTTCCCTCTCTCAAACGATCCCACGGATCGAGTGAGCTTTCTCTTCTTCTCAATCAACCGGGAACAAAACTTCCCCGCAAGGGTCACCACACAATTGGTGCCTCTTGCCTTGGTTACTATTGAGTGATGATCACAAGAACAAGTGAGAAAGAAAGAAGGCGATCCAAGCGCAAGAGCTCAAAAGAACACGGCAAATCTCTCTCGCTAGTCACTAAGGGCTTGAGTGGAATTGGAGAGGATTTGATCTCTTTTGTTTGTGTCTAGAATTGAATGCCTAGCTCTTGTAAGTGGTTGAGAGTTGGAAAACTTGGATGGCAATGAATGTGGGGTGGTTGGGGTATTTATAGCCCCAACCACCACAAGTGACCGTTGGCTGGAGTCCTCTGTTCGATGGCGCACCGGACAGTCCGGTGCACACCGGACAGTCCGGTGCCCCTGCCACGTCACGGTTGCCGTTGGATTCTGACCGTTGGAGCTTCTGACTTGTGGGCCCCCCCTGGGTGTCCGGTGCACACCGGACATGCACTGTTTGATGTCCGGTGCACCGGCATGGGCGTGCCTGACATCTGCGCGCGCTGCGCGCGCATTTAATGCACCGCAGGGAGCCGTTGGCGCCGCAGGGAGCCGTTGCTCCGCTGGCACACCGGACAGTCCGGTGTACACCGGACAGTCCGGTGAATTTTAGCGGAGCGGCTCCCGAGCAAACCCGAGGCTGGCGAGTTCCGAAGGCCGCGTTCCCTTGGAGCACCGGACATGTCCGGTGCACACCGGACAGTCCGGTGAATTATAGCGCGCCGGCTTCCGAGAAATCCCGAGGGTGAAGAGTTTGAAGTCGAAGTCCTCTGGCCGCACCGGACAGTCCGGTGCACACCGGACAGTCCGGTGCCTCCGGCCAGAGAAGCCCTCGGTTGTCTTGCTGCTCCTTTGTTGAATCCAACATTTGATCTTTTTATTGGCTGAGTGTGAACCTTTTGCACCTGTATAACTTATGCACTAGAGTAAACTAGTTAGTCCAATATTTGTGTTGGGCAATTCAACCACCAAAATTATTTAGGAACTAGGTCTAAGCCTAATTCCCTTTCAGCCCCCGAGCCTCTGCACAGAGCGAGAGGGCGGTTAGGGGCAGACTCGGCTTTTTTACATACGCCCCTGCGTCGCCTTTCCGCAAGGAGGAGGGGGGGGAAAGCGCCATGTTGCCCTCGATGGGCGCCGAACATGGTGTCTCCGATGAGCTGCAAGCGGGTAATCCGAGTGGACGTCTGTGCCCCGTTCGTTAGGGGTCGGCTAGGGGCCCAGAGGCACGCCCAAAAGTACCTGCGGGTGATCTGCCGGACCCGGTCCCCTGGCGACGGGGTCCGAGGGCTCGATGCCTCCCTCTGATGGGATTCCGTTACAAGATCGTTCCCGCTGGTCTCGGAAATGTCCTAGGGTACCTCGGGAGCGCAGCCCGATCCTTGGTTATGTATCGAACGTACCCATGGTCATCCCTCGCTCGGCGTCTGAGGCGGCTGTGAACCCTTCGGGGGCTAGCCTTCGAACCCCTGATCAGTAATGGGCGCGGAGCCCGAGTAGCCTGAGGCGGCCGTGGAACCCTTTCGAGGGGCCGGCCTTCGAACCTCTGACCAGTAGTGGGTGTAGGGCCCACGCGATCTGAGGCGGCTGTCGAACCCTTCCGGGGGGCCAGCCTTCGAACCTCTGATCAGTAGGGGGGCTCGGAGCCTGGTTCCTTCTCGGGGAAGGATCCTTTTCGTGGTATCCCCCTTTCCCGGTCCCTGTTGCAAGAGAGAGAAAGAGGAAAAAAGGAAAAGGATACGAAATCGAACGACGCGGCATACCTTTTTTGACGCGGTCATTATGGCGAAGGCGAAGCGTCGCCCGCTTCTCCTGCCAGAGGCGCCGCCTGTCCCGCCGCGGAGTTAATGCGACGGGGCGAGTGGTTGGCGGGGCGGCCGTTGTCGGTGCGCGAGCCGTTCGAGGAACGGATCACGGGCGCGTTGTCTTCACGCTGTGAGAGAGGGTTCTCTCGCTGCCCCCGGATGGGACGTGAGCTTGGTTGATGACGTGACCGCTGCTCCTGCCTGCCTGCCACCGCCATTACTGTCGGCCCATTCTTGGTCGCATTGACCATCACGCCAGGCTGGTGCCGCTGGGTCATGCACTGGGCCGCCTCGAGTCGCGGCATTGGTTCCGCAGTCGAGGAGGCGCGGTGGTGGCGCAAGTGGCGGTGCTGTTGCATGCACGAAGCATTCGGCGCGCCGGTTGCATGACGCGTGGGCCTGGGCCTCCATGCCGGGCGTGTTGGGAGTCGGAGAAGTGCGCCCACTTGGCGCGGTTGCATGCCGCCTGCATGGCTGCCCACCCTTTCGCCCGCTGGTCTGGGCAAAAGTGGAGGGTCGCTTGTAACCGCTGGGCGGTTGTACGCACCGCGCGCGGCGGTTTGGCTTCTTCTGCTCTGAGTCGGCTTGCATGACATGTGGGACCCAGCCCCCGCGTCGTAGGGGAGGACCTTGGAGTGTGTTGGAGAAGACTCAGCCCATGACGGCTGGGGACGCAAGTAGGGAGAGCCGCCTTTAAAAGGAGGGTGACCCCCTTGGAAGGCGACCATGTCTTCGCGCTCCCTTATGCATCGCGTCTTTCCGCCTTCCAAGCCCCCGGATGGGGGATATCCGCCGTCTTTCCGCCTCGTCGTTGGAGGAATCACAACTCCGCGGGAGTTGGTACCTTTTAGCCATCGTTCGGCTTCAAGGATTTTCATCAACCGGCCCGGCTGTACCCCCCCCCCCCCCCCCCCCCCGCCGGCGGTCACCCAAGACGGTGACCACCAGCCCCTGGGTGGGGAGAAGCAAGCCGGGCTGCGATCTTGGTCCCACCCTTAGCTTCAAGGATGTTCATCATCCTCGCTGGGGTGGAGGCCGGGCTGAGCCGGAGCTCTACCTCCCGCGTGGGCTCGTGGGTCACCCTCTCCTGCGGCGTTCGAGGGAGAGGGCGCTCGCCGGCCCTACGGGTGGGTCGGACTTCGACAACGCGGGGCCGGTCGACGGCAGGCGTCGTCTGCCCCAGCGCGTCAGGCTCGTCGGCTTGGCCCCCAGTGCCCCCTCCTGCCGGAAGGCGGCTGTCGCGCCGTGTGCACGGGAGGACCGCCCAAGATGTCGCGCGCTGCTAGGGCGGCGTTCGTGTTCTGGGGCGGTCCTGCCTTTGCACCGGTACGGTGCCTCCGCGGGGAGGTCAGTGCCCTGCTCATCCGGGAGGATCCGAGTGGGGATCTGCCGGCGGGCTGACGGCCCCTGTCGTCGGTGCTGAGGCGGAGGCGGCTCGAGAAGTCCCCGTCGCCGATAGGATCACCGCCACCATCCGCGCTTCGGGCCTCCGGCTCTTTGTACTTGTCCTCGCCCCTCGAGCGTCGGCGTGGGCGAGGGCAAGGTTGCAGCAGCGTTCGCCCTGAGGCCATCGCCGCTGCAGTTTGGCCACCCGTAGAGGGGGTCGTTGTCGTTGCTGCTGGAGCGGGCGACGGCGAGCCGTCCGTCGGTCTTCTGTTGCTCCGCAGCCCCCCCCCCCATTGAGTGGGGTTGTTCGTACCTGCGGAGGTGGAACCGGAGTTCCGTTTGTAATGGCACTTTGAATGCCAGTGTTTTTGTTCATTGTGGTTGTCGGGGCCTGAACATGTATGTATTTTCAGCACGGAGCCGTGTTTTTTCCTCATTTTCGAGCACTAAGACTCGCCTGTTGGTTGTCTGAACCGCTTCACCAAGCGTGAGTCGCCCCGTGTAAAGGTGACGAGTGAGGTATCCGTATCCCGGAGGCGTAGGAGTCCCTCGGCTCGGTCGGCCTTGTTGTCCGAGGCTTCTCTAGCTTAATTAAAGGAACCCCTCGACCGCTCTTCGATGAGCCGAGGCCAGGGGTAGCGGCGTCAACATGAACAGAGGCAGAGTTGGCTCGAAAAGAAAACCTGGTTGGCCGGAGCCTGGCCGGGTCGTCCGTTAGCGGGACCGACGCCGGAATTGACCAGCCGAGGCCTCGGGTCGGGCTGACGTCCTTGGAGGACAGCTGGCCGAGGCCCCAGGGTGACCGGCCGAGCCGCCTACTCGGGCCGGATTCCCGAGAAGACCCTGGCAGCGATGGCCCGGGCATGGCAATGACGTCGTCCTTCAGAGTGGAGATCTTCGGACCGCGTCGCCGTTCGAGGCTAGGTCGGACCTCGCCGAAGGTGTTGTCGATGCCGAGGGTGCTGCTGCTCCCTTCCAGCGTTAAGACCCGAGCCCGCAGGATCGGATTGTCTTGTAGCGTGTGTTCCCTGCGGCCGCCGAGGCCAAAACACACCCTCGCCGTGTTGTAAAGTCGTGTCTCCTTTCCTCTTGTTTCGAGTATCTGGACCTTTTTGTTGGTAACAGAAATGTTTGTGCGAGCAAGAGTTGCTTCTCGCGGAAGGTGATGAGTGAGGTATCCGTATCCTGGAGGCGTAGGAGTCCCTCGGCTCGGTCGGCCTTGCCGCTTACGCGCACTCTTACCCGTCCATGGGGCTCTGTCACCGACGTAGTCGAGAAGGCTCGAAGGATCGCTTCGGCAGAAGAGCTTCCGAACGTGTAGACTTGTTCGGTCCGCGGGATCACTTATCCGAACGTGAGTTACTTATCGCAGAAGGTGATGAGTGAGGTATCCGTATCCCGGAGGCGTAGGAGTCCCTCGGCTCGGTCAGCCTTGGCTGCTTACGTGTACTCCGTCGTTTTCAGGATCCACTTTCGAAGTAGTCAAACAGCCCGAAAGACCTTCTGGCAGAAAAGATCTTTTTTCGAGGAAAATTTCGACGCAGAGGGGGTTCCCCCCCTTTTAGCCCCCGAGGGAGGGTTGGGCTTTGCCGACGCGAGGCCGACCCTTCCTTGACGACTAAACTTTTGCTAGGCGCGAGGTATATGAACAACTTGAAAACATCTTAAGGGTAGAAGCGATGTAGCTGTTGGATGTTCCAAGCGTTGCCGTAGACCTCGCCTTGACTGTTGGCCAGCTTGTACGTTCCGGGCTTCAGAACTTTGGCGATGACGAACGGCCCCTCCCAGGGGGGCGTGAGCTTGTGCCGCCCTCGGGCATCTTGTCGCAGCCGAAGCACCAGGTCGCCCACCTGGAGGTCTCGGGACCGGACCCCTCGGGCGTGGTAGCGTCGCAGGGACTGCTGGTACCACGCCGAGTGTAGTAAGGCCTTGTCCCGAGCCTCCTCCAGCTGGTCCAGCGAGTCTTCTCGGCTTGCTTGGTTGCTTTGGTCGGTGTAGGCCCTCGTCCTCGGGGAACCGTATTCTAAGTCTGTGGGCAAGATGGCCTCGGCCCCGTAGACTAGGAAGAACGGCGTGAAGCCCGTGGCTCGGCTCGGCGTTGTCCTCAGACTCCAGACCACCGAGGGGAGTTCCTTCATCCATCGCTTGCCGAACTTGTTGAGGTCGTTGTAGATCCGAGGCTTGAGCCCTTGTAGAATCATGTCGTTGGCACGCTCTACTTGCCTATTTGACATGGGGTGAGCCACGGCGGCCCAGTCCACCCGGATGTGGTGGTCCTCGCAGAAGTCCAGGAACTTTCTGCCGGTAAACTGGGTGCCGTTGTTGGTGATGATGGAGTTCGGGACCCCGAAGCGATGGATGATGTTGGTGAAGAACGCCACCGCCTGCTCGGACCTGATGCTGTTCAGGGGTCGGACCTCGATCCACTTGGAGAATTTGTCGATGGCGACCAGCAGGTGCGTGTAGCCCCCGGGTGCCTTCTGTAAGGGGCCGACGAGATCCAGACCCCACACAGCAAAAGGCCAGGTGATGGGTATCGTCTGCAGAGCCTGAGCGGGCAGGTGGGTCTGGCTTGCGTAGAACTGACACCCTTCGCAGGTGCGGACAATTCTAGTGGCGTCGGCCACCGCCGTCGGCGAGTAGAAGCCTTGCCGGAAAGCATTCCCGACAAGGGCTCGAGGCGCTGCGTGATGGCCGCAAGCCCCCGAGTGTATCTCTCGCAGGAGTTCCTGACCTTCGGCGATGGAGATGCATCGCTGGAGGATGCCGGAGGGGCTGCGGTGGTAGAGCTCCTTCTCATCACCCAGCAAGACGAACGACTTGGCGCGCCGCGCCACCCGCCGAGCCTCAGCTCGGTCGAGGGGTAGCTCTCCTAGGTGGAGATATTGCAGGTACGTGGTCTGCCAGTTTTGATCAGGCGTGACCCCGCTTTGCTCCCCCTCGACGTGCAGCGTCTCGCCCTCGGGGGCCGAGGGTACCTCGGGTTGAACCGAGGATACCTCGGGCCGAGCCGAGGGTGCCTCGGAATGATCCGAGGGTACCTCGGGCTGGGCCGAGGGTGCCTCGGGCTCGGGCGTGTCGTCGATCTTGATGGAGGGTTAATGCAGATCCCGGGAGAAGATGTCCGGGGGAACCGTCGTTCGCCCCGAGGCTATTTTAGCCAGCTCGTCCGCAGTCTCGTTGTAGCGCCGAGCGATGTGGTTGAGCTCGAGCCCGTAGAACTTGTCTTCCAGGCGCCGAACCTCATCGCAGTAGGCCTCCATCTTCGGGTCGCGGCAGTGGGAGTTCTTCATGACTTGGTCGATGACGAGCTGCGAGTCACCGCGAGCATCGAGGCGTCGGACCCCTAGCTCGATGGCGATCCGCAACCCGTTGACCAGAGCTTCGTACTCAGCCACATTGTTGGATGCCGAGAAATGGAGGCGTAGCACGTAGCGTAGGTGCTTCCCGAGGGGCGAGATGAAGAGTAGGCCTGCGCCGGCTCCTGTCTTCATCAGCGACCTGTCGAAGAACATGGTCCAGAGCTCCGGTTGGATCGGAGCCGTCGGTAGCTGGGTGTCGACCCATTCAGCTACGAAGTCCGCCAAGACCTGGGACTTGATGGCCTTCCGAGGAGCGAACGAGATTGTCTCGCCCATGATTTCCACCGCCCACTTTGCAATCCTACCCGAGGCCTCTCGGCACTGGATGATCTCCCCCAGGGGGAAGGATGACACCACAGTTACCGGATGAGACTCGAAGTAGTGTCGCAGCTTCCGCCGCGTTAGGATCACCGCGTACAGCAACTTCTGAACTTGTGGGTAGCGGATCTTGGTTTCGGACAGTACCTCGCTGACGAAGTAGACTGGCCTCTGAACGGGCAATGCATGCCCCTCTTCTTGCCTCTCGACCACAATCGTGGCGCTAACCACCTGAGTGGTCGCGGCGACGTAGACCAGGAGGCCTTCTCCGGCAGCTGGGGGCACCAAGATAGGCGCCTTTGTGAGGAGCGCCTTCAGGTTCCCGAGGACTTCCTCGGCCTCAGGGGTCCAAGTGAAGCACTCAGCCTTCCTTAAGAGGCGGTACAGAGGTAGACCTCTTTCGCCGAGGCGTGAGATGAAACGGCTCAGAGCCGCGAGGCATCCCATGACCCTCTGTACGCCTTTCAGGTCCTTGATGGGCCCCATGCTGGTGATGGCTGCGATCTTCTCCGGGTTGGCTTCGATGCCCCGCTCGGAGACGATGAATCCCAAGAGCATGCCTCGGGGTACCCCGAAAACACACTTTTCGGGATTGAGCTTGACGCCTTTCGCCTTAAGACATCGGAATGTCGCTTCAAGGTCGGAAAGGAGGTCGGAGGCTTTCCTCGTCTTGACTACGATGTCATCGACGTAGGCCTCGACCGTGCGGTCAATGTGTTCGCCGAACACATGGTTCATGCACCGCTGGTACGTCGCGCCCACATTCCTCAAGCCGAACGGCATGGTGACATAGCAGTACATGCCGAAGGGTGTGATGAAAGAAGTTGCGAGCTGGTCGGACTCTTTCATCCTGATTTGATGATACCCTGAGTAGGCATCAAGGAAAGACAGGGTTTCGCACCCAGCAGTGGAATCCATGATTTGGTCGATGCGAGGCAGAGGGTAGGGAACCTTCGGACATGCTTTGTTGAGACCAGTGTAGTCTACACACATCCGCCATTTCCCCCCTTTCTTTCTCACAAGCACAGGGTTGGCAAGCCATTCGGGATGGAATACCTCTTTGATGAACCCTGCCGCCATTAGCTTGTGGATCTCCTCGCCTATGGCTCTGCGCTTCTCCTCGTCGAATCGGCGCAGTGGCTGCTTGACGGGTCGGGCTCCGGCTCGGATGTCCAGCGAGTGCTCGGCGACATCCCTCGGTGTGCCGGGCATGTCCGAGGGACTCCACGCGAAGACGTCGACGTTCGCGCGGAGAAAGTCGACGAGCACTGCTTCCTATTTGGGATCGAACCCGGAGCCGATCCGGATCTGCTTGGAGGCGTCGCCGCTGGGGTCGAGGGGGACGGACTTAACCGTCTCCGCTGGCTCAAAGTTGCCGGCATGACGCTTCACGTCTGGCACCTCCTTAGAGAGGCTCTCCAGGTCGGCGATGAGGGCCTCGGACTCGGCGAGGGCCTCGGCGTACTCCACGCACCCCACGTCGCATTCGAACGCGTGTTTGTACGTGGGGCCGACGGTGATGACCCCGTTGGGGCCCGGCATCTTGAGCTTCAGGTAGGTGTAGTTGGGGACGGCCATGAACTTCGCGTAGCATGGCCTTCCCAGTACCGCGTGGTAGGTTCCTCGGAACCCAACCACCTCGAACGTCAGGGTCTCCCTTCGGAAGTTGGAGGGTGTTCCAAAGCAGACGGGAAGGTCGAGCCGTCCGAGGGGCTGGACACGCTTCCCGGGAATGATCCCATGGAAGGGCGCAGCGCCTGCCCGGATGGAGGACAGATCGACACGCAGGAGCCCGAGGGTGTCGGCGTAGATGATGTTGAGGCTGCTGCCTCCGTCCATTAGGACCTTGGTGAGCCTGACGTCGCCGATGATGGGGTCGACGACGAGCGGGTATTTCCCCAGGCTCGGCACATGGTCGGGGTGATCGTCTCGGTCGAAGGTGATGGGCTTGTCGGACCAGTCTAGATAGACTGGCGCCGCCACCTTCACCGAGCAGACCTCCCGGCGCTCTTGCTTGCGGTGCCGAGCCGAGGCGTTCGCCGCTTGCCCACCATAGATCATGAAGCAGTCGCGGACCTCGGGGAACTCTCCTGCCTGGTGATCTTCCTTCTTGTCGTCGTCGCGGGCCTTGCCACCCTCCGCGGGTGGCCCGACCCTGTGGAAGTGGCGCCGAAGCATGACGCACTCCTCAAGGGTGTGCTTGACGGGCCCCTGGTGATAGGGGCACGACTCCTTGAGCATCTTGTCGAAGAGGTTGGCACCTCCGGGGGGCTTCTGAGGGTTCTTGTACTCGGCGGCGGCGACAAGGTCCGCGTCGGCGGCGTCGCGTTTCGCTTGCGACTTCTTCTTGCCCTTCTTCTTGGCGCCGCGCTGAGTTGACGCCTCGGGAGTATCTTCCGATGGGCGGCCTTGGGGCTGCTTGTCCTTTCAGAAGATAGCCTCGACCGCCTCCTGGCCGGAGGCGAACTTGGTGGCGATGTCCATCAGCTCGCTCGCCCTGGTGGGGGTCTTGCGACCCAGCTTGCTCACCAGGTCGCGGCAGGTGGTGCCAGCGAGGAACGCGCCGATGACATCCGAGTCGGTGACGTTGGGCAGCTCGGTGCGCTGCTTCGAGAATCGCCGGATGTAGTCTCGGAGAGACTCTCCCGGCTGCTGTCGGTAGCTTCGGAGGTCCCAGGAATTCCCGGGGCGCACGTACGTGCCCTGGAAATTATCGGCGAAAGCTTGGACTAGGTCGTCCCAGTTGGAGATCTGCCCCGGAGGCAGGTGCTCCAACCAGGCGCGAGCGGTGTCGGAGAGGAACAGGGGGAGGTTGCGGATGATGAGGTTGTCATCGTCCGTTCCACCCAGTTGGCAGGCCAGACGGTAGTTTGTGAGCCACAGTTCCGGTCTCGTCTCCCCCGAGTACTTTGTGATAGTAGTCGGGGGTCGGAACCGGGTCGGGAACGGCGCCCGTCGGATGGCTCGGCTGAAGGCTTGCGGACCGGGTGGTTCGGGCGAGGGACTCCGATCCTCCCCACTGTCGTAGCGTCCCCCACGCCTGGGGTGGTAGCCTCGGCGCACCCTCTCATCGAGGTGGGCCCGACGGTCGTGGTGATGGTGCTCGTTGCCGAGGCGACCCGGGGCCGCAGGCGCGGTGTTGCGCGTGCGCCCGGTGTAGACCGAGGCTTCCCGCATGAATCGGGAAGCCGCGGCATGAGGTTCCGAGGGGTACCCCTGCCTTCAGGAGGCGGAGCTCTCGGCCCGTCGGACCGTGGCGCCTTCCAGGAGATTCTTGAGCTCTCCCTGGATTCGCCGCCCCTCGGTGGTTGATGGCTCCGGCATCGCGCGAAGAAGCATTGCTGCTGCCGCTAGGTTCTGGCCGACCCCACTGGATGCGGGTGGTGGCCTGACCCTGACGTCGTCGGTGATGCGGTGCTGGAAGCCCTGGGGTAGATGACGTATTTCTCCGGCCGGAGGTTGGCCCGCCCATGCCTGCCCGATGTCCCGACGGATCGGCTCAAGCGCTCCTGCTCCCTCGTCGAGCCTGGCCTGCACCCCGCGGATTTGCTCGAGCTGTGGGTCATGGCCCCCTGCCTGAACGGGGACCACAGCTAGCTCCCGTGGGATGTCAACGCGAGGCACCGGCCTAGGGAGGTCACCGTCCTCCGGCATGCCGAGATGGTTGCCTTTGGAGGGACCCCCTAGATCGACGTGGAAGCATTCGCGACTTGGGCCGCAGTCCTCGTCGCCGAGGCTACGGCTACCGTCGGAACAGTCGGAAAGGCAATAGTTGCATGCAGTCACGAAGTCCCGCATGGCACTGGGGTTGCCAAGTCCAGAGAAATCCCAACAGATGCTGGGCTCGCCGTCTTCCTCGGACCCAGAGGGCCCGTAGGTCGAGACGTCGGTCAGCCGGTCCCAAGGTGACCGCATACGAAACCCCAGAGGGTTTGGACTCGCCTCTACAAGAGCGCCCGCCAAAGCGGGGCCGCTAGGCGGGTCGAGGCTGAATCCGAAAGACGTGGGATGGGAATCGGTCGGTACCTTTTGGTCGACGGGCGGCGATGAGGTCACGTCGGGGACTGACTGCGCCGTCGTCTCAGGTACGAGGGTGACGTCCAGCAAGCTTTTCGCGAGCGTGCTGGCGTCGTCCGCTTGCTCGGGATTGGCGTGTCGCGGGGGGACGGCGCTCGCCTTCGTCTCAAATGCGAGGTCGACGCCCGGTGCGCCCCCCGTTGGGGCGCTGGGGCCGTCGACTCGCTCGACAGCCGACGAGGCGCTGTCTCCTGCTTGGCCTTGGTTGCCCCGCCTCCTCTTCCGTCGGCGGGGGAGAGGACGGGGTGAGCTCGAAGGTTGTTCTTCCACCATGCGGGGAAGACGTCGCCGATTCCGCCGCCGGCGGGCGGGTTGTCGGCCGCCACTATCGTTGTCGCACGGCGGTGGAAGGAGTATCACGTCGTAGCTGCCGTCGAGGGACATGAACTCAAGACTCCCGAAATGGAGCACCGTCCCGGGTTGGAGAGGTTGCTGGAGACTGCCCATCTGGAGCTTGACGGGAAGCTGTTCGTCAACACGCAGCAGGCCCCTACCTGGCGCGCCAACTGTCGGCGTTCCGAGACCGGGGGGTCCCCGAGCCGACGAGTGAATGTCGCCGCGTGCCCCAGCCCAGATGGGTCGAGCGCGAGGGCGAGCGCGAAGGGGGGAGAGCGAGGCGGCCGAAGACCGGCGTGAGAGAGGTGGGAATCCCGCGGCCTTCGTGTTCGTCCCGCGCCCAGGTCGGGTGCGCTTGCAGTAGGGGTTACAAGCGTCCACGCGGGAGAGGGAGCGAGCGGCCTCCAGCGAGCGCCTGTCTCGTCCTCATCCCCGCGCGGCCAACCCTCTCTAAGAGGGCCCTGGTCCTCCCTTTTATAGGCGCAAGGAGAGGATCCAGGTGTACAATGGGGGGTGTAGCAGAGTGCTACGTGTCTAGCGGAGGAGAGCTAGCGCCCTAAGTACATGCCGTTGTGGCAGTCGGAGAGATTTTGGCACCCAGCTGGTGTGATGTCGTGGCCGTCGGAGGAGCGATGGAGCCTGGCGGAGGGACAGCTGTCGGAGCGGTTGAATCCTTGCTAACGTCCTCTTGCTTCCGTAAGGGGGCTGAGAGCCGCCGTCGTCATAGAGTATGCAGGGCGCCATCATTGCCTATCTGGCGGAGCGAGCCAGATGGGACGCCGGTCTTGTTCCCTGTGGCCCGAGTCAGCTCGGGGTAGGATGATGATGGCGCCTCCTGTTGACGTGGCTGGTCTGCGCCCTAGGTTGGGCGATGTGGAAGCTCCTCCGAAGCCGAGGTCAAGTCTGTCTTCCGTGGACGAGGTCGGGTCCGAGCCCTAGGTTCGGGCGAGGCGGAGATCGCCGGCTGGTGTCGGGGCGGAGTCCGAGCCCTGGGGTCGGGCGAAGCGGAGTTCGTCGTCTTCTGGGGCTGAGCCCAAGTCCGAGCCCTGGGTCGGGCGAGGCAGAGATCGTCGTCTTCTGGGACTTAGCCCGAGTCCGAGCCCTGGGTCGGGCGGAGTTCGCCGTCTTCCGGGACTTAGCCCGAGTCCGAGCCCTAGGTCGGGCGGAGTTCGCCGTCTTCTGGGACTTAGCCCGAGTCCGAGCCCTGGGTCGGGCGGAGTTCGCCGTCTTCCGGGACTTAGCCCGAGTCCGAGCCCTGGGTCGGGCGGAGCGGAGTTTCCTATGGTGCCTTCGGCAGGGCCTGACTGCCTGTCAGTCTCACTCTGTCAAGTGGCACCGTAGTCGGAGTGGCGCAGGCGGCGCTGTCCTTCTGTCAGGCCGGTCAGTGGAGCGGCAAAGTGACGGCGGTCACTTCGGCTCTGCCGGCTGGGGGGCGCGCGTCAGGATAAAGGTGTCAGGCCACCTTTGCATTAAATGCTCCTGCGATTTGGTCGGTCGGTGCGGCGATTTGGTCAGGGTTGCTTCTTGGCGAAGGCAGGGCCTCGGGCGAGCCGGAAATATGTTCGCCGCTGAAGGGGGCTCCGGGGTCGGCTGCCCTTGTCCGAGGCTAGGCTCGGGCGAGGCGTGATCGAGTCCCTCGAATGGACTGATCTCTGACTTAATCGCACCCATCAGGCCTTTGCAGCTTTGTGCTGATGGGGGTTACCAGCTGAGAATTAGGAGCCTTGAGGGTACCCCTAATTATGGTCCCCGACAATAGACGAATGAAACACCCTCTCTCAATAGAGAGTTTTATCTCACTATTTCATATATCAACATACTTCTTAAATGTTGCATATAAATAATCAATAGGATTTACTCAATTATATGAAGATGAAACAGAACACTCTCAATGGAGATTTAACATAGTTTCCAAAATATTGAAAACGAGTTAACATGGTTTCATCCTCATGAAACTTCATAAAACTATTTTTTTTCTTAAATGATATGATATGTCATCTAAATATGTGATATGTTAGGCTAATTAATACACGAAACACCTCATGAAACCTCTGTTGTGATTAGCCTAACACTGCGTGCGAGCGATACCTCATAGCGGTGCATTTATGGAGAAACGGTGCGTTTCGTGAGACTGTCTGCAGCGGATACCCCTAAATTTTTCCCCTATATCACTTTTTTGCGTCACATCATTAACATTCATCTACTTTTTCATCTCCCACAGCGGTTTCCCCTATATTCGTCCTCTATACCCCACTACAACTATAAAATAACACTATCTAACTTTATTCATTATTTATTATCATTTTTTTTACCTATTAATAAACCGTCGTACAAATAAACAGGGAGAGGGGAGCCGCGGAGTCATGCTGTCTCCAGCGTCTTCGTGTTGTCCTCCACCGCGTGGGGAGGCTTGCAGGAGGCTGCGCTGCGCGCGCAGGAACGTTCCTGTAGCAGCCATGGAGAGGGGGCGGCCGCGCGGCTACCGGCCTACCGCTGCGGGCAGTCTGAATGCCTCAGACTCAGAGCGGTGCATTTATGGCTGGGCAGGACGAGAATGCCTCCTGCTCCATTTATGGAGAAATTTCGTGAATATAATTGGCGAGAGCGTACAAGTCGGTGGAGATAATAATTGGCGAGCTTACTCAGAGCGTAGCGTCGGCTTCACGCAGCTTTCGCACATCATTCAACTACACACAATAATAATTATGTACTATATGTTTAAGAAAACGATCGACAGATTCAAGGTACAAATTGTTGGAACATAAGGGCAGCAACAATACGCCGATTAGGCTCTATTTGGGAACACAGTTTTTCCAAAATGCAGTTTTTCAAATACTAAAGTATACTTTAGTCATAACATTACTGTAGTTTATAATACTTCAGTTTTCGAATACAACAGTATTCAATACATCAAAGTGTTTGGTACAAACTTTGGTTGAGACCAATCAGCCAGAGCGGGACCCAGCTGACGCTCTCTTTACAGAGAAAAACTTTGGCTGAGACCAAAGTTTCCAAAACTGCAAAACAAGTGCAGTATTTACAATACTACAGTTTAGTATACAGAGATTTCAGATGAGTTGCCAAACACCTCAAAGTATATAATACAACAGCATTGCTCAATACTACAGTATTGCTTCAATACTACAGAAAAACTTTATTCCCAAACACCCCCTTAGTTTCTCATCCTGTGAGGAAACACGCGACCGACGGAGAAAACCATACCACGTTCATAATTCACAAAAAAATTTAGTTCAGGCCTGTTTGTTTCATTGGAATTAAATTCTATTCTAATAATTATAATTTAGATAAAACTATTTAAATTAATATATTTAACTATGTATTGTATTTATATATTATTCTAAATCATATGAGAGAGATAGTTATACACTACATTTATATTATAGAGAATCAAGTAAAAGAGTGTTATAAATTATACACTAGAAGAGTAGCATTTAAATTCATAGAATCAATTTCTATCTCTCACCTTATGAATTTGAGATAGGCTTATATATTGGAAAAATTATGGAATGTCACATTCTAAAAAAAATAGCTTACTCCATTAGTTAAATTTGAATTCTAAAAAAAATAGCTTACTCCATTAGTTAAATTTGAATTCCTCAAAATGAAAAGAAACTAACGGGCCCTCACTGTAAATCAACCGTGGATATAAAAAGTTTCCTCTGCAAACCCTAAGGATTGCATAGCACAAGACATTTATCAAGTTGCGTGCTTGGCAGTTGGCACCACAACAATTAACCACAACCATAAAACAAGTGGTGTAGCAATAGTCAAACAGAGGTGTGTGTTTCCTTCAGTTCATTAGTTAGTTCAAATCTCACAAACCACTGATTCACCAATGGCAAACTTGACATTCAATACAACAATCAGAGTCATGGAACAATAGGTATAACAAAAAATAAACTAATAAATCGAATTAAAGAACATGCCCTTTCGGTAAGCAGCTCATATCTCACAAGCAATAGGTGCAGTGTTGTAACACCCCAAAAATTAACTCCCAGAAAATTTAAACAACGGCTAAATTCAAAATAAATTTTAAAGTTGCATTTCCAAAAGTATGTGCACGAGGTGATCTCAACAACAACAAAAAAACAATATTAGTGATCTATATTTTTCTCTAAAAAGTCCTCCAAAATATTATATAAATACTTACTAAAGTAATCATCTTCAATTCCTTTCTAAAATATTGCTTAGATATTCCACCAATAATTCTCTTTCTTTTTTCCTCCCAAGTAGCATCCAAAGAAAACATTCTCAAAAATTCTCATCCCAAATCTTTCTCACAAACCTACCATCCATATACAGTACCATATGAACGAACCCCCCCCCCCCCCCCTCCCCCACAACTTGTAAACATAACTCTAAAAGTCCTCCAAAACATCCTCGGGATTATTCTAAAAACTGTACAAATATGTTCTTGGTAATCTCCCTGACACCACTTACATCCATGCATATACATACTAATAAACATTAACATCTCAAGGCCATGCTCCGAATAGATGAGTTTGCAAGATCACTCAAATATTTGCATGAGAAACTTGGTGCCAACGCATGTGGAACAAACAAAATAAGCCATCACACGCGGCCCACGCAACAAGACATAATCGCATTACACAATTTCTCCCAGGGGCAATGACATCCCAATTGACAATGTGGACCCACATTGGCTTAAATACAACTAGAACATACTGAAGCTTTGATAGAAAAGGCAGGGAGTTTAACAACGGAATGTAGACAAATCCATTCGTAAACAAATCTTAGAACCAAAATGTATCCGGCATCGAGCTCATTGCATGTGCCATGCTTCGATAGAGTGGGCTATGTTTCAGTTTGGAACAACAATATTAGTAGAGACTAAAATACAACCGTGTCGAGCATGGTTCCTAGGGTCTGAACTATGTTTGATGACATCAAATTGGACACATGCTCTTCCAAATGCTTTTTTGCATCTTGCCGACCCACATTTGCTATCGCAAGTTTCTCAGGTGGCAGTTCGTCCTCCTCCTGCACTGCCTTGTTGTACTTGATGGCTAGGTTTAGCATTTCCTGGACAAGAATAGGCAGATTGTCAATAACAAGAAAAACAATCATCTCAGTATACAGCTGAAGGAAGCTGAGTGGTATAGGCACCTGGACAGTCTGCTCGTTGGTTTTTGAGTGAGTGTCAAACCTCTTCAAAATTAGTCCATCTGTCCATTTCTTTTTGTGCAAGTTCAACAACATTTTCTCCTCTAGCTCATTTTTCCGGTAATTGATTGCAATTGAGTAGTAGTGCCTGTTCAGCCCATGGATAAGAGCCTGATAAAGGACAGATATGGTAAAATTATTTTTAAGAACGGAACAAAACAAGTCCATAAGATACAATATTACTAAGTATTTACCTGAATCGATGGCTTATTTAGGTGCCCAACATTTGATGTCGTCTGCCGTGGTTCCTGGCCAAGCATCATGGTCTGAGGATTAATTAGGCGGAATGCATCAATAACCACCTTCCCCTTCACACTCTGGATGGGGTCTATCACAACAGCAACTGCCCTGGGGTTCAAAGCTTCAAAACTCTGCATATTTATATATTGAACAAATTTAGACCTATGAGTGCAATGATTGGCACTTATATAAGATACAGAACAGAAGTACAAAAGGTAGTCATGAGAAGAACTCCAGTGAGTTGGGATCAATAATTAGCCAATGTCTTCTTTTTTTCTTTTATATGAACAAAACATGCAGGTTAACTGAACTACCAGTCTACCAACAAGATAAGTTCACCGATAACTTTCAGGAAGACATGGAAACTACACAATGAAGGTAGTGAAATTGAAAACATAGACAATACTTGGGGAAAGGAAAAGCTTCCTAGTGCCTCCAGTTGATCAGTTATAGTATAGGCGTATAGCATATTATCGTATCCATGTTTTATTAAAAAAACACATCAGTATTTATTATGACATGACATATATAGTACAGTGCAACAACAGAAGCTATCCTATTTTCATAAACCGGTCCCTTTTAAACAAGTGGGTTTGTAAAGACCTGCTGAGTATTGATATCAACGCCTGATAGCCAGCAACCGAAGCCAGGATGTGAGTGATACCAGCCTACAACCATTTCTGGCCTGTAAAAGGGAAAAATTTCAACATACTTGTTTTCCCACAGAATACAACTGAGTTAAAACAATTATTCATTAATACTACAGATGCAAGTGAGTCTGTCACTGAACCCACAAACCGGCCACTCTTTTAGAGTCAGATGGACCATTTTAAGCAGGTTGTTTCGCACAGGCGAACCCACTCGCCTAAGTAAGACATAAGCATTAACCATATGGCCAACATAAAACATAGTTCATTAATTTTATGGTACACAAGATGGTGTGAATCGTGTATGAGCCACAACCTCTCACTGTTTGTGTACTTAAAAAGTGTAGATCATAATTGATGTATCAAGAAATACTTAAAAATAAAGGAGCATAATTGATGTACCAAGAAAAATGGTGAGAACTCTTCTAAAATATTCCAGTTGAATAGCAACTAAGTAGGTTACACAATTTAAAAAATCTGGTAAGACTAGCATGTAATGAACACAATCACATGGGTATCCCTTATGAGTGAGATTTTGAAGGATTGTGATCACAGACTTCTACAACACTATCATTATTCAAATCATTTGTGCAGAAAGTCCATCAGGATTAAAACTATATAACTTGTGGGCACCACTGTTCTTAAGGCATCGCCTAGGCGTCCAGGCGGAGGTCCACCGCCTTGTCTCGCCTTAACGCTTTAAAAACCATGGTGGGCACCATAATGGTAAAATGTTTGTGGGTAACTTGTAATGAATAAAAGCACATGGGTAATGAAAGCATCAAGATATAGACATTTACCCTCTCTCAATTTTAAGAATATAGTCTATTAGAAATTAGTGGTCAAGGATATATCAAAGACCATGCGAAGTTAAATGTGTAGAGTGTTTTTACCAAGGTAGTACTATTAGTAGTGGCATTGGCGATGTCATCACTGAAAATTTCATCTGGTGAGCAGAGCACAGATTGTGACACTTCGAAATTACTATGCACAAGCAGGAAGCAGCAAAGCAGCCTCAATTTAATCGAAACAAGGAACAGCATTGCAACCAACAGACACATATCTGGACCTCGGTGCAGTTCAAGGGCATGATCCTACACAATTTGACTAAGTAGTACGAGCAAATCAAGCACTCAATGTGAACCAATAAAACCAAGAGATAAAAGAAAAGAAAAACAATGCATTACAGATCGACTGAGAGAATCACCAGCGGAACCCTACCTGCCGGTCTGCTTGAGCATGTCAAGCATGTTTGTCTGGAAGACGTGGTCGACGGCCTCGACGCTGACCCCAGTCCCGCTCTGCGGCATGGCGAAGACGTCGACGACCCTGACGGTGTAGTCATCGACGAACTCGCCGAGCATGAGACCCATGACCTCCATGGGCACGCCGGCCCTCCCTGCGACCGAAACCACGGGTCAGGCCCCGAGCACGAACGAAAGCGGGGGGAGCAGAGACGAACCCTGAGTCCCTGACCCTAGGGTTACAGGGAAGGGACGGGGAAGAGAGGGAGGATCCACGCACCGTGCTTGAGCATCTTGAGAAGCGCGAGGGAGGAGATGTAGACCTGCTCGGAAGAGTCGAGCAGCGGCGAGTCCGTCGGCGGCTGCCCCATGCCGGAGGCGCCAAAGATCCGCTGCAGCCGCTCCATCGCCGGTTCCGCCGCCTCCGCCTTGCTCAGCTCGCGCTTCGGCTGGGTTCGTTCGATTTGCTTGCGGCCTCGACTGCCGTTTCATTAATTCTTTCTTCGACCGCACAGTTGTAGGCAACCGGTGCGCCGGACCGAAGTACAGTCGTAGGCTGGAAGCAGGCTTTTGTCCGAGCAAGAAAGAACAGGATGGCATCGGTTCGGCCCAGTTTTGGCTTGCCTGGTGGGCTGCTCGCAGGACGCTATCCACCTTTGAACCACAATTTTATTCATCGACCACCGGACCGCGCTGAAGCCAATCCAAACTTTAATCTACCAACATTACATTCTACAATATAAAACAATATAAAATAGTATATATGAGTAAACTTTAAATAATCTGCTAGAGTCGGCCTAACTGCATCATAGCCTTATTTTAATATAGGACATAGAGTCATAAAACACTCTAAATGCGATCCTATTTAATCATCAAATAATTATAGAACTCGGTCTCGATTCCTAAATATAGTATCCATATATTGCAATCTTATCCTCAAACTATTTATTTTGTAATAACATAATTTATTTTCTAAGTAGCATTATTTAAGACTTAATTGTTAGAGTAAAAATTTCTTTTGAGGCCCTAAACACTCTAAGTGTGGCCAAATTTTAATTTTAGGACAGCGGTGAGAGGGGTTGGACAACGGTGGCTTCTATGAGAAGGAGCTGTAAGGCAAGGATAAAACCAGCGTTCTACCCAGGCTAAAAACCAAGCATATTCGTGTGGCCCGAGATTGTTTGGCTATTTCGTATTTACCGTGGCATGTGATGTGGGGCTGTGATGGTCCTAGGCACCTTCATTTTGTCTATGCCAACCTCTGGCCTCCGTAGACTGCGGCTCGACGCGGCCCGTCGTGTAGTGCCCTGCTAGAGGTCCGCACACTTAGGCCTAGGCCGATAGTCCATGAGTGCGCTGCAGGCCGAGGGATGTGCGGGTCATTAACATGTCGTAGTCTGGAGGGTTCGTAGGTCATGAGTGCTACGCGACCCGAGTGCCACTAATACGATGTGGTTAAATACGGCCAGCTACTTTATTGACGGGTCAGTCTAGGGCTGAATTTGGGATCCACTCGATTGGTTCCCTTCCGACACTCCTCCCCCGTCAGGTAGGGTCTCACGGAGCGGACACGTTTCGCGACACACGTAAACTCTTGGTTGGAAATGGGATTTCAGCTCACCGTTAAAGCCACGAACACCAATACCATACAACAACCTTTATAAAAGTAATTTGACACCCAATACGGTTGTTGGGGGCTTGTTCTCAAATGCTAAGAGTTAAGAACAAGGCAACATAGAAAATGTTAAGTGTTAAAGTCCTTCGTGTGGGGGATAGATATCCCCCGGGTCCACCAAAAGAGTAAAGGACCTCACGAAAGGCCCAAGGGCCCAATAAATCGTAAGGTTATTCTTTCGTGGGCCTGGGGAAAGACGACCAGCAACGCAGAGCGACATGGGGCCGGATTGGTGCAAACCCGGACGGCCCATAGCGCCGAGCCATTGGCCGCAACAGAGATCCGACTTTCCCGCGTCGGGGCCTCCATGCAACGAAGCCACGTGAGGATAAGTCGGCGAGAGTTACGTAAAGGATAATCTCGAGAGGTTCACTATCTTTTAGCCACTCGTTGTTATCTCATCATGTGTACTGCCCCACGGTCGAGTATATAAGGCCTAGGGGGCACCCCTTCAGAACGATCGACCCATCACTTAGCCACCCACATCGATTCTCTGTATTCTTGATCCAGAGAGCTCTCTTGTAATCACATCCACCAAGCATACTCATCAGGACGTAGGGTGTTACGCATCTCTAAGCGGCCCGAACCTGTAAACCTTGTCCACTGTCCCTCGTGCGATCGGCACGAACCATTTTGCTACAGTTGTCGACACCGTCCTACTCCTAAAACACCTTGAGGGGCAACCCCGGGTGTGCGGTCGGACCCAAAACACCGACAGCTGGCGCGCCAGGTAGGGGGTGTGTCGACAATCCAAGCTAGCTCAATGGCCATCTCCTTCTACAGCAAGATCACCCTACGCCCCGGATCTATGTTCTGCTTCGGAACAATCTCGTTCGTAGCGGACGAAGAAGGAATTCTGCACCGTATCGCGGATCCGCCGGAAAAGGAATCTTCCTCAACAAACTCCGAAAATACCGGAGAGGCGCAACCTCCAACTCCCCGGAAGAAGATCACCACGACGGCAGCGTCGTTCTACCCCGACGTCCTCTTCATCGGAAGGGCAGAATCACCCGCCATCTCCGACGACGAGCCGACCGTACCCGGGGAAGAACCGCCTCAGCGAGAGTCCCGTCGACGAAGGAACCGGCGCAGGAATGTTCGACGACATCACGCGGCCGGAGAGCGGAATCCGGAACAACCTGTCTCGCGAGACGAGGTCTCGGAGGTAGGAGAAACCCCGGAAGAACGCGTCTTCAGAGAGCGAAGGAACTCCCGACGACGCGATCGCCGACGAGCTCAGGAACAGGCCGAGCAGGATGCAAGGCAACGTCGAGAGAATCCACTCTTCGGGCGCAATCTGAACCCCGACTTCGCCCGAGCCATGAACACGCCGAGCGAAGTCGGAGGGGTGCTGGCTCGGATAGCAGAAGGATTTCCTCAGACTCCAGACGCCGACGGCTACCGACGACTGTTCACTCAAGCGGCCAACCATCTTCTACCGCTTGCCCACCCGCCGAACGATCTACGACACGCCATCAACAGTCGCCGAGACGCGCGGAGCTCCATCAATGCTTCGCGCGAACGGCGGCACGAGAACGAGATTCGCCGTCGGGAGGAGTACGACAGGGATCATGGTGTCCCGACTCAGAGCCAAGCAACCAGGACTGAGTCGGCAACAGGCTCAACCGGCGGAACCACCCGGGGACGGTCGAGGAATCACAATCACAACTCCCCTCCCCGGGACAGGCATCATCCCCGACGACAGGAGGACACGTGCGGAGTGTCCGCCCTTACTCCACGCCTTAGGGCCATCCAATGGCCTCCCAACTTCAAGGTATCCAATGTTGACAAATATGAACCTAAGCAGGATCCGTGGGGTTGGCTAGCCGTCTACACCACCGCTGCTCGAGCTGCCGGAGCGTCCGAAGACGTGATGACCGCGTACTTACCCATTGTCCTCGGGCAAGACGCGCTGCAATGGCTACGACATCTACCCCGACACTGCATCGACGTCTGGGGCGATTTCAGTCGGCGTTTCACCGCCAACTTCCAGTCCCTCTCCGACAAGCCGGCGCAACCGTGGGACCTCAAATCCATCAAGCGCCGGGGGGACGAAACTCTCCGATCATACCTCAAGAGGTTTCAAACCATGAGGAATCGTATCCCCAATGTCACGGAGGCGGCCGTGATCGAGGACTTCTACCGAGGATCTAATGACTCGGCTTTTGTCCGAGCCATACTACAGAAGGCGCCGACTACCTCCGAGGAGCTGTTCCGGGAAGCCGACCTCTACATCACCGCCGACGAGCGAGCCCAGGACCTCATCGGAGGAGCGAAGCCCGCGCCGGCAGCACCACGACGCGACACGAACCAGCAACCTGACAAGCGGTGGGAGAAGAGGCCACGCGAAGAAGTACACGCCGCCGGACCACCTGCCTCTCGCGCTCGAGGAGGACCTCGTGGAGGCGAACGCACACTGGACGACATCCTCGACGCCCAGTGCCCGTACCACAAGGACATGCGCCACACTCTTCGTAACTGCCGGGACTTCAAGCACTCCGTCGGACACGGCCGACCCTTCCAACCTCTACCTCCTCCTCCGCCGAGAGGAGGACCAGACGAACCACGACAACCCCATCGGCAGGAGGAGGGAGGAGGAGGAGGAGCTTTCCCGCGCGTTGACAGGGAGGTCAACGTCATCTTCGGCGGACACGGATCACAGGAGAGCAGAAGACAGCAAAAGCTCAATGATCGCCAGATACTGGTGGCGACCATTGGCCCTCCCGCCCCATACCGATGGTCGGAGCACCCGATTACCTTCACTCGGGCGGATCAATGGCTCAACTTCGACCACCCGGGCAAGTACCCGCTCCTCGTCGATCCGGTGATCCGAGAGAGCCGGGTGAAAAAGGTGTTAGTGGACGGGGGGAGCAGCATCAACATCACCTTCCCCCGGACACTCCAAAGCTTGGGAGTTCATCTCAAAGAGCTCCACGAGTCGGACACTCCTTTCTTCGGCATCGTGCCGACGGAAGGGGAATACCCGCTGGGCCACATCTACATGCCGGTCACCTTTGGAACTCCGGAGAACTACAGAACCGAGTTCCTAAGGTTTGAAGTGGCAAACTTCGACTGCGGGTATAACGCCATCATTGGGAGGCCAGGACTGGCCAAGTTCATGGCCATTCCGCATTACACGTACATGATACTGAAGATGCCAGGGCCACAAGGGATCATAACTGTGCGCGCCGACCTCCAAGGCGCCGCAGAATGTTTCCGAGTGGCTATTCAAGCAGCCCTCAGCGCCAAGCCGTCGACAGCTCCCTCCGCAATGGCGAACTCTAAGCCTGAGGAGGACCTCGCAATACCGGCGAATGAAGTTCAGACCGCGACCTCTATGCGGCCGACTGAAGAAACCAAGAGAATCAACCTGGGGTTCGCTGATGAGCGCAAGACGGCCATCATCAGCTCCAGTTTGGATGACAAATAGGAAAGCGCGCTCGTCCAGTTTCTGCAAGATAACCGAGATGTATTCGCATGGCAACCTGCGGATATGCCGGGAGTCCCGAGAGAACTGGCCGAGCACAAATTGAAGGTCTTTCCCCAGGCGAGGCCGATTCGACAGAAACTACGTCGTTTCACACCTGATAAGAGGGAAGCCATTCGCGCCGAGTTAGCTCGCTTGGTCGCGGCTGGATTCATTAGAGAAGTATTACATCCTGAGTGGTTAGCTAATCCTGTTCTTGTACTCAAAAAGAATAAAGTGGACTGGCGCATGTGTGTTGATTATACTGATCTCAACAAACACTGTCCGAAGGATCCTTTCGGGCTCCCGAGGATAGATCAGGTGGTGGACTCCACCGCTGGATGTTCTATGCTGTCTTTCTTGGATTGCTATTCCGGGTATCATCAGATCAGTCTGGCAAAGGAAGATGAAGAAAAAACGGCATTCATTACTCCATTTGGCGCTTTCTGTTATACCTCCATGCCGTTTGGCCTCAAAAACGCTGGAGCAACTTACCAGAGAGCTATTCAAACATGCTTAGCCGATCACTGGGGCAAGCGTGTGGAGGCTTATGTGGATGACGTGATGATCAAAACACAGGACTCAAAAGACTTCATCGAAGATTTGCAACTGGTTTTCAACAGCCTGAGGCGGTACAGATGGAAGCTTAATCCCGAGAAATGTGTTTTTGGGGTACCAGCCGGAAAGTTGCTCGGATTTATTGTCAGCCACCGGGGAATTGAAGCTAATCCAGATAAGATTGAAGCTATCATGAAGATGGAGGCACCTCGATCGCAGAAGAAGGTTCAGCGACTTACGGGATGCATGGCAGCTTTAAGCAGATTCATATCCCGGCTAGGAGAAAAAGGTTTACCATTTTATAAGCTACTCAAGAAAGTGGATAAATTCCAGTGGACTTCGGAAGCGCAAGAAGCTCTGGATGCTCTGAAAAAATTCTTGACGACACCACCAGTACTGAAACCACCTCGACGAGCTACATCAAATCAACCAGCTGAAGATTTGCTATTGTACATCTCTTGCACGACTCACGTGGTAAGCACCGCGTTAGTAGTCGAGCGAGCAGAAAAAGGACACGCCTATCCAGTGCAACATCCTGTATACTTCATCAGTGAAGTCCTTGGCCCCTCAAAGAAAAAGTATTCTCAAGTTCAGAAGCTATTGTATGCAGTACTTCTAACTGCCCGCAAGCTGCGTCACTACTTTGACGACCACAAAGTCATAGTAGTGACAAGTTTTCCAATAGGGGATATTCTTCACAACAAAGAAGCTATCGGACGAATAGCCAAGTGGGCCTGTGAGCTGGGATCTCATGACATCGAGTTTCGGCCTCGCACTGCCATCAAAACCCAAGCACTGGTTGATTTTGTATCAGAGTGGACTGAACAACAAGTACCAGACAACCCGGAGACTGCAGAAGTATGGCGAATGTATTTTGATGGCTCACTCAAGCTGCAGGGAGCAGGAGCGGGGATTCTTTTCACTGCACCAGGAGGCGAACACCTCAAGTACGCCCTCCAGCTGTTATTCCCGGCCTCCAACAATGCAGCCGAGTATGAAGCCTTGATCCATGGACTGAACATTGCCATATCATTGGGCGTCAAAAGATTAATGGTATATGGGGATTCTCTGGTAGTCATCAGCCAGATAAATAAGGAGTGGGATTGCTCAAACGACTCGATGGGAAGATACTGCACTGCCGTCCGAAAACTGGAGGATAAATTCGAGGGTCTAGAATTTCATCATGTGGAGAGAGATCGGAACGTGGCAGCCGATGTACTGTCCAAGCTAGGATCCAGTCGAGCTCAGGTCCCACCCGGGGTTTTTGTGCAAGAAATTCTGCAGCCAAGTATCTCTTTGGGTCAAATGGAAGAATGCAACATCATAGATCAACCCGGGTCAGATCCCGATGACTGGAGGAAGCCAATCATTAAGTACATAAGGAATGAAGAAGAACCAGATGATAAGAACTCGACAGAACGCATTGCAAGACAGTCAGCTCACTATACACTTATTGGGGAAACATTATACAGAAGGGGTGCGCCAGGCGTCTTCATGAAGTGCATTCTCCCATCCACTGGAAAACAACTCTTAGAAGAGGTCCACGCTGGGCAATGTGGGATACATGCAGCCTCCAGAACGCTAGTTGGGAAGGTCTTCAGGTCAGGATTCTATTGGCCAACAGCAAAGAATGATGCAGCCGAGTTAGTTCAGAGGTGCGAAGCCTGCCAATACTTGTCAAAGCAACAACACCTGCCAGCACAGCAGCTGCAGACCATACCAGTGACCTGGCCTTTTGCATGCTGGGGGCTGGATATGATTGGACCTTTCAAGAAAGCTCAAGGGGGATATACTCATGTGTTGGTAGCGATTGACAAGTTCACTAAATGGATAGAATTCAAGCCCATTGCCTCCTTAACTTCTGCTAAGGCCGTGGAATTCATACAAGACATAATATTCAGATTCGGGATACCAAATAGCATCATAACTGATTTAGGATCCAATTTCACGAGTTCGGAATTCTTTGACTTCTGCGAACAAAAGAGCATTCAGATCAAGTATGCATCCGTAGCCCATCCAAGAGCCAATGGGCAAGTTGAGCGAGCCAACGGGATGATATTGGATGCACTCAGGAAAAAGATTTTCGATAAGAACGAAAAATTCGCAGGAAAGTGGATAAGGGAATTACCCTATGTTGTTTGGAGCCTAAGAACCCAACCTAGCCGAGCTTTGCATGGAAACACTCCTTTCTTCATGGTCTATGGGTCGGAGGCAGTGCTGCCTGCTGATCTCAAGTTTGGGGCGCCAAGGCTGATTTTTGAAAGCATAGCAGAAGCTGAGACCACCAGGCTGGAGGACATAGACGTACTCGAGGAAGAACGGCTAAGCGCAGTAATCCAGTTAGCAAGATACCAGCAGACTCTAAGGCGTTATCACGACAAGGCTGTGCGGCAACGATCCTTTTCAGTAGGGGAACTTGTCCTTCGCCGAATTCTAACGGGAGAAGGACGACACAAGTTATCACCCTTATGGGAAGGACCCTTCATAGTAGCAGAAGTCACTCGGCCCGGATCATATCGCCTCACTCAGATGGATGGCACGGAAGTCGGGAATTCTTGGAACATAGAACACCTGAGAAAGTTTTATCCTTAGCCGTACCTCAAAACTGCTGGGATAACAATGATGTACTCTGTAAAGTGGAAATATGTCATCAATAAAGAAAAGGTTTCAAGGATACTCAATTTATTTACGATTGACTTGCATTCTTACTTAACTCGGGGTGACCACTATGCCCTGCTAACGGAGCAATCGGCTTAAGTCGGCAACGACTTAAGGCGGTGCAACATGCTCACGCTTACTTAACTCGGGGTGACCACTATGCCCTGCTAACGGAGCAATCGGCTTAAGTCGGCAATGACTTAAGGCGGTGCGACATGCTCACGCTTACTTAACTCGGGGTGACCACTATGCCCTGCTAACGGAGCAATCGGCTTAAGTCGGCAACGACTTAAGGCGGTGCAACATGCTCACGCTTACTTAACTCGGGGTGACCACTATGCCCTGCTAACGGAGCAATCGGCTTAAGTCGGCAATGACTTAAGGCGGTGCGACATGCTCACGCTTTACTTAACCCAGGGCGATCACTATGCCCAGCTAACGAAGCAATCAACTCCAGTTGGCGTCTACTTAAGACCAATGCAACATGCTCTCGCCTATTTAATTCAGGGGATGATTTCCATATCCCATAGACAAAATTCATAGTCATCATGCGTCATAACTACCAAACTCATTAACTAAAAAATTCTGATACAATAAGTGAATAACTATGATATTCAAATAAACCGGTGTCCTCTAACAAACGTTCAATCATGCAAGCTGCGCGCTCGGAGCACGCGAATTGTTTTCTCTATTTTGCAATGTCTTTTCCAGGAGCAGTCGACGAAGAAGGACGACTCGAGGAGTCAGGGGCAGCATTCACGTCAGCCCTTATATCTTCAGGAACGACTACGCCAGGCCTCCTCATCAGAATTCGTCCTGCTCGAATGGCCTTATCCATGGCCCTATCGCGTTGGGCTCTCAGAGTATTGGAAGTCTCTTCAGCAACCTTGACAGCCAACTGGGCAGCCTCTAGCTCCTGGGTAACGGATTTCTTGGAAGCACGCAGATTCTTGATGACAACGTCCTTAGCCGATATCAACTCCCGAAGGCGAATCACATCATCCAAGGACTCCTGCAGCTTATAGCGAAGATTGTTCAACTCCTCCATGGAAAAGCGATGACTCCTCTCCAGAATAGTCAACGAGTTGCTAGAATCTCGATACAACCTATCAAGATTGTCACGAGAAGCGGCAAGGATGCGTTTTTCCTCCTGCAAGCGCAAATCAGTTCCTTCAGAAAACCAGGCAAACAATAGGAACACAGCAAGAAAAAAGCGCAGTTTCGTATATCACCTTTTCAGAGTCAAGCTGGGCATGCAGAGAAGAACTCAACGCATTGGCATCATCCAGGGCAGCAGAGACCTGACTCAGTTCAATCTGACTTTGAGAATACTTTTCCTCAAGATCAGTGCATCGCTGAGTCAATTCAGCTCGATCCTGAGAATGTTTCTCCTCAAGAAGTGCAGTCTGCCGAGTCATTCCTAGTAAGAGGTAATCAAACAAAACAAGGTCAGAAGGTCAAGCAGTCCACAACAAACGCGAAGAAAAGAAAAAGGGCACTAACCAGCGTTAATCGCCTCCAACTCGGATACACGACGACGAAGTAACACTGGATTCCAACACGGAAAAGATGAAGCCACTTCTGGGATAGGAGCACCATGCAATTTCAGCTGGCTGGTCATCCCATCCACCAAAGTCTGATGAGAAGAGCAGATGAGCATAATGGCAAAAGTTCAGGCAATGTATAAATCAAGCTAAGAAACAGCACAGTACCTGGAGGTTGGAGAAGAATGAAGGAATCCCCAAATCAGGAGAAATCAGATGATAACCAGGCACAAGGTCATCACCCGAAGCAGCTTGCAACGGAACGGCAGGAATCAGTTCAGCGCCTCCACCAGACCCAGACACTCGATCAGCGGGGACGCTGCCCTCTAAAGCGACGCCCTGGTCTAAAGTCTGAGCCACCACCATGCAGCCAGAGTGTGGAGGTGACCCTGCGTGAACGTCCATGGAAGTACCGGATGGAGTCCCCGTTTGGGCACCCTTGGGAGCCGGGTCGTAGCTGGCACTGCCCACTTGAGCTGGATCATCCCCGGCAGCACCCTCGGGGGCTGGGCAGTGGCTTGCACCCTTCGCCTGAGTTAAGTCATCCCCGGCGACACCCTCGGGGGCTGGGCATGTGTCAGCACCATCTTCAAGGTCCAAACTCTCCGCAGTAACCACTTCTAAGGTTGACGGACCCTCGGTTACTTCCATGAAATCAGGACAGTCCAAATCAACATCCCGACCCTCGAGACCGCGTTCTAAGGTTGACGAGGCGCGGGATGACCTCAACCCAGCATCCGGCACGGCACCACAAGCCCCCGCTACATCATCATCCACTGGCCCCGATAACAAGTCTTCTGGAACCATATCCTCAAGAGTTTGATCAAAGTCGGCCAGGGATATGTTTTGCAGGCCAACAAGAGCAGACAAAGCAGGAGAAGGAACTCCACTACTTTCCCCGCTGGCAAGGAATTGCCGACTGTTTTTCCGAGTCAAAGGGACCTCATTCTCTTCCTCGTCCTCATCAGCAACACTGGCACCACACCCATTGGGATCAGCAACACTGGCACCACACCCATTGGGATCAGCAACAGGTATACTACACCCATTGGGTTCAGCATCGGTAAATTCGGGCACAGGAACCTCCTCAGCAGCAGGACCCGAGGGACCAGCATCTTGATCCAAGCTAGATACTCGCCGAAGGCGTCTCCTCTTCTTTTTCTGACCGTCAACAGGAAGATCGGCTTGATTAACTCGGCAAGGACGCCTCGAGCGAACACGGACAGGTCTCTGAACATTCAAGGTTATACCAGCATCAGGGAGAGGCGCCACTGCTAATGTCTCAGCAGGAGCAGCGTCAGAAGAATCCTCAGCTAACATATCAAGCATAGCATTCATTTCTGCATCGTTAGGATCCACAGGCACCTCGAAATAGACTTGTCGCTCATCATCAGGAATTTTACCAAGAGAGGCAACCAAAGCATTGATTTCTTCATCAGAGGGCCGCGTTCTAAAGCCCAAACTGCCATCAATCGCAGGTGGATTTGACACGAAGAGAGTGAAGGCTTTGGCGGGAGGCAGATTCCAAGCCGAGTACGCTATCGGAGCACCAACATTAGATACTTTGCCTCTAAGAATCATCTCCAATCGGCTCACTAAATCTGCAGAAGGAATTTTCTTGTTGATAACTCGGGTTGGGTCGGCTAGCCCTTGATACAGATAAGCTGGGTGGACCCTATCCTTCAGCGGCTGAATGTTTTTGAAAACAAAGTCAGCGACTATAGCTTCAGCAGTTAAACCCCTCTCTTTCAATAGCCCAACTTCAGCTAGCAGCACACTGGCTTCAGCCACCTCCTCGTCTGTGGGAGACTCGGTCCAGCTCGGGGTACGAACATCTGGCTGTCTTCCTGACCGGGGGGGAGAGAATTTCCATAGTTATCAACTATAAACCATTCCAGGCGCCATCCCTTAATGCTGTCTTTAAGGGGGATCTCAAGATACTCAGTTTTCCGTCCCCGGCGCATCTCCAAGCTGGCACCTCCAACCAACTGATGCTGTCCCCCGGCCATCCCAGGGCGACAGTGATACAGATGTTTCCACAAACCAAAATGTGGCAGCACGCCGAGAAAAGCTTCGCATAAGTGGACGAAGATAGAAATTTGCAGAATTGAATTAGGGTTCAGATGGGTGAGATTGATGTGATAGAAATCAAGAAGACCGCGGAAAAAGGGAGAAATAGGAAGACCAAGGCCACGGAGAAGAAAGGGAGCGTAAACCACGGACTCGTGGGTATCCTCCGTCGGGACCGTAGTTCCGTGGCAAATCCGCCAAGAACAGAGTTCCCGTGGAGGAAGAACCCCGATGGACACGAGATGGAGGAGTTCAGCTTCAGAGATGTTGGACATATGGTTACCTGCGAAGGGCAACTGGCTGTTGGGATCAATCGGAGGAATCACCACAGCGGAAGAACTCGCGATTTTCCTCTTGGGAGCCATCTCGATTTCACCAGTGAGCAGATTGGAGGCGAGCGCAGAGAGGATTTGGAAGCAGGAATGCAAGAACTAGGGCGCGGAAAGCAAAGGCGGCTAAAAGCGCGACTCTTATAGGATATTCTCGGACCAGATACCGTTTCAAAAAGTGCCCAGTCATCACTCGGCAGTTATTTCCGAAATCCCAGCATGCCACGTGGTCATTCGGCAGTTATTTCCCAAAAAACTGGTGGGCCATCTCCTTATTCGGGTGTTAATCCTCAAAATAACTCGGCGTTGCCTCTAAAATGCCGACGTCACTATTCAATCACTCGGCGTTGCCTCTAAAACGCTGATCTCGAGTTCAATCGTTCGGCATTACTTCTAAAATGCCAACGTTGACCTTCAATCACTCGGCGTTGCCTCTAAAACGCTGATCTCGAGTGCAATAACTCGGCGTTGCCTTTAAAATGCCGATATCACTACTCATGCACTCGGCGTTGCCTCTAAAACGTCGATCTTAAGCTCAATCGCTCGGCATTACTTCTAAAATGCCGACAACGACCCATAATGACTCGGCGTTGCCTCTAAAACGCTGACCTTGAGCTCAATAACTCGGCGTTGCCTCTAAAACGCCGACGTCACTACTCAGTCACTCGGCGTACTTCTAAAACACTGATTTCTAGTTCAGTCGTTCGGCATTACTTCTAAAATGCCAGCGTCGACCTTTAATTACTCGGCGTCGCCTCTAAAACGTTGATCTCGAATTCAATCGTTCGGCATTACTTCTAAAATGCCAACGTCGATCTTCAATCGCCCAGCATTACTTCTAAAAACATTGATACAGACTGCAATATTGCTCAGAAGCATCAGCATAATGATCAAGCTGTTCGTCTATGGCCTCAAAAGACTCAGATTCATAGTCAAACGAAACGATTCATCAAAAGGAAACCAAATTCGTTCTTCATTCAAGGGAAGTGGCAATATTTACAAATCAACTCATTATGAGTTGATGCTTCCCTATTTTTACTACTACTACTACGCTACACTATACTACTCTACATTACTAATACTACTACATTATCTAACTATACTACTTCTAATCTATACTAATAGTTAAAAGGACCAGTGGCGTCTAGCCACTGGCCCTACCCCTGCCGCCGCCGCCGCTCTTGGTGCCGCCCCTGCCGCCGCCGCTCTTGGTGCTGCCCCTGCTGCTGCCGTTGCCGCCGCCCCCGCCGTTGCCGCCGTCGTCGTCGTCGTCGTCGTCGTCGTCATCGTCGTCGTCGTCGTCGTCGTCCTCGCCCTCGCCGCCGCCGTCCGAGTCCTCCTCATCCGAGGAGTACTCGGACTCATCCGAGCCCGCGAGCCCGGAGCGCTCGACGGCCCGGATGTACGACCAGACCTCCGCGGCTATCCCCTGGGAGTCGTCCGAGTCATCGGACGACGCCGGGGGAGAGACGGGGGCCGGGGACCTCTCGGACTCGGAGGAGAACTCCTCCTCCGAGTACTCCGAGTCGCCGAAGTCCTCCGATGGAGGAGTCGGCTCGCGCTTGCGTTTCTTTCCCATGGAGGCAAGCAGAAAAGAAGAGAAGGAAGCAGTAAGGAATAGCGAAGGGATGTGAAGAAACCAGAAGAACAACAGCGTTATTTATAGAAGAGAAAGGCAACCGCTCACCTCCAACCGCGGTCACTGAACAGTCGCTAAGCATTCAATATACACCTCCACCCGTCCAAAGACACGTCAGGTGGCTGACGCCGTTCCATGCAGCACTACACCCATTGGGACTCCAGTCAACAGCGCAAAGGATATGATTACACTCGCCGTCCCATCACATTACAACTCAGAAGCAGCCGGTTAAAACACTCAGCGTACCAAGCCGTCCCTTGCCCACACCCATTGGGGGGGGGGACGCCCAGGAATTGTCAGTATATTTTTCAAAATGGTCACATCTGTACAGAGCATGCAGTGAATGCCTCAAGACAAAAATGAGATATCAACAAGAGTTAAAGGGAAGCCAAGCACAGCCAGCAAAGTGCAAAATATGGTCGACAGACATGACTTGAAGACTAGACAGAGAACGTCCATCGAATGTCCAATCAGTTGCAGAGCAAATACACTATGCTACTTAGCAAGATATGGAAGGATTGCAAATTTAGTTGCAAAAGACAAAACACATGCTGACCTCTGAAGCATAATATTGATGACATAGCACGGATGACATCATGCCAACTTTTTTATAAGCAGAAAGAGTAATCTTCAGCAAAAGGACACAAAAAGAAGACCTTCAAGCGAATTATCCTCAAAAAATCCACTTGAAGGTCGGGGGCTACACCCATTGGGTGCACCTTCGGTGCACCCCATGGATTGTCATTCTAAGCCAGGATAGCACCAATTTCTAAGGGCATGAAACAAGATTAAGAAGCCAATCCTCAACTGGAATAAGGAAACACAAATGGAAGTAATTTCTAATGAAGACCTTCGAGTAGATTATTTTCTAAAATCTACTCGAAGCTCGGGGGCTACACCCATTGGGTGCACCTCCGGTGCACCCAATGAGGTTCAGAGTCCAACAAACAGGAATGCCGATCTCTAAGGCACAGGCACAAAGCTCGGTTCTGGTCAACAAGTGATCGAAGCAGGAGAGAACAGCAAGGAGTCATCTTTCTTCAAATCACCTACAAGCTGGACCTGGGATCTTCGGGTTGATTACCTCTAAATTAACCCAAAGATCGGGGGCTTGTGGGGGATAGATATCCCCCGGGTCCACCAAAAGAGTAAAGGACCTCACGAAAGGCCCAAGGGCCCAATAAATCGTAAGGTTATTCTTTCGTGGGCCTGGGGAAAGACGACCAGCAACGCAGAGCGACATGGGGCCGGATTGGTGCAAACCCGGACGGCCCATAGCGCCGAGCCATTGGCCGCAACAGAGATCCGACTTTCCCGCGTCGGGGCCTCCATGCAACGAAGCCACGTGAGGATAAGTCGGCGAGAGTTACGTAAAGGATAATCTCGAGAGGTTCACTATCTTTTAGCCACTCGTTGTTATCTCATCATGTGTACTGCCCCACGGTCGAGTATATAAGGCCTAGGGGGCACCCCTTCAGAACGATCGACCCATCACTTAGCCACCCACATCGATTCTCTGTATTCTTGATCCAGAGAGCTCTCTTGTAATCACATCCACCAAGCATACTCATCAGGACGTAGGGTGTTACGCATCTCTAAGCGGCCCGAACCTGTAAACCTTGTCCACTGTCCCTCGTGCGATCGGCACGAACCATTTTGCTACAGTTGTCGACACCGTCCTACTCCTAAAACACCTTGAGGGGCAACCCCGGGTGTGCGGTCGGACCCAAAACACCGACACTTCGTCCTCCAAAACTTTATATCCCTTCAGGATATAAAGAATTTCGGACGAAGGTTATGAAAGACGTACCTTCGTGAGTATAATATTAAGCAACGAAGTGTTCATACAAATCATGAGGTATAAAATAAACATTTAAATATTATCATAGAATCATCTCCATTTCTATTATCATGAATGAATATAAATGACTTCAAATTACAAATGTACCTTCGGTCCTGAGGAAGGCAAAAGTACAAGTGTGATGCGAAAGCAAATGTCAAGTTCGCGTGAACAGTACGGGGGTACTGTTCATCTATTTATAGACACAGGACACAGCCTGTGACGAATTACAATTATGCCCCTTACAAAAGTTTACAACATTGACTCAGACCTTCATGGATTAAAAGGTCATTCTATCTCTATGTCGGTTTGTAATGCCGAAGCTCCATGAAAAGGAACCTTCGGCCATCTCCTGGGGACAACTTCAGCCGAAGCTGCTTCTTCGTGTAAGACCTTCGGCGCAACGAAGCATGGCCCCAACAGTAGCCCCTTTCGCGGCGCTAGATCGTTTTTCGTAACGAGCTTGATCCGTGAAAAAGGCCTCTTAAGCTTCGGGAAGCCGAAGGTCCAAAAAACACCTTCCCTGAGCTCGTTGCCGAGAAACGATTCAATTTCCGAGCTCGTGTCGGACCCACCTTGCATAGTTACTGTTTGATCTTTGCGGTCCACCGCGCAGCGAGTACAAGTGACTGCCCGCCTGGTGTAAAAATCCTGGCGCTTCACCTTCTTACCTGCAGCACTATATAAACAGACGAGTAGGTGTGAAGTTACCACAGCATTCATTGCTATTTGCACTGTTTTGCTGCCAAAATTTTTAACTATAGCCGAAGCTTGATTCTCAGAATCGAACGAAGGTCCATCTCGAAGTCTGCTTCGTCAGAAAGAAAGGCTTCGGGAGAAAAGGAAAAAGAAAAAAGTATTTAATTTCCCCAAACTCAGAATCAAATGGCCAGAGTGCGATCTACTGCCAGAGTTGAACGTGAAGGAGACGAAGATGAAGGTTCGGAGACTGTGCCCATCTCCGAAGCAATGCAACGTTCCGGACTGGTGACTGCGGAAGAAATGCCCGCTGCTGAAGCAGACCCGACAACTGCCGAAGGAGAAGAAGAGAACATTGAAGAAACTGATCCCGAAGATGACTATCGCATTGCCATGCCCAGCAAGCCCAGCCACTTAGACTTCGGAAAGTCGACTGTTTCAAAGGCTGATCTCGCCAAGATGGTAAAATCACGTTATTTCAGTGAAAATCAGAAGAAACTACTTCGCTTCGGGGGAGAAGAAACTACCCCGAAGCCAGAGAAGGACGAGATAGTCATTTTCAAGAGCTTTTTAAAGGCTGGGCTGAGATTCCCTCTTCATGGAATTATTGCAGATGTATTGAAGAAGTTTGGTATTTACTTTCATCAATTGACTCCTAACGCTATCGTTAGGCTTAATGTTTATATCTGGGCCCTCCGAAGCCAAGCAGTGGAGCCGTTTGCCGACAGTTTTTGTCGAGTTCATGAGTTACATTACCAAACGAAGGCCAGAAAAGATGGATTACATGATAACTTCGGTTGCTACAATTTTGCCTACCGGAAAACAACAAAGTTTCCTGTTATTAGCTACCGAAGCAAATGGCCGGCGGGCTGGAAATCTGAGTGGTTTTATGTGAAAGTTGACGAAGACGAAGAAAAGTTGGTACAAAGCCCACTTGAATTAATCTTCGGAGAAACAAGGCCGCGATGCCACATGACATTAGAAGGTCCCACCTGGGCTGCACTGGGTGAGTTTGAAATTATTTCAGAGCATATCGGTACTAGGGATCTGGTTCAAGAGTTCTTGGCGTTCAGAGTCTTCCCTACTCTAAAAGAATGGGAAATGCCAAAGCTAGAGGGGGAGAAGAAGAAGGGGGAACTTGTCCGGCTTCCTTACCATTTCAAATTCAAGAAATACTTTAAAAACCTTGCCAAGAGTGGCTGGACACAGTTGAGGTAATGTGCAATGAAATTCTTAGGAATTATTCCAAGAAAAAAGATCAACTGATGACCGCGGCCTTCGGCACCCGTCCGAAGCGAAGGCTGAACCGAGTGTTTGATGCTCTGGGTTTCGAGTACCCTGACTATGAACGGCTGAACAAGGGTGCTGAGGGCCAAAAAAGGAAAAGAGTGGCCGAAACTTTGAACAAGGATGAAGAAAAACCATCAAAAGAGAAGAAAATTCCCAAGAAGAGAAAAATATCAACTCCAAAGCGAAAATTATCCGATGAAGAGAGGACCCTCGCACCACCTTCTACCAGCGACGTGGAGGAAATCTTAAAGGTAATGACTGAACCCCTGCCCACGAAGCTAAGTCCATTAGGGCCTCAACTGACGAAGCTTTTTCGAAAGGTGGAAGAGCCGGAAAAAACGAAGATAACCAAAACAAAGAGGCAAAGAATTATTGCAGTGACCGAAGTTATTGACAAGACGCCACCGAGGGCGTTAATTCAGAAAACGCCAGCTGTTGAGGGCACAACAAATGTCGAAGTCGCACCTTCGGAGGTCGCGGCTACCGAAGCCGCTACAGCCGAAGATGTGAACTTAGAAACTACCATTGAAGACATCAACAAAATTTTGATAGACATGGCTGCAGAAGAAGCTGCCACCGCTGCTGAAGAAACCATGGCCACAGTGCCTGGGAAGGGAAAAGAAATAGCCGAAGACACTTCGGAAGACGAAGCCTACATATTTCAAAATTTAGTTGGGCAAAAACTGTCGAAGGCCGAAATATAAGAGCTTAAGGAATATGCCAAATCTTGCGGATACAAGCCAGGAGCTCTTCTATTTGGAGGCATTGATGATGAGAAATTGGGCTGCATCCGGGATCAAACTGGGGCTAAGGTCATCGGTACTCTATCAAAGAGTATCGGTTTTCTGAAGCTAGAAACAGATATCAGCCGCTACCGACGACAACATATCGTTGGTAGCTTGTTTTATTCCAATTTCAAGGTAAACAACCTTTCTCTGGCTTTTATTGCTTTTAATAATGAAAATGTTGCTAACAAAGGTTGTTTCTGTGCAGAGCATGCTACTGAGCAAAGCTTTGAAGATGCAACAAGATCTAGAGGATAAGAAACACGAAGCTATAATTGAAAATCTAGAGAGCAAGATAAAAGAGCAGTCAGCTATTATCGAAAAGAAAGACTTTGAACTCCAAACGACTGAAGGGTTATTAGCAGAAACTGAAGCTAAAGTAGCAGAATTGAATTCGAAGCTCCTCTGCCAATCAAAACAATTTGAACAAGAGAAGGTAGAGCTTAATTCAAAACTTGAGGCCGAAGTCCAAACCAGCTCAGATTTGAAGAAATCATTAACAAGGCTTCAAGACAAATGTTTGAAATTTAGCAACAACTGTATTGAACAATTAAAAAAGATCTTTTACTCAGTTGGAGCCAGCAGTGGGAAGTTCAACCCATCAGCTGAAAATTTGCCAAAAGCTTTCGATCATATTGAAGCTGAAATTGAAGAGCTTGACGAAGTTATAGCCGGGCACGGTGACTTCTGTGCCTGGGTAGCTTCTCGGGGTACCGCTGCAGCGTTCCTGAAGGCCGGCTGCGAGCATGGAAAAATCGTCAACAGGCCCAATTTCGCTCTGTCTCCATCAATTCTAGACGATATTCCTGACCTCGCCCGAAGCATCTCAAATAGATTTATAAAAATGATATGGACAAAAGGCGGGCGAGAGAAGGCTGGAGACGAAGCTCGAAGTCATCTTGAACCAGTGAGAAATCATACTTTGTACTTACCTTCTCCTTCACACTTGATTTTTACTCGCGATACCTTGATTCATGTAGGATGACGAAGCTGAAGATGATGCTTAAAATATGTCGCCGAAGCTGAAGCTCAGTGAAGATCAGTAGGAGTATACTATAGAAAAAACTCAGGAGACTTTTATAACAACTTTTGTAAATACAATTAAACTGTTCTCAAGGAACTTTGTACATACCTTGTAATATATTCTTACCCTTCTATTGAGGCGCTTTGATGTGGACGAAATTAGTATTTTGAGCCGAAGGCGAAAAAACACCTTCCCTTCTTTTCGTACACAACGAAGCATAAAAGACCGCTTCTTCTTTTTGCTGAAGCTTTTCTTTTTTGTACACAACGAAGCATAAAAGACCGCTTCTTCTTTTTGCCGAAACAACCACTTAGGAACGCAAATGCTATGAATGAATGCTTATGAATGCAAATGCTATGATGTAATGTAATGTGCGAATGAATGTTCAAAACATATATCCGAAGCCACACTCTCAGCCATTATTTCCTTAGAAACAACCACACATCAGCTCTGCATTCCCTTAGGAACGACTTTGGAGCTTCTTCGCCTTTTACTTAGGCGGTATCAGCGTTGACTTTTCGCTGTAAGCTCTGCATCCCCTTAGGAACGTCTTTGGAGCTTCTTCGCCTTTTACTTTCGGCGGAATCAGCGTTGACTTTTCGCTGTAAGCTCTGCATCCCCTTAGGAACGTCTTTGGAGCTTCTTCTCTTTTTCAGTTTCGGCACTCGATGGTGCGTTCTCAGTTTTTACATTTACATTTTTTGGGGGATTTTGCTCTTATAAGACTAAAAAGGAAATTACACATGATGGCCCCATTAAAAACCTTTCTCCCCCTTTAGAAAGGAAAAGGGTGCCATGAAAAAGAAAAGAAAAAACATAAAAAGTTACATTAAGTTATACATAATATCGCCGAAGCTCATCCGCATTCCAAGATCTTGGAATTTCGTTGCCATCCATGTCCTTCAATCTGTACGAACCAGGCCTTGACGAAGATACTACTAAGAAAGGTCCTTCCCATTTCAACTGTAGCTTGCCCACTGTATCTGGGTTGGCTACTCTCCGAAGCACCAAGTGTCCCGGCTCAATATTTTTTAACCGGACCTTTCTATCTCGCCACTTGACTGTTTCAGCTTGGTATTTATTGATATTCTCCATGGCTTGAAGCCTGATCCCCTCTAAGGCATCTTTTTCCACAAGACAAGCATCTTCAGGACCTGATTCTGCCGAAGCTACTACTCTTATTGATCCAGCTTTAGCTTCTTCCGGAGTTACTGCTTCGTCACCGAATAATAATTTGAATGGAGTAAAGCCTGTAGACCTTGATGTTGTTGTATTGTGGCTCCACACCACTTTGGTTAACTGATCTGGCCACTTTCCCCTGGGTTGATTGAAGATTAACTTCATTATTCCTGTCATTATAATGCCGTTGGCCCTTTCAACGAGCCCATTTGACTCCAGATGCCTGACTGATGCAAAGTGGATCTTCGTACCGATTTGATCACAAAAATTTCTGAAAGCTTCAGAGTCGAACTGCGTTCCATTATCTACAGTGATGGCCTTCGGTACCCCGAAGCGACAGACAATATTCTGCCAGAAAAACTTTTGGACAGTGGCCGAAGTTATTGTGGCTAATGGCTTCGCCTCAATCCATTTAGAAAAATACTCCACAGCTACTATAACATATTTTAGATTCCCTTGAGCCGGTGGTAATGGACCTAACAAGTCAAGGCCCCACCTTTGCAATGGCCAGATGGGTTGTATCAGCTGTGTCAAAGACGAAGGTTGCTTTTGATCTCTTGCACATTTCTGACAACCTTCACACTTTTGAACTAACTCCGCTGCATCCGAAGCTGCCTTCGGCCAATAAAACCCTTGGCGGAAGACTTTTCCAAGTAACGGCCTAGATCCAATGTGGGACCCACACAGGCCTGCATGTATTTCTTTCATCAACTCTATACCTTCGGTTCTAGATAAGCACTTGAGCAGCGGAGCGCAAACTCCATGTTTGTATAACTCCCCTTCTATCATGACATACGGACGAGCTCTTGCCTCTATCCTTTTATTATAAGCTTCGTCATCTGAAAGGAACTTACCCTGAAGGTAAGAGATGATTTCAGTTCTCCAATCTTCGCTGTAAACAGGAGATATGTTGAGGACTGCACTTTCAAGGAGCTCCACTGAAGGTGCCTTTATTGTTTCGAAGAACACATCCGAAGGTAACGGCAGCCCCTGTGCTGCAGACTTGGCTAGCAAATCAGCATGCTCATTTTGTCCTCGAGGGATATTCTTGACAGAAAATCCTTCGAAGGAGGCTTCGATCCTTCGGACCGTATCTAGATATTTTTCAAGCTTCGGATCTTTAGCCTTGCAACTTTTGTCAATATGACCCGAAACAACCTGTGAATCAGTTTTAAGAATCGCCCTTCTGATTCCCATTGCCTTTAATTTCCGAAGGCCCAGGAGCAGGGCTTCGTACTCAGTAATATTGTTTGTACAGCTGAAATCAAGTCTTGCTGCATAACAAGTTTTAACCTTGGATGGTGAGACCAACACAGCGGCTGCACCTGCTCCGAAGGTTCCCCAAGAGCCATCACAAAACACTGTCCACACTTCGGCATCTTTATTTGCTTCTTCATCCTGAGCCCCTGGCGTCCAGTCGGCAATGAAATCTGCCAACGCTTGAGACTGGATCGAGGATCTATGCACATAATCAATGTAAAACTCATTGAGCTCTGCAGCCCATTTTCCAATCCGTCCAGTAGCTTCTCTATTTCTCATGATGTCCTTCAACGGCTGCGAAGAAGGAACAATAATATTGTATGCCTGAAAATAATGCCGAAGCTTCCTGGATGCCATTAAAACGGCATACAATACCTTCTCCAGCTCTGTATAATTTTTCTTTAATACACTAAGGACTTCAGATACAAAATACACTGGAACCTGCTTCTTGACTTGGCCATCAAGCTTCTCCTGGACAAGTGCCGCACTTACTGCTGAGTGCGAAGCTGCCACATATAACAACAGAGGAGCCCCTGGCGTTGGTGGAGTTAATGTTGTTAGATCTATCAAATATTGCTTCAGCTCTTCGAAAGCTTTTTGTTGACTTGGTCCCCATTGAAAGACTTCAGCTGACTTCAGCACCTCGAAGAAGGGTAAATTTCTTTCTGCTGATCTGGATATGAATCTGTTGAGAGATGCCAGCCTTCCTGTCAATCTTTGGGCCCCCTTTCTTGTGGTTGGTGGCTCCATTCGAAGTATAGCTTCGATTTTGTTTGGATTAGCTTCGATTCCCTTTGTTGAAACCAAGCATCCAAGAAATTTCCCCTTCTTTACCCCGAAGACACATTTTTCTGGATTCAGCTTCAAACCAGCTTGCCTGAAACTGGCGAAGGTCTCCTGCAAATCAGCAATATGATTTTCCTGCTTCATGCTTTTTACAATGATGTCATCGACATAAGTCAACACATTTCTGCCTATCTGAGACTGGAGGACCTTCGCAGTCATTCTGCTGAAACTTCCTCCAGCATTTTTGAGCCCCTCAGGCATCTGAAGATAGCAATATGTGCCACTTGGGGTTATGAAGCTAGTCTTCGGCTCATCTTCCTTCTTCATCCAGATTTGATGATAGCCTGAGTAGCAGTCCAGGAGACTCATGAGCTCTGAAGAAGCTGCTGCATCGACTAAAGAGTCTATCCTTGGCAGCGGGAATTCGTCCTTCGGACAAGCCTTGTTGAGATCTGTGAAATCGATACACATTCTCCACTTGCCATTGGCCTTCTTCACCATAACAGTGTTAGCTAGCCACTCTGGATACTTTACTTCTCTGATAACTCCTGCACTGAGGAGTCTTTTTACTTCATTGCGAGCCCCTTCGGCCTTGTCATCCGACATCTTCCGAAGCCTCTGCTTTCGGGGTCTGAAGGATGGGTCAACATTGAGCGAATGTTCAATAACATCCCGATTTACTCCACAGAGATCATTAGCTGACCATGCAAAAACATCTTTGTTGTTGAATAAAAACCTTATCAAGGTTTTCTCTTGGTCTTCAGATAATTGCGAGCCCAACAGCACCTTCTGCTCTGCTATGTCCTCACACAATAGCATGGGCTTCGGCTGATCTGCTGAAGCTGCTTTCTCCCTTCTGAATTTGTACTGTTCACAAGCTTCAGCTCCATCTATGTTATGGATTGCTTTAGAGTCAGTCCAGCTTCCTTCGGCCCTTCTAGCAGCTTCCTGGCTTCCATGAATAGCAATAGGCCCTTGGTCCGAAGGTATCTTCATGCAGAGATAAGCTGGGTGAAGAATTGCTTCGAAGGCATTAAGAGTACCGCGACCAATGATAGCATTGTAAGGATACTCCATGTCAACAATATCAAACACAATTTGCTCAGTCCTCGTGTTGTTAACAAATCCGAAGGTTACCGGCATGGTAATCTTCCCAAGTGCTACAATCTGCCGCCCTCCGAAGCCACAAAGAGGGTGCGTAGCATCATGGATCTTGTCTTCGGGCTCTTGCATTTGTCTGAAGGCCTTAGCAAATATAATATCAGCTGCACTGCCTGTATCAACTAAGACATTGTGGACCAGAAATCCTTTGATCACGCAAGAGATAACCATGGCATCATTGTGAGGATAATCCTTAAGCTGAAGGTCTTCCTGAGAGAAAGTAATTGGAATGTGGGACCATTTTGACTTGATGAAGGGTCCCTGCACTCCAACATGCTGCACCCTTCTCTGAGCCTCCTTCTTCTGCTTCTTGTTAGCCGGCTCTGAGCAAGAACCGCCTGTTATCGGGAGCACCATCTTCGAAGCCGAAGCAGCTTCAGCTTGATTGTTGAACGAAGCCATCAGCTCAGAAAAGTGGAAGTGAGTTCACCGGAGGTGGGCGCCAATGTTGGGGGCTTGTTCTCAAATGCTAAGAGTTAAGAACAAGGCAACATAGAAAATGTTAAGTGTTAAAGTCCTTCATCCTCCAAAACTTTATATCCCTTCAGGATATAAAGAATTTCGGACGAAGGTTACGAAAGACGTACCTTCGTGAGTATAATATTAAGCAACGAAGTGTTCATACAAATCATGAGGTATAAAATAAACATTTAAATATTATCATAGAATCATCTCCATTTCTATTATCATGAATGAATATAAATGACTTCAAATTACAAATGTACCTTCGGTCCTGAGGAAGGCAAAAGTACAAGTGTGATGCGAAAGCAAATGTCAAGTTCGCGTGAACAGTACGGGGGTACTGTTCATCTATTTATAGACACAGGACACAGCCTGTGACGAATTACAATTATGCCCCTTACAAAAGTTTACAACATTGACTCAGACCTTCATGGATTAAAAGGTCATTCTATCTCTATGTCGGTTTGTAATGCCGAAGCTCCATGAAAAGGAACCTTCGGCCATCTCCTGGGGACAACTTCAGCCGAAGCTGCTTCTTCGTGTAAGACCTTCGGCGCAACGAAGCATGGCCCCAACAACGGTAGGCCCCCTCTTTAAACTTATTAAATGAAGACCCATTTTACTATAATACATTATGAAACATTGCTATTTCAATATATTATTATATTTTAACAATCATATTATTTGAATTAAGGACCACCAATAGACGTTTGATAATTTCGAAGTACCTTTTGTAGACTTCTTGCTGGATTAGTTATAAGTTGGTTATATATAATTACGTTCTCTATCAATCTACGTGTGTATGTGATCAACTATATATGTGAAAAGGAAATGTGCCCTTGGGTCATTTCTAAGTATTTTGGTGATTGAGTGTCAACACAAGTGTTCTTGTGATAATCTATGTAAAGTGGTGGACAAAGTACAAATCATGTCAAAAGGTATATTTCTAGACTTAGTACATTGTTTTATGGACTAATGTATTGTGTCTAAGTGCTGCAAACAGGAAAAGCTGAATTGGAAATGAGATGGCTTTGTTCAGCCAAAGTCTGCTCAGTCTAGGTGCACCGGACAGTGTCCGGTGCGCCAGGCTGGCTCTGGCGAACAGGCTGCTCTCGGGACTTCGACGGCGGTGTACGGCTATAATTCACCGATCTGTCCGGTGGTGCACCGGACTGTCCGGTGGGCCGTTCACAGGCGAACTCGTCGCTCTCGGGAAATATTAACGGTGTACGGCTAAAATTCACCGGTCTATCCGGTGGTGCACCGGACTGTCCGGTGAGTCAACAGTCAGCCGGGGCAACGGTCGGTCGAGGATTCCGCGCGTGACGCGTGGCCGAGCCAATGGTCACATTGGTGCACCGGACTGTTCGGTGTGCACCGGACAGTGTCTGGTGCGCCAACGACTCTCGGACTCCAACGGTCGGCTTCGCCAGATAAGGAAGGATATCTGCACCGGACAGTGTCCGGTGCGCCAGTCGACAGAAGGCAAGATCTGCCTTCCAAGATTGCTCTCAACGGCTCCTAGCTGCCTTGGGGCTATAAAAGGGACCCCTAGGCGCATGGAGGAGCATACCAAGCATTCCTTAAGCACTCTTGATCACTCACACTCCATTCTTGCGCACTTGTTCGACATTCTAGTGATTTAAGCTCCGTTCTAGTGTGCTAGTCTTTTGAGCTCAAGTCTGGGTCTTGTGTGTGCGTATTTGCTGTGATCTTTGTGTCTTGTGTGAGTTGCTAATCCCTCCCTTGCTCTGTGCGTCTTTGTGATATTCAAGTGTAAGGGCGAGAGGCTCCAAGTTGTGGAGATTCCTCGCAAACGAGATTAAGAAAAGCAAGCAAAACACCGTGGTATTCAAGTGGGTCTTTGGACCGCTTGAGAGGGGTTGATTGCAACCCTCGTCTGTTGGGACGCCACAACATGGAGTAGGCAAGCGTTGGTCTTGGCCGAACCACGGGATAACCACCGTGCCATCTTTGTGATTGATCTCTTGTGGTTATTGTGTTTTGTTGAGACTCCTCTCTAGCCACTTGGCGATTATTGTGCTAACGCTTAACCAAGTTTTTGTGGCTTAAGTTTCAAGTTTTACAGGATCACCTATTCACCCCCCTCTAGGTGCTCTCAATTGGTATCAGAGTCGTTCTCTTCACAAAGGGACTAATCGCCCGAAGAGATGGATCCTAAGGGGAAGGGAATCGTGATCAATGATAAAGAGAAGGAGTCCTTCGTAAACGAGCCTAAGGATGACAAGCCTACCGACTCGGGCTCGGGTCACAAACGCAAAGATGGGAAGAAGAAGACGAGACGCATCAAGGAGATCGTTTACTACGACGACAGCGATGAGTCTACTTCTTCCCAAAAGGACGATGACCACAACGACTACGAGAGAAGGAAACCGATTAATTCGAACTTTTCTTTTGACTACTCTCGTATTCCGCAAAGTACAAATACTCATTTGTCATTTGCTCTCCATTCCACTTGGCAAACCTCCTCACTTTGATGGAGAGGACTACGGATTTTGGAGCCACAAAATGTGTAGTCACCTATTCTCTCTCCATCCGAGCATATGGGAGATTGTGGAAAGTGGAATGAAATTTGATAGCTCGGATAGTCTTATTTTTATTAATGAACAGATTCATAGAAATGCACAAGCTAATACTGTGTTGTTAGCCTCATTGTGCAGGGACGAGTATCATAAGGTGAGCGGCTTGGACAATGCCAAGCAAATCTGGGACACCCTCAAGATCTCTCACGAGAGGAACGATGTCACCTTGCTCACCAAGATGGAGTTGGTAGAGAGAAATCTTGGAAGATTTGCAATGATAAGGGGCGAGGAGCCAACTCAAACATACAACCGGCTCAAGACCCTTATCAACAAAATAAGGAGCTACGGAAGCACGCGATGGACGGACCACGACGTCGTCCGACAAATGCTAAGGTCCTTTACCGTTCTTGATCCACATTTGGTGAATAATATTCGTGAGAATCCTAGGTACACCAAAATGTCGCCCGAAGAAGTCCTTGGAAAATTTGTAAGCGGGTGAATGATGATCAAGGAGGCGAGGTACGTGGACGACGCACTGAATGGTCCAATCAATGAGCCTCAACCCGTTGCTCTTAAGGCAACAAGAAGCAAGGAGGCGTTACCTAGCAAGGTGGCGCAAGTTGAGGCTGCAGGGCTCAATGATGAAGAGATGACCCTCATCATCAAGCGCTTTAAGTCGGCGCTTAAGGGTCGCAAGAGACAGCCAAGCAAGACCAAGACAAAGGGGAAGCGCTCATGCTTCAAATGTGGTAAGCTTGGTCATTTTATTGCTAACTGTCCTGATAATGATAGTGACCAGGAAAAAGGAAACAAGAGGGAGAAGAAGAAAAATTATAAGAAGGCCAAGGGCGAGGCACATATCGGAAAGGAGTGGGATTCGAACTGCTCCACCTCCGACTCCGACAATGAAGGACTCGTCGCCACGGCCTTCAACAAGTCATCCCTCTTCCCCAACGAGCATCACACATGCCTCATGGCGAAGGAGAAGAAGGTATGTACTCGGGATACCACTTATGCTTCTTCAAGTGATGATGACTCTAGTGATGACGATGAGATAGATTATTCTAGTTTGTTCAAGGGATTGGATAGAACTAAAATAGATAAAATTAATGAATTGATTGATGCCTTGAATGAAAAGGATAGACTTTTAGAGAAACAAGAGGACCTTTTATATGAAGAACATGATAAATTTGTTAGTGCACAAAAATCTCATGCTTTAGAAGTTAAAAGAAATGAAATGCTTTCTTATGAACTATCTACTTGTCATGAAATCATTGCTACTTTAAAAGGTGTTAATGATGATTTAAATGCTAAACTAGAAGTAGCTAGTAAATCTAACTCTTGTGTAGAACATGTTTGCACTAGGTGTAAAGATCTTAATGTTGATACTTGTAGTGAACACCTAGAGTGCATTTCCAAATTAAATGATGAATTGGCTAGTCTTAATGCCCAACTTAAGACTAGCAAAAGTGATTTCGATAAGCTAAAATTTGCAAGGGATGCCTACACGATTGGTAGACACCCCTCAATTAAGGATGGACTTGGCTTCAAGAGGGAAGCCAAGGACTTAACAAGTCATAAGGCTCCCATCTCCACCAAGGAGAAAGGGAAGGCCCCTATGACTAGTAGTGCTAAAAAGAACCATGCTTTTATGTATCATGACAGGAGACAATCTAGAAATGCTTATAGGAGTTATAATGCATATGATGCTTTTTGTTGGGGGCCTTCGTCCTCCGAAGGTCCTCAAAAATATGGTTTGACAATGTTTTCCAAGTGGATTATATGAGCAGGTATCTTCGGACTCATAATTATGAACATGGAGTACGGTCAGGACGAAGCCTAAGCCAGACGAAGGGGGATTGAGATGAAGGACGGGCTGATTACCAAGCTGTACGAAGGATGGTGCACAGCCGAAGTTATGCGCGGGAAAGCTTCGTCGCGATAGCGGAAAGGGGAACCGACTTAAAGATGAAAAGACTACGTAGGCCTTAATAGATTCCCATAAGTCATTAGCAAATGTAATGGGCATGAATGTAATTTTACATGGGCTGCGTCCCACGCCTATAAATAGATGAACAGTACTTCCGTACTGTTCACGCTGACTTGGCATTGGCTTTCCGTCATCCTTGTACTTTTGCCTTCCTGCAATCAGAAGGTACACTTGTCATTTAAATGTTTATATTACTTTTTATATTGCATGTAAGTTCTTCGTCATAGTTTATTGTGCTTACGAAGATATGTTGTTTGTGACCTTCGTCCGGAACACATTATATCCCGAAGGGAAATAATGTTTCGAAGGACGAAGGGCTTTATCATTTAACACTTTTTATGTTGCCTTGTTCTTAATCCAAAACATTTGAGAACAAGTCCTCAACATTGGCGCCCACCTCCGGTGAACTCACTCCCACTCTGAGTCTTTGAGCGCCCTCGGCGATCATCAACCTTCGCTATGGCGCCGAAGAAAGCTTCAGCAGCTGGCACTGCAGCTCTCCAACCGCTGGACCACAATCAGGAGACTGTCTCTCTTCGGGAGGCCCGAAGCCAGAAGAGGAAGGCTGTCAGCCCGACGCCTCAAGAGGATGAGCTAGACCAAGAGATCAGAGATATGGAAATGCTTCATCAACAGGTGCAGAGGAAGAAGGAAAAGATGGCCAGGCTAGCTGAATTGCAAAGGCAGATAGACGAAGCTTCTGAAGAAGTTCGCCATCTTACTCACGATGAGCAGAACCGAAGGCCTCAACAAAAAGACCTTCATCAGGAGGGTTTCTTCAACGAAGATGACTGGTATGACAATTTCCATCATGGAAATTTTGTTTTCGATGATGCTTCTCCCCTGTCCGCTGAGCTGCAGGCTACACCTTGGCCTCCGTCCTATAAGCCGCCCCAGCTTCCCATATTCGATGGCCATTCAGACCCGAAGCAGTTTTTGATGAGTTACGAAGCAACAGTATCTTCGTATGGTGGCAATGCTGCAGTCATGGCAAAGTCTTTTGTTATGGCTGTCAGGAGTGTTGCTCAAACCTGGTATTCCTCCCTTCGACCAGGAACGATCACTTCATGGCAAAAGCTGAAGGACATGTTGTTAACCAGTTTCCAAGGGTTTCAGACGAAGCCGGTCACTGCTCAGGCCCTGTTCCAATGCACTCAGGATCATGAAGAATACCTTCAGGCGTATGTCAGAAGGTTCTTGCGTTTGAGGGCGCAGGCACCAACGGTGCCCAATGAAATTGTCATCGAGGCCATGATCAAGGGGCTTCGTCCTAGACCCTCAGCTCAATACTTTGCTAGGAAGCCTCCTCAAACTTTGGAGAAGCTGCTCCAGAAGATGGACGAGTACATTCGTGCCGACAACGATTTTCGCCAACGAAGGGAGGAGGCTTTCAGATTTTCTGAAATAACCAGGGGCTTCGGAGGAAGATTCTATCCGAGGCATGTCAGGTCCATCCACAACTCTACTCAAAATGATGATAAGGGGAGTCAGCAGCACAGGTCGCAGTGCTCCTCACAAGCTTCGGGGCAACAGCAAAGTTTCTTCCGGCCACCAGCTCCAAGAAGCAGAGGCGCCAGGGGCTTCGGCGGAAGATTTGGAGATCAACCAAGGAGAATGTTTTGCTTATTCTGTGGTGAAAACAAGGGCCATACCACCAGGATGTGCCATGTTACCATCCAGAAGCAAAAGGAGATAGCCGAAGCTGCAGCGCAACAAGCTCAGCCGAAGCAGGTCATGCATACTGCTTCGTACCATCCGCCTTACATCCCAGAATACATAGGCAACCACCCTGCAGTTTCTGTTGCTTCGGCGAGTCAACCTCAAGCTTCCTGGCAACAGCCTCCGCCTCCACCACCGTTGCAACAAGGCCAACGGCCAGAAGGGAGCCAATATGCTCCACACCAAAGGGATCTCAGAGAACAATCCGAAGCTCGCACAGTCAATAGCACTGTGCCAGAGTCGAAGCACATCTATTGACAAATATCCTACTAGTTTTTCCATTCAGTTCTATTTTCTGTGTAATAAAGGACATTGTTTAGTTTTCATGCAAAAGATTCTTTGCTTGCTACAAGGAAAATGTATTTTTTCAGGTTTAAGTTGTTGAAGCTTAAAAATTTGCGATAACGAGGACCTTCGAATTATCGAAAATCCTTCGAAGCAACAAAAAGTCGTTCTAAGGAACGCAGAGTAAGACTTGCTAAAATCACAAAAAGCCGTTCCAAAGGGAACGCAGTGTAAGTTTTCTGCTCCAAAGTCGTTCCAAAGGGAATGCAGAGCATACAACGAAAAGTCAACGCTGATACCGCCTAAGTAAAAGGCGAAGAAGCTCCAAAGTCGTTCCTAAGGGAATGCAGATGTTGGGGACTTGTTCTCAAATGCTAAGAGTTAAGAACAAGGCAACATAAAAAGTATTAAGTGTTAAAGTCCTTCGCCCTCCGAAACATTATGTTCCTTCGGGAAATAATGAGTTTCGGACGAAGGTCGTAAAAAACATACCTTCGTAAACACAACAAATAATGACGAAGGATTCATATAAAGCGTGAAATATAATACAAGCATCATCATAGAATCATTTCTATTTTATTAACATGGAAAAATGGAAATGATTTCAAATTACAAATGTACCTTCGGTCCTGAGAGAAGGTAAAGAAGTACAAGCGTGACGCAAAAGCAAATGCCAAGTCAGCGTGAACAGTACGGGAATACTGTTCATCTATTTATAGACGTGAGACGCAGCCCACGTAAAATTACATTCATGTCCATTACATTTGCCGATAACTTATGGAAATCTATCTAGGCCCGAGTAGTCTTTTCATCTTTAAGTCGGTTCCTCTTTCTGCTATCGCGACGAAGCTTCCCTGCGCACAGCTTCAGCTGCGCACCATCCTTCGTGGAGCTTGGTAATCAGCCCGTCCTCCATTTTAATCCCCCTTCGTCTTGTTCAGGCTTCGTCCTGACCGTACTCCATGCTCACAATTCTGAGTCCGAAGATACCTGTTCACATAATCCTCTTGGAAAACATTGTCAAATCATGTTTTTGAGGACCTTCGGAGGACGAAGGCCCCCAACAGTAGCCCCTCGCAATATTAATTTGTTAATGATAAATTCAGATTGCGATATGGACGAAGGCCCTGAGCCGAAGGTCCGAAAAAACACCTTCCCTTTGCTAGAATAGCAACATCCACTGACAAGCGGGGTCTTTCAATTTTCACCGCCCCGGGGATATAAATAAGATCATACCGCAAACTTATTTGGTACGCACACTTGCCATCTGCTTCGGCCCACTAAATTTTTAGCTCCTGTGCACTAAGATTTGCTGATCTTTTTGATTTTGAAGCTTCGGTCTTGGAAACAGTTTTTTAGCGCTTACGAAGATGTCTGAAGGTAAGAAGATCGCTGCTGAGACGAAGCTGAGTCTTGACGAAGAGAAGAACTTGGGGTTCATTATGGCGATGGCATAGACCAATACAGAGAAAATCACCAAGGAAATTCTTGAAGGTCTGTCCGAAGATACTGATGACAGCGACAGTTTTGATGTAGAAAGTGGTGGGGAAGAGGCCGAAGATCGACCATGGCGGCCAAGTCACACGGTTTTCGGAAAGACTACTATCAAGCAGAGTCATATTGATAATATGAGGGGGCGGTATTTTCGAGATATATCTATTGTGAGGGCTGATGCTGGAGAAAAGACTTCTCCCACCCCCGAAGAAGATGAGGTCGTAATCTTCCGAAGCTTTCTCAAGGCTGGGCTTCGATTCCCCTTAAGCAACTTCGTTGTTGAAGTCCTGAAAACATTTCAAGTCTACCTTCATCAAATTACTCCCGAAGCCATCATAAGAATGGGGGTGTTTGTCTGGGCTGCGAGAAGCCAAGGTTTGGAACCAAACGCTAAAAGCTTCTGCAACATACATGAGTTATTATATGAGACGAAGCCCTGGGGAAAAGAACAATATCACAACAACTTTGGGTGCTACAGCTTCGGTGCCCGCTCCGGGTCAAGCTGCCCTGTGCCGACCTTTCGGAAGAGGTGGCCCGGAGCCTGGATGACAGAGTGGTTCTATGTGAAGAATGACTTAACAGCGCAAGAAAATGTCAAGAGTATCATTATGCGCCCCATCTGGCAACGCTTCGGACTTCGAAGGCCGAAGGTTGAAATGGATGAAGCGGCCGAAGAATGCCAAAGAGCCTTCGGCATAATCTGCTCTTTCATTGGGACAAGGGACTTGGTCCAAGAGCACATTGCCTTCAGGGTATAGCCACTTGCAGAAAAATGGGAAATGCCGAAGGAGACCATCAAAGAGTCCGACGAAGGCGGACTAGTCAGACTAAAATACACATTCAAATACGGAGATAAATTTGTTGAACCTGATGACGATTGGTTGAAAAGCATTGAAACATTAAGTGACGAACTTCTTGGGGCATATTCGAAGGCCGAGAACACTGCGTTATCAGCAGCCTTCGGAGGCCGAAAAAAGAAAAGGCTCAACCGTGTGTTTGACGCAGTCGGGTTTATCTATCCTGACTATCACTATCCGGTATTGGGTCGCAAAAGGAAAAATACTTCTCCTGCGATAGAAGCTACCACGAGTGCCACTAGTGAGCCAGCGCCTCAAAGGAAAAAGATGAAGGTGCTCACCCATCGAACGCGTTTTATTGAGCCGGCCACAGTGCCAGAATTTGTTGGTGAAATTTCTTTGGCCTCTGAAGCTACAGAACCAGCTCCAGTGCCGAAGATAAAAGAGAAAACTGAAGCGCCTTCAGTAATAGAAAAACCGAAGATTGAAGGGCCAAAAACATCGGAAATTTTAAGTCCTTCAGCAAATGTCGAAACAACAAAAGATCAAAAGGGCCCATTGGTGACACCAAGAAGAAAAAGAATGGTGAACGTACTAGATGTCTTGGAGACAATTAAGTCTTCAAGCACAACCGCAAAGGAGTCTGTTGAACTTGCTGAAGCATCTACTGAAGCTTCGAAACAACAAGCTGAAGCTGAAGCTGAAGCTGGGCCTTCAGAGCCCACCAAGGAACAATCCGAGAAAATATCAGAACCAGCTTTGGTGGAAGAAATTGACATTGCCGCCCCCGAAGCTCCTTCCAGCATATGCGATTACATCGTGCGACATACTTCGGGGAAGAAACTCTCTGAAGAAGAGACTTATGAAGCGAATCACTATGCTAGAGAGTTAAAGTATCCGAAGGGGGCAGTAGTGTTCAATGGGACAAATGAAGACGACTTCCTATACTACCTCCCCGATAACAAAGAATTAACTGTCTGCCGGGAGATGGCCAGAAGTATGGGTTTCCCGAAGCTCGAAGCTGGATTATGCGCCATGACGAAAGAGGATCTCGCAGACAGTCTTGCGTACAATAGCCTAAAGGTATGGGAATTAAGCGCTTGAAAAAACTTTTTTAATACGTAATTCATTCCTTTATTCTTATATGGATTCTTTTTCGTATAGGGCTTGATCCTAAGCAACGCATTAAGAGCCCAAAAGAGCGCCGAAGATGAAAGCTATGAAATTGCATTCAACAATTTACGCTCCGAAGTTATTAAACTGAGAAACGAAGCTCTGGAAAAGGATAAAATTCTGCTTACACTGGTAGAAAAGGTGAAGAAGGACGAAGCTGCTTCAAAAACCCAGGCCGAAGCCCAAAAACGTGAAATTAAAGATCTTCAAAAACAGCTAGCTAGAGCTAAAGAGGAACGTGTGCTTGAGGAAACAAAACGAGAACTTAGTGATCATATGGTCAATAATTTGGAGTTAAGTGTTAAGGAGCTTCGTGCATCTCAGAGGAAATGTTATGTTAAATCTGTAGAATGCGTCAAAAAGATAAAATCCAGCTTCGCCAGCGTTGGCGCCTTTTCTAGTGAAGAGAATTTTCCAAGAGGCAATCCCGAAGGTCCACTGGACTGGATCAGTCACGAAGCAGAAGCCTTCGAGGAAATTTTGAGCAGCCGCGGTGACATCTGTGCTTTTTCAGGCGCCAGAGGAGTTGCTGCTGTTTTGGAGAAAAATGGTTGTGAACATATAAAATCCTTAGCTCAGTCCGAAGCTGCCCTGTCCTCTGAAGACATCAAAGATCCCTCGACCGAAGCAAGCATGGTTGGCGGTAAATTCTTCACTGATATATGGGACAATGGCGGCCGAGAAATGGCGCAAGAAATAATTCAAAGAAGTGAAAAGGGCATCCATGATGCTAGGAAAGTGGCAGAAGCTGCCGAAAGAAGTACAGAGCCCGAAGGTCAATTAGGTATTAATTAGTCGTTCTTATTGTGTTGTAATTTTTATTTCAAACTCTGTTCACGATTTGCAATAGTAATGAAGAAATGTTCTCTTCCCTCAGAACCTGCTGGATCGCTTGCTGACCCTCACACAAAAGGGGATGACAAAATTAAGCAAATGGCCGAAGCTATCATGGATAAAGTTGTTGATCAACTTCTAAATGAGGCCGCCGAAGCAGTATTAAGAGAAGACTAGATGCTATTTAGAAAAAACATTTAAAGTGTGATCTATGTAACATTTTGTACATTTGAATGTAATATACAAGTCTCTTTTCATTATTCAATTCTTTACGATGCATGAAACTATACATACCATTTTTGAGCCTTCGGCGAAAAAACACCTTCCCTTCTTTTCATGCTTCGTGAAGAAGACATTCTCCGTTAAAATTATTCTGATGAATCACGTCCATGCTTCGTGAAAACATTTTCCGAAGCTATACAATTTCGATATTACTCTGATGAAGCTCGTCCATGCTTCGTAAAAATATTCTCCGAAGCTGTATTCCGAAGATTGTCATTGTATTCCCTCGTGACTTTACACAATTTTCACTTTCTCAAAGCATCCTTTCGAAGGTTGATACTGTGTCCCCTTCTCTTGCCAAATGCAATATGATGTATGATGCTTATGCTATGCAAAATGATGTGATGATGTTATATTATGCAAATGACATTTGTTCCGAAGATACACACAAAATTTATTCGTAAGCTCTGCATTCCCTTAGGAACGTCTTTGGAGCTTCTTTGCCTTTTACTTAGGCGGTATAAGCTCTGCATTCCCTTAGGAACGTCTTTGGAGCTTCTTCGCCTTTTACTTAGACGGTATAAGCTCTGCATTCCCTTAGGAACGTCTTTGGAGCTAAAAACTTACACTGCGCTCCCTTTGGAACGGCTTTTTGTAACTTCGGCAACTTACTCTGCGTTCCTTAGAACGACTTTTTGCTGCTTCGAAGGATTTTTAATAATTCGAAGGTCCTCCTTGTTACCGCAAATTTTTAAGCTTCAGCAACCTAAGCCTGTGGAGAAGATAGGTTTTCCTCATAACCAACCATGAAACTGTCATATGAAAACTGAAATGTTCTTTATTACACAGAAAATAGAACTTGAACGGAAAAGACTGCTATCAAAATAGGATATCTGTCAGTAAATGTGCTTCGACTCTGGCACAGTACTATTGACTGTGCGAGCTTCAGATTGCTCTCTGAGATCCCTTTGGTGCGGAGCATATTGGCTCCCTTCTGGCTGTTGGCCTTGCTGCAGCGGAGGTGGAGGCGGGGGCTGTTGCCATGAAGCTTGAGGTTGACTTGCCGAAGCTACGGAAACTGCAGGGTGGTTGCCCACGTATTCCGGGATGTAAGGCTGATGGTACGAAGCAGTATGCATGACCTGCTTCGGCTGGCCCTGTTGCGCTGCAGCTTCTGCTAGCTCCTTTTGTTTCTGGATGGTGACATGGCACATCCTGGTGGTATGGCCCTTGTTTTCACCACAGAATAAGCAAAATATCCTCCTTGGTTGATCTCCAAATCTCCCGCCGAAGCCCCTGGCGCCTCTGCCTCTTGGAGCTGGTGGCCGGAAGAAAGTTTGCTGTTGCCCCGAAGCCTGTGAGGAGCACTGCGGCCTGTTCTGCTGACTCCCCTTGTCATCGTTTTGAGTGTTGTGGATGGACCTGACATGCCTCGGATAAAATCTTCCTCCGAAACCCCTGGTCATCTCAGAAAATCTGAAGGCCTCCTCCCTTCTTTGGCGAAAGTCATTATCCGCACGAATGTACTCATCCATCTTTTGGAGCAGCTTCTCCAGAGTCTGAGGAGGCTTCCTAGCAAAGTATTGTGCTGCAGGTCCAGGACGAAGCCCCTTGATCATGGCTTCGATGACAATCTCGTTGGGCACGGTTGGTGCCTGCGCCCTCAAACGCAAGAACCTTCTGACATACGCCTAAAGGTATTCTTCGTGATCCTGAGTGCACTGGAACAAGGCTTGAGCAGTGACCGGCTTCGTCTGAAACCCTTAAAAGCTGGTTAACAACATATCCTTCAGCTTCTGCCATGAAGTGATCGTTCCTGGTCGAAGGGAGGAATACCAGGTCTGAGCAACACTCCTGACAGCCATAACAAAAGACTTTGCCATGACTGCAGCATTGCCACCATACGAAGACACTGTTGCTTCGTAGCTCATCAAGAACTGCTTCGGGTCTGAATGGCCGTCGAAGATGGGAAGTTGGGGTGGCTTATAGGTCGGAGGCCAAGGTGTAGCCTGCAGCTCAGCGGACAGAGGAGAAGCATCATCGAAAACAAAATTTCCCTGATGGAAATTGTCATACCAGTCATCTTCGTTGACGAAGCCCTCCTGATGAAGGTCTTTCTGCTGAGGCCTTCTGTTCTGTTCATCGTGAGTAAGATGGCGAACTTCCTCAGAGGCTTCGTCTATCTGCCTTTGCAACTCAGCTAGGCGGGCCATCTTCTCCTTCTTCCTCTGCACCTGTTGATGTAGCATATCCATATCCCTGATTTCTTGGTCTAGCTCATCCTCCTGAAGCGTCGGGCTGACGGCCTTCCTCTTTTGGCTTCGGGCCTCCCGAAGAGAGACGGTCTCCTGGTTGTGGTCCAGCGGTTGCAGTGCTGCAGCCCCAGTCGCTGAAGCTTTCTTCGGCGCCATAGCGAAGGTCTATAGCTTCCGAAGGTGTTCAAAAAACTCGAAGTGGAAGTGAGTTCACCGGAGGTGGGCGCCAATGTTGGGGACTTGTTCTCAAATGCTAAGAGTTAAGAACAAGGCAACATAAAAAGTATTAAGTGTTAAAGTCCTTCGCCCTCCGAAACATTATGTTCCTTCGGGAAATAATGAGTTTCGGACGAAGGTCGTAAAAAACATACCTTCGTAAACACAACAAATAATGACGAAGGATTCATATAAAGCGTGAAATATAATACAAGCATCATCATAGAATCATTTCTATTTTATTAACATGGAAAAATGGAAATGATTTCAAATTACAAATGTACCTTCGGTCCTGAGAGAAGGTAAAGAAGTACAAGCGTGACGCAAAAGCAAATGCCAAGTCAGCGTGAACAGTACGGGAATACTGTTCATCTATTTATAGACGTGAGACGCAGCCCACGTAAAATTACATTCATGTCCATTACATTTGCCGATAACTTATGGAAATCTATCTAGGCCCGAGTAGTCTTTTCATCTTTAAGTCGGTTCCTCTTTCTGCTATCGCGACGAAGCTTCCCTGCGCACAGCTTCGGCTGCGCACCATCCTTCGTGGAGCTTGGTAATCAGCCCGTCCTCCATTTTAATCCCCCTTCGTCTTGTTCAGGCTTCGTCCTGACCGTACTCCATGCTCACAATTCTGAGTCCGAAGATACCTGTTCACATAATCCTCTTGGAAAACATTGTCAAATCATGTTTTTGAGGACCTTCGGAGGACGAAGGCCCCCAACAGTAGAGCTTACAGCGAAAAGTCAACGCTGATACCGTCTAAGTAAAAGGCGAAGAAGCTCCAAAGACGTTCCTAAGGGAATGCAGGGCTTATAGCGAAAAGTCAGCGCTCATACAAAGATATTTTGTGTTTTACGGGGATATGTGTGTATCTTCGGAACAAATGTCATCTACATAACATAGCATCATCACATCATTTTGCATAGCATAAGCATCATACATCATGTTGCATATGGCAAAAGAAGGGGACACAGTATCAACCTTCGAAAGGACGCTTTGAGAAAGTGAAAATCGTGCAAAGTCACAAGGGAATACAATGTTGATCTTCGGAATACAGCTTCGGAGAATGTTTTCACGAAGCATGGACGTGCTTCATCAGAGTAATATCGAAATTGTACAGCTTCGGAGAATGTTTTCACGAAGCATGGACGTGTTTCATCAGAGTAATATCGAAATTGTACAGCTTCGGAGAATGTTTTCACGAAGCGTGGACGTGCTTCATCAGAATAGTATTAAAGGAGAATGTCTTCTTCACGAAGCATGAAAAGAAGGGAAGGTGTTTTTTTCGCCGAAGGCTCAAAAATGGTATGTATGTAGAATTTCATGCATCGTAAAGAATTGAATAATGAAAAGAGACTTGTATATTACATTCAAATGTACAAAATATTACATAGATCACACTTCAAATGTTTTTTCTAATAACATCTAGTCTTCTCTTAGTACTACTTCGGCAGCCTCATTTAGAAGTTGTTCAACAACTTTATCCAAGATAGCTTCGGCCATTTGTTTAATTTCGTCATCCCCTTTCGTGTGAGGGTCAGCAGACGATCCAGCAGGTTCTGAGGAAAGAGAATATATGTCTATGTTACTATTACAAACCATAAGCCAGTTCGAAAATCAAAAATTACAACAGACCTAAAAACCACTAGTTGGTACCTATTTGGCTTTTGGGCTCTGCGCTTTTTCAGCGGCCTTGGCTACTTCCCTAGCATCATGGATACCTTGCTCGCTTCTTCGAATAATTTCCTGGGCCATTTCTCGGCCACCATTGTCCCAGACGTCGGTGAAAAATTTTCCACCAACCTGGCTAGCTTCGGACGAGGGGTCTTTAATATCTTCAGCGGATAAAGTGGCTTCGAATTGCGCAAGAAGCTTAACATGATCGCAGCCTTTTTTCTCCAGCATAGTAGCAACCCCCCTGGCACCCGAGAAGGCGCAAATGTCTCCGCGACTGTTCAGAATTTCTTCGAAGGCTTCAGCTTCGTGGATGATCCATTCGATAGGGCCTTCTGGGTTACCTCTTACAAAGTCTTCTTCACTTGAAAATGCACCAACGCTGGCGAAGCTGGTTTTTATTTTCTTTGCACATTCCAAGGATTTTTCGTAGCACCTTTTCTTAGAAGACCGAAGCTCTTCAACGGTTCCTTCCAAGTGATTAGCCCATTGGTCGCTACATTCTCGCCTCGTTTCTTCGAGTATGCGTTCTTCTTTCGCCCGGGTCAATTGCTTCCGAAGATCGTCAATCTCGTGCTTTTGAGCTGCAACTTGTGCTTTAAATGCAGTTTCATTCTCCTTTATTTTATCCACCAATGTAACTAGAATTTTGTCCTTTTCCATGGCGTCGTTCCTTAGTTTGATAACCTCAGTCCGAAGGTTGTTGAAAGCAATTTCGTAACTTTCGTCTTCGGCATTCTTTTGCGCTCTCAGCGCGTTGCTTAGTATTAGGCCCTAGATGTAAAAAGTTAGTATAAGAATAAAACAATAGATTTCGAATCATAAAGTTTCCAAAATGCGCAATTCTCGCACCTTCAGACTATTATATGCAAGGCTATCCGCAAGATCTTCCTTCGTCATAGCGCATAGTCCAGCTTCAAGCTTCGGAAACCCTATACTCCTAGCCATCTCCCGGCAGACAGATAATTCTTTGTTGTCAGGAAGACAGTATAGGAAGTCATCTTCGTTTGTTCCATTGAACACTAGTGCCCCCTTCGGATATTTTAATTCTCTGGCATAGTGATTGGCTTCATAAGTCTCTTCTTCAGATAATTTCTTCCCTGAAGCATGTCGCATGATATAATCGCATATGTTGGAAGGAGCTTCGGGGGCGGCAGTCTCAATTTCTTCAACCAAAATTGGTTCTGACATTTTTATTTTTTCTTCGGTTTCCAAAGATTGTTCCTTGGTGGGCTCTGAAGGCCCAGCTTCAGCTTCAGGTTGTTGCTTCGAAGCTTCAGCAACTAAAGCTTCAGTAGACACTTCAGCAAGTTCAGCAGTCTTCTTTGGAGTTATGCTTGAAGACTTAATTGTCTCCAAAACATCTAGCACGTTCACCATTCTTTTTCTTTTCGGAGTCACCGATGGCCCCTTTTGATTTTTTATTGTCTCAACACTTGCTGAAGGACTTAAGATTTCCAATATTTTTGGTCCTTCAATTCTCGGTTTTTCTGCCTTCTCTGCTGAAGGTGCTTCAGTTTTTTCTTCGATCTTCGGCACTGGAGCTGGCTCTGTAGTTTCAGTGGCCAAAGAGACTTCACCGATAAATTCAGGCAGTGTAGCCGGCTCAATAAAACGTGCCCGGTGGGTGAGCACCTTCATCTTTTTTCTTTGCGGCGCTGGCTCACTAGAAGCACTTGTGGCAATTTCTGTTGCAGGAGAAGTATTTTTTCTTTTGCGGCCCGGCACCGGATAATGGTAGTCAGGGTAGGCAAACCCGATTGCATCAAATACCCGGTTGAGCCTCTTCTTCTTTCGGCCTCCGAAGGCTGCCGATAATGCAGTGTTCTCGGCCTTCGAATATACCCCAAGCAGTTCGTCACTTAATGTTTCAATGCTTTTTAACCAGTCGTCATCAGGTTCAACAAACTTATCCCCGTATTTGAATGTGTATTTTAGTCTGACTAATCCACCTTCGTCAGACTCTTTGATGGTCTCCTTCGGCATTTCCCATTTTCCTGCAAGTGGCCACACCCTGAAGGCAATATGCTCTTGGACCAGATCCCTTGTCCCAATAAAAGAGCAGATTACACCGAAGGTTCTCTGGCATTCTTCGGCCGCCTCATCCATCTCAACCTTCGGCTTTCAGAGTCCGAAGCGTTGCCAGATGGGGCGCATAATGATACTCTTAACATCTTCTTGCGCTGTCAAGTCATTCTTTACATAGAACCATTCTGTCATCCAGGCTCCGGGCCACCTCTTCCGAAAGGTTGGCACAGGGCAGCTTGACCCGGAGCGAGCACCGAAGTTGTAACAACCAAAGTTGTTGTGATATTGTTCTTTCCCCCAGGGCTTCGTCTCATATACCAACTCATGAATTTTGCAAAAGCTTTTAGCATTTGGTTCTAAACCCTGGCTTTTCACAGCCCAGACAAAGATTCCCATTCTTATGATAGCTTCGGGAGTAATTTGATGAAGGTAGATTTGAAATGTCTTCAGGACTTCGACAACAAAGCTGCTTAGGGGGAACCGAAGCCCAGCCTTGAGAAAGCTTCGGAAGATCACGACCTCATCTTCTTCGGGGGTGGGAGAAGTCTTTTCTCCAGCATCAGCCCTCACAATAGATATATCTCGAAAATATCTCCCCCTCATATTGTCAATATGACTCTACTTAATAGTGGTTTTCCCGAAAACCGTGTGACTTGGCCGCCATGGTCGATCTTCAGACTCTCCCCCGCCGCTTTCTACATCATAACTGTCGCTGTCACCAGTATCTTCAGATAAACCTTCTAAAATCTCTTTGGTGATCTTTTCTGTATTGGTCTTCGACATTGCCTCAAGAAAGCCCAGGTTCTTCTCTTCAGAGAGACTTAGCTTCATCTCGACAACAGCCTTCTTCTCCTCAGACATCTCTTCGGAGATCCTACTTCTCGCTTCCGAAGCTTAAAACTAGGAAAGAAAACAAATATTTTTGGGCAAAAAGTTTTATAAGCAGGAAAAACAGATGGCAAAGAAAGCGTGCCAAATCAAATGTGGCGGGCTCCTATTTATACACTCGATATGACGGAAACTGTGTGGTCCCGCGTGTCAGTGATTTTTGCTATTCTAGCAAAGGGAAGGTGTTTTTTCGGACCTTCGGCTTAAGGCCTTCGTCCATATCGCAATCTGAATTTATCACTAACAAATTAATATTGCGAGGGGCTACTGTTGGGGGCCTTCGTCCTCCGAAGGTCCTCAAAAATATGGTTTGACAATGTTTTCCAAGTGGATTATATGAGCAGGTATCTTCGGACTCATAATTATGAACATGGAGTACGGTCAGGACGAAGCCTAAGCCAGACGAAGGGGGATTGAGATGAAGGACGGGCTGATTACCAAGCTGTACGAAGGATGGTGCACAGCCGAAGTTATGCGCGGGAAAGCTTCGTCGCGATAGCGGAAAGGGAAACCGACTTAAAGATGAAAAGACTACGTAGGCCTTAATAGATTCCCATAAGTCATTAGCAAATGTAATGGGCATGAATGTAATTTTACATGGGCTGCGTCCCACGCCTATAAATAGATGAACACCGTACTGTTCACGCTGACTTGGCATTGGCTTTCCGTCATCCTTGTACTTTTGCCTTCCTGCAATCAGAAGGTACACTTGTAATTTGAAGTCATTTCTATTTTTATATGATAATAAAATAGAAATGACGTTGTCATAATATTTAAATGTTTATATTACTTTTTATATTGCATGTAAGTTCTTCGTCATAGTTTATTGTGCTTACGAAGATATGTTGTTTGTGACCTTCGTCCGGAACACATTATATCCCGAAGGGAAATAATGTTTCGAAGGACGAAGGGCTTTATCATTTAACACTTTTTATGTTGCCTTGTTCTTAATCCAAAGCATTTGAGAACAAGTCCCCAACACTTTTGATTCTCATGCCATGTTTGCTTCTAGTTCTTCCTATGTGCATGATAGAAATGTTAGTAGGAGAAATGTTGTTCATAATATGCCTAGGAGAAATGTTGTTAATGTTCCTAGGAAAGTTAATGAACCTTCTACAATTTATTATGCTTGCAATACTTCATTTACCATTAGTAGAAAGGGTAAGAAAGTAATTGCTAGGAAATTAGGGGCAAGATGCAAGGGAGATAAAACTTGCATTTGGGTCTCTAAGACAATTGCGACTAACCTTGTAGGACCCAACAAGAGTTGGGTACCTAAGACCCAAGCCTAAATTTGCCTTGCAGGTTTATGCATCTGGGGGTTCAAGCTGGATTATCGACAGCGGATGCACAAACCACATGACAGGGGAAAAGAGGATGTTCTTTTCCTACGTCAAGAACAAGGATTCCCAAGATTCAATAATATTCGGTGATGGGAACCAAGGCAAGGTAAAAGGGTTAGGTAAAATTGCTATTTCATCCGAGCACTCTATTTCTAATGTGTTTTTAGTTGAGTCGCTTGGATATAATTTGTTATCTGTTAGTCAATTATGCAATATGGGATATAATTGTCTATTCACAAATGTAGATGTGTCTGTCTTTAGAAGGTGTGATGGTTCACTAGCTTTTAAGGGTGTACTAGACGACAAACTTTATTTGGTTGATTTTGCAAAAGAAGAGGTCGGTCCAGATGCATGCTTAATGGCTAAGACTTGCATGGGCTGGTTGTGGCATCGCCGCTTAGCACATGTGGGGATGAAGAACCTCCACAAGCTTCTAAAGGGAGAACACGTGATAGGTCTAACTAATGTACATTTCGAAAAAGATAGACCTTGTGCAGCTTGTCAAGCAGGGAAACAGGTGGGAGGCTCTCATCACACCAAAAATGTGATGACCACATCAAGACCCTTGGAGATGCTTCATATGGACCTCTTCGGACCCGTCGCCTATCTAAGTATAGGAGGAAGTAAGTATGGTCTTGTTATAGTTGATGATTTTTCCCGCTTCACTTGGGTATTCTTTTTGCAGGATAAATCTGAAACCCAAGGAACCCTCAAGCGCTTCCTTAGGAGAGCTCAAAATGAGTTTGAGCTCAAAGTGAAGAAGATAAGGAGCGACAATGGGTCCGAATTCAAGAATCTTCAAGTGGAGGAGTTCCTTGAGGAGGAGGGGATCAAGCACGAGTTCTCCGCTCCCTACACACCTCAGTAAAATGGTGTGGTAAAGAGGAAGAACAGGACGCTCATCGATATGGCGAGGACTATGCTTGGAGAGTTCAAGACCCCCGAGCGCTTTTGGTCGGAAGCCGTGAACACGGCTTGCCACGCCATCAACAGGGTCTATCTTCACCGCCTCCTCAAGAAGACTTCATATGAGCTGCTAACTGGTAACAAACCCAATGTGTCTTATTTTCGTGTATTTGGGAGCAAGTGCTATATTCTTGTGAAGAAAGGTAGAACTTCTAAATTTGCTCCCAAAGCTGTAGAAGGGTTTTTATTAGGTTATGACTCAAATACAAAGGCGTATAGGGTCTTCAACAAATCATCGGGTTTGGTTGAAGTCTCTAGCGACGTTGTATTTGATGAGACTAATGGCTCTCCAAGAGAGCAAGTTGTTGATCTTGATGATGTAGATGAAGAAGACGTTCCAACGACCGCAATGCGCACCATGGCGATTGGCGATGTGCGACCACAGGAACAATTGGAGCAAGATCAACCTTCTTCCTCAACTATGGTGCATCCCCCAACCCAAGATGACGTACAGGTACCTCAAGTGGAGGCACATGATCAAGGGGGAGCACAGGATGTTCAAAGTGAAGAGGAAGAAGCACCACAGGCACCTCCAACCCAAGTTCGAGCAATGATTCAAAGGAATCATCCCGTCGACCAAATTTTGGGTGATATTAGCAAGGGAGTAACTACTCGTTCAAGATTAGTTAATTTTTGTGAGCATTACTCCTTTGTCTCTTCTATTGAGCCTTTCAGGGTAGAAGAGGCCTTGCTAGATCCGGACTGGGTGTTGGCCATGCAGGAGGAACTCAACAACTTCAAGCGCAATGAAGTTTGGACACTGGTGCCTCGTCCCAAGCAAAATGTTGTGGGAACCAAGTGGGTGTTTCGCAACAAACAGGACGAGCACGGGGTGGTGACAAGGAACAAGGCTCGACTTGTGGCAAAAGGTTATGCCCAAGTCGCAGGTTTGGACTTTGAGGAGACGTTTGCTCCTGTGGCTAGGCTAGAATCAATTCGTATTTTGCTAGCATATGCTGCTCACCATGATTTCAGGTTGTACCAAATGGATGTGAAGAGCGCTTTCCTCAACGGGCCGATCAAGGAGGAGGTGTACGTGGAGCAACCCCCTGGCTTTGAGGATGAACGGTACCCCGACCACGTGTGTAAGCTCTCTAAGGCGCTCTATGGACTTAAGCAAGCCCCAAGAGCATGGTATGAATGCCTTAGAGACTTCTTAATTGCTAATGCTTTCAAGGTTGGGAAAGCCGATCCAACTCTTTTCACTAAGACTTGCGATGGTGATCTTTTTGTGTGCCAAATTTATGTCGATGACATAATATTTGGTTCTACTAACCAAAAGTCTTGTGAAGAGTTTAGCAGGGTGATGACGCAGAAATTCGAGATGTCGATGATGGGCGAGTTGAACTACTTCCTTGGGTTCCAAGTGAAGCAACTTAAGGACGACACTTTCATCTCCCAAACGAAGTACACGCAAGACTTGCTAAAGCGGTTTGGGATGAAGGACGCCAAGCCCGCAAAGACTCCGATGGGAACCGACGGACACACCGACCTCAACAAAGGAGGTAAGTCCGTTGATCAAAAAGCATACCGGTCCATGATAGGTTCTTTACTTTATTTGTGTGCTAATAGACCGGATATTATGCTTAGCGTATGCATGTGTGCTAGATTTCAATCCAATCCTAAGGAGTGTCACTTAGTGGCTGTGAAGCGAATTCTTCGATATTTAGTCGCTACGCCTTGCTTCGGGATCTGGTATCCAAAGGGGTCTAACTTTGACTTGATTGGATATTCAGATTCCGACTATGCTGGATGTAAGGTCGACAGGAAGAGTACATCGGGGACGTGCCAATTCTTAGGAAGGTCCCTGGTGTCGTGGAACTCTAAGAAACAAACTTCTGTTGCCCTATCCACCGCTGAGGCCGAGTATGTTGCCGCAGGACAGTGTTGCGCGCAACTACTTTGGATGAGGCAAACCCTCCGGACTTTGGCTACAATCTGAGCAAAGTCCCACTCCTATGTGATAATGAGAGTGCTATCCGAATAGCGGAAAATCCTGTTGAGCACAGCCGCACAAAGCACATTGACATTGAAAGGGAATTAGGCTTACACCTAGTCGCCAAATAATTTTGGTGGTTGAATTGCCCAACACAAATATTGAACTAACTAGTTTGCTCTAGTGTATAAGTTATACAGGTGCAAAAGGTTCACACTCAGCCAATAAAAAGATCAAGTTCTGGATTCAACAAAGGAGCAAAGAGGCAACCGAAGGCACCTCTGGCTGGAGGCACCGGACTGTCCGGTGTACACCGGACAGTGTCCGGTGTACACCGGACAGTGTCCGGTGCGCCCAGAGGACTCCAACTCGAACTCGCCACCTTCGGGAATTTCTCAAGCCGCTTCGCTATAATTCACCGGACTGTCCGGTGTACACCGGACAGTGTCTAGTGCTCCAAGGAAGCGCGGCCTCCACAACTCGCCTGCCTCGGGTTCGCGCTGCAGTCGCTTCGCTATAATTCACCGGACATGTCCGGTGTGCACCGGACTGTCCGGTGCAACCTCGGCGCAACGGCTACTTCGCGCCAACGGTCACCTGCAGGCGCATTTAATGCGCGCTCTGCGCGCGCAGTCGTCAGGCGCGCCCATACCGGCGCACCAGACAATGAACAGTGGTTGTCCGGTGTGCACCGGACACCCAGGCGGGCCCAGAAGTCAGAAGCTCCAACGGTCAGAATCCAACGGCATTGATGACGTGGCGGGGGCACCGGACATGTCCGGTGTGCACCGGACTGTCCGGTGCACCATACGACAGACGCCTCCACCAACGGTCAAGTTTGGTGGTTGGGGCTATAAATACCCCAACCACCCCACCATTCATTGCATCCAAGTTTTCCAACTTCCAACCATTATACAAGAGCTAGGCATTCAATTCTAGACACACCAAAGAGATCAAATCCTCTCCAACTCCACTCAAGCCTTTAGTGACTAGCGAGAGAGATTTGCCGTGTTCTTTTGAGCTCTTGCGCTTGGATCGCTTTCTTTCTTTATCACTTGTTCTTGTGATCAAAACTCAATTGTAACCAAGGCAAGAGGCACCAATTGTGTGGTGGCCCTTGCGGGGAAGTTTTGTTCCCGTTTGATTGAGAAGAAGAAAAGCTCACTCGGTCCGAGGGACCGTTTGAGAGAGGGAAGGGTTGAAAGAGACCCAGCCTTTGTGGCCTCCTCAACGGGGAGTAGGTTTGAGAGAACCGAACCTCGGTAAAACAAATCTGCGTGTCTCACTTCATTATTCGCTTGCGATTTGTTTTGCGCCCTCTCTTGCGGACTCTATTATATTTCTAACGCTAACCCGGCTTGTAGCTGTGATTATTTTTGAGATTTTTAGTTTCGCCCTATTCACCCCCCCCTCTAGGCGACTTTCAATTGGTATCAGAACCCGGTGCTTCATTAGAGCCTAACCGCTCGAAGTGATGTCGGGAGATCACGCCAAGAGGGAGATGGAGACCGGCGACAAGCCCACTACAAGCCAAGGGAGCACTTCATCGGAAGAGTCCCGCACCAAGAGGAAGGAGAAGAAGAAGGACTCCTCCAAATGGAAGGAAAAAAGATCTTCCTCTTCTCACCACAAAGAGAAGAAGGAAAAATCTTCTTCTCACAAGCCGCATCGGAGTGGGGACAAGAAGAAGAGGATGAGAAAGGTGGTCTACTACGAGACCGATTCTTCATCGACATCCACCTCCGGCTCCGACGCGGCGTCCGTCACTTCTAAACGCCAAGAGCGTAAGAAGTATAGTAAGATCCCCCTACGCTACCCTCGCGTTCCTAAACATACTCCATTACTTTCCATTCCATTAGGCAAACCGCCAACTTTTGACGGCGAAGATTATGCTAGGTGGAGTGATTTAATGAAATTTCATCTAACCTCACTCCACAAAAGTATATGGAATGTTGTTGAGTTTGGAGCACAAGTACCATCAATAGGGGATGAGGATTATGATACGGACGAAGTGGCCCAAATCGAGCACTTCAACTCCCAAGCCACAACCATTCTCCTCGCCTCTCTAAGCAAGGAGGAATACAACAAAGTCCAAGGGTTGAAGAATGCAAAGGAGATTTGGGACCTACTCAAGACGGCGCACGAGGGTGATGAACTCACCAAGATCACCAAGCAGGAAACGATCGAGGGGGAGCTCGGTCGCTTCCGTCTTCGCCAAGGGGAGGAGCCACAAGATATGTACAACCGGCTCAAAACCTTGGTGAACCAAGTGCGCAACCTCGGGAGCAAAAAGTGGGATGACCACGAGGTGGTTAAGGTTATTTTAAGAGCTCTTATTTTTCTTAACCCCACTCAAGTTCAATTAATTCGTGGTAATCCTAGATATCCACTAATGACCCCCGAGGAAGTTATCGGGAATTTTGTGAGCTTTGAATGCATGATTAAGGGCTCAAAGAAGATCAACGAGCTTGACGAACCTTCCACATCCGAGGCGCAACCGGTGGCCTTCAAGGCAACGGAGGAGAAGAAGGAGGAGTCTACACCAAGTAGACAACCAATTGACGCCTCCAAGCTCGACAATGAGGAAATGGCCTTAATCATCAAAAGCTTTCGACAAATCCTCAAGCAACGGAAGGGGAAGGATTACAAATCCCGTTCCAAGAAGGTTTGCTACAAGTGTGGTAAGCCCGGTCATTTTATTGCAAAATGTCCTATGTCTAGTGACAGTGACAGGGGCGACGACAAGAAGGGCAAGAGAAGAGAAAAGAAGAAGTACTACAAGAAGAAGGGCGGCGATGCGCATGTTTGCCGGGAATGGGACTCCGACGAGAGCTCCACCGAGTCCTCCTCCGATAAGGACGCCGCCAACATCGTCGTCACCAAGGGACTCCTCTTCCCCAACGTCGGCCACAAGTGCCTCATGGCAAAGGACGGCAAAAGGAAGAAGGTTAAATCTAACTCCTCCACTAAATATGAATCTTCTAGTGATGATAATGCTAGTGATGAGGAAGATAATTTGCGTATCCTTTTTGCCAACCTTAACATGGAACAAAAGGAAAAATTAAATGAGCTAATTAGTGCCATCCATGAAAAGGACGATCTCTTGGACTCCCAAGAGGACTTCCTAATCAAGGAAAATAAGAAACATGTTAAGGTTAAAAATGCTTATGCTCTAGAAGTAGAAAAATGTAACAAATTATCTAGTGAGCTAAGCACATGCCATGACACTATTGACAACCTTAGAAATGAAAATGCTAAATTAATTGCTAAGGTTGATTCTCATGTTTGTATTGATTCAACTTCCTATCCTAGAAATGACAATGTTGATTTGCTTGCTAGGATTGATGAGTTGAATGTTTCTATTGCTAGCCTTAGAAATGAGAATGAGAAATTAATTGCTAAGGCTAAGGATTTCGATGTTTGCAATGCTACTATTTCCGACCTTAGAACTAAAAATGATTTGTTGCATGCTAAGGTCATTGAATTAAAATCTTGCAAACCCTCTACATCTAATGTTGAGCATGTTTCTATTTGTGCTAGATGTAGAGATGTTGATATCAATGCTATTCATGATCACATGGCTTTAATTAAACAACAAAATGATCATATAGCATTATTAGACGCTAAAATTGCCGAGCATAACTTGGAAAACGAAAAGTTTAAATTTGCTAGAAGTATGCTCTATAATAGGAGACGCCCTGGCATCAAGGATGGCATTGGCTTCCAAAGGGGAGACAATGTCAAAATTAATGCCCCTCCAAAGAATTTATCTAACTTTGTTAAGGGCAAGGCTCCCATGCCTCAGGATAACGAGGGTTACATTTTGTACCCTGCCGGCTATCCTGAGAGCAAAATTAGGAGAACTCACTCTAGGAAGTCTCACTCTGGCCCTAACCATGCTTTTATGTATAAGGGTGAGACATCTAGGTCTAGGCAACCAACCCGTGCCAAGTTGCCTAGAAAGAAAACTCCTAATGCATCAAATGATCATGCTATTTCATTTAAAACTTTTGATGCATCATATGTTTTAACTAACAAATCCGGCAAGGTAGTTGCCAAAATTGTTGGGGGCAAACACAAGGGCTCCAAGACTTGTGTTTGGGTACCCAAAGTTCTTGTTTCTAATGCCAAAGGACCCAAAACCGTTTGGGTACCTAAAGTCAAGAACTAAAATTGTTTTGTAGGTTTATGCATCCGGGGGCTCAAGTTGGATACTCGACAGCGGGTGCACAAACCACATGACAGGGGAGAAAAAGATGTTCTCCTCATATGAGAAAAACAAAGATCCCCAACGAGCTATCACATTCGGGGATGGAAATCAAGGTTTGGTCAAAGGATTGGGTAAAATTGCTATATCACCTGACCATACTATTTCCAATGTTTTTCTTGTAGATTCTTTAGATTACAATTTGCTTTCCGTATCCCAATTATGTCAAATGGGCTACAACTGTCTATTCACTGATGTAGGTGTTACTGTCTTTAGAAGAAGTGATGATTCAATAGCATTTAAGGGAGTGTTAGAGGGTCAGCTATACTTGGTAGATTTTGATAGAGCTGAACTCGACACTTGCTTGGTTGCTAAGACTAACTTGGGTTGGCTCTGGCACCGCCGACTAGCCCATGTTGGAATGAAGAATCTTCATAAGCTTCTAAAGGGAGAAAACATTTTAGGGCTAACAAATGTTCTTTTTGAGAAAGACAGGATTTGTAGCGCATGCCAAGCCGGGAAGCAAGTTGGCACTCATCATCCACACAAGAACATCATGACTAGTGACAGGCCACTGGAGCTCCTACACATGGATCTATTCGGCCCGATCGCTTACATAAGCATCGGCGGGAGTAAGTACTGTCTAGTTATTGTGGATGATTATTCTCGCTTCACTTGGGTGTTCTTTTTGCAGGACAAATCTTATACCCAAGAGACCTTAAAGGGATTCTTGAGACGGGCTCAAAATGAGTTCGGCTTAAGGATCAAGAAAATTAGAAGCGACAATGGGACGGGGTTCAAGAACTCTCAAATTGAAGGCTTCCTTGAGGAGGAGGGCATCAAGCATGAGTTCTCTTCTCCCTACACTCCACAACAAAATGGTGTAGTGGAGAGGAAGAATCGAACTCTATTGGACATGGCAAGAACCATGCTTGATGAGTACAAGACACCGGATCGGTTTTGGGCCGAAGCGGTCAACACTGCTTGCTACGCCATCAACCGGTTATATCTTCACCAAATCCTCAAGAAGACATCCTATGAACTCCTAACCGGTAAAAGGCCAAATATTTCATATTTTAGAGTTTTTGGTAGCAAATGTTTTATACTTGTTAAAAGAGGTAGAAAATCTAAATTTGCTCCTAAAACTGTAGAAGGCTTTTTACTAGGATATGACTCAAACACAAGGGCATATAGAGTCTTTAATAAGTCCTCAGGACTTGTTGAAGTTTCTTGTGACGTTGTGTTTGATGAGACTAATGGCTCTCAAGTAGAGCAAGTTGATCTTGATGAGATAGGTGAAGAACAGGCTCCATGCTTAGCGCTAAGGAACATGTCCATTGGGGATGTGTGTCCTAAGGAATCCGAAGAGCCTCCACATGCACAAGATCAACCATCCTCCTCCATGCAAGCATCTCCACCAACTCAAATTGAGGATGAGGCTCAAGATGTTGAACAAGAAGATCAAGAAGATGAGCCACCTCAAAATGACGGCAACGATCAAGGGGGAGATGCAAATGATGAAGACAAGGAGGATGAACAACCAAGGCCGCCACACCCAAGAGTCCACCAAGCAATACAACGAGATCACCCCGTCGACACCATCCTCGGCGACATTCATAAGGGGGTAACCACTCGATCTCGTGTTGCACATTTTTGTGAACATTACTCTTTTGTTTCCTCTATTGAGCCACACAGGATAGAGGAAGCACTTCAAGATTCGGATTGGGTGATGGCGATGCAAGAGGAGCTCAACAACTTCACGAGGAACGAAGTATGGCATTTAGTTCCACGTCCTAATCAAAATGTTGTTGGAACCAAGTGGGTCTTCCGCAACAAGCAAGACGAGCATGGTGTGGTGACAAGGAACAAAGCTCGACTCGTGGCCAAGGGGTATTCACAAGTCGAAGGTTTGGATTTTGGTGAAACCTATGCACCTGTAGCTAGGCTTGAGTCAATTCGCATATTATTGGCCTATGCTACTTACCATGGCTTCAAGCTTTATCAAATGGACGTGAAGAGTGCCTTCCTCAATGGACCAATCAAGGAGGAGGTCTATGTTGAGCAACCTCCCGGCTTTGAAGACAGTGAGTACCCTAACCATGTTTATAGGCTCTCTAAGGCGCTTTATGGGCTCAAGCAAGCCCCAAGAGCATGGTATGAATGCCTTAGAGATTTCCTTATTGCAAATGGCTTCAAAGTCGGTAAGGCCGATCCTACTTTGTTCACTAAAACTCTTGACAATGATTTGTTTGTATGCCAAATTTATGTTGATGATATTATATTTGGGTCTACTAACGAATCTACATGTGAAGAATTTAGTAGGATCATGACACAAAAATTCGAGATGTCGATGATGGGGGAGTTGAAGTATTTCCTAGGATTCCAAGTCAAGCAACTCCAAGAGGGCACCTTCATTAGCCAAACGAAGTATACTCAAGACATTCTAAGCAAGTTTGGAATGAAGGATGCCAAGCCCATCAAGACACCCATGGGAACCAATGGGCATCTCGACCTCGACACGGGAGGTAAGTCCGTGGATCAAAAGGTATACCGGTCGATGATTGGTTCATTGCTTTGTTTATGTGCATCTCGACCGGACATTATGCTTTCCGTATGCATGTGTGCAAGATTCCAAGCCGACCCTAAGGAATCACACCTTACGGCCGTAAAACGAATCTTGAGATATTTGGCTTATACTCCTAAGTTTGGGCTTTGGTACCCTCGGGGATCCACTTTTGATTTGATTGGATATTCGGATGCCGATTGGGCGGGGTGTAAGATTAATAGAAAGAGCACATCGGGGACTTGCCAGTTCTTGGGAAGATCCTTGGTGTCTTGGGCTTCAAAGAAGCAAAATTCGGTCGCTCTTTCTACCGCCGAAGCCGAGTATATTGCCGCAGGCCATTGTTGCGCGCAATTGCTTTGGATGAGGCAAACCCTGCGGGACTACGGTTACAAATTAACCAAAGTTCCTCTTCTATGTGATAATGAGAGTGCAATCCGCATGGCGGATAATCCCGTTGAGCATAGCCGCACTAAACACATAGCCATTCGGTATCATTTTCTTCGGGATCACCAACAAAAGGGGGATATCGAGATTTCATACATTAACACTAAAGATCAATTAGCCGATATCTTTACCAAGCCACTTGATGAGCAATCTTTTACCAGACTTAGGCATGAGCTTAATATTCTTGATTCTAGGAATTTCTTTTGCTAAACTTGCACACATAGCTCATAAGAGTACCTTTGATCATGTCTCCTTTATATATGCTATGACTAATGTGTTTTCAAGTGTATTTCAAACCAAGTCATAGGTATATTGAAAGGGAATTGGAGTCTTCGGCGAAGACAAAGGCTTCCACTCCACTCTACTACTCATCCTTCGCCGTCACTCCGAGCATCTCTCCAACTTTGGTATAATCTTCACTCATTTATTTTGTGACCAAAGGAGGAGAAAGTACTTCAAAGGGCTTATATCTCACTCAAAGTATCCGTTTTTTGGCGATTCATGCCAAAGGGGGAGAAAGTATGAGCCCAAAGCAAAAGGACCGCACCACCACCTAATTTTATAAACTTTTGGAGATTTTCAATTGGTCAAATTTCAAAATTGGTATTTTATTATGTTCTAAAGGGGGAGGAAGTAGTATTTCAAAATGATAAATCAAAACCCTCTTGAACACTAAGAGGAGACTTTATTTGAGGGGGAGTTTTGTTTAGTCAAAGGAAAAGCATTTGGAACAAAGGAAGAAAATTTCAAAACTTGAAAATGCTTTGCAAAATCTTATTCATTTACCTTTGACTATCTTGCAAAAGGACTTTGAAAAGAATTTACAAAAGAGTTTGCAAAAACAAAACTTGTGGTGTAAATTTGGTCCATTATGTCAAAAACAAAGAAAACAATCCATGTGCATCATGTAAGTATTTATATTGGCTCAATTCCAAGCAACCTTTGCACTTACATTATGCAAACTAGTTCAATTGTGCACTTCTTTATTTGCTTTGGTTTGTGTTGGCATCAATCACCAAAAAGGGGGAGATTGAAAGGGAATTAGGCTTACACCTAGTCGCCAAATAATTTTGGTGGTTGAATTGCTCAACACAAATATTGAACTAACTAGTTTGCTCTAGTGTATAAGTTATACAGGTGCAAAAGGTTCACACTCAGCCAATAAAAAGATCAAGTTCTGGATTCAACAAAGGAGCAAAGAGGCAACCGAAGGCACCTCTGGCTGGAGGCACCGGACTGTCCGGTGTACACCGGACAGTGTCCGGTGCGCCCAGAGGACTCCAACTCGAACTCGCCACCTTCGGGAATTTCTCAAGCCGCTTCGCTATAATTCACCGGACTGTCCGGTGTACACCGGACAGTGTCCGGTGCTCCAAGGAAGCGCGGCCTCCACAACTCGCCTGCCTCGGGTTCGCGCTGCAGTCGCTTCGCTATAATTCACCGGACATGTCCGGTGTGCACCGGACTGTCCGGTGCAACCTCGGCGCAACGGCTACTTTGCGCCAACGGTCACGTGCAGGCGCATTTAATGCGCGCTCTGCGCGCGCAGTCGTCAGGCGCGCCCATACCGGTGCACCGGACAATGAACAGTGGTTGTCCGGTGTGCACCGGACACCCAGGCGGGCCCAGAAGTCAGAAGCTCCAACGGTCAGAATCCAACGGCATTGATGACGTGGCAGGGGCACCGGACTGTCCGGTGCACCATACGACAGACGCCTCCACCAACGGTCAAGTTTGGTGGTTGGGGCTATAAATACCCCAACCACCCCACCATTCATTGCATCCAAGTTTTCCAACTTCCAACCATTATACAAGAGCTAGGCATTCAATTCTAGACACACCAAAGAGATCAAATCCTCTCCAACTCCACTCAAGCCTTTAGTGACTAGCGAGAGAGATTTGCCGTGTTCTTTTGAGCTCTTGCGCTTGGATCGCTTTCTTTCTTTCTCACTTGTTCTTGTGACCAAAACTCAATTGTAACCAAGGCAAGAGGCACCAATTGTGTGGTGGCCCTTGCAGGGAAGTTTTGTTCCCGTTTGATTGAGAAGAAGAAAAGCTCACTCGGTCCGAGGGACCGTTTGAGAGAGGGAAGGGTTGAAAGAGACCCGGCCTTTGTGGCCTCCTCAACGGGGAGTAGGTTTGAGAGAACCGAACCTCGGTAAAACAAATCCGCGTGTCTCACTTCATTATTCGCTTGCGATTTGTTTTGCGCCCTCTCTTGCCGACTCTATTATATTTCTAACGCTAACCCGGCTTGTAGCTGTGATTATTTTTGAGATTTTCAGTTTCGCCCTATTCACCCCCCCTCTAGGCGACTTTCAGACATCCGGCATCACTTTTTGAGAGACCACCAGCAAAAGGGAGATATCAAAGTGTTTCATGTTAGCACCGAGAACCAGCTAGCCGATATTTTCACTAAGCCTTTAGATGAAAAGACCTTTTGCAGGCTGCGTAGTGAGCTAAATGTCCTAGATTCGTAAAACTTGGATTGATTCATAGCATACATGTATTTATGCCTTTGATCATGTTCCTTATGCATTTTGTTGCTTACTATGGTGCTCAAGTTGTACAATCACTCCCCGGACCTCACAAGTCCTTGTGCAAGTGATGCACATATTTAGGGGGAGTTGTGCTACAACTTGACTCCTTGAGACTAACCGTGTGCTTGAGTTTGCTTGTTTTAGTCTCAAAGAAGGTTTGAAAGGGAAAAGGTGGACTTGGACCATGAAAGACTTCCACTGCACTCCGATGAGAGGGTAACTTATTCCAAGTTCATCTCAAGTACTCTTATTGCCTTTGTATTCTTATTGAAGATTTTGGTGAGGCAATGGGGTTCTAGGGCCAAGATTGATCCCGTTTTGGTGCTTGATGCCAAAGGGGGAGAAAATAAAGGCCAAAGCAATAGATGGATCAGCTACCACTTGAGAAATTTTTAAAATAGTAGATTAGAGCTCTTGGTTTGTCAAAACTCTTTTATTGTCTCTTGTGTCAAAAGTTGGCCTCTTGTGGGGGGAAGTGTTGATTATGGGAAAAGGGGGAGTTGTTGAAATCCTTGATCAATTTCTGTGGAATACCTCTCTTTATATCTCTACAAGTGGATTTGACTTAGAGATAGGTAATTGAGTTTGATTTGCAAAAACAAACCAAGTGGTGGCAAAGAGTGATCCATATATGCCAAAATTGATTCAAAACAACTTTTGGTTTTCATTTGCATTGATATTGCACTTGTTCTAGTTGCTTTATGTTGTGTTGGCATAAATCACCAAAAAGGGGGAGATTGAAAGGGAAATGTGCCCTTGGGCCATTTCTAAGTATTTTGGTGATTGAGTGTCAACACAAGTGTTCTTGTGATAATCTATGTAAAGTGGTGGACAAAGTATAAATCATGTCAAAAGGTATGTTTCTAGACTTAGTACATTGTTTTATGGACTAATGTATTGTGTCTAAGTGCTGGAAACAGGAAAAGCTGAATTGGAAATGAGATGGCTTTGTTCAGCCAAAGTCTGCTCAGTCTGGATGCACCGGACAGTGTCCGGTGGTGCACCGGACAGTGCCCAGTGCGCCAGGCTGGCTCTGGCGAACAGGCTGCTCTCGGGACTTCGACGGTGGTGTACGGCTATAATTCACCGGTCTGTCCGGTGGGCCGTTCACAGGCGAACTCGTCGCTCTCGGAAAATGATTAACGGTGTACGGCTAAAATTCACCGGTCTGTCCGGTGGTGCACCGGACTGTCCGGTGAGTCAACAGTCAGCCGGGGCAACGGTCGGCCGAGGATTCCGCGCGTGACGCGTGGCCGAGCCAACGGTCACATTGGTGCACCGGACTGTCCGGTGTGCACCGGACAATGTCCGGTGCGCCAACGACTCTTAGACTCCAACGGTCGGCTTCGCCAAATAAGGAAGGATATCTGCACCGGACTGTCCGGTGCGCCAGTCGACAGAAGGCAGGATCTGCCTTCTAAGATTGCTCTCAACGGCTCCTAGCTGCCTTGGGGCTATAAAAGGGACCCCTAGGCGCATGAAGGAGCATACCAAGCATTCCTTAAGCACTCTTGATCACTCACACTCCATTCTTGCGTTTTTGTTCGACATTCTAGTGATTTAAGCTCTGTTCTAGTGTGCTAGTCTTTTGAGCTCAAGTCTGGGTCTTGTGTGTGCGTATTTGCTGTGATCTTTATGTCTTGTGTGAGTTGCTAATCCCTCACTTGCTCTGTGCGTCTTTGTGATATTCAAGTGTAAGGGCGAGAGGCTCCAAGTTGTGGAGATTCCTCGCAAACGGGATTAAGAAAAGCAAGCAAAACACTGTGGTATTCAAGTGGGTCTTTGGACCGCTTGAGAGGGGTTGATTGCAACCCTCGTCCGTTGGGACACCACAACGTGGAGTAGGCAAGCGTTGGTCTTGGCCGAACCACGGGATAACCATCGTGCCATCTCTGTGATTGATCTCTTGTGGTTATTATGTTTTGTTGAGACTCCTCTCTAGCCACTTGGCGATTATTGTGCTAACGCTTAACCAAGTTTTTGTGGCTTAAGTTTCAAGTTTTACAGGATCACCTATTCACCCCCTCTAGGTGCTCTCAATATGCTACTAATTGTATTGTATGTCATGATATTACATTGATTTAAAATATTTAAGAATGGTTAATTTTATTCGATCCAAAACTATCAAAGCTGTTTTCCTATTGGATCAACGAATCAAAGATCTTACGAAATTGGTCTCCATTCTCATCGTGACATGGACGGTTGCATGGTTGGCTCCAACAAGACCCTCTAAAGGGTCTTGTACCCTAAATTTAGAGGATGAGGACGTCCTCTACTCCCTCCAGCAACGTCCTCTAAACGGTCCTCTAAATTTAGAGAACGCTGCTGGATCCTCTATATATAGAGGTTCTCTAAACGGTTCTCTATTTATTTGAATACTTTAAACAACCGGTTTAATAAAACTAAAATATGTACAATACATTTGAGAGTATGACAAATACGTATGTACAAAAATTAAAAAATAAAAAATGTGTTTAATATAGGTATTTACATATAGAGGACGTGATTTAGAGGACGTTGTTGGAGAGAAAGTAGATATAGGAGATGGAATCTTTTAGAAAAGACTGTAAAGGATGGATATAGAGGATGTATAAAGAGGACGTTGCTGGAGACAGTAACGCTTTATTATCCTATATTTAGAGAAGATTCTCTCTTCTGCTCCGCAGTTCTATGCTCCACAGTTCTCTAAGGTGTCCTCTAGAAGATGTTTCTTTGTCCTCAGAATCTTTCTTCTCTCATATATCTATATTTATAGTTTAGACAATGAATTAAGCAAAACTAAAATATATATAAGATATTTAAGGGTATGATAAATACACATAAAAAATATAGAGTAAAATACAGAAAATGTTTTATAGAAAATAAGTATTTTAATAAAAATATGTAAATTATAAATATAGAGAGGGAATGTAAAGAATAGGTTTGAAGATAGACTATGGGGTTGTTCAGGACTGATTCATGTTCCAGCTGTAGCGTAGAGCTTTTAGGATATAAATTTGAGTAGTTTAAAAAGTATTTTTAATCTAAATAATAAATAAAATAATTTATTTAAATATCTTTTAAAAGTTTACAACTCTAGATCCATAATTTTCTGTAGTACCGAGCACTTAATAACATGCTTTACCAAATGTATCAAATTTTATGAAGCTAAAGCCGTTCTAAACCGGGTTTATGCCTCGAGAAAAAGAAGAGATAGAGAAGGGGAACCTGTTTGTTTCGGCTTTTCGCAGCTTCTGGCCACCAAAAGCTGCTGCGGACCGCCAAACACTCAGTTTTTCAGACAGCTTCTATAAAAATTCGTTTGGATAAAAACCATTCAAAATCAACATAAATATATAATCGGTTGAGTCGTCGCAATAGTAGTAATCCGTCACTTTATAGATCCTGAGCCCCCATGGATAACTTTATCTTCCTCCGCACGTAATCCTAATGATACTCAGATTCTCTACACAGCCAGATTCTCCCCACAGCTAGATTCTCGGAAAAGCTGGTCAGAAAAAAGCTGAACCAAACTGCATCTATCCTTGCTTTCTGATAGACTGCTCCGCCGAGTAGTGGAAACTGGAGGGAGGAGCTTGACGGTTCCGTACTTATGTCTCTCTTGCCTCGTAAGTCTGCCTCCAATAGCGTTCTTTATATTCATCATTTATATATGTTCTTTACAGTCTTATCTATAAGTTTTCTCTCTATATATCTTCTTTCTCTCTAGCAGTATCATATATATCTCGTTCTCTATATATAAATAATTATATTAGAGATATATTTTTACTTTGGTTTTTTATCCTTTAAAAATATCGGTTTAGAGGACCATGTCATGCTGGAGAGATAGATGAGAAAAATCTCATTTATAATATAGAGTATAGATCCTTTTAGAACTGGTCTAGTGATAAGAGAATTAAAGAGATCCGTGAAAGAGAAAATTAATTTTCTTTCTATGGATCTTCTCCAATTTTATTACCACCAAATCATCTCTTACTATGGGTTAGTAGAGAGAGTCTAAGAGCAGCTCCAACGACCTCGTCAGAGATACTGGGCTCGGTAAAAAAAAGAGAGTGCACAGAAAAATCGGATGCAACAGCCTCGCTGAAAGTCGCCTAGAGGGAGGGGGGTGAATAGGGCGAAACTGAAATTCTCAAAAATAATCACAACTATAAGCCGGGTTAGCGTTAGAAATATAATCGAGTCCACGAGAGAGAGCGCAAAACAAATCGCAAGCGAATAATGAAGTGAGACACGCGGATTTGTTTTACCGAGGTTCGGTTCTCTCAAACCTACTCCCCGTTGAGGAGGCCACAAAGGCCGGGTCTCTTTCAACCCTTACCCTCTCTCAAACGGTCCCTCGGACCGAGTGAGCTTTCTTTTCTCAATCACTTGGAACACAAAGTTCCCGCAAGGACCACCACACGATTGGTGTCTCTTGCCTCAATTACAAGTGAGTGTTTGATCACAAGAAAGAATCAAGAAAGAAGAAAGCAATCCAAGCGCAAGAGCTCGAAAGAACAGAAGCAAATCACTCTCTCTAATCACTAGGGCGATGTGTGGAATTTGGAGAGGATTTGATCTCTTTGGTGTGTCTAGAATTGAATGCTAGAGCTCTTGTAAGTAGTTGGGAAGTGGAAAACTTGGATGCTATGAATGGTGGGTGGTTGGGGGTATTTATAGCCCCAACCACCAAACTAGCCGTTTGGTGAGGCTGTCTGTTCGATGGCGCACCGGACAGTCCGGTGCACACCGGACATGTCCGGTGCGACAGCCACGTCACCAAAGCCGTTGCAATTTGACCGTTGGAGTTCTGACTTCTGGGCCTGCCTGGATGTACGGTGCACACCGGACATGTACTGTTCAATGTCCGGTGCACACGAATGGGCGTGCCTGCCTTCTGCGCGCTTCTGGCGCGCATTGAATGCGCCTGCAGGTGACCGTTGGCGCGAAGTAGCCGTTGCGCTGCTGTTACACCGGACAGTCCGGTGTACACCGGACATGTCCGGTGAATTATAGCGGAGCGCCTACTGCAAAAACCCGAGACTGCCAAGTTCCAGAGCCGCGTCCCTTTAGAGCACCGGACACTGTCCGGTGTACACCGGACAGTCCGGTGTACACCGGACAGTCCGGTGAATTATAGCGCGCCGGCTTCTAGAAATTCCCGAGGCTGAGGAGTTCTGTGCGCGGTTCCCTGGTGCACCGGACAGTCCGGTGCGCCAGACCAGGGAGCCATCCGGGTTGCCTTTAGCTTTCTAATTTGAACCCAACTTTGGTCTTTTTAATTGGCTTGTTGTGAACCTTTGACACCTGTATAACTTATACACTAGAGCAAACTAGTTAGTCCAATTGTTTGTGTTGGGCAATTCAACCACCAAAATTAATTAGGGACTAGGTGTAAGCCTAATTCCCTTTCAATCTCCCCCTTTTTGGTGATTGATGCCAACACAAATCAAAGCAAATATAGAAGTGCATAATTGAACTAGTTTGCATAATGTAAGTGCAAAGGTTGCTTGGAATTGAGCCAATAAATATTACTTACTAGATATGCATGGATTGTTTCTTTGTTTTTAACATATTGGACCACATTTGCACCGCATGTTTTGTTTTTGCAAATCCTTTTGTAAATTCTTTTCAAAGTCCTTTTGCAAGATAGTCAAAGGTAAATGAATAAGAATTTTGAGAAGCATTTTCAAGACTTGAAATTTTCTCCTTTTGTTTGAAATGCTTTTCCTTTGACTAAACAAAACTCCCCCTAAATGAGATCCTCCTCTTAGTGTTCAAGAGGGTTTTGATATACCATTTTTGAAATACTACTTCCTCCCCCTTTTGAACATAGTAAGATATTAATTTGAAATTGACCAATTGAAAATCTCCAAAATTTTTAAAGTTAGGTGGTGGTGCGGTCCTTTTGCTTTGGGCTCATATTTTCTCCCCCTTTGGCATGAATCGCCAAAAACGGAATTATTAGAGCCCAACGAAGTACTTTCTCCTCCTTTGGTCATAAAATAAACGAGTGAAGATTATACCAAAGTTGGAGAGATGCTCGGAGTGACGGCGAAGGATGAGTAGTAGAGTGGAGTCGAAGCCTTTGTCTTTGCCAAGACGCCAATTCCCTTTCAATATACCTATGACTTGGTTTGAGATACACTTGAAAACACATTAGTCATAGCATATATAAAAGAGACATGATCAAAGGTATATTTATGAGCTATGTGTGCAAGTTTAGCAAAAGAAGTTTCTAGAATCAAGAATATTGAGCTCATGCCTAAGTTTGGTAAAAGTTTGTTCATCAAGAGGCTTGGTAAAGATATCGGCTAATTGATCTTTAGTGTTAATGTATGAAATCTCGATATCCCCCTTTTGTTGGTGATCCCTAAGAAAATGATACCGAATGGCTATGTGTTTAGTGCGGCTATGCTCAACGGGATTATCCGCCATGCGGATTGCACTCTCATTATCACATAGAAGGGGAACTTTGGTTAGTTTGTAACCATAGTCCCGCAGGGTTTGCCTCATCCAAAGCAATTGTGCGCAACAATGGCCTACGGCAATGTACTCGGCTTCGGCAGTAGAAAGAGCGACCGAATTTTGCTTCTTTGAAGCCCAAGACACCAAGGATCTTCCCAAGAACTGGCAAGTCCCCGATGTGCTCTTCCTATTAATCTTACACCCCGCCCAATCGGCATCCGAGTAACCAATCAAATCAAATGTGGACCCCCGAGGGTACCAAAGCCCAAACTTAGGAGTATAAGCCAAGTATCTCAAGATTCGTTTTACGGCCGTAAGGTGTGATTCCTTAGGGTCGGCTTGGAATCTTGCACACATGCAAACGGAAAGCATAATGTCCGGTCGAGATGCACATAAATAAAGCAATGAACCAATCATCGACCGGTATACCTTTTGATCCACGGACTTACCTCCCGTGTCGAGGTCGAGATGCCCATTGGTTCCCATGGGTGTCTTGATGGGCTTGGCATCCTTCATTCCAAACTTGCTTAGAATGTCTTGAGTATACTTCGTTTGGCTAATGAAGGTGCCCTCTTGGAGTTGCTTGACTTGGAGTCCTAGAAAATACTTCAACTCCCCCATCATTGACATCTCGAATTTCTTTGTCATGATCCTACTAAATTCTTCACATGTAGATTCGTTAGTAGACCCAAATATGATATCATCAACGTAAATTTGGCATACGAACAAATCATGGTCAAGAGTTTTAGTGAATAAAGTAGGATCGGCTTTGCCGACTTTGAAGCCATTAGCAATAAGGAAATCTCTAAGGCATTCATACCATGCTCTTGGGGCTTGCTTGAGCCCATAAAGCGCCTTAGAGAGCCTATAAACATGGTTAGGGTACTCACTGTCTTCAAAGCCGGGAGGTTGCTCAACATAGACCTCCTCCTTGATTGGTCCATTGAGGAAAGCACTCTTCACGTCCATTTGATAAAGCTTGAAGCCATGGTAAGTAGCATAGGCTAATAATATGCGAATTGACTCAAGCCTAGCTACGGGTGCATAGGTTTCACCAAAATCCAAACCTTCGACTTGTGAATACCCCTTGGCCACGAGTCGAGCTTTGTTCCTAGTCACCACACCATGCTCATCTTGCTTGTTGCGGAAGACCCACTTGGTTCCTACAACATTTTGGTTAGGACGTGGAACTAAGTGCCATACCTCGTTCCTTGTGAAATTGTTGAGCTCCTCTTGCATCGCCATCACCCAATCTGAATCTTGTAGTGCTTCCTCTACCCTGTGTGGCTCAATAGAGGAAACAAAAGAGTAATGCTCACAAAAATGTGCAATACGAGATCGAGTGGTTACCCCCTTATGAATGTCGCCGAGGATGGTGTCGACGGGGTGATCTCGTTGTATTGCTTGGTGGACTCTTGGGTGTGGCGGCTTTGGTTGTTCATCCTCCTTGTCTTGATCATTTGCATCTCCCCCTTGATCGTTGCCGTCATCTTGAGGGGGCTCATCTCTTTGATCTTCTCCTTCATCAACTTGAGCCTCGTCCTCATTTTGGGTTGGCGGAGATGCTTGCGTTGAGGAGGATGGTTGATCTTGTGCATTTGAAGGCTCTTCAGATTCCTTAGGATACACATCCCCAATGGACATGTTCCTTAGAGCGATGCACGGAGCCTGTTCTTCACCTATCTCATCAAGATCAACTTGCTCTACTTGAGAGCCGTTAGTCTCATCAAACACAACGTCACAAGAAACTTCAACAAGTCCTGAGGACTTGTTAAAGACTCTATATGCCCTTGTGTTTGAGTCATATCCTAGTAAAAAGCCTTCTACAGTTTTAGGAGCAAATTTAGACTTTCTACCTCTCTTAACAAGAATAAAGCATTTGCTACCAAAAACTCTAAAATATGAAATATTGGGCTTTTTACCGATTAGGAGTTCATAGGATGTCTTCTTGAGGATTCGGTGTAGATATAACCGGTTGATGGCGTAGCAAGCGGTGTTGACCGCCTCGGCCCAAAACCGATCCGGTGTCTTGTATTCATCAAGCATGGTTCTTGCCATGTCCAATAGAGTTCGATTCTTCCTCTCCACTACACCATTTTGTTGTGGAGTGTAGGGAGAAGAGAACTCATGCTTGATGCCCTCCTCCTCAAGGAAACCTTCTATTTGTGAGTTCTTGAACTCCGTCCCGTTGTCGCTTCTAATTTTCTTGATCCTTAAGCCGAACTCATTTTGAGCCCGTCTCAAGAATCCCTTTAAGGTCTCTTGGGTATGAGATTTTTCCTGCAAAAAGAACACCCAAGTGAAGCGAGAATAATCATCCACAATAACTAGACAGTACTTACTCCCGCCGATGCTTATGTAAGCAATCGGTCCGAATAAATCCATGTGTAGGAGCTCCAGTGGCCTGTCACTTGTCATGATGTTCTTGCGTGGATGATGAGTGCCAACTTGCTTCCCGGCTTGGCATGCGCTACAAATCCTATCTTTCTCAAAATGAACATTTGTTAGTCCTAAAATGTGCTCTCCCTTTAGAAGCTTATGAAGATTCTTCATTCCAACATGGGCTAGTCGGCGGTGCCAGAGCCAACCCAAGTTAGTCTTAGCAACAAAGCAAGTGTCGAGTTCAGCTCTATCAAAATCTACCAAGTATAGCTGACCCTCTAACACTCCCTTAAATGCTATTGAATCATCACTTCTTCTAAAGACAGTGACACCTACATCAGTAAATAGACAGTTGTAGCCCATTTGACATAATTGAGATACGGAAAGCAAATTGTAATCTAAAGAATCTACAAGAAAAACATTGGAAATAGTATGGTCAGGTGATATAGCAATTTTACCCAATCCTTTGACCAAACCTTGATTTCCATCCCCGAATGTGATAGCTCGTTAGGGATCTTGGTTTTTCTCATATGAAGAGAACATCTTCTTCTCCCCTGTCATGTGGTTTGTGCACCCACTGTCGAGTATCCAACTTGAGCCCCCGGATGCATAAACCTACAAAACAATTTTAGTTCTTGACTTTAGGTACCCAAACGGTTTTGGGTCCTTTGGCATTAGAAACAAGAACTTTGGGTACCCAAACACAAGTCTTGGAGCCCTTGTGTTTGCCCCCAACAAACTTGGCAACTACCTTGCCGGATTTGTTAGTAAGCACATATGATGCATCAAAAGTTTTAAATGAAATAGCATGATCATTTGATGCATTAGGAGTTTTCTTTCTAGGCAACTTGGCACGGGTTGGTTGCCTAGAGCTAGATGTCTCACCCTTATACATAAAAGCATGGTTAGGGCCAGAGTGAGACTTCCTAGAGTGAATTCTCCTAATTTTGCTCTCGGGATAACCGGCAGGGTACAAAATGTAACCCTCGTTATCCTGAGGCATGGGAGCCTTGCCCTTAACAAAGTTAGACAAATTTTTAGGAGGGGCATTAAGTTTGACATTGTCTCCCCTTTGGAAGCCAATGCCATCCTTGATGCCCGGGCGTCTCCCATTATAGAGCATACTTCTAGCAAATTTAAACTTTTCATTTTCCAAGTTATGCTCGGCAATTTTAGCATCTAGTTTTGCTATATGATCATTTTGTTGTTTAATTAAAGACATGTGATCATGAATAACATTAACATCAATATCTCTACATCTAGTGCAAATAGAAGTGTGCTCAACAATAGATGTAGAGGGTTTGCAAGATTTCAATTCTACAACCTTAGCATGTAACAAATCATTTTTAGTTCTAAGGTCGGAAATAGTAGCTTTGCAAACATCAAAATCCTTAGCAAGCAATTTTTCATTCTCAATCTTAAGGCTAGCAACAGAAATGTTTAATTCTTCAATCCTAGCAAGCAAATCATCATCATTATTTCTATGATTGGGAATTGAAACATCACAAACATGAGAATCAGCCTTAGCAATTAAACTAGCATTTCTAAGGTTGGCAATAGTGTCATGGCAAGCGCTTAGCTCACTAGATAGTTTTTGACATTTTTCTACTTCTAGAGCATAAGCATTTTTAACCTTAACATGTTTCTTGTTTTCTTTAATTAGAAAATCCTCTTGGGAATCCAAAAGGCCATCCTTTTCATGAATAGCACTAATCAATTCATTTAATTTTTCCTTTTGTTCCATGTTAAGATTGGCAAAAAGGGTAAGCAAGTTATCCTCCTCATCACTAGCATTATCATCACTAGAGGATTCATATTTTGTGGAGGATTTAGATTTAACCTTCTTCCTTTTGCCGTCCTTTGCCATGAGGCACTTGTGACCGACGTTGGGGAAGAGAAGTCCCTTGGTGACGGCGATGTTGGCGGCGTCCTCGTCGTCGGAGGAGGAGTCGGTGGAGCTCTCGTCGGAGTTCCACTCGCGGAACACGTGGGCATCGCCGCCCTTCTTCTTGTGGTACCTCTTCTTTTCTCTCCTCTTGCCCTTCTTGTCGTTATCCCTGTCACTGTCACTTGATAATGGACATTTAGCAATAAAGTGACCGGGCTTACCACACTTGTAGCAAACCTTCTTGGAACGGGATTTGTAATCCTTCCCCTTCCGTTGCTTGAGGATTTGCCGAAAGCTTTTGATGATTAAGGCCATCTCCTCATTGTCGAGCTTGGAGGCGTCAATTGGTTGTCTACTTGGTGTAGACTCCTCCTTTTTCTCCTCCGTTTCCTTAAACGCCACCGGTTGCGCCTCGGACGTGGAGGGTTCATCAAGCTCGTTGATCTTCTTTGAACCTCTAATCATACATTCAAAGCTCACAAAATTCCCGATAACTTCCTCGGGAGTCATTAGTGGGTATCTAGGATTACCACGAATTAATTGAACTTGAGTGGGGTTAAGGAAAATGAGAGCTCTTAGAATAACCTTAACCACCTCGTGGTCGTCCCACTTTTTGCTCCCGAGGTTGCGCACTTGATTTACCAAGGTTTTGAGCCGGTTGTACATATCTTGTGGCTCCTCCCCTTGGCGAAGACGGAAGCGACCGAGCTCCCCCTCGATCGTTTCCCGCTTTGTGATCTTGGTGAGTTCATCACCCTCGTGCGCGGTCTTGAGTAGGTCCCAAATCTCCTTTGCATTCTTCAACCCTTGCACCTTGTTGTATTCCTCCTTGCTTAGAGAGGCGAGGAGTATGGTTGTAGCTTGAGAGTTGAAGTGCTCGATTTGGGCCACCTCGTCCGTATCATAATCCTCATCCCCTATGGATGGTACCTGTGCTCCAAACTCAACAACATTCCATATACTTTTGTGGAGTGAGGTTAGATGAAATTTCATTAAATCACTCCACCTAGCATAATCTTCGCCATCAAAAGTTGGCGGTTTGCCTAATGGAACGGAAAGTAATGGAGTATGTCTAGGTGTACGAGGATAGTGTAAGGGGATCTTACTAAACTTCTTGCGCTCTTGGCGCTTAGAAGTTATGGACGACGCATCGGAGTCGGAGGTGGATGTTGATGAAGTGTCGTTCTCGTAGTAGACCACCTTCCTCATCCTCTTATGCTTGTCGCCTTTCCGATGCGACTTGTGGGAAGAAGATTTCTCCTTCTTCTCTTTGTGGTGAGAAGAAGAGGATCTTTTCTCCTTCCGTTTGGAGGAGTCCTTCTTCTTCTCCTTCCTCTTGGTGCGGGACTCTTCCGATGAAGTGCTCCCTTGGCTCGTAGTGGGCTTGTCGCCGGTCTCCATCTCCCTCTTGGTGTGATCTCCCGACATCACTTCGAGCGGTTAGGCTCTAATGAAGCACCGGGCTTTGATACCAATTGAAAGTCGCCTAGAGGGGGGGGTGAATAGGGCGAAACTGAAATTCTCAAAAATAATCACAACTATAAGCCGGGTTAGCGTTAGAAATATAATCGAGTCCACGAGAGAGAGCGCAAAACAAATCGCAAGCGAATAATGAAGTGAGACACGCGGATTTGTTTTACCGAGGTTCGGTTCTCTCAAACCTACTCCCCGTTGAGGAGGCCACAAAGGCCGGGTCTCTTTCAACCCTTACCCTCTCTCAAACGGTCCCTCGGACCGAGTGAGCTTTCTTTTCTCAATCACTTGGAACACAAAGTTCCCGCAAGGACCACCACACGATTGGTGTCTCTTGCCTCAATTACAAGTGAGTGTTTGATCACAAGAAAGAATCAAGAAAGAAGAAAGCAATCCAAGCGTAAGAGCTCGAAAGAACAGAAGCAAATCACTCTCTCTAATCACTAGGGCGATGTGTGGAATTTGGAGAGGATTTGATCTCTTTGGTGTGTCTAGAATTGAATGCTAGAGCTCTTGTAAGTAGTTGGGAAGTGGAAAACTTGGATGCTATGAATGGTGGGTGGTTGGGGGTATTTATAGCCCCAACCACCAAACTAGCCGTTTGGTGAGGCTGTCTGTTCGATGGCGCACCGGACAGTCCGGTGCACACCGGACATGTCCGGTGCGACAGCCACGTCACCAAAGCCGTTGCAATTTGACCGTTGGAGTTCTGACTTCTGGGCCTGCCTGGATGTCCGGTGCACACCGGACATGTACTGTTCAATGTCCGGTGCACACGAATGGGCGTGCCTGCCTTCTGCGCGCTTCTGGCGCGCATTGAATGCGCCTGCAGGTGACCGTTGGCGTGAAGTAGCCGTTGCGCTGCTGTTACACCGGACAGTCCTGTGTACACCGGACATGTCCGGTGAATTATAGCGGAGCGCCTACTGCAAAAACCCGAGGCTGCCAAGTTCCAGAGCCGCGTTCCTTTGGAGCACCGGACACTGTCCGGTGTACACCGGACAGTCCGGTGAATTATAGCGCGCCGGCTTCTAGAAATTCCCGAGGCTGAGGAGTTCTGTGCGCGGTTCCCTGGTGCACCGGACACTGTCCGGTGCCCCACCGGACAGTCCGGTGCGCCAGACCAGGGAGCCATCCGGGTTGCCTTTAGCTTTCTAATTTGAACCCAACTTTGGTCTTTTTAATTGGCTTGTTGTGAACCTTTGACACCTGTATAACTTATACACTAGAGCAAACTAGTTAGTCCAATTGTTTGTGTTGGGCAATTCAACCACCAAAATTAATTAGGGACTAGGTGTAAGCCTAATTCCCTTTCACTCGCCATGAACCTCGATAATCCATCATGCTCGGCATTACGTCCGCTTCGCTTGTCATCTATGCCGAGGTGCGCTCACTCGCCATCACCCGCATGCGCCCACTTTCGCGCGCTCCCCCGCCCTCCCAAGCACTCTCCCGCCTAGTTTTATAAGAGCAACTGCAGTGTGAACATAATTATTTTGCTGCTCAGATCAACACACCTACTGCATTTTGTCAAGTTTGGACTGAATGGATGCTCTAGTTTCAGCATATACTCTCAAAATATAATGTAAACTGTATTGGAAACCAACAGTCAAACATACTGTCCAATTTCCAGAACTCAACATTATATGAATGGTTTCATTCTCTAAGATTTGGCTACACAGTGCTCACAGCATCACGAACAGCAAACTGAAGAAGCCTGTTCTAATTTGTTGTAGTTGACTGAAAACAGGCACTGCATTTTTGTTCTACTTTGTTGTACTGCACTAAAACAGACTCTGTATTTTTTATCTAGTTTTTTGGAGTGGACTGCTGTTTGTTTAAGGGATTTTCCCCTTATTAAAAAAAATTGTGGCCAGCCGGACTGGGCCACTTCAAGGCCCAATAGGCCGAGCAGCCCAGCCGGCTGGGAGGTTAGCTAGGGCACCACGGTGCCAAAGAAACGTACGAGACGCACAGAGGGAGATGAAAGACAAAGGCTGAGCGGCGGCGGCGGTTGGAGGGAGGCCGAGCTTGGCGCTGCCCATACGTTCGAGATGCTCGCGCTACTCCATCCGAGATGCTCGCAAATCAGTTGGTCTTCTCTTCCCTTCTCGTCTCTTTAAAAGCATGGGTGCTAATCCCCTGGAGAAACACGGTTGATCTTCTCTGCTTGCTGTTTCAGTCACCTGATCCAATTAGTCTCTAGCGATTCTTGTTTTAGATAGCTGGTGAAAAGATAGAGGTGGTGCTGATCTTGTGCAGTGAGATTTACCTGTGCTCCTTGCTTCACTAGTGCACCTGTGTGGTGCTCTGTCTGTTCTGATTATTGTCCACCGTGGCCTGGTGCCTGGGCTCCCTGCTGCGCGGTGTTCGTCTTCTCGGGCTGGTGCCGTGGACGTCTCCCTCGGCTCCGGCAGCGGCTCTAGTATCTCCGTCAACCTCCCGCCGTGCAGGCCCGGACGTGGGCGGCGAAATTGGTTTTCTGGGACAGAACCTTGTGTTCGCTGAGCTGGTCTTCCCACGTAGACAATCTACGTGCTGTGAGTTATTCGTTGTCTCACTTTATTTACTATTTAATTTTGTGCAATCTGCTAGTATTAAATACTTGGGTGTGATTGCACTGTTGTGGGCGGATTTTTGCTCGATGATGATAGCGGTGTAGTGAGACAACGTGACAGTCTGGGTTTTAGTGTATTATCATTTTCAGCATTGATATTATTTGTACCTAATTAAATCTCTCTTTGTTAAGGCTGTTTACCTGTGTTAAATTCTGTTATTTTATTTAGTACACAGCTCCTTACTATTAGTATTTAGATTTGATTATTAGGCTTATTACATCTGATCTAAAACCCTGATTTGGTAAGATAGGGTTGTCACGTTAGTCGAGGATCTCTGATCACCTATTAGCGTTGGAGGGCTGTTTATTACAGCAACCCGCTATTTTGAGAGCAATACTTTAAGATAAACAATAATGTTTATTTGTTTAATCTGCCTTCTTCATCTGCAAGCCATGTTTAATTATAAAATGGACCTGAGATGCTATTTTACATGTTTACATGTTCTAGAATTGCTACTGTTCATTGCTGCAATAATTATATATGGCATTTGTCTGAGTTATATGCTTGTTTTATTTGGAATTAGAATATTTAATTTATTTAAATATAAAGGAAGCATGTCACTTATTTCTCTAAATTTACAACAATCCAGAAAACCAATTCGTATAATGGCCTCCAGTTCTGATGTCATTAAGCCTGAAGCGTTCGACGGCGCAAGCTTTAAGCGCTGGCAGATTAAGACTCGCATGTGGCTCACTGACCTAAAATTATTTTGGGTAGTGACGTCGGCTGTTCCCCATGCTGCATCAGATGATTCTGATGATGCAGCGAAGGTCGCCGCACTAGCGGAGAAAGCCAAGTGGGACGAAGCCAATGAGGCATGCTTGTCTCGTCTGCTGAACGTCTTGTCGAACCGCTTATTTGACGTGTACTCTGGTTTTACCTCCGCTAAGGGTCTATGGACTGAACTTGAGAACGAGATCTCTGAAGTTGACAATGGCAATGAGTCATTCACAACGGAAAACTACCTTAACTATAAAATGGTTGAGGGAAGGTCTGTTATGGAGCAGCTACAGGAGATTCAACTCCTTGTTAGGGACTTGGTCCAATATGGCTGCGTCCTACCAGACAGTTTTCAGGTGAATGCAATACTGGCAAAGCTCCCGCCTTCTTGGCGAGACTTTGTGACTTCACGCCGCCACATGAAGAAGCAAATGACTCTCACTGAGTTGTCAGCTGCGATTAATGTGGAAGAGCGTGCAAGGTCCAGTAACAAGCCATCCCAGCAACTCCAGGCTCACGTTGTTGAGAAGGGTGGAGATAGAAAATTCCAGAAGAAGAAGAAGAACTCCCCACAGAAGAATATGAACCAACCTAAGTCCAAAAAGATGAAGAAGAAAAAGGAGGACTTTATCTGCTACGTTTGTGGTGTCTCCGGGCATACAGCTCGGAGATGCAAACTTAGGAAGGGAAAAGGTCCTCCACCTCAGCGCAAAGAAGGGAACGTGGTGGTTAATTCCACCCCAGGGTATGCACCTCAGGCCTTTATGGCAAGTCCATCAGATGACTGGTGGATGGATTCCGGTGCTACTGTTCATATTTGTGCTGATAGATCCATGTTCTCTTCATTCCAGGGATACAACAGCGCACCAGTCTTGATGGGAAATGGTGTTCCGGCAGCAGTTCGAGGTACTGGACAGGTCTACCTGAAGTTAACTTCAGGAAAGACACTCGTGTTGAAGGACGTACTCTATGTGCCATCGATGAGCCGGAACCTCATTTCAGTGTCGCTGCTATGTCGACAGGGTCTCAAATTAGTGTTTGAGTCTAATAAAGTGGTCCTGTCTAAGTTTGGTACTTTTGTTGGAAAGTCATATGAGTTAGGCGGTTTGTTCCGTCTTTCTGTTTTGAATAATCATTCTTCTTACCATGTTAATGTGGTCTGTAATAACGATTCCATTAATAATATATGGCATTCCCGTTTGTGTCATGTGAATTTTGAGGCCATTAAGAGATTAAGTGACATGTCTTTAATTCCTGAATATAAACATGTTAAAGGTGTAAAATGTGGTATTTGTGTGCAAGCTAAGCAGCCTAGAAAACCGTTTCATACGGTTGAAGGCAGAAGTACCACTCCTTTAGAATTAATTCACTCAGATATCTGTGAGATGAATGGTATAATCACAAAAGGCGGTAAAAGATACTTTCTTACCTTGATAGATGATGCTACCAGGTTCTGTTATATTTACTTACTCAGAACTAAAGATGAGGCACTAGAACACTTTAAGATCTATAAGACTGAAGTTGAAAACCAGTTAGACAAGAAAATTAAAAGGCTCCGGTCTGATAGAGGAGGTGAATACCTTTCCAACCTTTTTGATGAGTACTGCAAAGAGTGTGGAATCATTCATGAAACCACTGCTCCATATTCACCTCAGTCAAATGGGGTAGCTGAAAGGAAGAACCGAACGGTGTGTGACTTAGCTAATGCTTTGTTGCAAAGTTCGGGGATGCCTGACATCTGGTGGGGCGAGGCAGTACTCACGGTGTGCTATGTCCTGAACAGGGTGCCGCCTCGCAACCGTGAGGCCACGCCCTATGAAGGATTTAAAGGAAGGAAGCCAGATCTTTCGCATCTTCGAACTTGGGGCTGCCTTGCAAAGGTGAATGTCCCGTTGCCGAAGAAGAGAAAGCTAGGCCCTAAGACCGTAGACTGTGTCTTCCTGGGTTATGCACATAACAGTGCAGCTTATAGATTTCTAGTGGTCCATTCTGAGACAAGCGAAATCGTTGTAAATGTAATAATGGAGTCTCGGGATGTGACATTCTTTGAGAGCATCTTCCCTATGCGGGATAAGGAAGTAGTAGCCCCAGATGGTCCATCTCGGACATATTCTCTGCCCTCGAGTGTCAATGACCAGACTCCAGATTTGGAGTTAAGGAGGAGTAAGAGACAAAGGACTGAAAGGTCTCTGGGTGATGATTATATTATTTATCTAGTGGATGAAGAACCACGCTCCCTCACAGAGGCATATACATCTCCGAATGCAGAGTACTGGAGGGAGGCTGTCCGTAGCGAGATGGATTCAATCATCTCGAACGGAACTTGGGAGATAACTGATCTCCCAGCTGGTTGCAAGCCTGTGGGCTGTAAATGGATCTTTAGGAGGAAGAGGAGACCCGATGGTACTATTGAAAAGTACAAGGCCCGTCTTGTGGCTAAGGGTTTTACTCAAAAGAAAGAGAAGGATTATTTTGATACTTATTCTCCGGTGGCTCGATTGCCCACAATCCGTGTGCTTTTAGCACTGGCAGCTGCTTATAAACTTCTTGTCCATCAAATGGACGTAAAGACAGCATTCCTAAATGGAGAGCTGGAAGAGGAAATTTATATGCAGCAACCAGAAGGATTTGTGGTTAAAGGTCAAGAGAGCAAAGTGTGTCGCTTGATTAAATCCTTATACGGTCTTAAGCAAGCTCCCAGACAATGGCATGAGAAGTTTAATAATACTCTGACCACTGCCGGGTTTTGTGTAAACGAAGCCGACAAGTGTGTGTATTATCGCTTCTCTGGGGGCAAAGGTGTCATCATGTGTTTATACGTTGATGACATATTGATATTTGGGACCGATTTGGAGGCTATCATGGAGACAAAAATATTCCTCTCCAAGAACTTTGATATGAAGGACTTGGGTGAAGCTGATGTAATATTGAACATCAAGCTGATAAAGGGTGAGGATGGGATTATTTTGTCACAATCCCATTATGTGGAAAAGGTCCTGACTCGCTTTGGACATATGGACTGTAAACCAGTCACCACGCCCTATGATCCATCCTACACGCTCAGTAAACATGAAGGCGAGCCTGTGAACCAGCTACTATATTCGCAGATCATCGGATCTCTCATGTACCTGAGCAGTGCAACTAGACCAGATATCTCATATGCAGTATGCAGACTGGCTCGTTATTCGGCCAGTCCAGGAGATAGACACTGGGTAGCCTTGTACAGAGTGCTTCGGTATTTGAAGGGAGCGATGAATCTTGGTATTAAATATACCGGATTTCCGTCAGTACTTGAAGGATTCAGTGATGCAAACTGGATCTCTGACTCGGATCAAATGAAGTCTACAAGTGGCTATGTGTTCACTTTAGCTGGTGGGGCCGTGTCATGGAGATCGTCTAAACAATCAGTGTCGACACGTTCCACCAAGGAGGCTGAATTAGTTGCACTTGATTCAGCAGCATTGGAGGCTGAATGGTTGAGAGACCTGTTGTCAGACCTTCCAATGTTAGCAAAGCCGATACCGGCTGTCCTAGTATACTGTGACAACACTTCTGTGTTGCTGAAAGTGAACAGTAGAAAGGACAACCAAAAATCCTTGAGGCATATCAGAAGACGACTTGATTCATGTCGGCATGCTAGAGAGACGGGTGTAATAACAGTAGATTACATCAAGTCTGAAAGGAACCTTGCTGATCCTTTCACCAAAGGGCTGGCTCAAAAGCCAATCCAAGCAGCGTGCATGGGAATGGGACTCGTACCCTGTTAGCGGTTTCAACTGCGGATAACTGTCCTGTGTGATCGGAGATCCCGAGATCCAGGCTCTAGGAAACGAAGCACTGCGGAACCAAGAGCACAAAAGATAAAGAGTCTCATGAGCTGCTGTGCTCTGTCTGTATGGCAGGTTGAGCGATATGCTCTTAATGAAGTCAATGCTATAAGCAGGGAAATTATCCTACAGAATTTCCTTAACGATTTCACCTATATGAGCTGACTATGGGGTCGCAGTCCAGGAGAGAATGGGGTTTTCTCTCTAGTGAGCTCATGAATAGATATTAAAGGGCATGACCGTAATGCCCTGCCCCGTAAGAGAAGCAGATAATCTGCCTAGTACTATGTGCCTTTTGTGCGAAGATTCTCACACTAGGGTTTGTGGATCAAGGCGTAGTCCTCCGCTTACTCGTGCAGGGTTGGAGTACACTGGGATAGGCTTTGGTTCAAACCTAACAAGTACCTCTGCCGAAAAGTAGTATATAAACAGTACGGGAGCTCAATGACATTGATCAGAAAATAAGAGTGAAAATGGTGGGGATTGCTGTTTGTTTAAGGGATTTTCCCCTTATTAAAAAAAAATTGTGGCCAGCCGGACTGGGCCACTTCAAGGCCCAATAGGCCGAGCAGCCCAGCCGGCTGGGAGGTTAGCTAGGGCACCACGGTGCCAAAGAAACGTACGAGACGCACAGAGGGAGATGAAAGACAAAGGCTGAGCGGCGGCGGCGGTTGGAGGGAGGCCGAGCTTGGCGCTGCCCATACGTTCGAGATGCTCGCGCTACTCCATCCGAGATGCTCGCAAATCAGTTGGTCTTCTCTTCCCTTCTCGTCTCTTTAAAAGCATGGGTGCTAATCCCCTGGAGAAACACGGTTGATCTTCTCTGCTTGCTGTTTCAGTCACCTGATCCAATTAGTCTCTAGCGATTCTTGTTTTAGATAGCTGGTGAAAAGATAGAGGTGGTGCTGATCTTGTGCAGTGAGATTTACCTGTGCTCCTTGCTTCACTAGTGCACCTGTGTGGTGCTCTGTCTGTTCTGATTATTGTCCACCGTGGCCTGGTGCCTGGGCTCCCTGCTGCGCGGTGTTCGTCTTCTCGGGCTGGTGCCGTGGACGTCTCCCTCGGCTCCGGCAGCGGCTCTAGTATCTCCGTCAACCTCCCGCCGTGCAGGCCCGGACGTGGGCGGCGGAATTGGTTTTCTGGGACAGAACCTTGTGTTCGCTGAGCTGGTCTTCTCACGTAGACAATCTACGTGCTGTGAGTTATTCGTTGTCTCACTTTATTTACTATTTAATTTTGTGCAATCTGCTAGTATTAAATACTTGGGTGTGATTGCACTGTTGTGGACGGATTTTTGCTCGATGATGATAGCGGTGTAGTGAGACAACGTGACAGTCTGGGTTTTAGTGTATTATCATTTTCAGCATTGATATTATTTGTACCTAATTAAATCTCTCTTTGTTAAGGCTGTTTACCTGTGTTAAATTCTGTTATTTTATTTAGTACACAGCTCCTTACTATTAGTATTTAGATTTGATTATTAGGCTTATTACATCTGATCTAAAACCCTGATTTGGTAAGATAGGGTTGTCACGTTAGTCGAGGATCTCTGATCACCTATTAGCGTTGGAGGGCTGTTTATTACAGCAACCCGCTATTTTGAGAGCAATACTTTAAGATAAACAATAATGTTTATTTGTTTAATCTGCCTTCTTCATCTGCAAGCCATGTTTAATTATAAAATAGACCTGAGATGCTATTTTACATGTTTACATGTTCTAGAATTGCTACTGTTCATTGCTGCAATAATTATATATGGCATTTGTCTGAGTTATATGCTTGTTTTATTCGGAATTAGAATATTTAATTTATTTAAATATAAAGGAAGCATGTCACTTATTTCTCTAAATTTACAACATGGACTGCCAACCCTGTTTGCATAAATTAGTAGAACAAAACACAGGTTATTAAACAGGTTGCCGGCGTTCGAATCTGTAGGTTGGTCGCGTCCGATTCTTCAGGTTGCTGAAGTCAAATACTTTAGGTTGCTGGTCCTAGTCTTTAGCGACACTAGATGGTCCTGACATGCAGATCAGATCGCATGCACAAAGCCAAGTTAGCGAAGTATACAATGCAGAAAATTCAAACATGCACAAAAGCCAAGTTAGCGTTTCCTTTAGATAGTTTGTTGGTACCCATGCTTTGTAGGAAGCTATCTATTTAAAAAAGTGCTCTGTAAATTTGGGATTTAGCTAGGATTTTTATATAAGCTTTTGGAGTTGCTCTAACATGCCTTTATTACACAGCACGTTGACGCATCAAAGAAATGGTCCGTGCCTTTACACCGTGACAGTAGCCACGCTTCTTTATGTTATCCCTACAGTGGCAGTGGCCCTCTTTACACACCCACTATAATATAAAAAGTTAAAAGGTGACCGGGCAACCGCCGCAAGCCCGCACTAAAGTTTAATAATACATCCTATCGGTGTATAATAACTAATAAGGCTATCTATAATCTAGAGATCTTGAAACAGTTTTCTAGATGTAATAGAAAGTTAAAATACTATATGATAAAACTCTAAGTCTTTAGATGATCAATATAGTAAAGAGACGATATATAGAAAATTATGAAGAAATGAGCTCTTTGGGGAGAGTCCGTCTCAAATAGAGATGGCAATGGGTAAAAACCCGTTGGGTATTACTTGCTCAAACCCATACTCGCGAAGAAAAAATACGTCCGTTAAAAAACTCATACCTATGACGGGTATAAAATTTTGCCCAAACCCATACCCATGTGGGTTTCGGGTACCCAACGGGTTTCCCATACCCACTAACATCAACATAAAAAATATTTCATCATGTAAATGACAATCAATACATTAATAAGCTAGCATAAAAGGAACAAGTGATAACTAATTTTAGCCTAAAATTTGTGACATGAAGTTTATTTCAATTAGAACATATTCAATTAATAATATTATGAGACATATTTATAAGGAATGTTGATTTTAAGGCGGGTTTTAAAAACCCATGGGTTTGCGGGTATAGGTAGTGGAAGAACAAACCCATGCCCACATACCCGTTGGGTTTCCATTTGAACCCATTAACAAACCCATGGGTAGAGAAATTGACCCAAACCCATACCCTAATAGAGCAAAAACCCACCGGGTTTCGGGTAGCGGGTACCCATTGCCATCTCTAGTCTCAAACCCTTTAGAGACCTCTCAATGAGTGTTGTTCATGCCATAAGGATATTTGCAGTGTGTTATTTAGCCTACCTGTATAGTAGTTAGGTCTTCATAATTAATGTAGGATCCCACTTGTCTCTCTCGCAGAGTTTCTTATTTCTTGTGTCTAAATGTTTAAAAGTATGCTTGTTTGGGATTATAATCTATGTAGATTATATAATCCAACTTATTTAGTTTAAAATAAATTAGATTATATAAACTGGACATATTATAAATCTCAAACAAACAGATCCTAAGTCGGCTATGAATTTAAGTACGCAATGTGCTCTATCTCCTCTTCTCTATCCTTCACCTTAGCATTTAGGGGGTGTTTGGTTCCCACCTCCTAAAATTTAGTGACTAAAGTTTAGTCACTTTTAGTCCTAAAATATCAAATGGGGTGACTAAAATAGGCGTTTCAAATAGGATTTCTAAGGAGTAAAGTTTAGTCTCTAAAGTTTATAAGGGTGACTAAGGGGGTATTTGGTTTAAAGAATCAATTCATTCTATATTATGTGGTGTATCATGAGTCTATTTCACAAACTTGGTGAAATGAATTGATTCTTTATATTGTTACTAGTTATTATCCTATGAGAAATAGGATGGTGATGAATCAACCGATTTTTTTTTATAAACCAAACAATAAAGTGATGAGTGCGGAGATAATAGAATACCTCATTAGTCAAACTAAAAGGTTGTAAAGGAACCAAACGCTCTCTTAGCCATTTCATTATACTTGCCCAAACGGGGAGATGCTTCTCGATGCAACTGCTATCCCGGCTGGCTCATCATCATTCTATACCCTTTTCGTGATCTGTCCTGATTATTGTCAGTATCATATCTTGCTCCCCGTCAAAAAGCAGAGTCGCCACTAGTGATGGAATATGCAGGTCGAAAAGCGAGGGGGAAAGAAAAAAAAGGTGATGGGTTTGGCCACTATGCCAGCACGGACAGGTCCACGGACACACACGACACGAGAGACGAGCCCATCCGTGCGTGGTAGCTATTTCGTGGTTGGCCCTAATCGTGCTCAGCGATTTTATTGATTATGGGTGTGAATGGTTGGCCCTAACTCAGCTACCCACCCTGTTGTTTAGTTGCCTATATCCCTTTTATTGTGAGCTGATGCAAATAGTGCACCTGAGCGAGACTACGAAAGAACTGTCATTTTAGTCGTATGCCGTATAACACAGCTAGACTGGGCATAAAAACCAAGACCTGGTTTTAATTAGTTTTATTGTTATATCTCTTGATTAATGAATCAATTAAGAAATCAATTTTACTTTTGCGTTTCTAATATTTTTATGAGCAAAAATGCATGTCACTAACTATATAATTTTTTTTGCCTTCTTTTCCACCGAGCCAACTAATCAAAATATATACTGGACTTGACATAACAGAGAAACAAAACCAATCAAAAAAGTGTACTATAACAGTATAACTCAACTAAGTGTGTTTAGGGCGTGTTTGACATGACTATGTTCCATTTTAGATCACCTCTACTTCAAAACTCTAGGTGGAGCAATCTCTACTCTAGAGTTTAAATTCAGAGCATGTCTAGTTTGCTTTTTTAACCCCATGTCTAGTTTGTTTTTTTTAGAGATTTCAGAGCAGCAAAAGAGGTACTCCAAAATTTGTACTATAGCCCTGAAAACTCTATGGAGTTTGTAACTCTGGAGTTAGAGTGGTTGGCAGGCTCTTACCAGCTCCTTTTTTGAGTTCTGCTCTAGACCCATGCCAAACACGCTCTGGCTCCCAAAGTTTTCCGCTTGAGATAAAACTTTGCCAAATGAGACAATACAACACCTGACAAAGTTTACAAAACTAGTTTTATTTCTACAATTTGACACTGTAAACTTATTAGTTTTAAAACATATACACGTGATCTACATTTATTTACATTTCGTACTCCATGGTATTTTAGATCCACTAACAACTATATATTTCATACATTATAACATAGATATAGCTTATTGTATATTCACCTGGATAATTTATCGTCTAGGAGACGATGCTGTTCTGAGATCTGTATTAGCTAAATTTTACATAACCGGAAACAACTTGAGACAGAGTTAGATAATAGCCTTCTCTAAGAGTCTGTTTCAAAACTCAGTTAGTAAGCAACTAAAATTATCTGAGAGATTTATAACATGTAAGCCATTAGTTGGTTAGTTGCATGCTTGAACCTAACTGAAACTAACTAATTTTATTAGCCGGTTAATAAGAGGTTTGGAAGATGGCATAATATAGGTGATTGAACAGTTTAAAATAGATTATAAACTAGTTTTTTGATCAGCTAGAACTTTTTTAGCAGTCAACTTATTTTATTTAGTTAATCTAAGTAGGGTCTAACTTATATGTATAGATATGAGATACATGGAAACACACCTTATTATAGATTTATTAACAACCCTAACTTGAATATGTACATGTACATTGTAATCTAAAATACCTCGGAGGCACCCTGCTATGCTGTGAGAAAATGAAGTTTTAGAGCTAGTTTGACAACTTTATTTTTTATTTTTATTTTTATAAAAAATATTTTTTTTGGAAAAATAAGAATTTCTTGGAAAAATAGAGTTTCGTTTGGGTAATGCAGGTACCGTATAAGTTGTATGGTAGTCGTTTTGAATTTCCTTAAAGGCTCTTTTGTTTTCACTTGTATGTATCTTAGATCGAAGTGAAAATTAAACTAGATTACATAATCTGACTAACACATGTAGATTGAAAGCGAATACGAAGTTGTTGGGGGTTTGCCCGGATGGATCAGGTTGGGACACGAAGAAGCGAAGTTTGAGCCGCTGTTCCATTTCCATACAACGGTTGGTTGGCGGCAGGGCAGACGCGCCGCAGATAGGGATGGATCCGGATATTTATTCGGATGTCAATTTTTTGGTATTCGTTTTTTGATTGTGAACAAATAATATATAGAATTTGCTATGTAAATTTATATTCTTGTTTTTAGCATTGAGGCTATTAATCTTCACAAAAAATAAACTTTAAATTCGTTCTAGATATTTTTAAATAATTGATATAAAATTCGGATGTCTATTCGAATATAGATTCAGATGTTTTTTCACCTTTTTTTGTTGTAGGGAGAAAATAATGTACATAAAAAAGTATACAAAAATTTATTTAAATATTTCATAATATTTTTCATAATATTGCCAAAAATTAGCTTTAAATTATATATATATATGCTAAAATATTAGATTTGTGATATAAGTCGGATGTTTTAGGAACATCCCTAGCCGCAGACCTAGCCGCAGAGCCTGACGTGTGCCACTGTCACGCCCGGAAGTGGCTCGATGCCAAGAGGTTTTTACGCGGCGCGCGGCGGGTCATCTCACAGTCCCATCTGCAGGAGAGTCCGGAGCGGAGGCAGGGCGGGAGCGGGACCGGGACCGGGACCGGGACCGCGGGAGGGGGCGAGGGGCCCAGGGCAACGCACAACGCGCCGGCGGTGACCAGTAGCGGGCAGCCACGCGGCGCAACCCGCCGAAAGAGTAGGGCCTCGCGATCGCGAGGGGAGGGCAACAGCGGCGGCTGGCAATAAAAGCTCGCGTCGACCGCCCCTGCCATGCCTCCACACTCCTCCCTGTCTCGGCTTCGATTCCGCACTTCCCAGTTCCCTTCCCACACCCGCCTGCCTTCCTTCCCGTCGCCTTCTTCCCCGCTCCTCCGTCTCCCACTCCCGTACGTGGTACGTCCTCGGGCTCGGAGAAGGAAAAGCCCGCTCTGGCACCAGCTCCTTGCATCTCATCTCCCCTGCCAGGGCCCAGGCCTCCCTCGTCCCGGTACGTCGTGCCTCCTCACCTCCCTTTTTCCAAACTCTCGTTTGCTGCTTTACTTCGCCCCGCCCCGCCGGCGAGGTTGAGTTTATTGGTGCTGCCGGGACCGGGAGTGTGCTTGCGCGTTCGGTTTTACCGCAATGGGGGAGATGTCCGGGCCGTGTTCTTCCTGGCGATGACGCTCTGACAGGTTAAGCCCCGGGTCGATGCGCTCAGTTTGAATCCTTCTTCCTTGTTTTTCTTTTGTTCATTTATTTAGGGAAGACGATGACGCTATCACGCTAGGCCGTCCCGTACTTTTTGTTCAAAGACTCGAATCTTAGACTGGGACGCGACCTGTGCATTCTAGTCGATAATGCAGTTGGTGCTCCTGCTTTCCTTCGTTGCCAGAGTACCATTGCGATGCTAGCCAGATAGATAGCTAAGCCGCAACCAGAGGAGAGGGGAGTCAAATGAAATTTGAATGTTTTCCCCTATTCTTCACGTTGAATGGAAAAACTAATTGTACGATCTCTAGGCTGCTTAACTCGTGGTATCAATCTATTGGACGTGGAGGATTTAAATTTCAATGTGTCAGTGTGTTGGTGCATTCTTGCAGACACTAGCCGTTCTACCCCTGACGAGGAATTGAGGACCACGTTAGCTTTCGTTGTGTCTTCACGCCGACTGTGGAGACCTAATCTTTGTCCTTTGTTCCGGGAACACGTGAGAGATTCGTGCCCGTCCGTGTTTTTGTTTTGATCCAATTTGTTGTTTAGCTCAGTTCAGCACGTATGCTTCCCTCTTTGAAAGGTTGAATTAAAGCATTCTGTTCCATCTTTTCATTTGAAAGAGAAATAAAAAGGTAAGGGCTAGTTTGTAAACTTAAATTCTCTATAGGATTTTTTAGAATTTACAGCAAAGTTATGCTAATTTTTCCCTCAATCCCCGGTCCCGGAGAGGATTTAAGTTTCAAACTAACCCTAAGTAATGCAAAATTTGCTCTAGTTCTTTCCCGTGCAGAGACCAGCATGATAATGCTTTACCCCCCCCCCCCCCCCCCCCCCCCCCCCCCCCCTGCAATTTGTGCCTCAGGTCTGGAGCAGATATGGGTGTCATCGGAGGAACACCTCCTGCAAGCTGCCCAGCAACCCGGCACTGCGCAGAATGGGCCCGAATCTACTTGAAGTACTGCTTGTGCAGCCAGAAGGAAGGCGCTGCTCTGGCACTTGGACTAATCAGTGTCGTAAGCTGGGGCCTCGCCGAGGTGCCACAGATAATGACAAATTACAGAAACAAGTCAACAGAGGGGCTCTCTGTTGCCTTCCTTATGACCTGGATTGTTGGGTATGCTACTTCAGATGTCTTCTCCTCCTTGGAATTGGATGCGATTATATTATTTCACATGCCTTCTGCTCCTTGCATGCTTACACTTGTACCTTCTTGTTAAGCGTCGAACCCTGTATAATTCCATGTTATGCTTCTATGATTATGCAGAGATTTGTTTAACCTTGCCGGTTGCTTCCTCGAACCTGCAACTGTAAGAACCATTACTTGTACTTCTTTTTCTGAGTCATCTTCAACAGTAACTTGACATATGTACTGGGGTTCTCGAACCCCTTTCCTTCTTTAATATAATGATACGCAGCGTGTTCGAGAAAAAAAACTTGACATATGTATATTGTAGGACATCGACAGTTCTGTATTTGATCTAATGAATAAATGGTTTTGTCTCTGATCGAATACCAGCTTCTTAACAAAAGTAATGCCATTTATTTTGTTTAGTGTAATGTAGTGTTATCATTAACAGAATGGATATTATTCTACTTGTTTCTGCCAGCCTTCATTATTCTATGAATCCCTAAACTGCACCATAAGATTCTACTTGTTTTTGCCAGCATTATTAACTTTTATTGTACGTTCACAATTATTCATGAACTGACACATGATGGTACCACAGAATATGGATAGTTAGACAGGAATTCCAAATAGATCTGTATTAATATTTGTGACAAAATAGCATCTGTGGAAGATGATTCATATGGTATTTGCCATAAAATTGCTCTAGTGTGCAACTGTGCATTGATATATTCACCTTTTTCCTTTTGACACGATGAAATTATTCATGAGATTGTATGAGAATTTTATTTTTTTCCCTAAAATGCCAAATATAATATTTTTATTTTGTTCATAATTGCAGCTGCCAACTCAGTTCTACATGGCATTGGTAAGGGACAATACCAAGTTTCTCTTATCTTTATTTTGATTCCTGCAGCATAATGACTGAACTTAGCTTTTGCAATGCAGCTATATACCATCACAACTCTGATTCTTACTGGACAGACGATCTACTATAGCCACATCTACCATCATCTTAAACTAAAGAACTCCAGGGCAGCTAGCAAGGTGGTTACTCTTGGTCATGCAGATAATCATTTTGGGCTTTTGGCATCCTTTTTTTATGAAATTTTTTCTGGGTATTGGGAAATGTATGTAGCACTCTGTTAACAACTGTGATAAGCCAACCATATTTGGCTTGCACTTGTGCGTTCATAAATTATCCCATCTCATAGTTTAGTAGTTCAGTGTTCTTTATTTGCTCTTTCTAGTCTTATTGAATTATCCTTGATTTGATATCTGAAGATTTATTCATTTTAGGGAATGTTCACTTCATATTGTCACGGAACTAAAACTTTTACTGCATTCTAAATATGTTACTGCCTCTCTTTTGGGTACACCTGTGGTTTCAGCCTCAAAAGCATCAACACCGGGATGCTTCATTACGTGAAAAGCTTTTGGGTGCCAAGGGCGGTGCAGCATCAAGAAACAATGAATCAGATACTACAGTTCTTATTCCAAGCTCACCTATCCCTGTTAATATGAAATTGGTTGACCAATACCATGGAAGCAGCCCCAGCACAGACTACTACTACATGTAATCTTCTTGAGCTGCTTAAGTTTCCCTACATATCTTTCCTTTATAAAAGCTATTATCCACCATCTGTTAAAACAAAGTTAGATATTTTTTCTTTATTTGAATGAACCTGATAATAATTATGCTCTTCAGTTGTTACTTATTTAACTGTTGGGTGGTTCTGCTTTCACTACTTTGCAATATGCTAACAAATAGTCAGATACAGGTTCAGGAATTAAAAGTTTGTAGTTGATTGTACAGGTCAGCAAGGTCCTTGTCCAGGAGTCCAGTGCCAACTGCTGGTATATGGTCTGGCAGTAATCGTCAATCATCAAGAAGTCCTCCACAAATGAATGATCAAAGGGGATCTTTAATTGGTGAGATCGCTCCGGAACATTCTGCACCATCTACTGTTACAAAAAATGCCCTCTCAGTGGTAAGTTAATTGCAATCAACTTGCTATGTTATGTCGTGCAGGTTGGAACTATAAGTGTTTATTAATATTAATGTTTCAGGCACCATGGATGGGTCTTCTATTGGGTACGTGCCTCTTGCACATTTTGATTGGAAACAAACATAGGGAGATGGCAAGTGGAACTGTCATACCAATTGGAAGAAGGCTTTTACTGTTTGTGGTAAGCTTAATGTTCCTCTCCAGATTTTCAGGCCTGTGTGCTGAGTTGCTGACACAGAACATAATTTACAGATCATTTACATGAATTAAATTATCTGGTATAAATTTTACTGTAACTTCAACGGTGATTAACAACACCTTAATAAATTTGTTTTTATGCCATAGGATAATCATGGAAATTCATCGCTTAGCCAGAGCAGTGGAAGTGAAATTGGAAGCTTTCTTGGTTGGGCTATGGCAATGATTTATATGGGTGGGCGGCTTCCCCAGATTTTGTTAAATGTGAGACTTCACAAAAACAAACATTTACTTTTCGTGATTTCTCTTATAGGAAATAGATTTTCTGTATTACAATACTGGGTTACTATATGTAGAATATATCAGGTACAAAACAATCTATTGATGCAAACCATGTAATCCAACACCAGAATGGAGATGTGAGGATCTTTTTAAAAATATCCAGTGCGAGGTGGAAGGGTTGATTTCAAATATGATATTTTTAAAAAGGTCCTCCCACCTCCATTCTTGGATTGGTTTGCACAGCTACATAGGGCCAATAATCTTATTACTGTATTGTGGGATGAGTGGTGGGAGGTGGGAAGTATCCTTACCAGGATACCATAGCCAGTCAATTCGTATTTGTACCATACATATCCTTAATGAAATGCTTTCCGTTATTATATATAGCTGTTTTCGTTAAGAGATGCTCTGTCTAAATAATAACATAATGCCTCATAGTATGTTCTGACTTCTGATCTTTCTTTACTACCCTGCAGATGCAAAGAGGCCACGTTGAGGCAAGTGTACAATCATCTCCATAGATACTCTTATTTGTTTTTACAAACACCACCTTTTCTTATTTGTTCATAATTAATCACCATTAATGAAGTACTCCCTCTGTTTCAAATTATAGGCCTCTGAATATGATATATCTAGATATATAATAGGAAGGCAAAACGATGTATTGGAATGGAGAATAATTGAATAGGCAGTTTTTAATTAAAAGTGTACAATTTACCAAGAAAAAATTTTAGGTCAAAAAGTGAGCAGCAAAAAGTCACTGTAAAGAGGTTACATTTACCTCGAGCCCTGTTGGCATTTGGGTTGCAGTTCATCTCCTATTTCTTAAATAGGATGTCATGTATTTGTAACAAAATATAAAAACCATTAGTTTCACGGTCAACTGTAACCTAGAGGGGATTTGTCAGGTCCTGATTGATGTTCACTCAATGTCTTTTAAATTGAGTCGGGAACGCGGTATCAGAAGTTTTTCTCACATTTTATAGATGTCACATAAGATTGGACCGTCTTGTGATAGAGAATGAACTAGATAATAGTACCGAGGCACAATAGCAGTTATATACATGAGGGACACGAGAAAAACCCTAAACTAGAAGATTACACTAATACCATTAACCATCATACCTTAACCCTGAAGGAGACGGACGGTCGGTCGGTTCCTTCTGCCCTTGAAGACAGACATGTGGCCATGCGGGGTCGGGAGCATGGTGATGGTGACGGGACTGCGGCGAACAAAGATGGATCTTCCCGGGCAGTGTAGGGAATAGAAGGGTGGTAGCTGGATAAAAAATACAAAGCTTTGGTAGCTTGTTACAAATAAAGAAAAACTGAACTAGTTAATAATATTGAGGCCCAGGGACTATATACATTAGGACAGATACAGGAGAAAAAACCTAAACTAAAAGATTACACCAATATCCTTGACTATTATACCTTAACAAACTTTACTAACAGACACTTACTTCAACACCTACCATTTGAATAAGAGCTATTTTTCTGAACATTTTCTTTCTGTCAAATATCCAATTGTACCTGCAATCGTCTGTTTGTAATGTTTTTTCCCTGTTCCATGGCTAACTATTGTGATTTTTAATTCTATTCAGGGGCTGAATCCATTGATGTTTACCTTTGCTTTACTGGGAAATTCAACATACGTAGGAAGGTAATGCATGAATCCAAATTCCATAGATTTAACAATGTAATTTATAATGTTATTCAGGGGCTGAATCCATTAATGTTTACTTTTCCTTTAGGGCATGTTCGGTTGCAAGGGGATCGGAGAGGATTGAATGAGATTAAATCCCCTTCTATTCAATTTTGACTAGGAAGGGATTTAATCACCTCCGATCTCCTTCAATCCCTTCCTAACCGAACAAGCCCTTAGTGAGAAATTCAACATACGTAGGAAGGTAATGCATGAATCCAAATTCCATAGATTTATTTTTCTCAGTAGTATCTTGCCAATTTACACGGGACAATTTCTATAGAATAATCTACTTAACTTAGTTGCATGTTTTATTTTTTTAGATAAAGAATTCTATGCCATTTTTGTTAATGTGATTTTATGAGACATATTAGCTTTGCTTATTGTGCCTTGTAGTTTGCACAGGCTATCACTGTTCTCACATATCATTTGAATTTGTCTCGAATGAATAAGCATGTCAACTTTTCTTATTGTGTGATCTTGAACCTAGTGGCATGCATTACTGTTCTCTCATTCCTTCTTTTTTCAATGCAGTATACTTGTAAATAGCTTGGACTGGTCGAAACTTAGACCAAATCTCCCGTGGCTTGTAGAATCGGGAGGATGTGTTTTGCTGGATTCTTTTGTATCCTTTACACCTCTTCTACTTTGAGCACAGTACGTTTCTACTTTATAATATTTGTCCAAGCATAAATGGAATGTAAATAAATGTTTGAGAAGAATATTAGTTACAGAAAAAGACTGACCCTTAGGTAGATCATGCCTGATTCCTTTTGGCTGAGGTCAATCCATGTAAGGCTTATTTTGTCTCAGAGAAGTTAAATATTATAGACTCCGACCAATAATTAGTCAAATTATTATATGGATAGTCAGCGTACAAAAACAGCACCAATAGATTCATATATTCAAACCGCATTCAAGATGCTGCTGATTTTTTTAGCATTGATAATAACATGTAAAGGAAACCATATTTTTAAAGGCTTTTTTAATTTAAAAATACAGACCAAATTGATGGTCGGAGTGAGTACCCACTGATACAGAACATAGTCATTTTTCGTATGCATTAATGATTCAGAGCCTAAACTTGTTGGAGTAGTTGGGTTGCTAATTTACCATTACTGGACAACCCCTTAACCATGTTTCCGCAGATTATTCTTCAGTTCCTTTATTTCCATTATCGGAAACGAAGGGAGCCTTCGGATGAGCACGACAACGCAGGCAAAACCTAACTGATAGAAACTACTGTTTCTTCTTCGGCTCAAAGGTGCGGTTCCTCGTATTATGAACATTCATCACGCTGCGTTGCAGTTCTTGCGTTAAAGTACGGAGATAGAACGTATGCATATTCAGCAGCTCACTGTATTCTAACTGTATGCGTGCTGTTGCGTACACAGAGCTGAAGCTGAAATGGGTATCGATACCGACCTGCCTCCTACAACGGGCTCTGGATAGCAGCAGCATCGTTGTTACCTGAAGATTTGGAGCGTCGTTTCACTGGTTGCTGCTTGGAGGGTACTTCTCACCGCCGTCATGTCCTGTGGAGAGGCTTGTGAACTATTATTTGTCTTGTAGTGTCAAAATGTCTTGTTTTTTTTTTGTATATTTATTTATATCAGATATTTGATGTTGGCTGGTCTGCTTTTGTACAGACTCTCGGTCCTTACATCTCGCACTTGAGACTACTGTTGCAACTATTGTTGTAGGAGAGGATCTGGCGAGGCCTGCGAGGAGGGCTGGGGTGCTCCTCTCCGGTCTAACCCAATTTTCTTAGGGAAGACTTTATTGTTGTGTTAGAAATAACCAACTTAAATTCCATAGGACCCAAAGGACAAAAGTACAGAGAGAACACTAGAGTATAAAAAATATATAGACACTAACACCTCCCTCAAACTCATGATAAATCAACAACATTAAGTTTGTAAGGAAGAAAACTATGATGAGCTCTAGTATGGGTCTTGGACTCTTGGTAAGCAAATCTACAAGTTGTAACTCAAGCCAATGTGTTTTGTAAGTGTTGGGCACCAAAATGAGAGGCCGGACGGTCCGGCTCTGGGCTGGGGTCGAACGGTCCGCGCAGGCGCAGAACATATTATGGTTCCGAGTTTCTTGCTATGTTTGTTGGCGAGAATCTCGGGATAAGCTCGGAAATTAGTTTGTAAAGGGTCCAGCCCCCCTCCTCTATAAATAGAGAGGTATACGATCGATTTGTAATCAATCAATCTGTAACACCCGGTTTTAAGGAACAAAGCCAGATGCATCTCATATATGCGCCAGAGAAGACAACACATATAATAACAGAGTGCATAGAGATAAATATCATAAATATCATAAATGTACTTATTACATAGCGGAAGTCTTACAAAAATAAATGATAAAATAAAAGCGAACTAAATAATATTCTCTGGCGCCACAAAGCTGACTGGGAGACGCCACCTAGATCAAGTCAAATGCCTCAGTGTTAGGTGGATCCCCTTCGACCACCTGTTCTTCTCCTGTGGGGGGGGGTGAGACAGCAAGAGTGAGCTCACACATGTTCATCGCTCAACAAGTTGTAGGGAATAATATGGCATAAGCTCACTAAAGGTGAGAGTTCATGAAGTGTAAGGCTGATCAATGAAATAAAGGCTGAAGCTGAGCATTGCCTTTATAAGTTGGTCAAAATTTTATTAGCAGTTACTAAGTGTAAATAAATACCAAACCTTAGAAATAATAAGTAAAAGTAATAATAAAATAATCCCAAATGTAATGATATGACAAATTAGGTTTAAGTTCCATAAATTAATCATGTGAGTGTCCGAGCCGCTCATAACCGTGAGCACGGCTAGTATACCAATTTTACACTCTGCAGAGGTTGTGCATCTTTACGCACAAGTCGTGTTACCCATTTGCCACGGAGTTGATCAGACCCATACACCTCTACCAAGGAAGCGAGGTAGGGTACCACTACGAGACCTTTACAAAGTTCTACTAGCTTCAGAAAACCCGCTACAGTTTATAGGAAGCTCCAGTGCAGGAATCCCTCATCTGACCGCCATCGCAGCAAAATCAACCCAAGGACCTCCCTACACTGACCACTCCCCTACTGTCCTTGCCCCTTTCGGGTAAGGTAGTCATCCACTAGCTTTCCTAGTTAATCAGCCAAGGGCGTCCCATTAAACCCTTGTGGTAGCACTGTTTTCCCGGGTGGTTCTCCATGTTCCCATTAACATAATGATCTTATCATGAACAGTAAATAATAAACAGATAATAAAAAGTATAAAAATGAGTGATGAATATCTCTATACCCAAAGCCACATAAAGCAATAACATGTACTACCCAAAAATTTAGTAGTAAAACCAGTGGTGAAACAAGGTATAAAGATAGTTAAATCTAGGGTAAGCTATTGGGGCCCAGCAAAATTAACCTATACAGATCATTATGATTAATAAGAACATGAATGGGTAAAAGAAAGTGATCAAGGGCACAACTTGCCTTCAACGAGCTCCTACTCAGCAGTCTCTACTAGCTGAACCTCAGGATCCTCAGTAGCTTGCTCGTTTACTCGCATCAATACAATACATACATAGTATAGCAAAAATTAACATCACACCAAACATGTAAATAAAATACAAGTAATAATCTAGACATTTAAATAAGATCATAGGAACTGGAACTATTAATTTTGGAGTTACAGATTTTAAGATATGAATTTCTGAAGGTTTATGTATTTAATACAAGATTAAGTGATAGATAAATTTTAAATTGTCTTTCATGTCAAAACAGTGACACTAATGGTTAGACAATAATTTTACAAAAATTTAGGAACTGAAATGGACCAATTTGGAGTTCATATGCATTTTCTACAAATTAAACAAGTTTCTGTAATTAATTTAATACCAAAAATCTATTTTCTAATTTTATTTCCCTGGTTTTCTAAACTCTGGACTGCGCCTTATTTTTTGGAAAACGCAGGGGCTCAAGTGCAAAATAAACCGAGACACAGAGGCTCAACCGAGGGGACTGTAGGTTGGTTACACAAAATCAAAAGGGCCTTTCTGCAAAACATGTGCAACGAAGAGGTACAGTGGGGTTTGGACCGTTGGATCCACGCCTAGCGGCTAAGATTAGAAGTCTATTCCAAACAAACTGGTATCCATTCCAGGCCCTCAGATCCCAGATCTACGCTCACGATTTAATGATACCTAGTGTAAGCACCGATCGTTCGATCCCGATCGGACGCTCCTCGTCTTATCCTCCTTAACCGGTACACTCGTGTGATCTGCACCACCCGTACATAGATCAACGGTCCACGTTCTCTCTTCCTCCCATCTCTGCACAACCACGGCGAACCGAATCATGGCACGACGGCGCGCCACACCAGAGATTCAATCCTCCGTCTCCCGGACCTAATCCACTGCGCAAACTAGTGCAAAACGAAATGGGTGCGATTGGAAGCTGCATCGAGGGCTTTGCTCGCTGCCACACAACGTGGGGACTCCCGACCACGGATAGGGGCAATTCCACGGCAGAATGCCACACCGGTGAGCAATTCTGGAGGCTACGCGAGACAAATTCGGGCGCGAGGTGATCTTCTACCGACCAAGGGAGGTGACGCAGCTAGGGAAAGGGAATTACCGGCAGACACGGCGCGAAGCTCTCTGCGCGCGGCGAGTTGCGAACGGCGGCGATGTTGGCCGGTTGGCGAGAAATTTCTCCGGCTTCAGCTGGCGTCCTTCCAATTATTCCTTTCTCCAGTTGATGTGAGGATAGTCCCACACCCGAATAGCCTTGTTAGCGCTTGAATTCCACCGGCGACGAGTATCCGCGGCAGCGCTCCCATTGCCCCCCCTTTTCTTCTCTCATGGCGGCGCAGACGACTCTCTTTGCTATGGCGGTGGTCGTGAGGGTAAGAAAACGGGAAGGGGGAGGCGAACCTGGGTCATGGCTCCTCCTATATGGATGCGACGTGGCCAGGGCGCCACAACGGGTCGCGGAGGATTGCGCATGCCGCCATGCGCGGTGGATTTGTTGAGGAGAGGGAGCTGACACGCTTGGTCCACGTGCCAGAGAGCGGGAGAGGTAGCGAGCGTGAGTGGGTGACTGGCCAGTGGGGCCCACATGACAGGCGATCGCTGGAGCTAGCGCGCGGTCGGGTGTAATCTGGTTGGGCCTGCGCGCGTGCAAGGAAAAAGGAAGTGGGCCGAATAGGGTGTTTTCGGCCTAGTTATGTTCTTTTTCCATTTTCTTTTCTTTTTATCTTCTGTTTTCTTTTATTTACAATTCTTTTGAATCTAAATTTTGAATGCAAATCTCAAGTGCAAATTTAAACTCATTTTAACAATGCATATTGGTCATACCAAATTATGATGATGTTATTTAATTATAATATTATTTTATATTGGATATTATTTCCTTCTTTCCTCTAATCCTCTTCTCATTATTATTTTTTATTTATTTTTTATTCATATTATCATTGTTTTAAATGCACAAACAAAAATCCAATATGAAGCAATGATTTATTTGTGTCTTAGTAATGAATGATTTACTCATTTTTAGACATGAGTAGCCACATGTGATGATAAATGGAGATAGACATATATTCAAAGGAAACAATTCCTCCTTTTATTCTCCCTTACAATTTGGATATTACAAATTCTATCCCTCTTAACAAGAATCTCGTCCTCGAAATTTAGGAAGGACTAGTGAAAAGATGTGGAAAATCTATGCGAAGCTCTTCTTCTCTTTCCCAAGTAGCTTTATCTTCACCATGGTGACTCCATTGTACCTTGCACATCTTAATCACCTTATTTCTTGTAATTCGAGTCAAAGTGTCCAGAATCTTGATAGGGTACTCAGCATAAGTCAGGTCATCTTGAACACTAAGGTCCTCCATCGGTAGCTGCTCCTCAGGTACCCTGAGGCACTTCTTTAGTTGGGATACATGGAATACATCATGTACATCAGCCAGGTGATCGGGTAGTTCTAGTTGATATGCAACTTCTCCCACTCACTTTAAGATCAAGAAAGGTCCAATGAAGTGAGGGGACATGTTTCCTTTAACTTTAAATCTCCTCATACCCCTGAACGGTGACACCTTCAGATACACATGATCACCCTCCTTAAACTCCAGTAGTCGTCTCCGGGTATCTGCATAGCTCTTCTGTCTTGATTGTGCAATTCTCAAATTCTCCCTTATCATTCGCACTTGTTCTTCTGCCTCTTGTATAAGTTCAGGTCCAAAGAACTGTCTTTCACCAGTTTGATCCTAATACAGTGGTGTCCTGCATTTTCTGCCATATAGAGCCTCAAATGGTGACATCTTCAAACTGGTGAAAGGGAAATGTGCCCTTGGGCCATTTCTAAGTATTTTGGTGATCAAGTGCCAACACAAATGGTTTAATGTGAAACTATGCCAAATGGTGGAAGGAGTGCAAAGTCAACACAAAGGTATGATTCTAGACTTAGTACATTGGTTTTTGTGTACTAACATATTTGTCTAAGTGCTAGAATCAGAGAAAATTCAATAGGAAAAGACTTGGCTCGAGCAGCCAAAACTCTGCTCAGTCTGGGTGCACCGGACTGTCCGGTGGTGCACCGGACAGTGTCCGGTGCGCCAGGCTGGCGTCTGATCAACTGGCTGCTCTTGGGTCTCGACGGCGGCGTACGACTATAAATCACCGGACTGTCCGGTGATGCATCGGACAGTGTCCGGTGAGTCGGCTGCGGCGAAGTCGCCGCTCTCAGGAACCTAGTCAACAGCGTACGACTATAATTCACCGGATTGTCCGGTGAGTCACCGGACTGTCCGGTGAACCAACGGTCGGCCGCGCAATCCGCGCGTGACGCGTGGCCAAGCCAACGGTCGGATGGGAGCACCGGACTGTCCGGTGCGCCAACGGCTCCAAGTCTCCAACGGTCGGCTGCGCCAGAATAGGAAAGAAATCCGCACCGGACAGTGTCCGGTGGTGCACCGGACTGTCCGGTGCGCCAGTCGACAGAAGGCAAGAATTGCCTTCCTGTATTGCTCTCAACGGCTCCTAGCTGCCTTGGGGCTATAAAAGGGAACCCTAGGCGCATGGAGGAGCACACCAAGCATCCCTTGAGCATTCCTAAGCACCAAGACTTCATATTCGCGCATTCGATTCTTTGTGATAGCAACTAGAGCTCCATTTGAGTAGATAACTCTTTGAGTTGTATTGAGAGCTCGTGTTGTGACTTGTGTGCGTATTGTTGCTCTAATTTTGTGTCTTGTGTGTGTTGCTCATCCCAACCTTACTTCCATGATTCTTTGTGATAATCAAATTGTAAGGGCGAGAGGCTCCAAGTTATGGAGATTCCTCACAAGCGGGATATAGTGAAACAAAGCAAAACACCATGGTATTCAAGTGGGTCTTTGGACCGCTTGAGAGGGGTTGAGTGCAACCCTCGTCCGTTGGGACGCCACAACGTGGAGTAGGCAAGTGTTGGACTTGGCCGAACCATGGGATAAACCACTGTGCCTCTCTGTGTTGATCTCCTTGTGGTTATTGTGTTTTGCAAGAACTCCTCTCTAGCCACTTGGCTTTATTGTGCTAACTCCTAATTAAGTTTTGTGGCATTAAGTTTCAAGTTTTTACAGGATCACCTATTCACCCCCCTCTAGGTGCTCTTAATTGGTATCGGAGCCATTCTCTTCAAAGAAGGGACTAATCGCCCGAAGGGATGGATCCTAAGGGAAAGGGAATAGTGATCAACGACAAGGAGAAGGAGTCCTTCATCAATGAGCCTCAAGCCATTGCTCTCAAGGCAACAAATAGCAAGGAGGCGCTACCTAGCAAGGTGGCACAAGTTGAGGCGGCAAGGCTCAATGAGGAAGAAATGGCCCTCATCATCAAGCGCTTCAAGACGGCGCTAAAGGGTCGCAAGGAGCATCCAAAAAGAACAAGACCAAGGGAAAGCGCTCCTGCTTCAAGTGCGGTAAGGTTGGTCACTTTATTGCTAATTGTCCCGATAATGATAGTGACCAGGATCAAGAAAAAAAGAGGGAAAAGAAAAAGACTTACAAGAAGGCTAAATGCGAGGCACACCTTGAGAAAGAGTGGGACTCGGATTGCTCCTCGTCCGACTCCGACGACGAAGGACTCGCCGCCACCGCCTTCAACAAATCATCCCTCTTCCCCAACGAGCATCACACCTGCCCCATGGCAAGGGAAAAGAAGGTAAGCACTCGTAATACTAGTACTTACACCTCTTCAAGTGATGATGAATCTAGTGATGATGAAATAGACTATGCATGTTTATTCAAAGGCTTAGATAGAACCAAAGTTGATAAAATCAATGAATTGATTGATGCTTTGAATGAGAAGAATAGATTGTTAGAAAAGCAAGAGGACCTTTTATATGAAGAGCATGGTAAATTTGTTAGTGCGCAAAATTCTCTTGCTCTAGAAGTTAAAAGAAATAAAGTGCTTTCATGTGAATTGTCTACATGCCATGAATCTATCTCTAGCTTAAAAAATATTAATGGTGACTTGAGTGCTAAGTTAGAAATAGCCAATAAATCAACCTCTTGTGTAGAACATGTTGTGATTTACAATAGGTGTAAAGATTTTAATGTTGATGCTTGTAGTGAACACCTAGTTTCTATTTCTAAACTAAGTGATGAAGTGGCTAGTCTTAATGCTCAAATTAAGACTAGCAAAAATGAATTTGATAAATTAAAATTTGCAAGGGATGCCTACACTATTGGTAGACACCCCTCAATTAAGGATGGGCTTGGCTTTAAGAAGGAAGCCAAGAACTTAACAAGTCATAAGGCTCCCATCTCCACCAAGGAGAAAGGGAAGGCTCCAATGACTAATAGTGCTAAAAAGAACCATGCTTTCATGTATAGCGATAGGAAGTTCTCTAGAAATGGTTGTAGGAATTATTCTTATGATTCTCTTGCTATGACTGCTTCTAGTTCTTATATGCATGGTAGAATTATGGCTATGAAAGATTCTAGAAATGTTCATTATGATAGGAGTTGTAATATGTTCGACTCTCATGCCATGATTGCCTCGAGTTCAAACTTTAATAGTAGATCTAGGAAGAATGTCATGTCTCATGCTCCTAGAAAAGTTTATAATGGATCTACCACTGTCTTTCATGCTTGCAATGCTAAGTTCATTCTTTCATGTAAAAATAAAAAGGTGATTGCTAAAAAGGTGGGAGCCAAATGTAAGGGAGATAAAACTTACATTTGGGTTCCTAAGACTATTGTCACTAACCTTGTAGGACCCAACAAGAGTTGGGTACCTAAGACCCAAGCCTAATTTGCCTTACAGGTTTATGCATCCGGGGGGATCAAGCTGGATTATTGAAAGGGAAATGTGCCCTTGGGCCATTTCTAAGTATTTTGGTGATTTAGTGTCCAACACAAGTGCCTAAGTATAAAATGGTGGACAAAGTACAAATCAAGGATAAAGGTATGTTTCTCAGACTTAGAACATTGTTTTAAAGACTAATGTATTGTGTCTAAGTGCTGGAAACAGGAAAAGACCAACTAGAAATGTCTTGGCTCGAGCAGCCAAGACTCTGCTCAGTCTGGGTGCACCGGACTGTCCGGTGGTGCACCGGACAGTGTCCGATGCACTAGGCTGGCTCGAGCGAAGTGGCCGCTCTCGGGAATTCACTGGCGGTGTACGGCTATAATTCACCAGACTGTCCGGTGTGCACCGGACTGTCCGGTGAGCCAACGGTCGGTAGGGCCAACGGTCGGCCGCGTGATCTGCGCGGGACACGTGGCCGAGCCAACGGCTAGAAGGAGGCACCGGACTGTCCGGTGTGCACCGGACATGTCCGATGCGCCAACGGCTCTCAGGCTGCCAACGGTCGACTGCGCCATTTTTGGAAGGAAATCGGGCACCGGACAGTGTCCGGTGTGCACCGGACTGTCCGGTGCGCCAATCGACAGAAGGCAAGATCAGCCTTCCTAGATTGCTCTCAACGGCTCCTAGCTGCCTTGGGGCTATAAAAGGGACCCCTAGGCGCATGGAGGAGCACACCAAGCATTCCTACAACATTCATAAGCACCAAGACATCGATTCCGCATCTTTGATTCTTTGCGATAGCAATTAGAGCTCTAGTTGAGTGGTGAACTCATTGAGTTGTGTTGTGAGCTCTCATTGCAACTTGTGTGCATGGTGTTGCTGTGATTTCTTGTCTTGAGTGCGTTGCTAATCCCTCCCTTGCTCTGTGCTTCTTTGTGAATTTCAAGTGTAAGGGCGAGAGGCTCCAAGTTGTGGAGATTTCTCGCAAACGGGATTGAGAAAAAGCAAGCAAAACACCGTGGTATTCAAGTGGGTCTTTGGACTGCTTGAGAGGGGTTGATTGCAACCCTCGTCCGTTGGGACGCCACAACGTGGAGTAGGCAAGCGTTGGTCTTGGCCGAACCACGGGATAACCACCGTGCCATCTCTGTGATTGATCCTTGTTGGTTATTGTGTTTTGTTGAGAATTCCTCTCTAGCCACTTGGCAATTATTGTGCTAACGATTAACCAAGTTTTGTGGCTTAAGTTTTTAAGTTTCACAGGATCACCTATTCACCCCCTCTAGGTGCTCTCATTTGGTATCAGAGCCGTTCTCTTCACAAAGGGACTTACAGCCCGAAGAGATGGATCCTAAGGGGAAGGGAATCGTGATCAACGACAAAGAGAAGGAATCCTTCGTCAACGAGCCGAAGGATGACAAGCCTACCGACTCCGGCTCGGGCCATAGACGAAAGGATGGGAAGAAGAAGAAGACAAGGCGCGTCAAGGAAATTGTCTACTACGACGACAACGATGAGTCTACTTCTTCCCAAAAGGACGATGACCACAACGACTACGAGAGAAGGAAACCGGTTAATTCGAACTTTTCTTTTGACTACTCTCGTATTCCGCAAAGTTCAAATTCACATTTGCTCTCCATTCCTCTCGGCAAGCCTCCACACTTTGATGGGGAGGACTACAGATTTTGGAGCCACAAAATGCGTAGTCACCTATTCTCTCTCCATCCTAGTATATGGGAGATTGTAGAGAGTGGAATGCACTTTGATAGTTCGGATAGTCCCATGTTCATTAATGAACAAATTCATAAGAATGCACAAGCTACTACTGTTCTTCTAGCTTCATTGTGCAGGGATGAATACCACAAAGTGAGCGGCTTGGATAACGCCAAGCAGATCTGGGACACCCTCAAGATTTCTCATGAGGGGAACGACGTCACCTTGCTCACCAAAATGGAGTTGGTGGAGGGCGAGCTTGGACGGTTCGCGATGATAAGGGGCGAGGAGCCAACTCAAACATACAACCGGCTCAAGACCCTTATAAACAAAATAAGGAGCTACGGAAGCACGCGATGGACGGACCACGACGTCGTCCGACTGATGCTAAGGTCCTTTACCATTCTTGATCCTCATTTGGTGAATAATATTCGTGAGAATCTCAGGTACACCAAAATGTCGGCCGAAGAAGTCCTTGGAAAATTCGTGAGCGGGCGGATGATGATCAAGGAGGCGAGGTACGTGGACGACGCCTTGAACGGTCCGACCAACGAGCCGCAACCCCTTGCTCTCAAGGCAACAAGAAGCAAGGAGGCGCTACCTAGCAAGGTGGCACAAATTGAGATAGCCGGACTTAATGATGAAGAGATGGCCCTCATCATCAAAAGATTCAAGACGGCGCTTAAAGGTCGCAAGGGACAGCCAAGCAAGACCAAAGCCAAGGGGAAGCGCTCATGCTTCAAATGCGGTAAGCTTGGTCATTTTATTGCTAACTGTCCCGACAATGATAGTGATCAGGACCAAGGGAACAAGAGGGAGAAGAAGAAGAACTATAAGAAGGCAAAGGGCGAGGCACATCTAGGAAAGGAGTGGGATTCGGATTGCTCCTCCTCCGACTCCGACAATGAAGGACTCGCCGCCACCGCCTTCAACAAGTCATCCCTCTTCCCCAACGAGCGTCACACATGCCTTATGGCAAGGGAGAAGAAGGTATGTACTCGAGACTCTACTTATGCTTCTTCAAGTGAGGACGAATCTAGTGATGAGGATGAAATAGATTATTCATGTCTATTTAAGGGCCTAGATAGAACCAAGGTAGATAAAATTAATGAATTAATTGATGCCTTGAATGATAAGAATAGGCTTCTAGAAAAACAAGAAGATTTGTTGTATGAAGAACATGACAAATTTATAGAAGCACAAAAATCTCACGCCTTAGAAGTTAAGAGAAATGAAATGCTTTCTTGTGAATTATCTTCTTGCCATGAGACAATTTCTAGCTTAAGGAGCATTAATGATGGTTTGAATGCTAAGTTAGAAATAGCTAGTAAATCAACAACTTGTGTAGAAAATGTTGTTATTTGCAATAGATGTAAAGATTTTGATATTGATGCTTGTAGTGAACACATAGCTTCTATTGCAAAATTAAATGATGAAATGGCTAGTCTTAATGCCCAACTTAAGGCTAGCAAAAGTGATTTTGATAAACTAAAATTTGCTAGGGATGCGTACACGATTGGTAGACACCCCTCCATTAAGGATGGGCTTGGCTTCAAGAAGGAAGCCAAGAACGTAACAAGCCATAAGGCTCCCATCTCTGCCAAGGAGAAAGGGAAGGCCCCTATGGCAAGTAGTACTAAAAAGAACCATGCTTTTATGTACAATGATAGAAGACAGCCTCATAGGAGTTGTAATGCTTTTGATTCACATGCCTATGATTCTTATGCTAGGTATGCTTCCAGTTCTTCCTATATGCATTGTAGAGATATGCCTAAGAAAAATATTCATCATGTGCCTAGAAAGAATTTTGTTCATGCTCCTAGGAAAGTTATGAATGGTCCCTCTACAATTTATCATGCTTTGAATGCTTCCTTTGCTATTTGTAGAAAGGATAGGAAGATAGTTGCTAGGAAGTTAGGGGCAAAATGCAAGGGTGATAAAACTTGCATTTGGGTTCCTAAGGAAATTGTGACTAACCTTGTAGGACCCAACAAGAGTTGGGTACCTAAGACCCAAGCCTAAATTTGCCTTGCAGGTTTATGCATCCGGGGGCTCAAGCTGGATTATCGACAGCGGATGCACAAACCATATGACGGGGGAGAAGAAGATGTTCACCTCCTACGTCAAGAATAAGGATTCCCAAGATTCAATCATATTCGGTGATGGGAACCAAGGCAAGGTGAAAGGTTTAGGCAAGATTGCAATATCTAATGAGCACTCTATCTCTAATGTGTTTTTAGTTGAGTCTCTTGGATATAATTTACTATCTGTCAGTCAATTATGTAATATGGGATATAATTGTTTATTTACAAATGTAGATGTGTCTGTCTTTAGAAGATGTGATGGTTCACTAGCTTTTAAGGGTGTACTAGACGGCAAACTTTACTTAGTTGATTTTGCAAAAGAAGAGGCCGGTCTAGATGCATGCTTAATGGCTAAGACTTGCATGGGCTGGTTGTGGCATCGCCGCTTAGCACATGTGGGGATGAAGAACCTCCACAAGCTTCTAAAGGGAGAACACGTGATAGGTCTAACCAATGTTCATTTCGAAAAAGATAGACCTTGTGCAGCTTGTCAAGCAGGGAAACAGGTAGGAGGAGCACATCACAGCAAGAATGTGATGACCACTTCAAGACCTCTAGAGCTGCTGCATATGGACCTCTTCGGACCCGTCGCCTATCTGAGCATAGGAGGAAGTAAGTATGGTCTAGTTGTTGTTGATGACTTTTCCCGCTTCACTTGGGTGTTCTTTTTGCAGGATAAGTCTGAAACCCAAGGGACCCTCAAGCGCTTCCTAAGGAGAGCTCAAAATGAGTTTGAGCTCAAGGTGAAGAAGATAAGAAGCGACAACGGGTCCGAATTCAAGAATCTTCAAGTGGAGGAGTTCCTTGAGGAGGAGGGGATCAAGCACGAGTTCTCCGCTCCCTACACACCTCAGCAAAATGGTGTGGTAGAGAGGAAGAACAGGACGCTCATTGATATGGCGAGGACTATGCTTGGAGAGTTCAAGACCCCCGAGTGTTTTTGGTCGGAAGCCGTGAACACGGCTTGCCATGCCATCAACAGGGTCTATCTTCACCGCCTCCTCAAGAAGACCTCATAAGAGCTGCTAACTGGTAACAAACCCAATGTATCGTACTTTCATGTATTTGGGAGTAAATGCTACATTCTAGTGAAGAAGGGTAGGAATTCCAAATTTGCTCCCAAAGCTGTAGAAGGGTTTTTATTAGGTTATGATTCAAATACAAAGGCGTATAGGGTCTTCAACAAATCATCGGGTTTGGTTGAAGTCTCTAGCGACGTTGTATTTGATGAGACTAATGGCTCTCCAAGAGAGCAAGTTGTTGATCTTGATGATGTAGATGAAAAAGACGTTCCAACTGCCGCGATACGCACCATGGCGATTGGAGATGTACGGCCTCAGCAACATTTGGAGCAAGATCAACCGTCTTCCTCAACTATGGTGCATCCCCCAACCCAAGACGACGAACAGGTACCTCAAGTGGAGGCGCATGATCAAGGGGGAGCACAAGATGTTCAAGTTGAAGAGGAAGAAGCACCTCAGGCACCTCCAACCCAAGTTCGAGCGACGATTCAAAGGGATCATCCCGTCGACCAAATTTTGGGTGATATTAGCAAGGGAGTAACTACTCGTTCAAGATTAGTTAATTTTTGTGAGCATTACTCTTTTGTCTCTTCTATTGAGCCTTTCAGGGTAGAAGAGGCCTTGCTAGATCCGGACTGGGTGTTGGCCATGCAGGAGGAACTCAACAATTTCAAGCGCAATGAAGTTTGGACACTGGTGCCTCCTCCCAAGCAAAATGTTGTGGGAACCAAGTGGGTGTTCCGCAACAAACAGGACGAGCACGGGGTGGTGACAAGGAACAAGGCTCGACTTGTGGCAAAAGGTTATGCCCAAGTCGCAGGTTTGGACTTTGAGGAGACGTTTGCTCCTGTGGCTAGGCTAGAATCAATTCGTATCTTGCTAGCATATGCCGCTCACCATTCTTTCAGGTTGTACCAAATGGATGTGAAGAGCGCTTTCCTCAACGGGCCGATCAAAGAGGAGGTGTACGTGGAGCAACCCCCTGGCTTCGAGGATGAACGGTACCCCGACCACGTGTGTAAGCTCTCTAAGGCGCTCTATGGACTTAAGCAAGCCCCAAGAGCATGGTATGAATGCCTTAGAGACTTTTTAATTGCTAATGCTTTCAAGGTTGGGAAAGCCGATCCAACTCTTTTTACTAAGACTTGCGATGATGATCTTTTTGTGTGCCAAATTTATGTCGATGACATAATATTTGGTTGTACTAATCAAAAGTCTTGTGAAGAGTTTAGAGGGTGATGACGCAGAAATTTGAGATGTCGATGATGGGCGAGTTGAACTACTTCCTTGGGTTCCAAGTGAAGCAACTCAAGGACGGCACCTTCATCTCCCAAACGAAGTACACGCAATACTTGCTAAAGTGGTTTGGGATGAAGGACGCCAAGCCCGCAAAGACGCCGATGGGAACCGACGGACACACCGACCTCAACAAAGGTGGTAAGTCCATTGATAAAAAAGCATACCGGTCCATGATAGGTTCTTTGCTTTATTCATGTGCTAGTAGACCGGATATTATGCTTAGCGTATGCATGTGTGCTAGATTTCAATCCGATCCTAAGGAGTGTCACTTAGTGGCTGTGAAGCGAATTCTTAGATATTTAGTCGCTACGCCTTGCTTCGGGATCTGGTATCCAAAGGGGTCTAACTTTGACTTGATTGGGTACTCGGATTCCGACTATGCTGGATGTAAGGTCGATAAGAAGAGCACATTGGGGACGTGCCAATTCTTAGGAAGGTCCCTGGTGTCATGGAACTCTAAGAAACAAACCTCCGTTGCCCTATCCACCGCTGAGGCCGAGTACGTTGCCGCAGGACAGTGTTGCGCGCAACTACTTTGGATGAGGCAAACCCTCCGGGACTTTGGCTACAATCTGAGCAAAGTCCCAATCCTATGTGACAATGAGAGTGCTATCCGAATAGCGGAAAATCCTGTTGAGCACAGCCGCACAAAGCACATTGACATCCGGCATCACTTTTTGAGAGACCACCAGCAAAAGGGAGATATCGAAGTGTTTCATGTTAGCACCGAGAACCAGCTAGCCGATATCTTTACCAAGCCTCTAGATGAGAAGACCTTTTGCAGGCTGCGTAGTGAGCTCAATATCTTAGATTCGCGGAACTTGGATTGAATTGTAGCATACATGTGTTTATGCCTTTGATCATGTTCATTCTGCATTGTGTTGCTTATCGTGGTGCTCAAGTTGTACAAACACTCCCTGGACCTCACAAGTCCTTTTTGCAAGTGATGCACATATTTAGGGGGAGCTCTGCTACAACTTGACCCTTTGAGACTAACCATATGCTTGAGTTTGTTTGTTTTAGTCTCAAAGGAGATTTGAAAGGGAAAAGGTGGACTTGGACCATGAAAGACTTCCACTGCACTCCGATGAGAGGGTAACTTATTCCAAGTTCATCTCATGTACTCTTATTGCCTTTGTGTTCTTATTTGAAGATTTTGGTGAGGCAATGGGGTTAAAGGGCCAAGATTGATCCCGTTTTGGTGCTTGATGCCAAAGGGGGAGAAAATAAAGGCCAAAGCAATAGATGGATCAGCTACCACTTGAGAAATTTTGAAAATAGTAGATTAGAGCTTTTGGTTTGTCAAAACTCTTTTATTGTCTCTCTTGTCAAAAGTTGGTTTCTTGTGGGGAGAAGTGTTGAGTATGAAAAAAGGGGAGTTTTTGAAATCTTGAATCAATTTCTCTTGGAATGACTCTCTTTATGTCTTAACATGTGTGTTTGACTTAGAGATAGAAATTTGAGTTTAATTTGCAAAAACAAACCAAGTGGTGGCGAAGAGTGATCCATATATGCCAAATTTGAATCAAACAATTTGAGTTCTTATTTGAATTGATTTTGTATTTGTTCTACTTGCTTTATGATGTGTTGGCATAAATCACCAAAAAGGGGGAGATTGAAAGGGAAATGTGCCCTTGGGCCATTTCTAAGTATTTTGGTGATTTAGTGTCCAACACAAGTGCCTAAGTGTAAAATGGTGGACAAAGTACAAATCAAGGATAAAGGTATGTTTCTCAGACTTAGTACATTGTTTTAAAGACTAATGTATTGTGTCTAAGTGCTGGAAACAGGAAAAGACCAACTAGAAATGTCTTGGCTCGAGCAGCCAAGACTCTGCTCAGTCTGGGTGCACCGGACTGTCCGGTGGCTCACCGGACAGTGTCCGGTGCGCCAGGCTGGCTCGAGCGAAGTGGCCGCTCTCGGGAATTCACCGGCGGCGTACGGCTATAATTCACCGGACTGTCCGGTGAGCCAACGGTCGGCAGGGCCAACGGTCGGCCGCGCGATCTGTGCGGTACATGTGGCCGAGCCAACGGCTAGAAGGAGGCACCGGACTGTCCGGTGTGCACCGTACTTGTCCGGTGCGCCAACGGCTCTCAGGCTGCCAACGGTCGACTGCGCCATTTTTGGAAGGAAATCGGGCACCAGACAGTGTCCGGTGTGCACCGGACTGTCCGGTGCGCCAGTCGACAGAAGGCAAGATCAGCCTTCCTAGATTGCTCTCAACGGCTCCTAGCTGCCTTGGGGCTATAAAAGGGACCCCTAGGCGCATGGAGGAGCACACCAAGCATTCCTACAACATTCATAAGCACCAAGACATCGATTCCGCATCTTTGATTCTTTGCGATAGCAATTAGAGCTCTAGTTGAGTGGTGAACTCATTAAGTTGTGTTGTGAGCTCTCATTGCAACTTGTGCGTGGTGTTGCTGTGATTTCTTGTCTTGAGTGCGTTGCAAATCCCTCCCTTGCTCTGTGCTTCTTTGGGAATTTCAAGTGTAAGGGCGAGAGGCTCCAAGTTGTGGAGATTCCTCGCAAACGGGATTGAGAAAAAGCAAGCAAAACACCGTGGTATTCAAGTGGGTCTTTGGACCGCTTGAGAGGGGTTGATTGCAACCCTCGTCCGTTGGGACGCCACAACGTGGAGTAGGCAAGCGTTGGTCTTTGCCGAACCACGGGATAACCACCGTGCCATCTCTGTGATTGATCCTTGTTGGTTATTGTGTTTTGTTGAGAATTCCTCTCTAGCCACTTGGCAATTATTGTGCTAATGATTAACCAAGTTTTGTGGCTTAAGTTTTTAAGTTTCACAGGATCACCTATTCACCCCCTCTAGGTGCTCTCAATTATCGACAGCGGATGCACAAACCACATGACGGGGGAGAAGAAGATGTTTACCTCCTACGTCAAGAATAAAGATTCCCAAGATTCAATCATATTTGGTGACGAGAATCAAGGCAAGGTTAAAGGCCTAGGCAAGATTGCCATATCAAATGAGCACTCTATCTCCAATGTATTTTTAGTAGAGTTGCTAGGTTATAATCTTTTGTCGGTTAGTCAATTGTGTAATATGGGATATAATTGCTTATTCACAAATGTAGATGTGTCTGTCTTTAGAAGGAGTGATGGTTCATTAGCTTTTAAGGGTGTACTAGATGACAAACTCTATTTAGTTGATTTTGCAAAGGAGGAGGCCGGTCTAGATGCATGCTTAATCGCTAAGACTAGCATGGGATGGCTGTGGCATCGCCGTCTAGCACATGTGGGGATGAAGAACCTTCACAAACTTCTAAAGGGAGAACATGTATTAGGTCTAACAAATGTGCATTTCGAAAAAGATAGACCTTGTGCAGCTTGTCAAGCAGGTAAACAAGTGGGAAGTGCTCATCACATCATGAACGTAATGACTACATCAAGACCGCTGGAGCTGCTGCATATGGACCTCTTCGGACCCGTCGCCTACCTCAGCATCGGGGGAAGTAAGTATGGTTTAGTAATTGTTGATGATTTTTCCCGCTTCACTTGGGTATTCTTTTTGCAGGATAAATCTAAAACCCAAGGGACCCTCAAGCGCTTTCTAAGGAGAGCTCAAAATGAGTTTGAGCTCAAGGTGAAGAAGATAAGGAGCGACAACGGGTCCGAGTTCAAGAACCTTCAAGTGGAGGAGTACCTTGAGGAGGAAGGAATCAAGCACGAGTTCTCCGCTCCCTACACACCACAGCAAAATGGTGTGGTAGAGAGGAAGAACAGGACGCTCATAGCATGGCGAGGACGATGCTTGGAGAATTCAAGACGCCCGAGCGGTTTTGGTCGGAAGCTGTGAACACGGCTTGCCACGCCATAAACTGAGTCTATCTCCATCGCCTCCTCAAGAAGACATCATATGAGCTTCTAACCGGTAACAAACCCAACATTTCGTATTTTGAGTTTTGGGAGTAAATGCTACATTCTGGTGAAGAAAGGTAGAAATCCAAAATTTGCTCCCAAAGCTGTAGAAGGGTTTTTGTTAGGTTATGACTCAAATACAAAGGCATATAGAGTCTTCAACAAATAATCGGGTTTGGTTGAAGTCTCTAGCGATGTTGTATTTGATGAGACTAATGGCTCTCCAAGAGAGCAAGTTGAGCTTGATGATGTAGATGAGGATGATGTTCCAACGGATGCGATTCGTACCATGGCGATTGGAGACGTACGACCGCAGGAACTCAAGGAGCAAGATCAACCTTCTTCCTCAACTATGGTGCACCCCAAACTCAAGATGATGAACAGGTTCCTCAAGAAGAGGCGTGTGATCAAGGGGGAGCACAGGATGTCCAAGTTGAAGAGGAAGAAGCACCACAGGCCCCTCCAACTCAAGTTCGAGCAATGATTCAAAGGAACCATCCTGTCGACCAGATTTTGGGTGACATTAGCAAGGGAGTAACCACTCGCTCTAGATTAGCTAATTTCTGTGAGCATTACTCTTTTGTCTCTTCTATTGAGCCTTTCAGGGTAGAAGAGGCTTTGCTAGATCCGGACTGGGTGTTGGCCATGCAGGAAGAGCTCAACAACTTCAAGCGTAATGAAGTTTGGACACTGGTGCCGCATCCCAAGCAAAATGTTGTTGGAACCAAGTGGTTGTTCCGCAACAAACAGAACGAGCACGGGGTGGTGACGAGAAACAAGGCTCGACTTGTGGCAAAAGGTTATGCCCAAGTCGCAGGTTTGGACTTTGAGGAGACTTTTGCTCCTGTGGCTAGGCTAGAGTCGATTCGTATTTTGTTAGCCTATGCCGCTCACCATTCTTTCAGGTTGTACCAAATGGATGTTAAGAGCGCTTTCCTCAACGGGCCAATCAAGGAGGAGGTGTACGTGGAGCAACCCCTGGCTTTGAGGATGAACAGTACCCCGACCATGTGTGTAAGCTCTCTAAGGCGCTCTATGGACTTAAGCAAGCCCCAAGAGCATGGTATGAATGCCTTAGAGACTTTTTAATTGCTAATGCTTTCAAGGTTGGGAAAGCCGATCCAACTCTTTTCACTAAGACATGTGATGGTGACTTATTTGTGTGCCAAATTTATGTCGATGACATAATATTTGGTTCTACTAACCAACAGTCTTGTGAAGAGTTTAGCAGGGTGATGACTCAAAAGTTTGAGATGTCGATGATGGGCGAGTTGAACTACTTCCTTGGGTTCCAAGTGAAGCAACTCAAGGATGGCACTTTCATCTCCCAAACGAAGTATACACAAGACTTGCTCAAGCAATTTGGGATGAAGGACGCCAAGCCTGCAAAGACTCCAATGGGAACTGACGGACACGTCGACCTCAACAAAGGAGGTAAGCCCGTTGATCAAAAAGCATACCGGTCCATGATAGGTTCCTTGCTTTATTTATGTGCTAGTAGACTGGATATTATGCTTAGCGTTTGCATGTGTGCTAGATTTCAATCCGATCCAAGGGAATGTCACTTAGTGGCCGTGAAGCGAATTCTTAGATATTTAGTCGCTACGCCTTGCTTCGGGATCTGGTATCCAAAGGGGTCTACCTTTGACTTAATTGGATATTCAGACTCCAATTATGCTGGATGTAAGGTCGATAGGAAGAGTACATCAGGGACATGCCAATTTCTAGGAAGGTCCCTGGTGTCGTGGAGTTCTAAGAAACAAACCTCCGTTGCCCTATCCAGTGCTGAGGCCGAGTACGTTGCCGCAGGACAGTGTTGCGCGCAACTACTTTGGATGAGGCAAACCCTCCGGGACTTTGGCTACAATCTGAGCAAAGTCCCACTCCTATGTGACAATGAGAGTGCTATCCGCATGGCGGACAATCCTGTTGAGCACAGCCGCACAATGCACATTGACATCTGGCATCACTTTTTGAGAGACCACCAGCAAAAGGGAGATATCGAAGTGTTCTATATTAGCACCAAGAACCAGCTAGCCGATATCTTTACCAAGCCTTTAGATGAAAAGACCTTTTGCAGGCTACGTAGTGAGCTAAATGTCTTAGATTCGCGGAACTTGGATTGATGTGTAGCATACATGTGTATTATGCTTTGATCATGTTCCCTTATGCATTTTGTTTATTTATGGTGCTCAAGTTGTACAAACTCTCCCCGGACCTCAAAAGTCCATGTGTGAGTGATGCACATATTTAGGGGGAGATGTGCTACAACTTGACCCTTTGAGACTAACCATATGTTTGAGCTTGCTTGATTTAGTCTCAAAGGTGGATTGAAAGGGAAAAGGTGAACTTGGACCATGCATGACTTCCACTGCACTCCGATGAGAGGGTAACTCACTCCAAGTTCATCTCCATATTCTTATTGCCTTTGTACTCTTAATTGAAGATTTTGGTGAGGCAATGGGGTTTAAGGGCCAAGATTGATCCCGTTTTGGTGCTTGATGCCAAAGGGGGAGAAAATAAGGCCAAAGCAAGAAATGGATCAGCTACCACTTGAGAATTTTGAAAATAGAAGAATAGAGTTTTGTTTTGTCAAAATACTCTTATTGTCTCTTAGTGCTAAAAGTCTGTCTCTTGTGGGGAGAATGCTTGATTATAGGAAAAGGGGTAGTTTTTAAATCTTTGATCAATTTCTATTGGAATACCTCTCTTTATGTCTCAACAAGTGAGTTTGACTTAGAGATAGGAAATTGAGTTTGATTTTCAAAAATAAACCAAGTGGTGGCAAAGAATGATCCAAATATGCCAAATTTGAATCAAAACAAATTTGTGCTCTCATTTGCATTATTGTTGCACTTCCTTTAGTTGTTTTTTGTTGTGTTGGCATAAATCACCAAAAAGGGGGAGATTGAAAGGGAAATGTGCCCTTGGGCCATTTCTAGTATTTTGGTGATCAAGTGCCAACACAAATGGTTTAATGTGAAACTATGCCAAATGGTGGAAGGAGTGCAAAGTCAACACAAAGGTATGATTCTAGACTTAGTACATTGGTTTTTGTGTACTAACATATTTGTCTAGTGCTAGAATCAGAGAAAATTCAATAGGAAAGGACTTGGCTCGAGCAGCCAAAACTCTGCTCAGTCTGGGTGCACCGGACTGTCCGGTGGTGCACCGGACAGTGTCCGGTGCACCAGGCTGGCGTCTGATCAACTGGCTGCTCTCGGGTCTCGACGACGGCGTACGACTATAAATCACTGGACTGTCCAGTGGTGCACCGGATAGTGTCTGGTGAGTCGGCTGCGGCGAAGTCGCCGCTCTCGGGAACCTAGTCAACAGCGTACGACTATAATTCATCGGACTGTCCGGTGAGTCACCGGACTGTCCGGTGAACCAACGGTCGGCCGGGCAATCCGCGCGTGACGCGTGGCCGAGCCAACGGTAGGATGGGAGCACCGGACTATCCGGTGTGCACCGGACAGTGTCTGGTGCGCTAATGGCTCCAAGTCTCCAACGGTCGACTGCACCAGAATAGGAAAGAAATCCGCACCGGACAGTGTCCGGTGGTGCACCGGACTGTCCGGTGCGCCAGTCGACAGAAGGCAAGAATTGCCTTCCTGGATTGCTCTCAACGGCTCCTAGCTGCCTTGGGGCTATAAAAGGGACCTTTAGGCGCATGGAGGAGCACACCAAGCATCCCTTGAGGATTCCTAAGCACCAAGACTTCATATTCGCGCATTCGATTCTTTGTGATAGCAACTAGAGCTCCATTTGAGTAGATAACTCTTTGAGTTGTGTTGAGAGCTCGTGTTGTGACTTGTGTGCGTATTATTGCTCTGATTTTGTGTCTTGTGTGTGTTGCTCATCCCAACCTTACTTCCGTGATTCTTTGTGATAATCAAATTGTAAGGGCGAGAGGCTCCAAGTTGTGGAGATTCCTCGCAAGCGGGATATAGTGAAACAAAGCAAAACACTGTGGTATTCAAGTGGGTCTTTGGACCGCTTGAGAGGGGTTGAGTGCAACCTTCGTCCGTTGGGACACCACAACATGGAGTAGGCAAGTGTTGGACTTGGCCGAACCACGGGATAAACCACTGTGCCTCTTTGTGTTGATCTCTTTGTGGTTATTGTGTTTTGCAAGAACTCCTCTCTAGCCACTTGGCTTTATTGTGCTAACTCCTAATCAAGTTTTGTGGCATTAAGTTTCAAGTTTTTATAGGATCACCTATTCACCCCCCTCTAGGTGCTCTCAACTGGCCTGGTAGCTATTATTGTATGGGAAATCCGCATATGGTAAGCTCTTATCCCAACTTCCACCATGTTTAAGAGCACAAGATCTTAACATATCCTCCAGCACTTGATTAGTCCTCTCTGTCTGCCCATCAGTCTGAGGATGGTAGGCCGAACTAAAATTCAACTTTGTATCCAAGCTCTCATGCAACTTCTTCCAAAATCGAGAAGTAAACTGTGATCCTTGATCAGACACGATCTTCTTAGGCACTCCATGTAGACAAACTATCCGAGTCATATACAATTCTGCTAGCTTGGCTCCCGTGTAATTAGTCCTCACAGGTATGAAATGAGCCACTTTTGTCAATCTGTCCACAATCACCCAAATAGAGTCATATCCTGCTGGAGTGCGGGGTAGTCCAACAATGAAATCCATACCAATTTCTTCCCATTTCCACTCGGGAATCTTAAGCGGGTGCAATAGTCCAGCTGGTCTTTGATGTTCGGCCTTGACTCTTTGACACACATCACACTTGGCTACATGTGCAGCAACATCTCTTTTTAGTCCATACCACCAATACTTTTGCTTCAAATCCTGATACATCTTAGTGCTACCAGGGTGGATAGAGTAATCATAATCATGGGCTTCTTTCAATATAGTCTCATGAAGGCTATCAATCTCCGGAACACATATCCGATCCTTGAACCTTATAGTACCTTGCTCATCCTCCGTGAATTCTGGCACTCTACCTTCCGTAATCAGATCCTTAATCTCTTGAATTTTAGCATCACCCACTTGGCCTTTATGAATTTCTTGCTCCAAGGTAGGTTCCAATTCGATGGTGACTCCTTCCGTATGAGTAACAATTCCCAGGTTGATTCTCTCAAAATCTTTTGCTAATTCATCGGGTAGCTGGACAACAATAGTGGAGTGAACGTGCTCCTTCCGACTCAAGGCATCTACAACCAAATTCACCTTGCTCGAGTGATAGTGAATCTCCAAATCATAATCCTTAATAAGCTCCAACCAACGGCGTTGCCTAAGGTTGAGATCCTTCTGAGTGAATATATACTTCAAACTCTTATGATCCGTGTATACTTGACACTTGGTTCCCATGATATAATGTCTCCAAATTTTGAGCGCATGCACAACGGCTGCCAGTTCTAAGTCATGAGTGGGGTAGTTCAATTCATGCTTCCGCAACTAACGAGACGCATAGGCGATCACATGTCCTTCTTGCATGAGCACACATCCTAATCCTTGGCCACATGCATCACAATAAATGTCAAATCCCTTCTGTAGATCTGGCATAACCAACACTGGGGGTGACATCAATCTCTTCTTCAATTGATCAAAGCTGTCTTGGCATTTCTCATCCCACTTAAATTCTCTTCCCTTCTCCAGAAGCGAGGTCATAGGCTTGGCAATCTTAGAGAATCCTTCAATAAATCTCCGATAATATCCTGCAAGCCCCAAGAAACTCCGAATCTCAGTGATGGTAGTGGGCACGCTCCATTCCATTATCTCCACTTTAGCAGGATCCACTGCTATTCCTCCATTAGAAATAATATGTCCCAGGAATGGCACCTTGTCAATCCAAAACTCGCACTTGCTAAACTTGGCATAAAGTTGATTATCTCGTAGCTTCTGTAGCATCAACCTTAGATGTTCTTCATGATCACTTTCACTCTTAGAATAGATAAGAATATCGTCGATGAATACCACGACAAATCTATCCAAATACTCCATAAACACCTTATTCATCAAATTCATAAAATAATCTGGTGCATTGGTTAATCCAAATGACATAACAGTAAATTCATATAATCCATATCGTGTCGAGAAAGCCGTCTTGGGAATATCCGATGGTCTAATCTTCATTTGATGGTATCTTGATCGGAGATCAATATTCAAGAATACCCTAGCACCTCTCATCTGATCAAATAAATCCTCAATATGGGGTAATGGATACTTGTTCTTCACAGTAACATCATTAAGTGATCTATAATCCACACACATCCACTGTGACCCATCCTTCTTCTATACAAAAGTACCAGTGCTTCCCAATGTGAGGAACTCGGACGAATGTACCCAGCCTCTTATAACTCTTTTAGTTCCTTTAACTCTTCCACAGACATCCTATAAGGCCATTTAGAAATAGGGGCAGTTCCAGGTAAGAGATCTATGACAAACTCAACTTCCCTATCTGGTGGCATCCCTGGTAACTCCTCTGGAAAGACATCCGGAAAATCTCTAACCACACGGATGTTGTCACCAACAAACTCCTCCGCTATAAAGTATATCGTCCGTTTGGAAGAGGTGGTTACTGCAATTTGAACTTGAAATCTTTCTCCTTTAGGGCTTGTGAGTTCTACAGTACCCCTACCACATGCTATAGTGGCATTTGCCTTTCTTAACCATGACATACCAAGGATCAGATCTATACTTCTTGCCTCTAATATTATAGCAGTAGCTCCAAATTCTCTTCCCATAATTGTTAATGTTAATCTACGTGTCATTTGATTTGCCTCAATAGGCCCTTTAGGTGTGATCACTATCATTGGTTTTCTCATATTTAGCTGTGGTATCTCATTTGTGTTGGCATATCGAGCAGACATGAATGAATGTGTAGCACCAGAATCAAATAATATGGTGGCAGGAATGGCACTAATGTAAAACATATCGAGTACAATGTCAGCACCATCAGGAGTAGCATCAACGCTGACTTGATTAACTCTGGCTATAGAATATTCCTTGCCAGGCATCTGTTGCTTGTTCTTAGCTGGTGTACCAAAATTCCCCATCGGACAAGCATTAGCATAGTGCCCAATCTGACTGCACTTGAAGCATGTAGGGCCGGTCTTCTGTCCTGCAGACCTCGTCGGGGTGCCAGTGAGAGTAGCCTGATGAGTAGGAGGTGTCCGTGGAGACCCCTATGGAGCGTACTAAGCTAGGCGTGGTCCTCCTCCTGGACGAGTAGGTGTACCCTATGGCGAAACGTAGCGGGGACGAACACTGCTGCTACCCTGTCCCTGTGAGATAGCCTTCCTCTTCAAGTCTCCTAGTTGAACACGCTTGTGTTCAATAGCAAGAGCCTTATCCAGTAGCCTCTGAAATGACGGAAATGTGTGTGCAACTAGTGCATACTGTAGGGGTCCATTAAGTCCTTCAATAAAGTGTTCTTGCTTTCTCTCATCCTCAGCAACCTCATCCGGAGCATATCTCGACAGCTGAATGAATTTATCTCTGTACTCGCTGACAGACATGTTGCCTTGCTTCAATGACAGAAACTCCTTCTTCTTGATCTTCATCAAACCAGCTGGAATGTGGTAGTTTCTGAACTGTGCACTGAACTCTACCCAAGTAATAGTATCAGCAGCATCATGGGCAGTAGTATAAGAATCCCACCAGTCAGCAGCAGGACCTGTCAGACGACTAGAGGCATAAAGAACTTTCTCCCGGTCTGAGCATTAGGCGATGTTGAGCATCTTCTCAATTGACTTCAACTAATCATCTACATCAAGTGGATCTGGCGAGCTGGCGAAGGTCGGCGGCTTGTGACTCATAAATTCTCGATGCTTATCACGAGGTGGGACTGGTGGTGGTGGTGGAGGCAATGTCACTTGTAGCTGTTGCTGTTGTTGTTGAAATTGCTGTTGCAGCTGCTGTTGCGCCCTTCTCTCCTGGCGTATCTCTTCTCGCTCCTGGCGCAACTCCTGGCGTATTTCTTCTCGTTCCTGGCGCATCTCCTGGCGTTCTTGCTGCATCTGCGCACGCATATCTACCATAGTGTCCGCCATCTGTTGCATCATCCTCACCTGAGCTACAACCAGTGGGTCAACTCTGCCTGGTGGAGGATTAGGAGGATTCATCTCTGCTGGTTGTGGCTGGGGTTGTCTAAATATCCTCCGAGTGTGTCGTCTGGGAGGTAAATCAATTCCACCACCCCTCCTAGTATTGACCATCTGAGTTAGATACATATGGTAAGAGAGAATAGTAGACAAGGCAGGTAATTACAAATCATGTTACTTTGGGGGATTTATTAGCTAAGCAAATTAATATTTTACTTACCATAGCTAATTCATTACCTTATGGTGGTACATACTAAGATGTCCATAAATAATATTTCAATCAATCAAAGAAGCAAATCAGACATTTATCATCAGAACAATCAAACAACATTTTTAAATAGAAAAAATAGTTTTGATTTTTGTCTTAGGCCCCCTATCTCCTAAGAAGGTCATAAATGTAGGATTCCAAGGTGTGAAATCCATCTTGTCTCAGAGTAGAGAAGGTAAGAATGATCAGAGTAGAACAATAGAAGGTGAGACAGGATCAAGATAAGTATAGAAAGAATCAGAGTATAGTAAGTAGGTAAGGGTATTGTCCATTTCTATCTAGGTTTCGTCCTACAGTCAACATTTCCTCTGATACCACTTCTGTAACACCCGGTTTTAAGGAACAAAGCCAGGTGCATCTCATATATGCGCCAGAGAAGACAACACATATAATAACAGAGTGCATAGAGATAAATATCATAAATATCATAAATGTACTTAGTACATAGCAGAAGTCTTACAAAAATAAATGATAAAATAAAGCAAACTAAATAATATTCTCTAACGCCACAAAGCTAACTGGGAGACGCCACCTAGATCAAGTCGAATGCCTCAGTGTTAGGCGGCTCCTCTTCGACCACCTGTTCTTCTCCTGTGGGGGATGTGAGACAGCAAGAGTGATCTCACACATGTTCATCGCTCAACAAGTTGTGGGGAATAATGTGGCATGACCTCACCAAAAGTGGGAGTTTATGAAGTGTAAGGCTGATCAATGAAATAAAGGCTGAAGCTAAGCATTGCTTTTATAAGTTGGTCAAAATTTTATTAGCAGTTACTAAGCGTAAGTAAATACCAAACCTTAGAAATAATAAGTAAAAGTAATAATAAAATAATCCCAAATGCAATGATATGACAAATTAAGTTTAAGTTCCATAAATTAATCATGTGAGTGTCTGAGTCGCTCATGATCGTGAGCACGACTAGTATACCAGTTTTACACTCTGCAGAGGTTGCACATCTTTACCCACAAGTCGTGTTACCCATTTGCCACGAAGTTGATCAGACCCCATACACCTCTACCAAGGAAGCGAGGCAGGGTACCACTACGAGGCCTTTACAAAGTTCCACTAGCTTCAGAAAACTCGCTATAGTTTATAGGAAGCTCCAGTGCAGGAATCCCTCGCTTGACCGCCATCACAGCAAAATCAACCCAAGGACCTCCCTACACTAACCACTCCTCTACTACCCTTTCCCCTTTTGAGTAAGGTAGTCATCCACTAGCTTTCCTAGTTAATCAGCCAAGGGCATCCCATTAAACCCTTGTAGTAGCACTGTTTTCCCAGGTGGTTGTCCATGTTCCCATTAACATAATGATCTTATCATGAACAGTAAATAATAAGCAGATAATAAAAAGTATAAAAATGAGTGATGAATATCTCTATACCCAAAGCCACATAAAGCAATAGCATGTACTACCCAAAAAATTAGTAGTAAAACCAGTGGTGAAACAAGGTATAAAGATAGTCAAATCTAGGGTAACCTACTGGGGCCCAGCAAAATTAACCTATGCAGATCATTATGATTAATAAGAACATGAATGGGTAAAAGAAAGTGATCAAGGGCACAACTTGCCTTCAACGAGCTCCTGCTCAGCAGTCTCTACCAGCTGAACCTCAGGATCCTCAGTAGCTTGCTCGTCTACTTGCATCAATACAATACATACATAGTATAGCAAAAATTAACATCACACCAAACATGTAAATAAAATACACAGTAATAATCTAGACATTAAAATAAGATCATAGGAACTGGAACTATTAATTTTGGAGTTATAGATTTTAAGATATGAATTTCTGAAGGTTTTATGTATTTAATACAAGATTAAGTGATAGATAAATTTTAAATTGTCTTTCATGTCAAAACAGCGTCACTAATGGTTAGACAATAATTTTACAAAAAATTTAGGAACTAGAATGGACCAATTTGGAGTTCATATGCATTTTCTACAAATTAAACAAGCTTCTGTAATTAATTTAATACCAAAAATCTATTTTCTAATTTTATTTCCCTGGTTTTCTAAACTCTGGACTGCGCCTCATTTTCTGGAAAACGCAGGGGCTCAAGCGCAAAAGAAACCGAGACACAGAGGCTCAGCCGAGGGGACTGCGGGTTGGTTACACAAAATCAGAAGTGCCTTTCTGCAAAACGTGTGCAGCGAAGAGGTACGGTGGGGTTTGGACCGTTGGATCCATGCCTGGCGGCTAAGATTAGAAGTCTATTCCAAACAAACCGGTATCCATTCCAGGCCCTCAGATCCCAGATCTACGCTCACGATTTAATGATACCTAGTGTAAGCACCGATCGTCCGATCCCGATCGAACGCTCCTCGTCTTATCCTCCTTAATCGGTACACTCGTGTGATCTGCACCACCCGTACATAGATCAACGGTCCATGTTCTCTCTTCCTCCCATCTCCGCACAACCACGGCGAACCGAATCACGGCACGGTGGCGCGCCACGCTAGAGATTCAATCCTCCGTCTCCCGGACCTAATCCACTACACAAACTAGTGCAAAACGAAATGGGTGCGATTAGAAGCTGCACCGAGGGCTTGGCTCGCTGCCACACAACGTGGGGACTCCCGACGATAGGGGCAATTCCACGGCGGAACGCCACACCGGCGAGCAATTCTGGAGGCTACGCGAGACATATTCGGGCGCGAAGTGATCTTCTACCGACCAAGGGAGGTGACGCAACTAGGGAAAGGGAATTACCGGCAAACACGGCACGAAGCTCTCTGCGCGTGGCGAGTTGCGAACGACAGCAATGTTGGCCGGTCGGTGAGAAATTTCTCCGGCTTCAGCTGGCATCCTTCCAATTATTCCTTTCTCTAGTTGCTGTGAGTATAGTCCCACACCTGAATAGCCTTGCTGGCGCTTGAATTCCACCGGCGACGATTATCTGCGGTAGCGCTCCCACTGCCCCCCTTTTCTTCTCTCACGGTAGCACGGACGACTCTCTCTGCTATGGCGGTGGTCGCGAGGGTAATAAAAAGGGAAGGGGGAGGTGAACCTGGGTCATGGCTCCTCCTATATGGACGCGACGTGGCCAGGGCGCCACAACGGGTCGCGCGGTGGATTTGTTGAGGATAGGGAGCTGGCACGCCTGGTCCACGTGCCAGAGAGCGGGAGAGGTAGAGAGCATGAGTGGGTGACTGGCTAGTGGGGCCCACGTGACAGGCGATCGCTGGAGCTGGCGCGCGGTCGGGTGAAATCTGGTTGGGCCTGCGCGCGTGCGAGGAAAAAGGAAGTGGGCCGAATAGGGTGTTTTCGGCCCAGTTATGTTCTTTTTCCATTTTCTTTTCTTTTTATCTTCTGTTTTCTTTTATTTACAATTCTTTTGAATCCAAATTTTGAATGCAAATCTCAAGTGCAAATTTAAACTCATTTTAGCAATGCATATTGGTCATACCAAATTATGATGATGTTATTTAATTATAATATTATTTTATATTGGATATTATTTCCTTCTTTCCTCTAATCCTCTTCTCATTATTATTTTATTTTATTTATTTTTTATTCATATTATCATTGTTTTAATTGCACAAACAAAAATCCAATATGAAGCAATGATTTATTTGTGTCTTAGTAATGAATGATTTACTCATTTTTAGACATGAGTAACCACATGTGATGATAAATGGAGATACACATATATTCAAAGGAAACAATTCCTCTTTTTATTCTCCCTTACAATTTGGATATTACAAATTCTATCCCCCTTAACAAGAATCTCGTCCTCGAGATTTAGGAAGGACTAGTGAAAAGATGTGGAAAATCTATGTGAAGCTCTTCTTCTCTTTCCCAAGTAGCTTCATCTTCACCATGGTGACTCCATTGTACCTTGCACATCTTAATCACCTTATTTCTTGTAATTTGAGTCAAAGTGTCTAGAATCTTGATAGGGTACTCAACATAAGTCAGGTCATCTTGAACACTAAGGTCCTCCATCGGTAGCTGCTCCTCAGGTACCCTGAGGCACTTCTTTAGTTGGGATACATGGAATACACCATGTACATGGAATACATCATGCACTTCTTTACAGCCGGTTCAGAAGAAACGGCAAGAGGAGGTTAAATTTACATTTAATGTTGGTAAATGTGATAAAATATTTGATGAATTACTCAAAAATGGCAATATTAAAATAAATCATACTGTTCCATCCGCCGACGAGCTAAAACGTTGTGCATACTGCAAGTGGCATAACTCATTTTCTTATGCCACTAATGATTGTAATGTATTCCGTCGACAGATCCAATCGGCCATTAACGAAGGACTATTGAAATTTCAAGAAATGTAGGTGGACATGGAGCCCTTTCCGATGAACGTGATCGATTTTGAGGGCAAGAAAGTCCTGGTTCGGCCAAACACAGCCGATAAAGGCAAAGACAAAGAAATCATCGGCAACGCAAGAGAGGCCAATGGGAATCATAAAATTTTTGCAGGAAAGTGGTGGTCGAGAAGACTCCCGATGGAGGGGAGACTCTTAAGGTGACCATCACGACATCCAGCGCTGGGGGGCAAGCACGGACAAAGGAGCAGGAACCCATGCTGCGCATCTCAGGCGGTTCGACACACAGGCACGGACGGTCTGGGACCACGCTGGACGGTCCGGAGAATTCCAGCGGACGGTCCGGCCATACTCAAGACTCGCAACGGCCACGTACTTTCAAACCACGACGACCAGAGATAGGTACGTGGAAAACAAATACATTTAAGGCAGCTGGTCGGTTGGTCAAAACCAGCCTGACTTTCGATCAATTATTGTCTAAATACGTGAAAAAGAAGGCGGGTCCTAGTAACCGGCCAACTAAGCAACCCCACTCACCCATTCATGAGCAACGTCAGGTAAGGCCGATTGGACCACCCCACCAATCAAAAGAAATGAAAGGTCATACTATAAAATTGAGACCTAACATACCTGCATGGACACCTCCACCCCCATATCCACCTATGCCATATCCATACACATGCATACCCCCACCATACGTGCCAAATCAAATGTGGGGCATGCCATCATATCCATTTGGGATGCCATAGTACCCCGCCTGGGGGGCACCCCAAACATCTGTATTCAACAGGTTGGCACCACCAGTACAAGACCGATTGAGCGCCGCTCAATCCGGTCACTAGGCACAAGCCCAACAAGATTGCCGGACTACTCAGCCTCAAAGGTCGACCAATCCGGCAGGGGGGCATATACCTGCAGCGACCGAAAGAACAACGAAGAAAGATATCATCAAAATAGGTACTGCAGATGTTATCATACAGGAAAATAATGAAGGGCCGATGATTTTTGGTGAATCGGCCAACACAACCAAAAAAGAGGATACGACTGCCATCAAAACAGCCGATCCAAAATACTCCATGCCTCGATGGTGCCCGTCGGGATTGACACGATCCCAAAAGCGGAAATTACAGCGCCTAAGAGCGAAGGAGAGCCAGGAGAGGGAGGCAGAAAAGATATTCAATGACACACATCCAAAATACCCGCCACCGCAAAAGAAATGGAGACCAAAGGCCGTTGAGGAAAAGCAAATGACCATAAAAATAGAAAATAAAACAACACTTATGCAACACCCTACAGGTATGGTAGACAGCCTAGCTAACAAAGCCGGACCAGCTGCACCAGGCATGGACCGTCCGACCCCTGAGTCTGGACCATCCGCACCACGCCAGGACGCCTCCGACGACATACTGACATCAATGGAGGAGGACGACCTACTGGGAGAAGACCTGGTTGACTACGAAGCTTCTCTAGAGCACCCAGGTATGGATGTAAATGTTATTACATTTTCCGCCGATTGTATTATTGTCGGTGATGATGAACCTGTTGTTGCCCAGTTTGATTTTGGTCCTAAAGAAGCCACCTTTACTAAACCATAGGAATCGGTAAATCATTTAAAGCCGCTCTTCGTGCGCGGTCACATTGATGGGATACCGATTGCTAAAATGTTGGTAGATGGAGGGGCGACTATAAATCTAATGCCTTATTCATTGTACAGAAAATTAGGTAAACAAGATGATGAACTTGTCAAGACCAACATGACCCTCAGTGGTGTTGGAACTGATAGTTCGATCAAAGCCAAGGGAGTCACGTCCATTGAATTAACCATCGGGACTAAGACCCTTGCTGCTGCATTCTTCGTCGCTGATGTAGAAGGAAATTACAGTATAATCCTAGGCAAAGATTGGATTCATGCCAACCAATGTATACCTTCTACATTACATCAAATGTTAATACAATGGGTAGGCGATGATGTAGAACAAGTACATGCTGATGTATCGGCCTGTATCACTATGACCGATGCCCCTGTACCCTGGATTTATGAGACTGCTACATGTTTCACAGGAGTAGATTTTTCTGATTACCAGTTCATAAGTATAGATAAGGAGGGTTTCATCCTTGTAATGCTAGAGCCGATGGAGAATCGGCTAAATCCTAAATGAAGTTTAAATGACGAGTACACACAAAATTTATGAGTCCTTAGTCACAGACAGTTTGGCTTCTGAGGCCGAATGGTCCGGTCTTTCATAAAACAGTTTGGTCTTTAAGGCCGAACATCTACCACAGCATAGAAATAGTATCACGGAGGATCTAGCCCTCGAGACCGGAGAGTCCGCCATCACACAAAGATTGTCTGATTCCTCTATGGGAGACATGATAGAAGAATTCAGAGATCTTGATAAACTAGGACAGGGGTTTACATTGGCCGATCCATTGGAGGAGATCGACATAGGAGATGGTAAAACTCCTAGGTCGACTTTTATAAACAAGACCCTGGAGACCGATTCTAGAAGTGAAATGATCGGTCTATTGAAGGAATATTCAAATTGCTTTGCTTGAAATTACATTGAGATGTCGGGATTAAGCCGAGAGATCGTAGAGCATCGGCTGGCTGCCCATTAAGTCCGGTTTCAGTCCTTTTAAACAGAAAGCTAGAACATTTCGTCCAGACCTTCTCCCATGGATCAAGGACGAAATCCACCGGCTGCTAGAAGCTAATTTTATTAGACCTTGTAGATACGCAGAGTGGGTCTCCAATATTGTGCCGGTGGAGAAGAAGGAGTCAGGTAAGCTTAGAGTATGCATTGATTTTCGCAATTTAAATAGAGCAACTCCTAAAGATGAGTATCCCATGCCCATAACCGACATATTAATTAATAATGCATCAAGGAATAGAATTATTAGCTTCCTTGATGGTAATGCTGGATATAATCAGATTTTCATGGCCGAAGAAGATGCGTCTAAAACGACCTTTATATGTCTAGGCTTCATTGGTTTATTTGAGTGAGTTGTCATGACATTTGGTCTGAAAAATGCTGGTGCTACTTATCAGAGGGCTATGAATTTGATCTTTCATGAGCTATTGGGAAACATTGTGGAAGTCTACATTGATGATATTGTAGTCAAATCGGCTGAGTTTAGTTCTCATGTAGCTGATTTGCGCAAAGCCTTTGATAAAATGTGTCGGTATGGTTTGAAAATGAACCCACGTAAATGTGCTTTTGGAGTGTCGGCTGGTAAGTTTTTAGGATTTGTCATCCATGAACATGGTATAGAGATAGACCCTGACCGAATCAAGTCTATTCGGAATGTGGGACCTCCGACCTGTAAGGTCGAAGTGCAGAAGTTTCTCGGCAATGTGAATTATTTACGAAGATTTATCTCTAACCTAGCCGGGAAGATTGATGCATTCACCCCTATCCTTCGGCTTAAGAATGAGGCCGAATTCGCTTGGGGGGCAGAGCAGCAGTAAGCATTTGATCTCATTAAAAAATACTTATCTTCGGCTCCCGTATTAAAAGCACCACAGGTAGGAGTACCATTCAGATTATACATTGCAGCTGAAGATAAGGTCATTGGGGCTGTTCTGACACAAGAAACTGAAGGAAAGGAGCATGTGGTGACATATCTAAGTCGGAGGTTGGTGGATGCTGAAACGAGGTACACTTATTGAGAAGTAATGCTTATGCTTGTTTTATGCATGCACCAAGTGTAGATGTTATTTACTTTCTAGTCATTGCACTGTTTCTGGTCAAGCCAATGTGATCAAATACATGTTGCATAACCCAATTATGAGTGGTAGAATTGGTAAGTGGGCTTATGCACTCATAGAATATGACTTGGCCTATGAACCGTTGAAATCTATGAAAGGCCAAGTCGTAGCGGATTTTATTGTAGAACATCAGATTAATGATATTCATAAACTAGACATGTCATACCTCACTATTACTCCTTGGACTTTATATTTTGATAGATCGGTTTGCAATGAAGGGCAATGAATTGGCATCGTACTTATTTCACCAAGTAATGTCTCCTTCGACTTCTCTAGCCGATTGAAAACTTATTGCACTAATAATCAAGCCGAATATGAGGCCCTTTTATTCGGCTTGGAACTTTTAAATTGTATGGGAGCAAAACATGTGAAGGCATTTGATGATTCTCAGCTGGTCATCCAACAGGTGTTAGAAGAATATCAATGTTTTGATGGTACTCTAAATAGTTACCTTGAAAAATGTTAGAGCATAATCCATTGTTTTGACGAATTCAGTATTAGGCATATCTCTAGAGTTGAGAATCATAGAGCTAACAATTTGGCACAAGATGCATCAGGTTATCGGATAAAGCGAGGGAGATTTCACAACACTGAAAATCTGATAACTAGTGCAGGGCCAATTCCCTAGGTCGCGGACCGTCCGCGTGAAGACACCGGACCATCCGGGGTTACCAGGAAAGTTCTCCTAATCGATTTGGCTGATAATGAAGCCAATGCAAGTGATTGGAGGATGCCCATAACTAATTATTTATGAAATCCCAATGTCAGGACAGATAAGAACATTCACGTACAACTTTCAAGTATGTTTTGATGAGTGATGAACTCTACCACCGAACAGTCAACGACGTCCTGCTTAAATGCTTGGGCCCAGATGATGCTATATTAGCCATGGCCGAAGTACATGAAGGAATTTGTGGTACCCATCAATCGGCTCCAAAGATAAAGTGGCTGTTGTGAAGGTCTGGTTTTTATTGGCCTAACATGATAGCTGATTGTTTTAAGTACTACAAGGGTTGCCAAGTGTGTCAAAAATTCGGCGACCTACAGTTGGTCCCTGCAGCCGAATTACATCCTATCATCAAGCCTTGGCCTTTCATAGGATGGGGATTAGACTTTATTGGGGAAATTCATCCTTCATCATCAAAGGGACATCGATTCGTGTTAGTTGCCACTGAATACTTTACCAAATGGACTGAAGCCATTGCTCTGAAGAACATGACACACAAGGAGGTAATTGAGTTCATAACTGAGCATATTATTCATAGATTCGGCATTCCCCAATGTCACACCCGGATTTCGGGGCACCAAGACCCGGGTGCGAACATAATCACCAGGTGTGCTGGGACCAAGTCTCACACATATGATGAATCATGGCACATGATCGAATGTCACATCTTTACTATATAATATGAGTTCTGTACAAAATAAATAAATAGTTACATTATAAGGAGACAACGGTCCAGCAACCCAAAGTTGACTGGGAGACGACGGCCTAGATCTCTCACGAACACATCGCAACATCCTCCATGCGCCTCATCCTGTGGTACCTATTCTTGACCTGTGGGGGGGTGGTGTGAGACAGCAAGAGTGAGCTCACATACGTTCATAGCTCAACAAGTTGTGGGGAATAATGTGCATGGACTCGCCAAAGGTGGGAGCTCATGTGAAGTGTAAGGCTTACCAAAGGGGATGGTTGAAGCTGAGCATTGCTTTTAAAGTTGGTCAAAATTTTATTAGCAATTACTAAGTATAAGTAAATACCAAACCCAATTAAGTAGTAGAACAAAAGTAACAACCTCACCTGTGATGCAATGCATATGACAAATTGAATTTAGTTTCATAATTTAATCATGTGAGTGTCCGAGCTGCTCATGACCGTGAGCACAGCTAGTATACCAGTTTTACACTCTGCAGAGGTTGCACATCTTTACCCACAAGTCATGTTACCCATCTACCAAGAGACGGCCAATCCCATACACCTCTACCGAGGAGGCGAGGCAGGGTAACACTACGAGGCCTTTACAAAGTTCCACTAGCTTCAGAAAACCCGCTACAGTTTATAGGAAGCTCCAATGCAGGAATCCCTCGCATGACCGCCATCGCAGCAAAATCATCCCAAGGGCCTCCCTACACTGACCACTCCCCTACTGCCCTTGCCCCTTTCGGGTAAGGTAGTCATCCACTAGCTTTCCTAATTAATCAGCCAAGGGCGTCCCATTAAACCCTTGTGGTAGCACTGTTTTCCCGGGTGGTTCTCCATGTTCCAATTAACATAATGATCTTATCATGAACAGTAAATAACAACTGATAACAAAAGTGTAATCATGAATAATGTATCTCCATACCTAAAACCACATATAGCACTAGCAAGTACTACCCAGAAAATTCAGTGGTAAACAAGGTATAAAGATAGACAAACTAGGGTATCCTATTGGGTCCCATCAAAATTAACCTATCCAGATCATTATGATTAATTAGAATATGAGTGGGTAAAAAGAAGTGATCAACTGCACAACTTGCCTGGGACTTGAGATTCCAGGTACCAACTTGCTCTTCAGATGACTCGGGACCTCACGCTAGTCGTAGCAGTACAAACAAACATGGTATAGGCAAAATTAACATCACACCAAACATAAAAACTGTATAATAATAATCTACGCGTTGCTACGAGATCGTGGGAACGAGAATCACTAAATTCGGAAATACGGTTATCGAGTTACGATTTTCCGAAGGTTTATGTGATTAAATAGGAAAACTAGGTTCTAGGTTGATTATTATAAATCATGTGAGAAAGATATTCTTAAGAAATCATTACTTTAGTTTTAATCCAAGTTATAACTCAATTAGAAAACATATTTTATTCACATTACAACTAGGAAGTGAAAATACTACTTTAATTTTAACTTAAAGAAATTAATCCAATGAACATAGTGTAAACAAATTAATTATTTATAAACATGTTTCATTGCTAAATAGAGGTACTAAGTGGTAGAAAATATTAAAACAAAATTAATGTCTCTGGAATGAATTAATTTGGAGCTAAAATGAATTTACTATGAATTATATAAGTTTATAGCATTTATTTTCACATTAAAAATCATTTTCTAAATTTATTTATCTGATTTTTCTATCTCTGGGCCGAGCACCTAAATTCAGGAAAGTCAGGGGCTAAACTACAAAAATTCCCCTGACACAGGCTTCGCCCTCCCTGGAGGGCGGGTTGATTCACAAGAAGAGCAGGGGCTCTTTTACAACACAGGATCGACGAAGGGGGTATCTAAGCACGTGAGCCATCCGATCTAGCATCTACGGTCCAGGTTAGATCCGACACACTTCAAACCAGCGAGTAACCTAGGCCGCCCAATTCGTATCCTATGGTTCAGATTTTAAATACCCGCGATCGAACCGGTACCGGATATCAACCGATCGATCCCCAATCCACAGATGTAAGCTCAGCAGCCCGAGGAATAACTTCACGCGTAGATCATGCAATCGACGAGCAGGATGAAATCCGAGCGAATCGTTATCTTGTGCCCAATCTTGTGCATTTGATTGGAGATCAACGGCTCATCATCTTTCTCCCACCATTCCATACCGCGGACCGTACACGGCGACGCTGTTTCCTTCCACGACGGCGCAGTGGCAACGACGAGCAATGGCCAGTGCTCGCGCGTCTGGTTTCACGTGCATACATGCGAATAGCAAAGAAGAGAGTCCATACAAGACAAGAGAGAGAGATATTACCAGCTATCGGCCATTCAAGCGAGTTACTCACGCTGTGGAATCTTCACTCCCCACTGCACGAGCTGGTGTTTGCGGCGGGTGGATTAGGAGCACGCTGCGCCACCAGGGCGCCGTGGCCGGGCGTTGAGGCTCAGCTGGAGAGGCAGAGGGAAGAGCAGAGTGGCATGGGCTTGACGGAGGAACCCAGCCACCGGAGAGTGCTCGCCATGAGGGTGGCGGCTAAGGAGGGAGCTCGCTCTGAATCACGGCGTTTGGCAGGCGCTATTTATGGGCGTGGAGATGAACGGGTCGCGCACCGGACGGAGAGAAATCCTGGGTGGTAGCGAATGGATTCCACGGATCCTGTTGGTCGCCAGCGATCCATGCGCGGATTTCCTGGCTGCGGCGGCGTCGTCTTCGGAAGAGCGGAGAAGATGAGTCCAAGCACTAGGGCCAACGATGGTTCCTCCCCACGCGACGTCACCCAGGCAGCGCTCCCCTGATTCCATCCTTGTCCGATCCCAAAGTTCAGAAGCTGACGCGCATGCAAGTCTCCTGGCGGCGCAACACGCCTCGCTCACCCACGCATGGATGTTCAATGTTGGCTGGAAATTTGTGGAAGACGGATGGATTCCAGAGGAGCAGGGCTGCTATTTGTAGGCTCCAGTGTCGTGGAACCAGGAATGGCTGATTCTGTTGCGACGCTCACGGCCCGGAAGGAAGATCCCGTGATTCTGTTCTACTAGTGCCCGTTTCGCAGCCAGGAAGAGGTATAGTGGCAGACAGTTAGCGCAAAATTGGGGCGGGGTTTGTTGCCTGGCTACATCCTTATCACGCGGCGATGTGAGCAGCAGGACCCATATGTCTGTTCCTAGCGCTTGTATGATTGTGGCAAGACAAAAAAAAAGAAAATAAAATGTGGGTGCACGGTCCTCCATATCCATTGGAGTGAAGTGGGCCAAGAGTCTCGCTGCAGGTTTCATCATATTTTTCTATTTCCCTTTTATTTTCTATTTTTAGTTTCAATTTGCCTTTTTACTTCATTTTGTAGATTCCTAATTTAGATTTGGGTCAGTTGTAGCACACTAAAGATTGCGTCATGAGATGCAATTCATTTTACTTATTATTTCCTTCATTCAAGCAAATGCTTTATGTAATGCATACACATACAATATTTTTAGTTTCAAAAATATTCTTGTATAGTTAAATTTAATAGTCCATTTAGAAACTCATTACTCCTTATTCGTTTATCTCCGTAGAAGATACTTTTATTACCATTATTTTAGAGTTGGTTTATAAACATTTAATTCATTAATGAGTAGTGTCATTAGTTGCTAGTTCATATATTTAGGTTTCAATTGAATTCTAGTTTTAGAGTTTAAATCTAAACTCTTATCCATAAACATTTTGGTATCACGTACTTGTTTATTTATTACCAGTATTGTTTTTAGAAATGGTCACCTTCAATGTGTAACCCTTCATCTGATGACACTTTTATTTTGATTCTTTTCATAAAAAAATATTACTAATCCTATAATTAGAATTTTAGGGTGCTACACCTAAACCTTGACTACAGATCAAGGGACTTCTTTTATGTCAAAGGAGGTACGTGAATTTGCTGAATTATATAGAATTAAGTTGCTTAATTCATCTCCATATTTTGCTCAGGCCAATGGATGGGCCAAGTCTAGTAATAGGACATTGATTAACTTGATAAAAAAGAAGATATCTGATAATCCTAAGCATTGGCATAAGATTTTGTCCGAAGCTTTATGGGCTCACAGAATATCTAAACATAGTGCTACTAAAGTGTCTCCTTTTGAGCTTGTCTATGGGCAGGAAGCAGTGTTGCCTTTGGAAATAAGTTTGAATGCTGTCAGGTTCGCCAGACAAAATGATCGAACCATCACTGATTATTATAATTCAATGATGGATAATATTGATGAGGTGACCAACAAGAGGGTGATAGCTTTGGGAGCAATAGAAAAGGACAAGATCATGGTAGCCAGGGCCTATGTCGGTGTTTTGGGTCCGACCGCACACCTGGGGTTGCCCCTCGAGGTGTTTTAGGAGTAGGACGGTGTCGCCGACTGTAGCTGAATGGTTCGTGCCAGATGCACGAAAGACAATGGACAGTGTTTACAGGTTCGGGCCGCTTTGAGATGCGTAACACCCTACGTCCTGGCGAGTATGCTTTGTGTAATGGGTTACAAGGTAGAGAGTTGAGGTGGATGGCTAAGTAGGAGTAGAGTTGGGATTGATTGTCTTGAAGGGGTGCCCCCTAGGCCTTATATATTCGACCGTGAGGCAATACAAGCTGATATGATAACAACGTGCACCTAAAAGATAGTGAACTGTTCGAGCTTATCTTCCTATGATTTGGCCGACTTATCCTCGCCCGATTCCGTTGTGCGGGGCTCCAGCGCGGGAAAGTCAGATCTTCTGTTGTGGTCATATGCTCGACGTCACGGAGTCATCCGGGCTTGCACCGACCCGGCCTCACATCGATCCGCTTTACTGATTGCTCCTCCTCAGGCCTATGAAGGAGTGACCTTACGATCTATCGGACCCTTGGGCTTTTCGTGAGGTCTTTTATCCTTCTAATGGACCCGGGGGATATCTGTCCCCTACAAGCCCCCGATCTTTGGGTTGATTTTGAGATAATCGGCCCAAAGATCCTAGGCCCAACTTGCGGGCTTCGTTTACGATAAGAAATGCTTCTCGGGCAGTTTGGTAAAAACGATTTCTTACTGTCTTCTTCTGCTTTGCTTCATTCGAAATCTATAGTTTTGCCTCATACTCATGCCTTGGAGATCGGCGTTTCGTATTGCAGGACCTTAAATTTCATTGGGTGCATCGGAGGTGCACCCAATGGGTGTAGCCCCCGAGCTTCGAGTGGATTCTAGATAATAATCCACTCGAAGGTCTTCATCAGAAATCACTTTTATTTCCCACTTGCACTTTGGTTGGAGGTCAGTCTTATCTTTAATCTTGCCCTGTGCCTTAGAAGTCGGCATTATGTCATCCATGTTATGCTTTAGAGGTCAGCATTATGTCATCAAGATTATGCTTCAGAGGTCAGCATGCATTTTGTCTTTTGCAGCCGAGTTCGTGATCCGCTCATATCTTGCTAGGTGGTGCAATTTATTTGCTCTACGACTTATTGAACATTTGATGGACGTTCCCTGGCTAGTCTTCACGTCGCTTCTGTCGGTCAGATTTTGTACTTCACCGGCTATATTTGGCTTTCCTTTGATCCTTACTGATATCTCATTTTTGTCTTGAGGTGTTCATTTCATGCCCTGCACGGATGTGATAGTTTTGAAAAATATACAGATAATTCCTGGGCGTCCCCCCAATGGGTGTGGGCAAGGGACGGCTTGGTACGCTGAGTGTTTTAACCGGCTGCTTCTGAGTAGTAATGTGATGTGACGGCGGGCGTAATCATATCATCCGCGCTGTTGACTGGAGTCCCAATGGGTGTTGCGTTGCGTGAAACGGTGTCAGCCGCCTGACGTGTCTTCAGACGGGTTGAAGTGTGTATTGAATGCTTCGCGACTGTTCAGTGACCGTGGTTGGAGGTGAGCGGTTGCCTTCTTCTTCTATAAATAGTGCCTTTGCCTCTCTGGTTTTTTCACATCTCTTGCTGTTCTACGCTGCTTGCTTTCTTCCTCTCCTTGCATTTCCACCATGGGCAAGAACAACAAACGCAAGCGCGAGCCGACTCCTCCATCAGAGGACTTTGGCGACTCAGAATACTCAGAGGAGGAGTTCTCCTCTGAGTTCGAGGGGTCTCCGGCTCCCGTCCCTTCCCCAGCGTCGTTCGATGACTCGGACGACTCTCAGGGGATTGCCGCGGAGCTCTGGACTTACATCCGGGCCGTCGAGCGCTCCGGGCTCGCGGGCTCGGATGAGTCAGAGTACTCCTCGAACGAGGAGGACTCGTCCGAGGAGGACAGTGGCGGAGATGGCGAAGGCGACGACGACGACGACAGAGGCGATGGCGGCGATGACGGCGGCAGGGGCGGCAACGGCGGCAGCAGCAGGGGTAGCGGCGGCGGCGGCAGCAGCAAGGGCAGCAACAATGCCAGTGGCTAGATGCCACTGGTTTTTAGATATTAGTATGGATTAGAAGCAATATAGTGAAATAATGTAGTAGTATTAGTAATGTAGAGTAGTATAGTAGTAGCAGTAGTAGTAGTAGCAGTAGGGAAGTATCAACTCATGATGAGTTGATTTGTAAGTACTGTTACTTCCCTTAATGAAGAATGACTTTGTCTCCTCCTGTACCAATTACTCTGCTTCATAGTAAGTCGATCTCTTATTTGTGATGTTGATTTATTCGGAACAGCAACTAAATAACTCGGGCATCAAATCGCCGCTTCAGGGGTGATGGCCAAGCTATTATTGTCGATATTTACGCATTTTGAAATAGAGTCCGAGTGATGACGAAACCATGTCAGCGTCGGAATAACTGTTGACCACGTCGGCGCTCTTAGACGTGACAGCCGAGTGATCTGTGACAACGCCAGCGTTTTTTAGAGATAACCGCCGAGCAACTGAGAACATCGTCGGCGCTTTAGAGATAGCTGCCGAGCGACTGAAGACATCATCGACACTTTTAGAGATAAATGCCGAGCGACTGGTGGTAACGTCAGTGTCTTAGAAGTAAGAGCCGAGTTAAAACGGGCCGTGTTGGCCACTTTGAGGATAATAGCCGAGTGACGATGTGGCACACCGGGGTTTTAGAAGCAGCCGCCGGGTGACGACGTGGCACGCCGGTGTTTTAGAAGCAACCACCGGGTGCTGACTGGGCGCCCTTGGAGACGGTGTCTGACTCGAGAATATCCCGCATATTCTGCGCTTTCAGCCGCCTCTGCTTTCCGTGCCCTAGTTCTTGCTTTCCTAGCTCCAGATCCTCTCTGCAACTCGGCTCTCACTCTGTTCGCCAGTAGAGTTGAGATGGCGCCCAAGAGAAAGGCCTCGAGTTCATCCGCTACGTGATTCCCCCCATCGATCCCAACAGCCAGTTGCCTTTCGCAGGTAATCATATGTCTGTTGTCTCTGAGCCTAACCTTCTCCACCTCGTGTCCATCGGGGTCCTTCCCCCGAGGGAGCTTTGTTCTTGGCGGATTTGTCATGGGGTCACTGTCCCGACAGAGGATACCCATGAATCCGTGATTTACGCTCCTTTTCTTCTCCGCGGTCTCGCTCTCCCCATTTCTCCCTTTTTCCGCGGCCTCCTTGATTTCTATCGCCTTAACTTGACCCATCTGAATCCCAATTCTATTCTGCAAATTTCCATTTATGTTCATTTGTGCGAGGCTTTTCTTGGCGTCCTGCCACATTTTGGACTGTGGAAGTATCTGTATCACTGTCGCCCTGGAATGGCCGGGGGGCAGCATCAGCTGGTTGGGGGTGCTAGTTTAGAGATGCGCCGTGGGAGGAAGTCTGATTATCTTGAAATCCCTCTCAAGGACAGTATTAAGGGATGGCACTTGGAGTGGTTTATCGTTGAGAACCACGGAAATTCTCTCCCCCCGCAGTCGGGGAGACAGCCGGACGTTCGTACCCCGAGTTGGACCGAGTCCCCCACAGACCAGGAGGTGGCTGAGGCTAGGGCTTTGCTAGCTGAAGTTGGACTGCTGAAGGAGAGGGGTTTGACTGCAGAGGCTGTGGTTGCTGATTTTGTTTTCAAGAACATTCAGCCGCTGAAGGACAGGGCTTACCCGGCTTATCTGTACAGAGGCCTAGCTGACTCGACTCGGGTTACCAACAGAAGGATTCCCTCTGTACACTTGGTGAACCGACTTGAGATGATTCTTAGAGGCAAGGTATCAAATGTTGGTGCCCCAGTGGCATACTCAGCCTGGAACCTACCTCCTCCCAAGGCCTTTACTCTTTTTGTGTCGAATCCACCTGTCGCTGATGGCAGTTTGGGCCTTAGAGTGCGACCCTCTGTTGAAGAAGTTAGCGCCTTAGTTGCCACGCTCGGGGAAATTACCGATGATGAACGGCAAGTCCACTTTGAGGTGCCTTTGGATCCTAGTGATGCAGAAATAAATGCTATGCTTGATATATTGGCTGAAGACTCTTCTGATGCTGCTCCTGCTGGGACATTGGCAGTGGTGCCTCTCCCAGAAGCTGGTACAACCTTGGATGTTCAGAGGCCTGTCAGTGTTCGCCCGAGACGCCCTTGCCGAACCAATCAATTTGATCCCTCTGCTGATGAGCAGAAAAAGAAAAAAAGATGTCTTCGGCGAGTATCTAGTTTGGGTCGGGACACTGGTCCTTCGGTTCCTGCTGCTGAGGAAGTTCCCGTGCCTGAGTTTACTGATGCTGACCCCAATGGGTGTGCTCCATCTGTTGCTGAACCCAATGGGTGTATTGCCTGTGTTGCTGATGAAGACAACAGGGAGGAAGAAAATGAGGCCCCTCTGACTCAGAAGAACAGTCGGCAGTATATCGCCAGTGGGGAAAGTAGTGGGGTTTCTTCTCCTGCTCTGTCAGCCCTCGTCGGTCTACAGGAGTTATCTCTGGCGAACTTTGATCAGACTCTAGAAGATATGGTTCCAGAGGACCTATTATCAGAGCCAGCGGATGGTGACGCGATGGATGTTTGTGCTGATGTGTTCGACGCCGAGTTGGGGTCATCCCGGGCAGTGTCCCGCGCCTCATCGACCTTAGAGCGCGGTCTTGAGGGCCAGGAAACTAACTTTGATCGTCTTGCTCTCATGGAAGTAACTGAGGGGCCTTCAGCCTTAGAGGCGGCTGCCGCGGAAAGCTTGATCCTCAGGGATGGTGTTAACGCTAACCCAGCCCCCGAGGGTGTTGCTGAGGATGGTTCAGCTCGGGTGGGAGGCGTAAGTCACGACCCAGCCCCCGAGGGTGTTGCCGGAGACGATCCGGCTCAAGTGGGCAACGCGAGCTATGACCCAGCCCCCGAGGGTGTCCGAGCGGGGTCTCCCTCCTGTACTTCCATGGATGTTCACGTTGGATCTTCTCCACACTCTGGTGGCATGGTGGTGACCTAGGTTTCTAGTCAGGGAGTCGCCTTAGAGGCTAGCGTTCTCGCTGACCAAGTTTTGGGCTCTGTTGACGGTACTGAGTTGGTCCCTGCTGGTTCATTGCAAGCTGCGTCGGGTGGCGATTTTATGCCAGGCCATCAATTGCTCTCTCACGATTTGGGAGTCCTTTCATTCTTCTCCAACCTCCAAGTATTGTGATATATTTTAGCTCGACTTTTATACCGCATGAACTGCTGTTATTACATTTGTCTATTCTCAACATCAGGCATTGGTGGGCGGGATGGCTAGTCAGCTGAGGTAGCAAGGTGTGTTTGTTCCAGAAGGAGCTTCATCTCTAGCACGTTGGAATCCAGTGTTGCTTCAACAGCGTGTCTCTGACTTGGAAGCGGCGAATGCTAGTTAGTGCTCTTTTGATTCATTTCGTCTGCCTTATTGAATTATTTCAAATTTTGACCCCCTTTGCTTGATTTTTTCTCGCCAGGCATGGCTCGGCAGATTTCTGTTCTTGAAGAAAAACATTCTCAAGGCCAGGCTGAACTAGTCCAGCGGTGTTATGATTTTGAGGAAAAGTATTCCCGAAGCCAAACTGAGCTGGCCCAGGCCTCTGCTGCTCTAAATGCTGCTAACACGCTGAACTCTACTCTTCGCGTTCAGCTTGATTCTGAAAAGGTGACTTGTGAAACTACACCTTGTATTGCTGTGTTCTTATTGCTGGCCTGATGTTTGAAGGAGTTGATTCTTGCTTGCAGGAAGAAAAACGTGCCCTTGTTGCTTCTCACGATAATCTGGACAGACTGTATCGTGACTCTAGCAACTCGTTGACCATTCTGGAAAGGAGTCATCGTTTCACCATGGAGGAGTTAAATAATCTTCGCTATAGGCTGCAGGAATCCACAGATGACATGATCCATCTTAGGCAGTTGATATCGGCTAAGGATGCTGCTATCAAGGAACTGTGCGCTTCCAAGAAGTCCATCGCCCAGGAGCTGGAGACCGCTCAGCTGGCCATCAAAGTTGCTGAAGAAACTTCCGTTACTCTTAGGGCCCAGCGCGACAGGGCTATGGATAAAGCCATTCGCGCGAGGCGAATCTTGATGAGGAGACCCGACGTAGTTGTTCCCGATGACATAAGGGCTGATGTGAATGCTGCTCCTGATTCCTCAAGTCGCCCGTCTTCGTCGGTTGCCCCTGAGAAAGATATTGCAAAATAGAGACATTGTGTGCTTTGAGTGCGCGGTTATCATGATCGGATGCTTGTTAGAGGACACTAGTTCAACATCTGAATGATATTGCTACTCTCCTATTGTTTTAGAGTTCTGTAATACGTAAACTTGCAGTAGTAAAACGCCGTGTGATGATTTTGAAACTTGTTTACTGGATATAGAGATCACCCCTGTACGAGAAACCCGAGCTAAGTAAGCGCGAGCATGTTGCACCGTCTTAAGTCATCGCCGACTTAAGCTGATTGCTCCGTTAGAAGGGCATAGTGGTCACCCTGAGTTAAGTAAGCGCGAGCATGTTGCACCGTCTTAAGTCGTCGCCGACTTAAGCCGATTGCTCCATTAGAAGGGCATAGTGGTCACCCTGAGTTAAGTAAGCGCGAGCATGTTGCACCGTCTTAAGTCGTCGCCGACTTAAGCCGATTGCTCCGTTAGAAGGGCATAGTGGTCACCTTGAGTTAAGTAAACGCGAGCATGTTGCACTGTCTTAAGTCGTCGCCGACTTAAGCCGATTGCTCCGTTAGAAGGGCATAGTGGTCACCCTGAGTTAAGTAAGCACGAGCATGTTGCACCGTCTTAAGTCGTCGCCGACTTAAGCCGATTGCTCCGTTAGAAGGGCATAGTGGTCACCCTGAGTTAAGTAAGCGTGAGCATGTTGCACCGTCTTAAGTCGTCGCCGACTTAAGCCGATTGCTCCGTTAGAAGGGCATAGTGGTCACCCTGAGTTAAGTAAGCGCGAGCATGTTGCACCGTCTTAAGTCGTCGCCGACTTAAGCTGATTGCTCCGTTAGAAGGGCATAGTGGTCACCCTGAGTTAAGTAAGCGCGAGCATGTTGCACTGTCTTAAGTCGTCGCCGACTTAAGCCGATTGCTCCGTTAGAAGGGCATAGTGGTCACCCCGAGTTAAGTAAGAATGCACGTCCATCAAGAGCAAACTGAGTATTCTTGAAGCCTTTTTTTATTGATGACACATTTCCCATTTTACAAAGTACATTGTCGTCCCGGTAGCTTTTGAAATTCAGCTAGGGGTAAAACTTCCTGAGGTGTTCTATATTCCAGGAGTTCCCGATTTCTGTGCCGTCCATCTGAGTGAGACGATATGACCCCGGCCGAGTGACTTCTGCTACTATGAATGGTCCTTCCCATAAGGGCGACAACTTGTGCTGTCCCTCCCCTGTTAGAATTCGGCGGAGGACGAGATCTCCCACTGAGAAGGATCGTCGTCGCACGGCCTTGTCGTGATACCATCTCAGAGTCTGCTGGTATCGTGCCGATTGAATTACTGCATTCAACCGTTCTTCTTCGAGTACATCAATGTCCTCCAGCCTAGTAGCTTTGGCTTCTGCTATGCTTTCGAAGGCCAACCTCGGCGCCCCGAACTTGAGATCGGCGGGTAATACTGCCTCTGACCCATAGACCATGAAGAAAGGGGTGTTTCCATGCAAAGCTCGGCTAGGTTGAGTTCTTAGGCTCCAAACAACGTAGGGCAATTCCCTTATCCACTTCCCTGCAAACTTTTCATTCTTATCGAAGACCCTTTTCCTGAGTGCCTCCAATATCATCCCGTTAGCTCGTTCGACCTGCCCGTTGGCCCTCAGATGTGCTACCGAAGCATACTTGATCTGAATGCTCTTTTGCTCGCAGAATTCGAAGAATTCTGAACTTGTGAAGTTGGATCCTAAGTCAGTTATGATATTGTTTGGTATTCCGAATCTGAATATTATGTCTTGTATGAATTCCACGGCCTTGGCTGAGGTTAAAGAAGCAATGGGTTTGAATTCTATCCATTTGGTGAATTTGTCGATTGCTACCAGTACATGAGTGTATCCTCCTTGAGCTTTCTTGAAAGGTCCAATCATATCCAGTCCCCAGCATGCGAACGACCATGTTACTGGTATGGTCTGCAGCTGCTGTGCTGGTAGATGTTGCTGCTTTAACAAGTACTGGCAAGTTTCGCACCTCTGCACTAACTCGGCTGCATCGCTTTTCGCGGTTGGCCAATAGAATCCTGACCTGAAGACCTTCCCGACTAGCGTCTTGGATGCCGCGTGTATTCCACATTGCCCAGCGTGGACCTCATCTAGAAGTTGCTTCCCAGTAGATGAGAGAATGCACTTCATGAGGACGCCTGACGCGCCCTTTCTGTATAATATCTCTCCAATGAGTGTGTAGTGGGCTGACTGTCTGGTGATGCGCTCGGCTACATTTTTGTCATCTGATTCCTCTTCATTCTTTATGTATCTGATGATCGGTCTTCTCTAGTCATCAGAGTCTGACTCTGGTTGATCCACGATATTACATTCTTCTGCCTGATCCATTGAGATGCTCGGCTGTAGTATTTCTTGCACAAAGACTCCGGGTGGGACCTGAGTTTGACTGGATCCTAGCTTGGACAATACGTCGGCTGCCGTGTTTCGATCCCTTTCTACATGATGAAATTCCAGGCCTTCGAATTTATCTTCTAGTTTTCGGACGGCAATGCAGTATTTTCCCATTGAATCACTTGAACAGTCCCACTCTTTGTTTATCTAGCTTATGACTATCAGAGAATCTCCGTATACCATCAGTCTCTTAATGCCTAATGATATAGCGATGTTTAGTCCATGGATCAGAGCTTCATATTCGGCTGCGTTGTTAGAGGCTGGAAATAGCAACTGGAGGGCATATTTGAGGTGCTCGCCTCCAGGTGCGGTGAAGAGAATTCCCGCACCTGCTCCTTGCAGCTTTAGCAAACCATCAAAATACATTCGCCATACTTCTGTAGTCTCTGGGTTTTCTGGTACTTGTTGTTCAGTCCATTCTGACACGAAGTCAACCAACGCTTGAGTTTTGATGGCAGTGCGAGGTCGAAATTCGATATCATGAGATCCCAGTTCACAGGCCCACTTGGCTATTCGGCCAACGGCTTCCTTGTTGTGAAGAATATCCCCTATCGGAAAACCGGTGACTACTATGACTTTGTGGTCGTCAAAGTAGTGACGTAGCTTGTGGGCAGTTAGAAGTACTGCATATAACAGCTTCTGGACTTGTGGATACTTTTTCTTTGAGGGACCCAGAACTTCACTGATGAAATAAACAGGATGTTGCACTGGGTAGGCATGCCCTTCTTCTGCTCGCTCGACTACCAACACGGTGCTTACCACGTGAGTCGTGCAAGAGATATACAGCAGCAGATCTTCAGCTGGTTGAGTTGACGTGGCCCGCTGTGGCGGCTTCAGTACTGGTGGCGTTGTCAAGAATTTTTTCAGTGCATCTAGAGCTTCCTGCGCTTCTGAAGTCCATTGAAACTTATCCACTTTCTTGAGTAGCTTATAAAATGGTAAACCTTTTTCTCCCAATCTGGATATAAATCGGCTCAGGGCTGCCATACATCCGGTAAGTCGTTGAACCTTCTTTTGTGATCACGGTGCCTCCATTTCATGATGGCTTCAATCTTATCTGGATTAGCTTCAATTCCCCGGTGGCTGACAATAAATCCGAGTAGCTTTCCGGCCGGTACCCCGAAGACACATTTTTCGGGATTAAGCTTCCATCGATACCGCCGTAGACTGTTAAAAACCAGTTGTAAGTCTTCGATGAAGTTTTCCGAGTTCTCCGTTTTGATTACCACATCATCTATGTAAGCCTCCACACGCTTGCCCCAGTGGTCGGCTAAGCATGTTTGAATGGCTCTCTGATAAGTCGCTCCAGCGTTTTTTAGGCCAAACGGCATGGAGGTATAGCAGAAAGCACCGAAGGGAGTGATGAACGCTGTCTTTTCCTCGTCTTCCTTTGCCAGATTAATCTGATGGTACCTAGAATAGCAGTCCAGGAAAGACAGCACAGAACATCCAGCGGTGGAGTCTACCACCTGATCTATCCTAGGGAGCCCGAAGGGATCCTTTGGACAATGTTTGTTGAGATCTGTATAGTCGACGCACATGCGCCAATCCACCTTATTCTTTTTGAGTACAAGAACAGGGTTAGCTAACCACTCGGGATGTAACACCTCTCTAATAAACCCAGCCGCGACCAAGCGGGTCAGCTCAGCGCGAATGGCCTCTCTCTTATCGGGCGTGAAACGACGTAGTTTTTGCCGGATCGGCCTTGCCTGGGGATAGACCTTCAGTTTGTGCTCGGCCAGTTCTCTCGGGACTCCTGGCATATCCGCAGGTTGCCATGCGAATACGTCTCGGTTATCTTTCAGGAACTGGACGAGCGCGCCTTCCTATTTATCATCCAGGCTGGAGCTGATGATGGCAGTCTTGCGCTCATCGGCGAATCCAAGGTTGATTCTTTTGGTTTCTTCAGTCGGCCGCATAGAGGTCGCAGCTTGAGCTTCATTCGCTGGTGTGGTAAGGTCTTCCTCAGGCTTAGAGTTTGCCTGTATTGAAGAATTCGCCGACGGTTTGGTGGTGAGGGCTGCTTGGACGGCCACTCGGAAACATTCTGCGGCGCCTTGGAGGTCAGCACGCACAGTTATGATTCCTTGCGGTCCAGGCATCTTCAATATCATGTACGTGTAATGTGGAATGGCCATGAATTTTGCCAACCCCGGCCTCCCGATGATGGCGTTGTACCCGCAGTCAAAGTTCGCCACTTCGAACCTTAGGAACTTGGTTCTGTAGTTTTCCGGAGTTCCGAAGGTGACGAGCATGTAGATGTGGCCCAGCGGGTATTCCCCTTCAGTCGGCACAATGCCGAAGAAAGGAGTGTCTGACTCGTGGAGCTCTTTGAGGTGAACTCCCAAGCCTCAGAGTGTTCGGGGGAAGGTGACGTTGATGCTGCTCCCCCCGTCCACTAACACCTTCTTCACCCCGCTCTCTCGGATCACCGGATCGACGAGGAGCGGGTATTTGCCTGGGTGGTCGAAGTTGAGCCATTGGTCTGCCCGAGCGAAGGTGATCGGGTGCTCCGACCATCGGTACGGGTTGGGAGGACCGGTGGTTGCCACTAGTATCTGGCGATCATTGAGCTTTTGTTGTCTTCTGTTCTCCTACGATCCGTGTCCGCCGAAGATGACGTTGACCTCCCTGTCAACGCGCGGGAAGGCTCCTCCTCCTCCCTCCTCCTGCTGCTGGGGTTGTCGTGGTTCTTCTGGTCCTCCCCGCGGCGGAGGAGGAGGTAGAGGTTGGAAGAGTCGGCCGTGTCCGACGGAGTGATTGAAGTCCCTGCAGTTCCGTAGGGTGTGGCGCATGTCCTTGTGGTACGGGCACTAGGCGTCGAGGATGTCGTCCAGCGTGCGCTCGCCTCCGCGAGGTCCTCCCCGGGCGCGAGAGGCAGGTGGTCCAGCGGCGTGCACCTCTTCGCGAGGTCTTTTCTCCCAGCGTTTGTCGGGTTGCTGGATCGCGTCGCGTCGTGGCGCTGCCGGTGCGGGCTTCGCTCCCCCGATGAGGTCTTGAGCTCGCTCGTCGGCGGTGATGTAGAGGTCGGCTTCCCGGAACAGTTGCTCAGAGGTAGTCGGCGCTTTCTGCAATATGGCTCGGACGAAGGCCGAGTCATTGGATCCTCTATAGAAGTCCTCGATCACAGCCGCCTCCGCGACCTCGGGGATACGATTTCTCATGGTCTAGAACCTTTTGAGGTACGACCGGAGAGTTTCGTCCCCCCGGCGCTTGATGGATTTGAGGTCCCATGGTTGCGCCGGTTTGTCGGAGAGGGACTGAAAGTTGGCGGTGAAACGTCGACTGAAATCGCTCTAGTCGTCGATGCAGTGCCGGGGTAGATGTCGTAGCCATTGTAGTGCGTCTTGCCCGAGGACAATGGGTAAGTACGCAGTCATCACGTCTTCGGATGCTCCGGCGGCTCGAGCGGCGGTGGTGTAGACGGCCAGTCAGCCTCCTGGATCCTGCTTAGGTTCATACTTGTCGACATTGGATACCTTGAAGTTAGGGGGCCACTGAATGGCCCTAAGGCGCGAAGTAAGGGCAGACACTCCACATGTGTCCTCCTGTCGTCAGAGATGATGTCTGTCCCGGGGAGGGGAGTAGTTGTTGAGGTTCCTCGACCGTCCCCGGGTAGTACCGCCAGTCGAGGCCGTCGTTGATTCGGTTCTGGTGGCTTGACTCCGAGTTGGGATGCCATGATCCCTGTCGTACTCCTCCCGGCGGCGGATCTCGTTCTCATGCCGTCGTTCACGCGAAGCGTTGATGGAGCTTCGCGCGTCCCGGTGACTGTTGATGGCGTGTCGCAGATCGTTCGGCGGGTGAGCGAGAGGTAGAAGATGGTTGGCTGCTTGGGTGAACAGGCGCCGATAGCCCTCAGCATCGGGAGTCCGAGGGAGTCCATCAGCTATCCGAGCTAGTACTCCTCCGACTTCACTCGGCGTGTTCATGGCTCGGGCGAAGTCGGGGTTCAGGTTGCGACCGAAGAGTGGATTTTCCCGGCGCTGCCTTGCGTCTTGCTCGGCTTGTTCCTGAGCTCGTCAGCGATCACGCCATCGGGAGTTCCTTCCTTCTCTGAAGACGCGCTCCTCCAGAGTTTCTCCCATCTCCGAGACCTCGTCTCGTGAGACAGGTTGCTCCGGATCCCGTTCTCTGGCCTCGTGATGTCGCCGGATGTTTTGGCGCCGATTTCTTCGTCGACGGGACTCCCGCTGAGGTGGTTCTTCCCCAGGCGCGGTTGGCTCGTCGTCAGAGACGGGAGGCGACTCCACTCTCCCAATGAAAAGAACGTCGGGGTAGAATGGCGCGACTGTCGTGGTGATCTTCTTTCGGAGAGCTAGAGGTTGCGCTTCTCCGGTATTTTCGGAGTTTGTTGGAGGAGACTTCTTTTTTGGCGGATCTGCAATGCGGTGTAGAGTTCCCTCTTCGTCTGCTATAGATGAGATCATTTCAAAGTAGAACATGGATTCGGGATGGAGGGTGATCTTGCTATGGAAGGTGACGGCCATTGAGCTAGCTTAGATCATCGACACACCCCTACCTGGCGCGCTAGCTGTCGGTGTTTTGGGTCCGACCGCACACCTAGGGTTGCCCCTTGAGGTGTTTTAGGAGTAGGACGGTGTCGCCGACTGTAGCTGAATGGTTTGTGCCAGATGCACGAAAGACAATGGACAGTGTTTATAGGTTCGGGCCGCTTTGAGATGCGTAACACCCTATGTCCTGGCGAGTATGCTTTGTGTAATGGGTTACAAGATAGAGAGTTGAGGTGGATGGCTAAGTAGGAGTAGAGTTGGGATTGATTGTCTTGAAGGGGTGCCCCCTAGGCCTTATATATTCGACCGTGAGGCAATACAAGCTGATATGATAACAACGTGCGCCTAAAAGATAGTGAACTGTTCGAGCTTATCTTCCTATGATTTGGCCGACTTATCCTCGCCCGATTCCGTTGTGCGGGGCTCCAGCACGGGAAAGTCGGATCTTCTATTGTGGTCACATGCTCGACGTCACGGAGTCATCCAGGCTTGCACCGACCCGGCCTCACATCGATCCGCTTTATTGATTGCTCCTCCCCAGGCCTATGAAGGACTGACCTTACGATCTATCGGGCCCTTGGGCTTTTCGTGAGGTCTTTTATCCTTCTAATGGACCCGGGGGATATCTGTCCCCTACAGCCTACAACAAGAAGGTCAAAGCAAAGTCGTTTCAAGTAGGGGACCTAGTGTGGAAGATCATCCTGCCTCAAAGGAATAAAGACCAGAAGTTTATAAAATGGTCGCCTAGCTGGGAGGGTCCTTATAAAGTAAAATAGGTAATGTCTGGTAACGCCTATTTACTACAAACATTACAAGGCAAGGATTTACCCAAGGCTTTGAATGAGCGTTTCCTCAAGCAGTACCATCCTAGTATGTGGCAAGATGCTTAAGAAAACCGATGTAATCACATCGAGTTAAAATGCTTTTGGTTTGCTCAGCTCCACCAAAAGGCAGGGGGGCATATGTTGGGCACCAAAATGAGAGGCCGGACGGTTCGACCCTGGGGTCGGACAGTCCGTGGTCCGGATAGTCCGCGCGTGTGGGCCGGACGGTCCACGCAGGCGCAGAATAGATTAGGGTTCCGAGTTTCTTGCTATGTTTGTTGGCGAGAATCTTGGGATAAGCTCAAAAATTAGTTTGTAAAGGGTCCAGCCCCCTCCTCTAAAAATAGAGAGGTATACGACCGATTTGTAATCAATCAATCGAACCTTCAATCAATACAATTTACATTTTATCCTAGGAGTAGTTCTAGTCTAGTTTAGGTTTAGTCTTCCAATCCCCAAATCCTCCGCTTCTCTTCGACTCTACGTCGATTAGAGGAGTCTAGGTCGGTCTACCCGAGCCTAGACATCACCTAGGGTTTCTACTCCCCCACGGGTCCCTCCCGGGAGCGAGATCCAGGCACCGCCGGCGATCCTCCACCGCCCCTGTGCACGTGCGGACCGTCCGGTCCTAGGGCGCAGACCATTCGGCCTTTAGGCAGGGAACCCTAGCCTCGCGCCAAGTCGCGGACCATCCGACCCTGTGCTGCGGATCGTCCACGCCTGACCAGAGAGCACCACCGCTGGTTCTTGTTGAGTGATTGGCGCCCTAGAAAGGTGTCAACAGTAAGTTGATGCTTCACCTAATCCTGAGCAATACTAATGGCACCAGTACTAACATAGTGCATAAGCATAGGAGTAGTAAGAGAAATCCCAAAGTTAGCCAACAACCACTGAAGCCATGTCACCTTAGTCGTCACACAAGCCAGAGCACGCAACTCAGCCTCAGCACTAGAACGAGCAACAACAGTCTGTTTTTTGGTCTTCCATGTACCAAGGAGGAGCCAAGGAAGACATAGTAGGCAGAGATGGACTTGAAATTCAAAGGATCGGTACCCCAAGTTGCATCAGAATAAGCAGGGAGCTGGTGCTAGAAAAGAACAAACGACAATCAATGGTGCCACGAATGTACTGAAGGACACGAAGAAGGTGGCCATAGTGGATGATAGTGGGTGCAGACATGAACAGACTTAGAATATGAACAACATAGGAGATATCAGGATGAGTTATGCCAAGGCAGACAAGACTGCCAACAAGATGGTGATAACAAGTAGGATCCACAACAGGAACACCATCGATGACACGAAGACGAAGGTGAAGATCCATGGGAGTGTCCACAGAATGGTGATCGGTAAGACCAACACGATCAAGGAAGTCCTGGATGTATTTGCGCTGAGAGAGGTAACAACCATCAGGTGTGGAGGTGACCTCAATCCCAAGAAAGAAGCTAAGAGGACCTAAGTCAGACATGTGGAACTATGCACGAAGTCATGCCTTGACGAAGGCAATGTAATCAAGATCATCACCAGTGATCAGCATATCATCAACATAGAGAAGAATGAGGGTGCGACCTCGAGATGAAGTGTGAACAAAGAGAGCAGGATCATGTTTGCTGGCAACGAAGCCAACAACAGTGACAACAGAGGCGGAGCGCTCAAACCAGGCTTGAGTAGCCTGCTTGAGGCCATAAAGAGAACAACGAAGTTGACATATGTGACCATCAGGAACAAGGTAAATCAGGCAGAGGATGCATGTAGACTTCCTCACGCAACTCACCATGAAGGAAAGCATTCTTCACGCCAAGTTGTGAGATAGCCCACCGGCGAACAGAGGCAACAACAAGGGTATGGATAGTGGTCCTATGAGCAATAGGAGTGAAGGTCTCGTCATAGTCACGCCCATATTCTTGTTGAAAACCATGTGCAATAAGTCACACTTTGTAGCACTCAATGGAGCCATCAGAGCGGGCCTTAATCATATAGACCCACTTAAACATGATAGGAGAAGCAGAGGAAGGAAGCGAGACAAGATCCCAAGTGCAGTGCGCTCAAGATCAGCAAACATCTTAGCCATAGATAATTGCCACTCAGGATGGGAAAGCGCATCACAATAGGAGGTAGGCTCAGAGAGAAAGGAAATAGAAGCAGTAAAATCAAGATGAGTTAAACGATAAAGTGTACGTTTATCGTGAAGGTCATATCACGGAGGAGGCACACCAAGCACAGACAGAGACATGCTAGATGATGCCGGAGGGGATAGTGGAGGATGTGGACGTCGAGTGTAGTGGAAAAGAATTGGAGGACATGGTGGAGGTGATGGTGGAGGAGGTGGTGGTGGTAGAGGAGGTGATGGTGGAGGTGGAGGAGGTGATAGTGGTGGAGGTGAGGAAGGTGGAGGTGACAGTGATGAAATAGGAATAGGGGAGAATAGCGGAGACAAGGGGGTAGGAATAGGTGGAACCAAGTGGAGGAAATAAACAAATTCAGAGGAAGAGTAAGAAGAGGACAAATCAGTAGGAAAGAAAGGATGTGACTCATCAAAGGTCACATCCCGATATACTCGAATGCAGCCATCGACAGGGTCCCAACAACGATATCCCTTACACTCAAAGTCATATCCAAGGAAAACACACTGGATAGATTGTGCAGTGAGGTTGGTCCTCTCACGAGGCTGAAGAAGGACAAATGCAACACAACCAAAAGCACGAAGGTGACTATACTGTGATGGCCGACTTAAGAGGCGCTCAAGGGGAGTGACACCATGAAGAGAAATTGAATGTTGAATGTTCACAAGGTAAACAACTGTAGACAGCTTCAGTCTAGAACTAAGGAGGAACAAATGTTAGGAGTAATGCACGGGCAGTCTCAAGAAGATGGCGGTGCTTACGCTCAACAACACCATTCTAAGCCTAAGCATCAATACAAGAATACTGAGGAAGGGTGTCTTGATCAGTGAGAAAGAAACAGAGAGCACGAGACAAGTACTCACCAGCAGAGTAGCCCCGAAAAATAAGAATGAGAGAATCAAATTGGGTGCGAACCATAGCAGCAAAATTCTAATAGGAAGTGAGCACTTGAGTGTGTGAATCCAAGAAATACACCCATGTGAAACGAGAAAAATCATAAATGAAAATCACAGAATAATGAAGTCCCCTTTCAAAAAGAAGGGAGCAAGGCCCCATACATCAGAGTGAATAAGATCAAAAGGTCTAGTAGACACTGTCTGGCTATAAGAATAGGGAAACTGTAGCTGCTTGCCAAGCTTACATCCCATACAAGAGAGGGAGGTATCACCAGAAACCTCTCCAACAACACCACTGAAAGGGAAATAGGGTTTAATTTTTTCCCAAATATAATTTTGGTGGTTGAATGCCCAACAAAAATATTTGGACTAACTAGTTTGCTCTAGATTATGTGTTCTACAGGTCCTAAAGTTTCAACACAAACCAACAAAAAGTTCAAGTTAGGGTTCAAATGAAAGGAGCAAAAGAAACCAAAGAGCTCCTTGGTCTGGCGCACCGGACAGTCCGGTGTGCCACCAGACAGTGTCCGGTGCACCAGGAGAGATCGACTTCAAACTCTTCACCTTCAGGTTTCTGAGGCCGCGCTCCGCTATAATTCATCGGACTGTCCGGTGTGCCACCGGACTGTCCGGTGCACCAGCGGAGCAACGGCTCTAGCACAACGGTCGACTGCAATGGACACCTGCAAAAGCGCTACAGTGCGCGGATAGTTCGCGCAGAAGTCAGAGCAGCCGCCAAAGGCGCACCGGACAGTACACAGTATGTGTTCGGTGCGGCACCGGACTGTCCAGTGCCACATGAAGACAAAGCTCCAACGGTCGAAACCGTCAGAACCCTAATGGTTGGGTGACGTGGCTGGTGCATCGGACAGTGTCCGGTGGCGCACTGGACTGTCCGGTGGGCCCATCGATAGCAGCCTTCCCCAACGGCTACAAGATGGTTGGTAGCTATAAATACCACCCCAACCGGCCATCTCAATGTGTGGGAGCCCAAGCAACATTCCAAATCATATAGTTGACATATCCAAGCCCTCCCAACCACTTCCATTCATTGATCTATCTCATATACAAGATTTAGGCCACCATAAGCAACACAAGTGCCACAAAAGAGAGATCAAGCAAAAGAGAGCTACTCGTGTGAGTTTAGCCTTAGTGCCTTGTGAGAATCATCAAGAGAAAGCGTGTGCTACATCTTGTGATCATTTGAGCGTGGAGTTTTTGACTCCCATTGAACTTCCTCCAAAGTTTTGGAGGCTTGTAAAGCTAGCAAGAGACACCTAAGAGTGTGGTGTTCCTTGCGGGGTCTTAGTGATCCTTGAGATAAAGAAGAAGAGCTCACCGGTCTTGGTGATCGGTGGAGAGAGGGAAATGGTTGAAAAAGACCCATCCTTAGTGGACTCCTCAACGGGGATTACGTTCTCGAGAACCGAACCTCGGTAAAACAAATCACCCGTGTCTCTTGTGTTTATTGCTTGTGATTTGTTTGTTTTCTTCCTCTCTAAGTTCTCTTGCACTATCTCCTGCTAATATTTTGCTTCAAGTTAAATTCTCATTTAGAGAAACAACACCTTGCAAGAAAGAACTTGTGTTATTGTTCTTCTTATCTAAGCCCTCTTGCTTTATTCTCCATAAAACTTATTAGTTGTATTGATTTGTCAATTCCGCATTATTTGGAAGCAACAATCTTTACAAGCAAAGTACTTAGTCTTTATACTCCGATAATTGGGCATCTTGTTCTAACCACTAATCAAGGGATCTAGTTGGGGTTTAAAGTTATAATTTTCAGGTTTCGCCTATCCACCCACCTCTAGGCGACTTTCAATTGGTATCAGAGCTAGGCACTGCATATTGAGTCTAACCACTTGAAGTGATGGCTCGAAGAAGATCCCAAAAGAACAAGAAAACAACTCCGAAGGAAATCAAGGAGGTAACTCTTGAGATTTTACTTAATGATTGTTCTAATTATGCTTCATGGTCTACTAGTGTGATAAATGCTTTTAGGACCATAGACCCACAATTAGAACAAATTTTAGACAAGAGTATTATACCTCCTAGCTATGATAAGAAAAATGCTTCCGAGGAAGATCAAACATGTATACACTTAAATTATCTTGCTTTTGACATCTTAGGTAATTCACTTAGCAAAGAAGATTATCATGCCTTCATAATTAGATATGATGAACCTATTCATGATGCGCATGATATTTGGACTAGAATTAAAAATAAATTTGATGAGTCCAAACATGATAGTTCATTTGATGCTTCTACTTCCTTTAGTTCTTGTGAAACTAACCCTTTGAAGGAAGAAGAAGAAAATGAACATTGGAGACCAAACGATGAATCCACCTCTCCAAAAAGTTTGTCTTCCCATTTCGATTCCCACATATGTTGTGTGGCTAATGAAAATGATAGTGGAAGCACAAATGAGGATGAGGAGGATGAAAGAAGGTTCATGCAACTCTACGCTCATCTAAGCCAAGAAGATAAGGCGGTCATGCTCAAACTTCTAAAAAGAGCGAAAGAGCAAAGCGAAGCTCATCACATGCTAGAAGATATTCTCGCCATAAAAATGTAAAGCTTTGATGAGTTGACTAAAGAACATGAGGAGCTAAAGTGCTCTCATGTTGATTTGGTCCAAAGGTATGAATCTATTTCAATTGAGCAAGATAACTCTTTATTTTGTATCGCTCAATTAGTAAATAAGGATGCCTTGCTTAAGGACCAAGTAGAAAGGCTAAAAATTGAAAATCTAGCCTTTTAAGAAAACATGATATGCTTCTATATTCTCATGAAAATTTTATGGATAATCATATCATGTTAAACATTGCTTATGAGGTTGTGATAGAAAACTTAAAAATCCAAACAACCTCACTCATGCACATGTATCCAAATTGAAACTGTATTACCATATGCTAATGCTTGTTGCTCCTCAGCAAGCAAATCTTCCTTTGAGCTAGAATTTACAGGGATAAAAGATGATTCATGTCAAGAGCTCAAGGAAGAAAATGAGAGACTAAGAATGAGCTTGACACAACTAAAAGGGAAGTGCACTGCTCAACCTTCTCAAGATAATTGTGATCACATGGTGAAGAAGCTTGAGACGGAAACAACCGAGGCATGCACAAAATCCCTTGAAGAGAATGTCAAGAACTTGAGGAATGACAAGAGAAAGCAACAAAAGAAGAAAATCAATACCTCTGTCAAAAGCCTCAACCGTGCCTCCATGCAAGGTAACATCCAAGGTAATGATCAGGCCACACTACACACCAAGAAGAGTAAGAAGTGTAGTGATTGCTTTGAAAAGGGGCACTTGATTAGGTCATATCCCTATATTAAGAAAAATGGCTTGATTATTAACAAGGATGATAAACTTTGTTTCAAGAAGGGACATTTAGTTAAGTCTTGTCCCAATGTGAAACAAAAGGGCATAGTTTTAGAAAGGAAAATATCTACTAACCATGTATCAAGAAAGAAACAAGAAAAGAAGAAGTCTTCAAGACATGAAGATCGCCTTTGCTACATATGCCGAAAGAAAGGACATCAATGTAAGGTTGTCCTATTGGTAACTATTCCACTCCTAACTTGTCAATTAATTCATGTGTAACTAGGCAACCCAAAATTGCAACTTGTGCTATAAAGGTAATGAGTTTACCAAGTGCTAGCACAAAGGACATTTGGATTCCTAGATCTTTGTTGACTAACCTTGATGGACCCATCAAGAGATGGGAACCAAAATATGCTTGACAAGCTCTGCAGGGGAAGGAGATGATATGAAGCTTTGGAAGTGCTTGAGAGGATCAATTCAATTCATATTGACTCAAGCTATCAATCTTACAATAATCTATATCTTTAAGATTGACCCAAAGTTATTGTGAGTTATTATATCTACAACTCATATCATCTCGAGCAAGATTTTGATGTTATAGGGAATAAAGGATTATCCTGTGTGGGAAATCAAAAGCCTACGACATGGAGGAATCCCAAAGGATGGTAACACTTATACCTTTAAGTGCAAGTATCTTCAATTATCATTTCTCTTGTGTCTTGTGTAGTCACATAGAAAAGGAAGCACTTAAAATATCTTTAAATTATGTCACCATTCTTTGGAGAAAAGTTCCTCTCATATGGTAGATTGCATCTTCTTTATTTCTATATTATGGCAATCTACATGATTTAAAATTATTGTAAGTACCTCATGGCATGTTTTACACTAATCATCCTATTATTGCCATGTTCTAGACATAGAAAGATTCTCCATGTTCTTAAAAGAATAAGGTGTCATGTAAGGAATTCAAATCCCTAGGACACTTATAAAAGGAAAATTCTCTCTATGACTAGAATGGTGAGACTAACGTTTTTGTCTAATTGATCTAAGTAGTCTCACTTATAGAGAATAAGTTTCTCTAGGGAAATGCGTAATCTAACATGAAAAGAAAAGTCAATCCAATAATTTATGATGTACTTCTTCTTGCTTAAATTGGATATGATTCTTCTACATTCATCGCTCTCCAAAATTATGAATTAGATTCGTTCCCATAATCTTAAGAAATTGTCTATGCTTGTTTTATGAGTTAAAATTGAGCATAACATCATCTATGGGATAATCTAGTTCATGCTATGAAATTTCCATGTTTTAGTAATCTACTTTTCATTCCTTTCAAAAACGATTACTAAAGGAAAACTAGTGTTTGTGTTACTAATGACTTATCTCTTGAGCATATTTATGAAAATCTATAAGAGAGTTAGTGCATGTTCAATTATAAAAGACACAAGCCTCAAGGGTTGCTCTTCACCTAAAGGAAGAAAGGTAAAAGCAAAGGTATGGGAACTCATCTTCTTAATCAATAATAGTTCCCATCAATTGTTATTCATTCTAAATTATCTTTTTCTACCTATATGAGGAATAGATTCCTTATTGGACTTAAATCAGCTCTCAATCTTGTTTTCATAAAGGCACTAGTCCATTAGAATCTAATTCATGCCTATGCTATATCTGTTCTCTTATTGATATGCTTCTAAGTAATGTTAATAAATTCAATATGAAGAAGTAAATTTTCTATGATTGATTAGAAATATTAAAAGGTGCATATTCCTCACTTCCAATGATGTGCATTATTATTAAGGATTTTACTTCATGTCTGTGTGACTTGTGAATGATGAATTGTTTATATCTCTTATCGAAAGAAATCATCATTTGTCATATTCTCCTTTGTGCTGCTGATATCTCTTTTTCAAGTATCTTCAATAAGTTTGAAAGGAAAAAGGGACAACTCTAAAAGGAGGACACTCAAATGAAAAGGACGATGTAAAAAACAGCAACACCTACCTAGACATTAAGATCGTCAAATTAATCAATGGTGTGGTTGTAAGGATTCTAAACCTTTTTCATTTTGAGAATTCAAGGCATAAGCTAATTATCACAGATTTTATATGCCTTAATCAAGATATACATTGCTTCCCCCTATTTGTCTTTAAAGGAGAATGCATCTAACCAAGTCATTCAAATTCTTGATGCATGTCTTTAGGGGGAGCCCATTTCCATATCTTGATTATGTTCAGACTAACACTTTCTCTCATTAATCTCATGGAGTCTCAAGTATGAGAATAAGTTTCTCATGATGTATGCTGCTACATCTCAATCCAAATTGTTGAATAAGTATCACTTTTATCAAGGATTGTAGCTTTCATTATTAAAGCAGCATATTTACTGGATTCTCCTATTTTAAGCTTATTTAATAATCTAATGCATATGTTGTTCTTTTGATCGCATCCGTTATTCGTATGATCATTAATAACTTCAATTGACTCTTATGTTGCTTAGTGCCTCATATATTATCAATTAAATGTCTCTCTCGATATGCACTAAGTTAAAAGGAGAATTCAGGAGAAATTTATGCAATTTGTGATCTATTTGATATATGACAACAATGACTTAGAAAAGGATCACTAGTTGTAGAACTCTCTCTTGTGCAAAATATTTCCATAAATTGTCTTTAATATAGATCTTAAGTAACCAAGACTAAGGACAAAGCACAATGAAGAGAGCATCTCTATGTAAAGGTACAAAATGATAAACTACTTTCTCTCATTTACACATGTACCTAAATCTTCCTCTAATATATTCTTTGCATATCTTGTATAAAAGGAAGAGAAAGCATGTCTATGCATTATCCCTGCTTCATACCTAGTTTAACCTCTCAAAAATTTCATTCCTGCATTCATGCACTTTTGTTAAAACTAGGTAAAGTGATTTTATTGTCAAAGAGATTAAAGCTTAACCTTGTAACGAGGATAAGCTACCTTTGTTCCAAAGGTGGAGGTTCCTTAAGTCTCTTTGAAATCCTTAATTGCTTAAAATGTTTATAACATGCTTTCATAAGTGCATAGTCTATCGTAAGCATCACACTTATATTATGACACAATGCACTTCACATTATCTATGATATAGGTATGTTCTCATTAACCTCTCTATGTGCTCTTGGCATTTAAGGCCAAAATATGTATTCCTCTCAAGGCACATATTTAGGGGGAGCAATCTATATTATATGGAACTATGATAAAGCTTAATTGATATATCTTTTGATCATGTCTCTTTCATTTGGTACACATACATATTTCCTATCTTTTTGTGCCAAAGCTACGACTAATGTGTTTCCAAGTATATCTTTATGCTAAGTCATAGATTGAAAGGGAAATGGAGTACTTGACAAAGACAAGGCTTCCACTACACCCTACCGGTATCATTTATCCTTCATCGTTACTACACATCATCTCTCCAAATTGGTACAATTCTTCACTCTTATTTACTTGTACCAATGGGGGAAAATATAAGAAGGGCTGTCCAATGTCTCCGTTTTTGGCGATTAATGCCAAAGGGGGAGAAAGGATCTAGCCCAAAGCAAAAGGACCGCACCACCACCAAATTTTAAAATAAAGTTTTCAAATTAGTATCTTAATGTGTTCTCAAAAGGGGGAGAAAGTCTTTAGTATTTTCAAAAACTAGCAAAACCCTCTTGAACACTAAGAGGAGAATTTCATTTAGGGGGAGTTTTGTTTTAGTCAAAGGAAAAGCATTTGAAACAGGGGGAGAAATTTCAAATCATGAAAATGCTTCGTACAATCTTCTTTATATACCTTTGACTACTTGCAAAAGAATTTTTCAAAGAATTTTCAAAAAACAAAACAAGTGGTGCAAGCATGGTCCAAAATGTTAAATAAAAAAACAATCCATGCATATCTATTGAAGTTATAAATTGGTTTAATTCCAAGCAACCTTTGCACTTACCTTATGCAAACTAGTTCAATTCTGCACTTATATATTTGCTTTGGTTTGTGTTGGCATCAATCACTAAAAAGAGGGAGATTGAAAGGGAAATAGGGTTTAACCTTTTTCCCAAATATAATTTTGGTGGTTGAATGCCCAACACAAATATTTGGACTAACTAGTTTGCTCTAGATTATGTGTTCTACAGGTGCCAAAGGTTCAACACAAACCAATAAAAAGTTCAAGTTAGGGTTCAAATGAAAGGAGCAAAAGAAACCGAAGAGCTCCCTGTTCTGGCGCACCGGACAGTGTTCGGTGCACCAGGAGAGATCGACTTCAAACTCTTCACCTTCGGGTTTCTGAGGCCGCGCTCCGCTATAATTCACCAGACTGTCCGGTGCACCAGCGGGCAGTGGAGCAACGGCTCCAGCGCAACGGTCGACTGCAACAGACACCTGCAAAAGCGCTACATTGCATGGATAGTTCACGCAGAAGTCAGAGCAGCCGCCAAAGGCGCACCGGACAGTACACAATACGTATCCGGTGCGGCACCGGACTGTCCGGTGCTATATGAAGACAAAGCTCCAACGGTCGAAACCGTCAGAACCCTAACGGTTGGGTGACGTGGCTGGTGCACCGGACTGTCCGGTGCGCCCATCGACAGTAGCCTTCCCTAACGGCTACAAGATGGTTGGTAGCTATAAATACCACCCCAACCGACCATCTCAATGTGTGGGAGCCCAAGCAACATTCCAAGTCATATAGTTGACATATCCAAGCCCTCCCAACCACTTCCATTCATTGATCTATCTCATATACAAGATTTAGGGCACCATAAGCAACACAAGTGCCACAAAAGAGAGATCAAGCAAAAGAGAGCTACTCGTGTGAGTTTAGCCTTAGTGCCTTGTGAGAATCATCAAGAGAAAGCGTGTGCTACATCTTGTGATCATTTGAGCGTGGAGTTTTTGACTCCCATTGAACTTCCTCCAAAGTTTTGGAGGCTTGTAAAGCTAGCAAGAGACACCTAAGAGTGTGGTGTTCCTTGCGGGGTCTTAGTGATCCTTGAGATAAAGAAGAAGAGCTCGCCGGTCTTGGTGATCGGTGGAGAGAGGGAAAGGGTTGAAAAAGACCCGTCCTTAGTGGACTCCTCAACGGGGATTAGGTTCTCGAGAACCAAACCTCGGTAAAACAAATCACCCGTGTCTCTTGTGTTTATTGCTTGTGATTTGTTTGTTTTCTTCCTCTCTAAGTTCTCTTGTACTATATCCTGCTAATATTTTGCTTCAAGTTAAATTCTCATTTAGAGAAACAACACCTTGCAAGAAAGAACTTGTGTTATTGTTCTTCTTATCTAAGCCCTCTTGCTTTATTCTCCATAAAACTTATTAGTTGTATTGATTTGTCAATTCCGCATTATTCGAAAGCAACAATCTTTACAAGCAAAGGACTTAGTCTTTATACTCTGGTAATTGTGCATCTTGTTCTAACCACTAATCAAGGGATCTAGTTGGGGTTTAAAGTTATAATTTTCAGGTTTCGCCTATCCACCCCCTCTATGCGACTTTCAACCACTATAAACAAGTGATGACAGACGAGACACACACATGTGACCGAGTTGATGGTGCCACTTAGCGAAGCTGACAGAAGTAGTGGCGGCAAAAGCTATGGTATCGGTGGAGGACTGGCCGTGAGTGGAAGCTGATGGAAGAAGTAGCCAGTTAGGCTCCCAAAGATGAGGAGCATCATGGAGCCAGTGGCCAGTACCAACTAGGGCCCTGTCGGTGTTTTGTGTCCGACCGCACACTCGGGGTTACTCTCATGGTGCTTTTGGGTAGGACGACGTCGCAGATTGTGACTCGATGGTTCGTGATGTAGCACAATAAGGGAAACACACAAGCTTGAGCAGGTTCGGGCCGCTTTAAGAGGCGTAATACCCTACTTCCTGTGGTGTTTTTTGTATGGGGGTGAGTTTACAAGTTGTGACTACTGAGATGGTGGGCTGTTGAGATGAAAATGGTAGGAGTGCCTCCTGGCCTTATATACACAACTAGAGAAAGCTCCCTCGCACAAGTGTTGATTACAATCTCCTTGCTTATCCCCTAATTAGTAGCGAACAATCTTCCATTATCCTGGTGAAATCCAGTGCTCCCGCGCCCGAGCTATCACCGGCGGTTTAGGATGTCGGGCACGCGTAACAAACCCGTCCCAACATATTCGTGCTTATGTCGCTGCTGACTCGGACGTGGGCCTCTTTCGCATCTGGACTGGCTCGTTTCTGCTGATTCCTTTTACCCAGCCCCTAGCGGGATGCCTCAGGAGGGCGAGTGCTATGTGGCCCTTGGCGTATTTTCGCGCTCGTGTAGACCCGGGGGATATCTATCCCCACAGGCCCCCGTACGACGAACCTAAACAAAACAAGAGTCAGACTCAAGAATGATATGACAATCATGATCACTGATAGGGATGGCAATGGGTCGGGTACGATGTGGGTAGGCCAATTACTCGCTCAACATGATATCCACACGATCGCACCTCTACTCCGTACCCGTACCCGTACCTGCGGGAGGTTGCGGGTAAAATTCTCCGCCCGTGCCCGTATCCGTCGGATATCCGCGAATATCGGGCAACCCGTTACCCGACAACAAATACCATTTGACACAGTCATAGATAAATATAAATACCATAGTCCACATGTCCACACATCAACTCCACACACCGACACACACTGTAACACATAGTGACACAGCCACACAGGTTACCGGCGGCCGATGGGGTAACAGGGTTGGGGTCTTGGGGACTTGGGGTCAAGTGCGCTAGGGCCTAGGAGTTTACAGAAGGTAGTCTGTGTATGGATGGACGTCGATTGCCAAATTAAATGGGTAGCGGGTCTTACCCGCAGGCAAAAGGTTATGCCCAAACAATACCCACGGGCAAGAACTCTTACTTGTATCCTTACCCATGGGTGGGATTCTGTACCCGTAACCGTGCCCATCGGGTACGAAACCCGCGGATACTCATGCCCGCGGGCAGAATTACCATCCCTAATCACTGATCTGACCAACAGACAACAACTACAAATTAAGGTCAGGAACGTGAGAAATATAAGGAACCATAAAACACGAAGTGTGAAGGGTGCCATGACTAAGAATGGGGTCGAAAGTGCCATCAGCAGTGGTAACAAACAAGAAAGTAGATGATGGACTTAATGAACAAAGAGAACTAGAATCATGGGTCGTGTGAAAAGCTCCTGAGTCAAGAATCCAGGGCACAACAACACTTGACGACGAGGCACTTGAGGTGGCCCTGGTTGGGGCACATGAGCAACAACCGAGGAGACCATATAGGAAGCTGACGAAGTAGCATAAAGGCCCTCCATACGCTCCATGCGCCGAGTTAGTTCGAGGGCCCAGTCAGGAGGTGACTGAAGCGAGGCAGAAGCAGTAGAAGTAGAGGCACTTCCACGGTGACGTGGAGAACGACGCCTGCACTTCTCAATGGTATGTGTCGTCGCCTTGTTGTAGCGGTAGAAGACAACAACAACAACAACACCAGCACATCCTAGAGCAAGAGGGACCGCTGCTGGTGCTAGAGTAGTAGTAGCTGGGGTAGGCGACGCAATTGGAGTAGCAAGAACCATCGATGAAGACGATAGCACACCACGAAGATGAATCTCTTCAGTCCGGGCTAAGTTGACCACCTCAACCATGGATGGGAGAGGAGAACGAGCATGGAGTTGAGCCCAAAGCTGCTCGAACTCCAAACAAAGACACCGGAGGAACTCGTGGAGGCGGATAACACCATTGTGCCCCTGCTAGAGGACACACCAGGGATGAGTCTGATAGTACGGTGGCTCCAACGAGTCAAGCTGGCGTTACACATCAGTTAGCTCACGGTAGAAGGCATCAACGGAGGAGTCCTACTACCGAAGAGAGCTAGCGAGCTCTAGGGTGGAGATGTAGAGAGCGGTGTTGCTCGGCTAGTAGAGAGCTTGTTGGGGACTTATTCTCAAATGCTTTGAATCAAGAACAAGGCAACACAAAGAATGTTAAATATCAAATGCCCTTCGTCCGCTGAAGCATTATCTCCCCTAGGATTTAATGAACTTCGGACGAAGGCCACGAACATAATATTACGAAGGTTTCACCTTCATAATTAAATTTACAAAGATAATATAAAGTAATGTAAAATGTAAAACATCAAAGATAAACATGTCGGAAATAAATGGCATCATTCACATATTCTATCATATGAATATAAGATTTTTGAATACAATGTTTTAAGGTACGTTTATACCTTCGCTTTGACAAGTAATGATTCCCGAGAGATTCACTTGCAATTATCAGAATGCGTGAACAGTAAAGAAATACGGTTCACTATTTATAGGCACAGGACGCAGCCTGTGAAGAATTACAATCATGCCCCTCATAAGAGTTTACAACGTTGACTCAGACCCTTAAGGACTAAAAGGTCATTCTATCTTTAAGTCGGTTCGATCCCCCATCTTCGGACATGCTGTAATACCGAAGCTCCATGAATGGTACCTTCGGCATTACGTTCAAGCAGCTTCAGCCGAAGCTGTTTTATTTCCGCAGGACCTTCGGCGATGAAGCATGGTCCCAACAATAGCCCCTTCGCGGTGCTAGATCGTTTTTCATAACGAGCTTGATCCGTGAAAAAGTCTCTTAGGCTTCAGGAAGCCGAAGGTCCGAAAAACACCTTCCCTGAGCTCGTTGTCGAGAAACGATACAGTTTTCGAGCGCGTAGTAGTCCCACCATGCAGGCTCACTGTTTTGGTCTTTGCGGCCCACCATGCAGCGAGTGCGAGCAACTGTTTGCCTGGTGTAAAAATCCTGACGATTCACCTTCTTACCTGCAGCACTATATAAACAGACAGGTAGGTGTGAAGTTACCACAGCATTCATTGCTATTGCACTATTTTGCTGCCAAAAATTTAACCATAGCCGAAGCCTGACTTTCGCATTCAAACGAAGCTCCAGCTTTGTGCCTGCTTCGTCAGAAGAAGAGCTTCGGAAGAAAGGTTATTAATTTCCAAGAAATTTTTAAGAAATTCAAAATCAAATGGCCAGAGTGCGCTCTATTGCTAGAGTTGAGCGTGAAGGAGACGAAGCCGAAGCTGCTGAAACTGTTCCGATTTCTGAAGCGATGAGGCGTTCTGGGCTGGCTCCATCAGAAGACACACCTACTGCCGAAGCAACGCAATCTGATGTTGAAGAAGTTGGTTTCGAAGATGAGTACAGCTTCGGGATGCCAAGCAAACCTAGTCATTTGGACTTTGGAAAGTCCTCCATCTCTGAAGCTGATCTTCCAAAAATGGTGAAGTTGGGCTACTTTAGCGAAGCAAAAAAGAAGCTGGTTTGTTTTGGCAGAGAGGAAACTACTCCGAAGCCAGAAAAGAATGAGGTGGTAGTGTTTAAAAGCTTCTTCAAAGCAGGATTAAGATTTCCTTTGAATGGGATGATTGCTGACGTTTTGAAGAAATTTGGGGTTTACCTTCATCAGTTGACCCCTAATGCCATTGTTAGATTAAGTGTTTATATCTGGGCCCTTCGTAGTCAAGGAGTGGAACCGTTCGGCGAAGGTTTCTGTCGAGTCCATGAACTACACTATCAGACTAAAGCCAGAGGAGATGGTCTTCATGAGAATTTTGGATGTTACAACTTTGCTTATCGTAAAACTTCGAAGTTTCCAGTGATAAGCTACCGAAGCAAATGGCCAACCGGATGGAAGTCTGAGTGGTTTTATGTTAAAGTTGATAAAGATGAAGATAAATTGGTCCAGAGTCCACTAAAGCTAACCTTCGGAGAAACAAGGCCCCGATGCAACATGATAAGTGGAAGCCCGAGCCAAATTGCTTTGGCTGAATTTCGAATAATTTCAGAACATATTGGCACTAGGGACTTGGTGCAGGAATTTTTGGCTTTTAAAGTGTTCCCAACAATGAGGGATTGGGAGATGCCGAAGCTGGAGGGGGAAAAGAAAAAGGGCGAACTTGTTTGATTACCCTATTACTACAAGTTTAAGAAAAACTTTAAAGAACCCTGCCAGGAATGGTTAGACACAATCGAGATTATGTGCAACGATATCCTTGGAAATTATTCTAAGAAGGAAGATCAGTTGATGACAGCAGCCTTCGGTAGTCGCCCGAAGCGAAGGTTGAATTGGGTGTTAGATGCCTTGAATTTTGACTATCCTGATTACGAGCAATTGAGCGGAGATGCCGAAGGCCCGAAGAGAAAAAGAATTGCCAGCGCCCTTGATGAAGAAAGCACCAAATTGGCCAAAAAGAAAAAGGAAATTTCTGAAAAGCTGAGCCCTGAGCCGAAGGTAGCTGCTTCAAGAAAAAGAAAAACTGCATCTCCGGAACCAAAAACATTGGTCCAAGAGGAGGAAACTCCTGCGACACCTTCTGCTGCCGAAGTAGAAGAGATTCTGAAGGTAATGACTGAACCCTTGCCTGTCAAGCTAAGTCCGCTGGCGCCGCAACTGACGAAGTTTTTTCAGAAGGACAAAGAAGCTTCGGTAGCAGAAAGCCCTGTAAAGCCGAGAAAACGAAGAATTATCCAAGTAACAGATGTGATTCATCAGACACCGCCACCGGCAATGGAGTCAAAAATCATTTTTGCCGAGGCCACTGAAGCCGAAGGCGCCGCAACCAAAGCTACCGGAATGGAAACCATTGAAGCTGAAACCGGTGAAGCCGAAGCTACCGGGGCCGAAGCTGGGTCCACCGAAGATTCGAACCTGGAAACCACACTTGAGGTTATTGACAATATTCTTCTAAAAATGGCTGAAGAAGAAGCTGGTGTGACTGCGATGAACACGACAACTGAAAAGGGAAAAGAGCAGGTTGTTGACATTTTGGAAGAAGGAAATTTCAACTTTCAAGATTTGCTTGGACAAGAGTTAACAGGCGCCGAAAAAGAAGAGCTGAAAAAATATGCCATATCTTGCGGATATAAACCAGGGTCTATGCTATTTGGTGGGGTCAACGAAGGGAAGCTAAGATGCCTTCGGAATCGCACCGAGGCCAAAATTGTTAGAACCTTCTCCAAAAGTGTTGGCCTACCGAAGATAGAAGCGGACCTTTGCAGGTACCAGCGACAACATATCACCGGTAGCTTGCTCTATGCTAATTTCAAGGTAAAAAGTATCGATTTTTTATTATTATATATTTCTTATTTTGAATTAAGTTGTTTTCTGACGAAGGTTGTTTTGGCAGAGTATACTTCTACGTAAAGTGCTAAGAATGCAGCAAGATCTTGAGGATGAGAAGAACGAAGTTATTATCAAAGATCTAGAAAGCAAAGTCAAAAATTACGAAGCTGCTCTAACCGAAAAAGACTCCGTTATTCAGGATCTTAAAATCAAAGTTAAAGATTACGAAGCTGCCGTGGAAAAGAAAGACTTCGTCATTCAATCTTTGGAAGGTTCGCTGGCTGAAGCCCAAGCCGAAAATAGCAGGTTAAACAATGAATTACTCAATCAGTCAGAAAAATATGAGCAAGAAAAGGAGAAACTTGAAGCAAGTCTCAAGACTGAGATCGAGAAAAATTCAAATTTACAAAAATCATTGAAGGATCTCCAAGAGAAATGCCTAAATTTCGGCAGCCGATGCGTGCAGCGGCTGAAGGACGTATTTCACTCTATCGGAGCCAGTTCTGAAAAATTTTCACCTTCAGCCGAAAACCTGCCAAGCACCTTGGAACATATTGAAGGCGAGGTTGATGCTCTTGACGAAGTTATTGGTGGGCATGCCGATTTCTGCGCCCTGGTAGCTTCTCGAGGCACAGCTGCCGCTTTTCTGAAGGCTGGCTGTACTCATGGAAAAATTGTGAATAGACCGAACTTTAGCTTGTCAGCAGCAGACTTGATTGATATCCTGAGCCTAGCCCGAAGCATCGGAAATAGATTTATGACCCAGATTTGGGTAAACGGCGGGCGAAGGATGGCTGGTGACAAACCTCGAAGTCACCTTAAGCCGGTAAGAAACTTGTATTTGTTACTTTTGCCTTCTCCTTGAAATTTGCACCTTTCTTATTCTACTCTTAAATATTTGCAGGATGACGAAGCTGAAGTATGACGACCTGAAGCTTGATAGTTGCTATAATAGACTTTCCTACAAAAAATTCTGAAGGGATCTTTGTAATATAATTATGGAAAAAACTTATGTAAATTTGTACATACCTTGTAATATATTTTGTCTCCTTTATCCGTGTACAATCTGCTTTGCTGTGGACGAAACTTCTCTTTTTGAGCCGAAGGCGAAAAACACCTTCCCTTCTTTTCGTACACAACGAAGCATGAAAAATTTTCCCCTTCTTCAAAACTTTTCCTCATTGCCAAAGCATCTGTCTTTTTTGTGTGGTATGATGATGATTATATATATGTCTAAATGAATGTTTATGAATGCAAATGACATGATGTAATGTATCGTGCAAATGAATATCGAAACACATATTCAAAATCCATAATCATAGCCCTTCATCCCCTTGGGAATGATTCAAATCTTCTGGCCGTTTACTTTTCGGCTTCACCGTTTACTTTTCGGTGTATCAGCATTGACTTTTCGCTGTAAGCCTCCCTTATGAGCTTCTTCGCCTTTTACTTTCAGCGGAATCAGCGTTGACTTTTCGCTGTAAGCCTCCCTTAGGAGCTTCTTCGCCTTTTACTTTCAGCGGAATCAGCGTTGACTTTTCGTTGTAAGCTCTGCATTCCCTTAGGAACGACTTTTGAGCTTCTCCCTGTTTTCTTTTCTTTTTCCTTTTGCATTTACATTTACATTTTTGGGGGATATCACTCTTATAGAATTAAAATAAGGAAAATTACATGTTGTGGCCCCATTAAAAACCTTTCTCCCCCTTTGGAAAGGAAAAGGGTGCCACAAAAAAGAACAAAAAAAGAAAATTACATCAAGCTAAACATAATATCGCCGAAGCTCATCCGCATTCCATGATCTAGGAATGTCGTTGCCGTCCATATCCTTCAATCTGTAGGAACCGGGTCTTGACGAAGATGCTACCAAAAAAGGTCCTTCCCACTTCGGCTGTAATTTGCCTACTGTCTCAGGGTTGGCTATTCTTCGAAGCACCAAGTGTCTTGGCTCAATGTTCTTCAGCCTAACCTTTCTGTCACGCCATTTTATTGTTTCAGCTTGATATTTGTTGATGTTTTCCACAGCTTGAAGCCTGATCCCTTCTATAGCATCTTTCTCCACAGAATGCTCAATTGCATCTTCGCCTTCTGCCGAAGCTACTGTTCTTATTGATCCTGCTTTGGCTTCTTCCGGGGTTATTGCTTCGTCACCAAACAATAGTTTGAATGGCGTAAAACCTGTTGATCTTGACACTGTTGTGTTATGGCTCCACACCACTTTGATTAATTCTTCTGGCCACTTTCCCCTAGGCTGATTGAAGATTAGCTTCATTATCCCTGTCATTATGATCCCATTAGCTCTTTCAACAAGTCCGTTTGACTCCGGGTGTCGAACTGATGCAAAATGGATCTTCGTGCCAATTTGATCGCAAAATTCTCTGAAAGCTTCAGAATCAAACTGTGTCCCATTATCCACAGTAATGGCCTTCGGCACTCCGAAGCGACAAACAATATTTTGCCAGAAAAACTTTTGAATAGTAACCGAAGTTATTGTGGCTAAAGGCTTTGCCTCAATCCACTTAGAAAAATATTCCACTGCCACTACAACATATCTTAAGTTCCCCTGTGCTGGTGGTAATGGACCTAGCAAATCAAGGCCCCACCTTTGCAACGGCCAAGTGGGTTGTATTAATTGAGTTAAAGACGAAGGTTGTTTTTGATCTCTTGCACATTTCTGACAACCTTCGCACTTTTGAACTAAATCCGCTGCATCCGAAGCTGCCTTTGGCCAATAAAATCCTTGACGAAAAACTTTTCCGAGCAAAGGCCTAGATACAATGTTAGATCCACACAGGCCTACGTGTATTTCCTTCATCAATTCTATGCCTTCGGCTCTGGATAAACACTTGAGTAACGGGGAACATACCCCCCGCTTGTATAATTCCCCTTCTATTATGACATATGGTCGAGCTCTTGCTTCTATCCTCCTGTTATAGGCTTCGTCATCTGAAAGAAAATTGCCCTGAAGAAAAGAGATGATCTCAGTTCTCCAATCTTCACTATAAACAGGGGATATGTTGAGAACTGCTCTTTCAAGAAGCTCGACTGAAGGTGCTTTTATTGTTTCGAAAAATACTTCCGAAGGTAAGGGCAACCCCTGTGCTGCTGACTTGGCTAATAGATCAGCATATTCATTTTCTCCACGAGGAATATTTTTAACAGAGAATCCTTCGAAGGAAGCCTCAATCCTTCGGACTGTATCTAAATATTTTTCAAGCTTCGGATCTCTTGCTTTGTAGCTTTTGTCAATATGACCAGAAATAACTTGGGAATCAGTTTTAAGAATGGCCCTTCTGATTCCCATTGCCTTTAACTTCCGAAGACCCAGGAGCAGAGCTTCGTACTCAGCAATATTGTTTGTGCAACTGAAATCAAGTCTTGTCGCATAACAAGTTTTAACTTTGGAAGGTGAAACCAACACAGCAGCGTCTCCTGCTTCGAAGGTTCCCCAAGACCCATCGCAAAACACTGTCCATACTTCGGCATCTTTATTCGTTTCTTCCTTTTGAGCCCCTGGCGTCCAGTCAGCAATGAAGTCTGCCAATGCTTGGGATTGAATCGAAGACCTATGCACATAATCAATACAAAATTCATTGAGCTTTGCAGCCCATTTTCCAATCCTTCTAGTAGCTTCTCGATTTCTCATGATGTCCTTCAACGGTTGTGAGGAAGGAACAATTATATTGTAAGCTTGAAAATAATGCTGAAGCTTCCTGGAGGCCATCAAAACAGCATATAGTACCTTCTCCAATTCCGTATAATTTTTCTTTGATAGACTAAGAACTTCTGATACGAAGTATATTGGGGCTTGCTTTTTGACTTGGCCTTCAAGCTTCTCCTGGACGAGTGCTGCACTTATCGCTGAGTGCGAAGCTGCCACATATAACAACAGAGGAGCCCCTGGCGTTGGTGGAGTTAGTGTTGTTAGATCTATCAAATATTGCTTCAGCTCTTCGAAGGCTTTCTGCTGAACTGGTCCCCATTGAAAAACTTCAGCTGATTTCAGTACTTCGAAAAATGGTAAGTTTCTCTCTGCTGATCTAGATATAAATCTGTTGAGAGATGCTAGTCTTCCTGTCAATCTTTGAGCCCCCTTCTTTGTACTTGGTGGCTCCATTCGAAGGATACCTTCGATTTTGTTTGGATTAGCTTCAATCCCTTTTGTTGAGACTAGACAGCCAAGAAATTTCCCTTTCTTCACTCCGAAGACACATTTTTCTGGGTTCAACTTTAAACCAGCCTGTCTAAAATTAGCGAAGGTCTCCTGCAGATCAGCAATGTGATTATCTTGCTTCGTGCTTTTTACAATGATATCATCAACATAAGTTAGCTCATTTCTGCCTATCTGGGAATGAAGAACCTTCGTTGTCATTCTGCTGAAGCTTCCTCCAGCATTCTTAAGCCCCTCAAGCATCCGAAGGTAACAAGGGATTATGAAGCTGGTTTTTGGTTCATCCTCCTTCTTCACCAAATTTGGTGATAGCCTGAATAACAATCCAGCAGACTCATAAGCTCTGATGAAGCTGCTGCATCAACTAGGGAATCTATCCTTGGCAATGGAAACTCGTCCTTTGGACAGGCTTTATTGAGATCAGTAAAATCGATACACATTCTCCATTTACCATTGGTCTTCTTTACCATAACAGTGTTAGCCAACCATTCTGGGTATTTTACCTCTCTGATAACTCCGGCACTGAGGAGTCTTTTCACTTCATTCCGAGCACCTTCGGCCTTGTCATCAGACATCTTCCGAAGCCTCTGCTTTCTGGGTCTGAAAGATGGATCAACATTGAGCGAGTGCTCAATAACATCCCTGTTAACTCCGCAAAGGTCATTAGCTGACCAAGCAAAAACATCTTTATTGTTGAACAAAAACCTTATCAAGGTTTTCTCCTGTTCTTTGGACAGTTGAGATCCCAATAGCACCTTCTGCTCTGCTATGTCCTCACATAAGAGCATGGGCTTCGGCTGATCAGCCGAAGCAGCTTTTTCCCTTCTGAACTTGTATTGCTCACAAGCTTCAGCTCCATCTATATTATGGATTGCTTTTGAGTCTGTCCAATTTCCTTCGGCCCTTTTGGCAGCTTCCTGACTTCCATGAATAGCAATGGGCCCTCGATCCGAAGGTATTTTCATGCAAAGATAAGCTGGAAGAAGAATTGCTTCGAAGGCATTGAGAGTACCACGACCAATGATTGCATTGTAAGGGTATTCCATGTCAACAATATCAAACACAACTTGTTCAGTCCTTGTGTTGTTGATAAATCCGAAGGTCACTGGCATTGTAATTTTTCCAAGTGCCACGATCTGCGTTCCTCCGAAGCCACAAAGGGGATGTGTGGCATCATGGATTTTGTCTTCGGGCTCTTGCATCTGTCTGAAGGCCTTAGCAAATATGATATCAGCTGCACTGCCTGTATCAACCAAAACATTGTGGACCAGAAATCCTTTGATCACACAAGAGATAACCATAGCATCGTTATGTGGGTAATCCTTGAGTTGAAGATCCTCTTGGGAGAAGGTAATTGGAATGTGAGACCATCTTGACTTGATGAAGGGTCCCTGCACCCCGACATGCTGTACCCTTCTCTGTGCCTCCTTCTTCTGTTTCTTGTTAGCTGGCTCTGAGCATGAACCGCCTGTTATCGGGAGTACAAGCTTCGGAGCCGAAGCAGCTCCAGCTTGATTGTTGAACGAAGTCATCAGCTCAAAAAAGTGGAAATGAGTTCACCGGAGGTGGACGCCAATGTTGGGGACCTGTTCTCAAATGCTTCGAATCAAGAACAAGGCAACACAAAGAATGTTAAATATCAAATGCCCTTCGTCCGCTGAAGCATTATCTCCCCTAGGATTTAATGAACTTCGGACGAAGGCCACGAACATAATATTACGAAGGTTTCACCTTCGTAATTAAATTTATAAAGATAATATAAAGTAATGTAAAATGTAAAACATTAAAGATAAACATATCGGAAATAAATGGCATCATTCACATATTCTATCATATGAATATAAGATGTTTGAATACAATGTTTTAAGGTACGTTTATACCTTCGCTTTGACAAGTAATGATTCCCGAGAGATTCACTTGCAATTATCAGAATGCGTGAACAGTAAAGAAATACTGTTCACTATTTATAAGCACAGGACGCAGCCTGTGAAGAATTACAATCATGCCCCTCATAAGAGTTTACAACGTTGACTCAGACCCTTAAGGACTAAAAGGTCATTCTATCTTTAAGTCGGTTCGATCCCCATCTTCGGACATGCTGTAATACCGAAGCTCCATGAATGGTACCTTCGGCATTACGTTCAAGCAGCTTCAGCCGAAGCTGTTTTCTTTCCGCAGGACCTTCGGCGATGAAGCATGGTCCCAACAGAGCTCGTGCTCGCTCCCACATCGCCTGAGTGGAGGGCAGGGCAGAGAGATCCACGACAAATCTGAGTTGCTCGTCTGAATGACCAACTTGAATTTCATAGGGCCTAAAGAGCGAAAGTACAAGTAAACACTTTATAGAGAGAAGTCTGGAGTACAAGAAAATACACCAGTATACATATGCACTGACAGTAGTATGATCCGTTTAAGATGTTAAGAACTTAAGATACACTGCTTCCAGACTGGAATAAGACTGTATGACCTCGGTTTTTTTTTTTCTGGAATGAATAAATAAGTGTTCTCTGTGTGCATTATTTCTATTTGCATTGGCTTGAATTGGAGCAATGAACTAATAAGAACATCGATCTGAACAACCTGCCTGTGGAGTGTACTATTTCTTGGTGAAAATGCTTGAAAAATAACAGGGTGGAATATCGTGGTGGGGGCAGGTGATATACTGATATGATGTCCAAGAGAGCCCAGGCATTTCTTGATTCTCAAGTTAGCGACGCAGTTCAATTCATGTGAGAATTCCGGTCCAAAGCAAACCTGGAGACTGTAGTTGATATCTTTATTTCTGATTTCAGTACACTTCCGAGAGGCGACAAACCGATGTCGTCACTGCTGATCACAGCATTCCGCACTGAGCACAACAACGTGCATACAAAAAAGGCAGACGGCTACCCGTTCGAAAAAGAAAAAAAAAACAGCAGCAGCAGCAGCCGGCGGCGGCCATAGCCCAGGAGCCCGGAGCTGTTTCTTCGTTTCGTCGCAGGAATGGGCAAGGACGGCATCCAGTACGCAGTGGTCAGATTCTGCTCTGTACCATTTTGGAGGAGCGGGAGCGATGCTTCCTCCCTTCTCTTGTCAACTCTTTGGATACCTGACCTGACATCGTCGCCGTGGTCGTCGCAGGTGGACGCCTTCACGGCGGAGCCGTTCAAGGGCAACCCAGCCGCGGTGTGCCTCCTCGAGGACGCCGCCAAGGCCGCCGACGAGCGGTGGATGCAGTCCGTCGCCGCCGAGTTCAACATCTCCGAGACCGCCTTCCTCCTTCGGGAAAAGTCTTCCGCGGCCGGCGCCGTCCCGCTGTTCCAGCTCCGGTGGTTCACCCCCGTCGCCGAGGTACCTCCGCGGCCTCGTCGTCGCACATCTGCTCGTTCGTTGTCCGGTCTTGGGTCTTGACACGGGCGGTCGTGAGAATCGTGACGCGACGCGACGCCGTTCCAGGTGGAGCTCTGCGGCCACGCCACGCTGGCTTCCGCCCACTTCCTCTTCACATCCGTCCTCGCGGAGCACGAGAAGCTCGTCGAGTTCTCGACCAAGTCCGGGATTCTTACGGCCAAAAAGGTCCCTGCGCCGGAGAGCACGGGCGTGTCGGGCGAGGGGAAGCTGTTCATTGAGCTGGATTTCCCCACGATTGACCTTGTTGATTGCCATCCTTCCGAGCTGCCGGCAATCCCCGACACCCTCAACGGAGCCTCCATTGTCAGCGTTCACAAGTCAACGACGGCCGGTGACCTCATTGTAATTCTCCTAATCCTTATTTTCGCCTTACTGCTAATGATGTACTAGGGGTCTGTTTGGACTTTGGATCCATCACATCAGCACTAAAAATTAGCAGCTAAAATTAATACACGGATCCAGACAGACCACTAATTATGCAAACACATCTCCTAATAAACCTGCTAATTATTAACTGAAGCGCTACTAATTATTAGTTCCATTAGCAGGTTTTGGAGTTGCTAATAGTTTATGTACATCTTCGACTCACTATCCAACCACCTATAAGCTGGTGGACCTAAACAGTCTCCCGTTAACAATTAGCGGCTATTAGCTGGCTATTTTTTAGTGCTAATGGATCTAAACAGGCCCTACGTGCCTGCTTATTAATGCAAAAGTTACCAACATGAAAATGGATAACAAGATTCCAACCAAATTTTTCAAAAACATGATAATCCTACGTACATCAGCACTAAACTATTTAGGCTGCATAAAATCTACATAGAAGCGATGAAACAAAGATAAACAAGAGTGGTATTTTGAAAGTTCAGTTTGTTCTGGTAACTCAACACAAGAAAATATTATTTTGCTTTCAGGTGGAGCTTTCATCAGGAAAGGAGGTTGCTGATATCATTCCTAACCTTCATGAAATTAAAAAGTGTTCTGGCAGAGGAATTATTGTTACAGGGCCAGCGCCTGCTGGATCTGGCTACGATTTCTTCACGCGTTTTTTCTGCCCAAAATTTGGAATAGATGAGGTGATGTCATACTCTATGTCCAGAACAGATATAGATGAGGATCAAATAAGTTGTCTTTTGACTATAGCATGTAAGAAACCCCACGTATCTATAGTCTTGTGAATTGTGACTTCCTTTCCTTAGAAAAAAACTTATTTGATCCTTAACCTGATATGATTAAGAGTTTAAGACATGCATATTCTGTGCATGGAGAATGATTTATTAGAATAGGCGAATAGCTATTCTGTACATGATACAATCACACCAACTCCTTCCAATAAGGCATTTAGCACCTTACAAGTATGGTTTCACTGTTCTTGTTTATACATACATAAGAATCCTTACCTTGCTGTGAGAATATGTTATCATGGAATCGGAATATCTCATTGCTGTACTTGTCAGACAAGTCCAATCTTTGCTGTAATGAACTACAAATGTTTGTGGTTTTTATAATGTCCTGGTCTCCTGGGCCTGGCCATTCAGGAATTCTGGTTTTTGGGTTCCGCGCTTGTGTTGATTTTACAAATTTACTACAGCCTAACCATCTAATCACTATGTTTTGACAGGATCCCGTTTGTGGCAGTGCGCATTGTGTTTTAGCACCTTACTGGGGTGGGAAGCTGGGGAAACACAAACTGATAGCGTTTCAAGTACGTTCCTGCACCACTTCAGGCCTTGTTCGGTTGCATCTGGATAGTTAAGAGGGATTAAATCCTCTTCTATTTAGTTTTAACTAGGAAGTGATTTAATCTCCTTCAATCCCCTTTGATTCTGACGCAACCGAACAAGTTCTTGTTTTGTTAGCTCCAATCCAAGAGGAATAGAAGGGGATTGACAGCCTAGAAGTCAAAATCTCCTTCCATCTCGGATTAAAAATTAACCTCTCAGTGTTTTCTCGATCAATCATGGATTGGTTTTTAAGTTCATCCTTATCTCACCAGGCATCCCCTCGGAGTGGAATACTATACCTGGAGTTAGAAGCTGCAGGCAGGAGAGTGCGAATTCAGGGAGAAGCTGTCAGTGTGATGACTGGCACCCTCTTAGCATAACCCCCGGTCAATGAACATCCTATGTCTTCACTTCAGTTGTGTGGCATGATTTCTCTGCAGCTAGGAATAAATTAAGTCTCTTTTCACCTGTCCAAAGGTGTTAGATACACTGCTTCCAGACTATGAAAGCAGAGTGTATGAGGACGTTTCTTTTGAATAAATCAGTGGGTGTTCAATGTGTGCGATATCGTCTGTTTGTGTTGACCTGAATTGGAGCAATGAACCGGATTTACGGGAGGACAAAGAACATAGATCTGAACAAACTGCCTGTAGAGTGCGCTAGTTGGGTCGGTTCTTGATCAAGTTGACTCGATTTATATTACATCAGAGTATATAGTGGTGTAAAGTTCGTAGTTGTTTAGTCAGTGTACCAAGTTGTACGGAATGAGTAAATGTACTAAAGCTAATAATTAGTTACTAAAATCAGCCGAAGGCATTCAACCAGTCTAGCTAATAGTTTAGTTATTAAACATTTTTAGCAAATTAGTTAAAAGTTAGCTAGCTAATTCCACTAGCAATTTTTTAGACAACTAACTATTAGCTCTAATGTATTTAAACACCTCCTTATGTTATATTTGAAACTACTAAAATTAGCCGAAGACATCTAAACAGTCTAGCTAATAGTTTAATTATTATCTACTTTTAGCAAATTAGTTAATAGTTAGCGGCTAGCTATTTTCACTAACAACTTTTTAGCCAACTAACTATTATCTCTAATGCATTCAAGGAAAAAAATTTGGTGCAGCACTACTGCAAACCAGAGCGTTTGCAGCACCTCACAAAAAGGAGGATAGACCCCACCTACAGATCCATTAGATAATGTTATTGCTGCTGTGGGTGGGGTCTATCCTTCTTTTTGTGAGGTGCTGCAAACACTCTGGTTTGCAGCAGTGCTGCACCAAATTTTTTTTCCTGCATTCAAACACCTCAAACTTTATCCCTACCATACCACACCACAAGTATGCCTCCATCTCACCATGATCCAAAATTTGGAGGACTTCTCCATGACCCCGATACTTGTCATCAGTAAGCTCGTGGCACTCGTGGTGTCACAGAAGATGGATCAAGAAACTTCTTAATCGAGCATGAAAAGCATCGCACTCACATGTGATGAGTTAAAGGCGACTATGCTATGTGATGAGTTAAATGTGAGTATGCTATGGCCTACAGATTGTGCATATAATCATATAAATCATTGTTTTGCGCTATAAAAATTAATTCTTATAGAATGAAATTTAAAATAAGAGATAGAGATGTGTAGGGTCAAGGAATTTGGTGTTTTATATTGGTCAGTGGCAAATGGCTGGTACAAACGAGCCACAGAGGACCTGCAAAACATGTCGTGGGATTCGTTGGTGCTCCCTCCCTCAACCAAATATATACTACTCTATTAGAAATCTAATGTGGGCACATAGTTCTACCACGGCTTCAACATCACAAAAAACAGTGCAGAGCAGCAAGCACTCAAATCCACGCCCACTGCTCTAGAAATTTGGGACTAACACCAGACCGTAGCAAAGCACTTATTTATATGATATATAACAAACCGTAGCAAAAGCACGGTCAAGTAGCTAGTATGTATTATGATTCAAAATTATTATGCACAAAAAAAAATAATGTTTATACACACACATTTCAACCAAGAGTAGAGCCAGCACCCACGTAGAAATTGTTAAGGACGGTTGGGCCGTCACATCACATGGGCCCTGGGCCTTAGCCTAGTCGAACATCTGCCTGGACCGCTAGACATCGTGTACAAGAGCACAGGGGAGGTAGTATAATAAATAAAATTTTACATGCATTGTATTGACGAATGGAAAGAATCAGTAAGAAAGCAAAGGAACCCAAAGCCTGCTGCTCTTGTCTCGTGCACACGGCGATGGTACGGAGAAGTGAGAAGGGTACGGTGTAGAGATGTCAATGGGACCTGATACCGGCTAACCCGTGGGGAATTTCCTTATTAGGGTACGAGTATGGGACAAAAATTGTCTCCATGGATATGGATATGGGACAAAATCTCCATATCATTGGGTAAACAGGTATGTGTTTGGGATGCAAAAATACGAACCTGATTACCCATGGTATTTCATACGTGTACATCTGTCCTGTTTGTATGAATGAGTTGAGACCGAGCCAGCCACCAAGCCCAGCACGACAACGCACCAAACCCAGGTCCTAGCCCAATAAAGCAACTAGCAGACTAGCAAAAAAACAAAACCCTAAAATAACGAGACATACACTACGCCGACTGCTAGGAGCCTAGGACGACGGTGACGACTATGGAATCTTAGGCGCCAACGAATTCTGATGGTGACCAAAGAAGGTAAGGAGACTCCATTTCTCCATTTCTTCTATTGGTCACAAAGTACTGATTTCTTTTTGATGGATGGCTGAATGGATCATGGTTCATGGATGAGTGCTTGCGCGTGTGGTGATGTATGAAATCTGGATAGTTTGTACTGGCTGTTAGTACCTAGTTATCCCTTAATTGGGGATGGGGACCCATTGAAGACCCGAAACCCGAATGAGTATGAGAATGAGATGAGTTTTGCACCCATGATGGATATGAAGATGGGTATGAGGATAGATCAAATATGATGGGGATGGGTATATGATGCTATAACCCGATAGAGAATTCTCCATTGAATCTCTAGTACGGTGGAATGCCGGAGGCGGAGGCGGGAGATTTATGTGCCGTGCCGTTGCGCGCTGCATCTGCATGCGGTGGGCCGCGCCTGCGCGTGGTTTTTTTTTTTTTGGCCGCCGCGGGGTGATTTCATCAGTTTCGACTAGTTCAAAGCACCTAATAGTTTGACACTTCACCGGCTCTGCTGGCTGCTGCGGCGTTCCGTTTCCGTGCATGGCCCGCGCGTTTCTGTCTGCGGACGGCCGCTGGGTTTGACTGAAACAGCTTGTCCCGTCCCTTCACGGGCTGGTCGTCGCGTCGGGGCCCGTTTGGTACGTGGTGCCTGACGTCTGGTCCGCCTCATGGCTTGGCTCTTCGAACGTTGTCCATTTCGTTTTGGAATTTATCGGTAGGTGTTCTGCAATACAAGGACATTTACAACCTAGATGTTAGATTTCGGTTCTTCAAACATTAGATACATCTAAGAAACTTCTTCATCTAAATTAATGTATCTAAGTATTGTATCTTATACACTAAAATATCTTAAGACACGACTTATTTATGTAGTTTGTATGTGTAGAATCGTATGTAGACTTAGAGAACCATGCTAGATATGTTCCTTCATCAGGATAACTTCATCAAGATAATTTGTTCGTTCGTGCAGAACCGGAGGAATTCAGCGGATCTCAACTAGAGATAGCAATGGGGACCTGATTCCGAATTCGTCCACACAGAAAATTCCTTTATTAAAAGACTGGGTTGAGGTAATTTAATCCCCACGATAACTGAATCGGGAAAATTTTTGTATCCGCCAGGTTTACGGAGACGAAGACGAGGAACTATCCACGTCACCGTTTCCCATATATCTGCCCCTATGAACTTATCTTTATCTAAATGATTCTATTGATGCGTTAAAATTATACTAAAAATTTAATACATAGTCTATTAAAAAATAGCAAACTAAACTCTAAACTAGATATTTCTCGTAATTTTAAATCTTGTTTGTCTAATTTATATTGATTCAATATAATCGGTTTAAAGAATGGGAAAGGTTCTTTATATTTAAAGAATGTTGTTGTACTGTATAAGTGAGGATTTTTTTTTCTCCTATGTCGATTCTATGTTGCTCGCTCGACACAGACTAAACTCATCATTCTCTATTTTTCTTTTCCACGGAGAGAGGACGAGATAGAAAAGTCTAACTTTTAGTGGTAGTTTGGTAACTATATTTTTTCACAGGATTTTTATTTTCTCAAAGAAAAATAAACTAATTTTCCTTTAGAAAATAAAAATTTTGTAGAAATTAGGGTTCCCAAACTAATCCTTATTATATATTTTTTTCCAGCGGATTGCTGCGGCTGATAACTGTGCTAGAGAGGGGTGAATTTAGGAGAGTTTACCACGGTCAATCAACTCTGATAAAATTTATAAATTATTTAGTTGTCGGCGTTTCGAGACCGGGGGGTCCCCGAGCCGACGAGTGAGAGTGCCGCGTGCCCCAGCCCAGATGGGTCGAGCGCGTGGGCGAGCGCGAAGGGGGGAATGGAGAGAGCGAGAGGTCGGTGGCCGGAGCCGGGTCGCGACGGGGGAGACGGAGATTCCCGCGGCCTTCGTGTTCGTCCCGCGCCCAGGTCGGGTGCGCTTGCAGTAGGGGGTTACAAGCGTCCGCTCGGGTGAGGGGAGCGAGCGGCCCCAAGAGAGCGCCTGCCCCTGCCCTCGTTCCCGCGAGGCCAACCTTCTCTAAGAAGGCCCTGGTCCTTCCTTTTATAAGCGTAAGGAGAGGATCCAGGTGTACAAAATGGGGGTGTAGCAAGGTGCTACGTGTCTAGCAGGGGAGAGCTAGGGCCCTAATTACATGCCAAGGTGGCAGCCGGAGAGATCTTGGCACCCTGTTGGTGTGGCGTCGTGGCTGTTGGAGAAGTAACGGAGCCTGACGGAGGGACAGCTGTCGGAACAGCTGTGCTCTTGCTGACGTCTCCCTGCTTTCGTAAGGGAGCTGAGAGTCGCCGTCGTCATGGTCTAGCGGGGCGCCATCATTGCCTGTCTGGCGGAGCTGGCCGGATGGGACGCCGGTCTTGTTCTCTGCGACCCAAGTCGGCTCAGGGCAGGGTGATGATGACGCTTCTTGTTGACGTGGCGGTCTTGTGTCCTAGGTCGGGCGTCGTGGAGGCTCCTCCGAAGTCGAGGTCGAGTCCGTCCTGCATGACAGAGGCCGAGCCCGAATTCTTGGGTCGGGCGAGGCGGAGGTCGTTCGGCAGAGGCCGAGGCAGAGTCCGAGCCCTGGGTCGGGCGAGGCGGAGTTCGTCGTCTTCCGGGGCCTTAGCCCGAGTCCGAGCCCTGGGTCGGGCGGAGCGGAGTTCGCCGTCTTCCGGGGCCTTAGCCCGAGTCCGAGCCCTGGGTCGGGCGGAGCGGAGTTCGCCGTCTTCCGGGGCCTTAGCCCGAGTCCGAGCCCTGAGTCGGGCGGAGCGGAGTTCGCCGTCTTCCGGGGCCTTAGCCCGAGTCCGAGCCCTGGGTCGGGCGGAGCGGAGTTCGCCGTCTTCCGGGGCCTTAGCCCGAGTCCGAGCCCTGGGTCGGGCGGAGCGGAGTTCGCCGTCTTCCGGGGCCTTAGCCCGAGTCCGAGCCCTGGGTCGGGCGGAGCCTCCTATAGCGCCTCTGGCGAAGTCTGGTCGCCCGTCGGTCTTACCTTTTGCGTTAAACGCCCCGGTGACTTGGTTGGTCGGCGCGGTGATTTAGTCAGGGTTACTTCTTATCGAAGGCGGGGCCTCGGGCGAGCCGGAGATGCGTCTGCCGTGAAAGAGGAGGCCTCAGGCGAGACGGAGTCATCTTAGGGTCGGCTGCCCTCGCCCGAGGCTAGGCTCGGGCGTGGCGTGATCAAGTCGCTCGTATGGACTGATCCCTGACTTAATCAAACCCATCAGGCCTCTGCAGCTTTATGCTGATGGGGGTTACCAGCTGAGAATTAGGCGTCTTGAGGGTACCCCTAATTATGGTCCCCGACAGTAGCCCCCGAGCCTCGAAGAGAGTGTTAACACTCGCTTGGAGGCTTGCGTCGCACTTTTTTGCAAGGGGACCAGCCTTTCTCGGTGGTACTTTGTTCCGGGGGGTGCGCGCGAGCGCACCCGCCGGGTGTAGCCCCCGAGGCCTCGGAGGAGTGGTTTCACTCCTTCGAGGTCTTAATGCCTTGCGTAATGCCTCGGCTGGTCTGGCGGTTCCCTCATGCGAGCAGGGCGTAGCCCAGGTGCACTGTCGGGGCCCAAGTTCTCGGGCTGGTATGTTGACGCTGTCAACGGTTCGGCCGGAGCCAGGTTTGCGAGAGCAGCCCCCGAGCCTCCGCACGGAGCGAGAGGACGATCAGGGACAGACTCGGCTTTTTTACATACGCCCCTACGTCGCCTTTCCGCAAGGAGGAGGGGGGGAGTGCGCCATGTTACCCTCGATGGGCACCGAACATGGTGTCTCCGGTGAGCTGCAATCGGGTAATCCGAGTGGACGTCCATGCCCCGTTGAAAGTTGCCTAGAGGGGGGGTGAATAGGCAAGATAAAACTTTTTCTACAAAAACTAGAAGCAAACTGGGTAAAACTGAATTGATCTCGAAATTCACCCAGTTAAATTTGGAAATGAGATGTTCTAAATGATCCACAGGGTTCAAAGTAGTAGATCTGAGAAGGGCACTTCTCAAAATCCACACACCAAAAAGATATGAACAAATCTTCCACGGAAGGATGAGCGAACAAAGAACACAAGTAAGCACAATAAACAAGAACACAAGAGACACAAGATTTATCCCGAGGTTCGGTCACACCACCAAGGTGCCCTACTTCCTCGTTGAGGCGCCCACAAAGAGCCGGGTCTCTTTCAACCCTAATCCTCCCTTTGCCGACCACAAAGGTCAAGCTCACACACTAATCTTTGCTCAAACGAGCGGGTAATACAAACTTTCTTGTGGTCTTCCACAAGATTTGGAGACTCACAAGCGACACCTAGTCGTCTAGGAGCTAGAAGCTCCAAGAGTAATGAATCCACAAAGAACTCGATGTAGTACCAAAGCTCGAATGAAGAAGAAGAGCAAGAGAGATTTAGAGATGAAGCACAAAACCGCAGCTCTCAAGCTCACTCAAAGATTTCTCTCCAAAGATTTGAAATGGGAGAGGCAAGAGATGTGTGAGAGAGAGAGGGAGGTGTTTCTTGGGTTAGAAATGGAGTTCAAATCGTGCTCACTGCTTTGGGGAGAGAGGTAGGAGGTAGTATATATAGGTGGAGCTCAAAACTAGCCGTTGGGCAGATTTTTCTGCCTGAGACCGGTTGAACCGCCCTCTAGGGCGGTTGAACCGCCCCTGGCAGGCCTGGCAGCCTGTCTGCCAGTCTGACTGGCAGACTGACGCGCAGACTGACCGCAGACTGGTCAAAGTTGACCAAGACCGGTTGAACCGCCCCTAAGACCGGTTCAACCGCCTGGGGCAGGCTGACAGACAGTCTACCAGTCAGACTGGCAGACTGCAAGTCAGACTGCAAAAACAGGTCCTGACACCGGTTGAACCGCCCCTAGGGCCGGTTCAACCGGTATTGACCAGTGAGGTCCGGGAAAAAAACCCCGGCTGAACTTTTCTTGGACCCCGGTTGAACCTCTCTGGACCCCGGTTGAACTTGCCCTGGACCCCGGTTGAACCTGCCTGGACCCCAGTTGAAGTTGAAGTTCAGCTGGAGTTGAGAAAGTTCAACACAGCTGAAGTTCAGCTCAGCTGCAGCTGAAGAAGCTCAACTCAGCTGAAGTTCAGCTCAGCTGAAAAGCTCAGCTGCAGTTGAAGAAGTTCAGCTGCTTTTCAACAAGAACACTCTAGGTTTCTCAAACCTAACCATGGTCAACCATAGAATTTTAAAGAGATTTTTGGTTTTCAAAAATTAGCTTTTGAATATAGAGGCTTGAGCTTTGGCAAAACACCAACCTTCTTTTTGGATCCCTCTTTATAGTACGACGATTCCTATACTCAAGTTAAATAAAATATAATTAAGTAAACTCCTTGAGTCATTGGCGTCTCATGTGTGATTTCTCCATGGCGTTGCTTCATAAGGATCACAAACATCTTTGTCTCACCTTTTGAAGCAAACATAAATCAAACCCTGTGACTTGTACCATATCACCATATGTGAGTTCAAATCATGGCTTCAAGTCACCGTACTGATGCATCAACATGTTATAACTCTTCATAGCTGATTAGTTCATCGACTTAGTGCAAGTACTCTCTTCTTCACCTTAGCCATGGTACCTCGGTCCACAAGCCGTCGCTTGGCCTTCACCTTCGCTTAGTTCCTCGAAGCCCTTTCCTTGCTATCTTCACCCTATCAAGCCATTCTTGAGTCACATCCTATTGAGCATCCATTGAGAGAATCATTTCTTCAATATTGTGAACCTTGCTTGAATGTCTTCTAGATATAATTGTCAAGATTAATCAAGCTTTAATTTGATTCTCATAGAAGCATATATGGACTGATAGTAATATGGTCAAGCCAATTCACGATTCCTCATATCTTATCCACTTTGGCTTGACCAATCCTCTCAACCTCTATTATGATCATATTTATGCATAGTGATTTCTCAGGACTTGTCCATATATTCAAACCAATATAGAGACCATATTATATCCATTTTCATTATCTCATTGGTTATTTAACCTCGTGTTGAACCTTCGTTCGCTGATCATTATACACTATTCAAGTATGTTTGTCATACTGAATTTCCTGTTCAACACTTAGCAAACTCGTTAGACCTTTAAATGTGTTGTTATCCAAATCACCAAAACTCACAAAAGGGATGAATGCACTTTCAATCTCCCCCTTTTTGGTGATTGATGACAACACATTTAAAGCTTACATAAGATTTGATAAATAAGATTTTGAATCCTATGATATAGTTTCCTCCCCCTAAATATGTGCATTTCAGAAAATAACACTTTTGTACTCAAATGCCAAAAGCACATATTTAGGTCATAGTATAGACAACTTATATCATACTATTCATAGGGTGCAGTGTGTCATAAAATAAACGTGATGCTCATGACATGGAATGCACTTATCAACTTTCTTCATCTTATGTTTTTCTTATGACTTCCCCTTTTTGTTAATTATTTCTCCCCTTTTTAAAAGTAAAGATAAGCTTTAATGCAAATTTCTCCCCCTTTGTCATAAATCTCCAAAAAGGATACAAAGAATATAAAGGGTAGAAATTATGATTTAATCAAGATGTGAACACACTATCATGAAAAGGATCCTTAGATGACAAAAAAATAATGTAGAAGTGACATGAAGTGATGTACCTTTGTGTTTTACCTTTTCAAGGGGGTGTTCCAAACTTGTGTTGGATTTTGAATTCATTTTGCAATATCTTGTTGGCATAATTGTGACATAGGTCCAAGATATCAACTGAATATTGTCATACTAATTGAATGATAAATCTTGATACCTGGAGTCTAGATGTCACCTAGCATTTTCTTATCATAACAAGAGGCAGCATGAAAATTGCACAAGTATGGATTATACAACTAGTGATCATGTTCGAAAAATATCAATTGAAAACCACCAATTGATACAATTTGATAGATAATCAGATCACTAATTGCATATTACACTAAGTTCTCCTCAAGTTTTAGTGCACACATATATATATGAATTCAATTGATATCTGTTGAGAGTACTTATTTGCAACTTAAAGTACCATTGGCATAAAAGGAGTATCAATTGAACATAATTATGCAACATAAGAAACATGTGCACTATTTAATCAATTAAGTTCTAGACAGGAGAATTTATAAGCTATGCTACTTCAGACATTCGCAATCCAAAAGGATGTGATACATATTTACCAATTTTAGATGATGTTGGAGTAGCATATAAAAGAGAAACTCATTCTCTTATGAAATGTATAACATATACATTTATTGGAGCAAAGAATCTTTGATACCCATCAAATTTGCAGTGGAAGCGATTGTCTTTGCCCGAAGATTCCTTTCTAATTCGAGACTACACACATAATAGACTTGGAAATGAAGTTAGTCTCAAAGATTCAAATTATAGACTATTCTCCCCCTAAATGTGTGCATACAAGTGATGAATACTTGTTTAGCTTATGCACTTGGACTTGTGAGGTCAGGGGATTAAGTTCTACAATTTGAACCTTGGTACAAATAAAGTATGAAAATGTGAAATTGTACCAATTTAAAGAATTACTCATAATCAAAAGGTATACTAATAGACATGATATGCAATATTTTAAGCCAAGATTCTTGAGAAGTTAGCATGTTTGACTCATACCTCACTAAGATGACTTAAGACTAACTTATGATATCACCACAAGAGGTATTAATCAAATATCTAGAGATTCTTTAATTGTCACCACAAGTGCAACCTTATGATGTGACTTAAGATATTGCATATACATGCACACACTAGCATGTAAGAGCCTAGATGCACAAATGTAATACAATAGTTCATGGAGTGACACACCTTTGTTCTATGTCGCATGGTCTTCATTATAATCATGAATTTTTATCTTAGCTTTTGATAGGCTTGATATTTCAAAGAGAAACTTATCCTCTTCAATCGTCAAGAGAAATTCATCTTCATTTCTATGGAACCATTCATCCTCATTTGATGTTCTCCATGGTGTGAGACTACACAACATGAACTTGAAAGAAATCATTAGTCTTACAAGATACAGGCTAAACTCTCCCTCAATTTGTGCATGCAAGAGTACACAAAGTACACTTATGCATATTAACAATACGAGGTTAAAGGAGATGTTTGCACTTATATATCTTGGTTTAACATAACATGCTTTACATAGATGATGAAAATTAAACCAATTGAAAGTTTAAGAACTGAAAGTATATCAATTGAAATTCTGAAGGGTAAAGCATGCTAATATGAACCTCAAACCTCATAATGAAGGATATCATACAAATATGTCACTACATCTTCATTATTTGGTTGACAAAAAGTGTAACTCCCTTCTTGAATCACTATGATTTCTTTTCTCTTTATGATTTCATCCAACCAGGCAATCTTGAACTTCATTCATCTTGGCATGGTTCAATCATACATGATATGAGACCCATCGAAACTCAATGATTGAAATAACCAAGACTCTTATATCCATAGATTTTGAATCCATCTTGAAAGCACTTGGAAGGACCTTGTTCAAACACTTAGAAAAGAGAGCATTAGAAACATAAGGGAGGGTTTCACAAATGATGATCCTTATATGTGGATGAAAATGAACCATCATTCTTGAAACCCAAAAGGATAGACTAAATTCCTTTAAATTAGTGCATACATATAGTTGATGTCAAAGTTTTATGCACTATTGAACATTTTATATTGCAAGGAATTTAACCTATACTATGGTACATCCCACTAAGGATAAAATACTAAAACAACTGAAGGAGAGGAAGTTTTTATACCTTGGCCTCTTATCAACTTCATCTTACTTTAGTTGAATAGTATCCTTTAAGCTTGTGATTTATCCAATTTAATAATAAGCACCATCTCTCAACATAGATTTTCTATGGATAAACTCAAAATAAGAGATGGCATTAGTAGCACAAGCACTAGTTTCTTATTTAGCAACCCTTTATATGTGAAAGGCAAACAAGTTGCTAAAATAGAGAAACCTCATAATATGGACTAAATTTCCCTTGAGCCCTCATGCACAATATATTTTGAATGACATGGATAATATGCATGGTTGTTCAATGAAGTCTAAAGGGCTGACTTAATCCACATTATGGTGAGTGTCTAATATAGAAGAATCAAATCCAAATTAACTAGAGAGAGAGTACATCACATAGTTTTGGATTTGTTGACCATATGATAATATTCATTTATCTTCCAATTAGACCTTTATTTCATAATCAATGACTGATGTATATCCTCAAGTGCTTCTTTTCCCTTAGTGGCTACACAAGTCAAAAAAGAGATAGGATTTGAAAATAATATGCACTTGAGATTCAGTTGTTACCACCCTTGCTACTATCTCCAAATATGATTTATATATTCATTATCGAGCACCCAACTTGATCCATTGAAGGAGTGATCCTGCAAAACAAGTTTAAGCTGCATATCTTGGTACCCAATTTGAATTGGGTCCTTTGAGATTAGTAGTAAGAGCCTTGAGTACCCACATATACTTTACAACCATCTTACATGGCTTCAAGTCAATATCTAATCACACATATAAAAGCTAAAGTTAAGAATAGGAGCCTTTTCTCCCTTTTTTTGATACATCATTGTGTTGCTTTCATGATGATGAACCTACCTTGACTTTGGGTGCACCTAGCTTATCAAGGTTAGTCGCACAAGCATTCATATCATAAAGACAAGTTATGCATGGAATTTACAACTTAGTGATCCAATTCAATGTGAAGCATATGGATATCGATTGAAGTAGATTTCTAAGATATCAAAATATGGGTTTCCAAAATTTAGAGAGTATGGATCACTAATTGTACCTTTTACAGTTTAAAAATCATATCCATGTTAGTGCATATGTATGTGATGAATATCAACAGAAATATTATTATGCACTTTTAGAATTAACGATAAGGGAATTTTAAACTGCATCAAGAGTAGCTATTTAGAAAACAAAGATTACAATCCATATGAATGAGATACAAATTTACCATTTTGGATTATCTTAGTATAGCTTACACAAGTGAAACTTATTCTCTATGACACAAGATATATAATGTTCTCCCACTAGATATGTGCATAAAGTATTTGAATGACTTACCACATGCACTTTCAATTCAGATAAGGGTCTCATGAGGAGTATATTACATATCATGGTCAAGGCATGACAAATTTGCAATGAGTTAACTTATGCCTAAGAATACTTACCACCATATAGAACGTACCATTTGTTATACCAATTTGACAGATCTTACTATCTGTGGTGGTGTCACCTTAGTATTCTTCTTTTCATCATTTGTGGAGACTTCCTTCTTTGTTATCTCTTTTCCTTTTAAAACTAGTTGATAAAACACTTAGAGAAGAGGCATTAGTAGTACAAGGAAGTATTTAATGAATGATGATATCTATATATGAATGGCAAACAAATCATCATTTATGAGGCATAAAGGCATAAAATAGTTCCTTTTAAATTAATGCACATGGATGAGTGAATTAATAATATGCACCAATTTACAAATTTAAGCCAAAAGGAATTTAACCTTCATATTGACATTCCTTTCCATAGAATATATTATTACCAATTGAAAGAATGCCACTTGGAAGGAATTACTATTGATCAACTACCAATTGAAGCAATTTGTTCCATACCTTTGCCTTGAGCATTCCTAATCTTTCTTTTAGGTGAAGATTAACCTTTAATGCTTGTGATTTTACCAATGAAAGAGCACAATCTCTACTTATGAATTTCCATGAAATCTCTTAAAAGAGATTGTATTAGTAACACAAGCAATAGTTTCCTATTTAGCAACCTCTAGTATATGAATGACAAGAAGGTTACTAAAACAAGGAAACCTCATGATATGAACTAAATTACCCTTACAAGCATCATGCATAACATCAATTGAAAAAAAAGATGAAAGTAGCATGATTATTTAATTAAGTTTACATGGCAAGTTTAATTCATAGCATGGTGAGTGATTAATGTAGAAGACTCAAAACCAATTTAAACAAGAATGAATACATCACATAGTATTGGTTCGATCTTCTTTGAATGTTGAATGGCACACTCCATTTGAGAAACACATTCTCATGTTGTGAAACTACATAAATCACTAAGTTAAAAACATTAGTCTCACAACTCTAGTCATATAGAGAATTTCCCTTTTGGTAAGTGCTTTAAGAATTTGAATTTCTTACTTAGCACTCTATTTATTTAAGAACATGGGATAATCCTCTTTATGTCTAGGTCATGGCAATAATACGATAATCAATTTGAAATATGCCACAAGATACATACAACCAATTTAAAGCATGTAGATTGTCATAATATAAAAATATGAACTTGCAATCTACCATATAATTAGATCCTTTCCAAAGCAAGGTAAAATCTTTTAAGTTCATTCTCAAGTGCTTCATTTTTCCTATGTGGCTACAAAAGACACAAAGGAATACACCAATTAAAAGCAATGTGCACTTAAGAATTAATTGTTACCATCCTTTGGATATCACTTGGTTGTAGGCCTTTTGCTTGATTCCCACAAAGGTTAATCCTTATTCCCTACAACACAAGTTCTTGCTAGAGATGAATATGAAGTTAGTGATATAACAACTCAATTCATCTTTGGGTCAATCTTAAAGGATAGACAATGTAAGATTGATAGCTTGAGATAAGAATTGAGTTAAACCGCTCAAGCACCCCAAAGCTTCATATCATCTGTGAGTACCTGCAAAACTTATCAAGCACATTTTGGTACCCATCTTTGGATGGGTCCACCAAGGTTAGCTAACAAGTACTTAGGCACCCAAATGGCCTTTGTCCTAGAATGTGGTGAACTCATCACCTTTCTAGCACAAGAGTCAAATTTGGGTCTCCTAAGCATATTTGAATGTATTGATAAGTTAGGCTTAGGAGTTTTACCCTTTGGACAAACCTTGAATAGATGACCTTTTTCACGGCAATTGTAGCAAATGCGATGCTTGTCCTTGCAATGCATTTGCCTTTTGCTTTCATCCTTTTTGATGGTCATCTTTCTTGATCGTGCAAGGTCTTGATTCTTCATGTGGGGGCATGAATCAATTTCATGGCCCTTCTCCTTGCATCCATAGCATCTCCTATCGCTTCTCTTTGATCTTTCTTTGTTGAAGCACATAGGTACATTGTTAGAGCAAATAGTATGAGCATTAATTTTCTTACCATGAATTTTGCTCATGCCCTTCTTGGAAAGCTTGGTATTCTTTTGAAGGGGTTTTGTGCATGCTACAGTTGTCCCCTTCTCAAGCTTTTTCACCATATTATCACGGTTATCTTGAGAAGGTTGAGCATGACACTTTCCCTTCAAAATAGTTAAGCTCCTTTTTAGCCTCTCATTTTCTTCCTTGAGCTCTTTATTTTCTTGTGTGATAGAAATATCACTAATTCCTGAAATTTCTAGCTCAATGGAAGATTGGCTTTCTTGAGAGCAACATTTGTTAGCACATGATAATATAGTTTCTATTTGAGTACATGTGCATATGTGAGGTTGGTATGATTTCAAATTAGTTAACACAACCTCATGAGCCATTTTTAACATGATATGTGAATCCATAAATTTATTATGAGAGCACACAAGCATATCATGTTTTTCTTGCAAAGCTAGATTTTCAATGTTTAGCTTTTCTACCGTGTTCTTGAGCATAGCATTTTTATTTTCTAATTGAGCAATATATGATGAATGATTAATAGCTTTAATTTGCTCAATTGAAATGTCTTCATACCTTTGGACCAAATCATCATGAGAGCACTTTAGCTTCTCATGCTCTTTGGTCAACTTCTCCAAGTCTTTGATTTTTTCGATGAGGATATCTTCTTGCTTATGAAGCATTTCCTTTTGTTCTTCCGCTCTTTTCATGAGTTTGAGCAAGCTCATCCGGTTCTTCTTACTTAGTTGAGCGAAGAATTTTTGAAGATCATCCTCATCTTCACTATCACTTTCATGCTCCTCCTCATCCTCACTTTCGCTTTCACTGTCACTCTCATTAGCAACAAAGCACATATGAGAAGTGGATTTGAAAGACAAACCTTGTGAAGAGGTGGATTCGTCGTTTGGTCTCCATCGATCATTTTCTTCTTCTTCAATACTTTTCTTCGCCTCATCTTCCTTCATTTTGAGGAACATCCTTTCGGCGATTCTCATGGCAAGATCTATTGCCCTAGGATCAACATCTGCACCAAAAGATGAAGTCGAGACAATCTCAACTTTTTCAAGCTTAGAAGCACTTTCGTTTCTTAGTCCCCCCGACATGATCTTTCCTCACGCGGTTAAGCGTTAGAACGAGGATTAGGCTCCGATACCAATTGAAAGTTGCCTAGAGGGGGGGTGAATAGGCAAGATAAAACTTTTTCTACAAAAACTAGAAGCAAACTGGGTAAAACTGAATTGATCTCGAAATTCACCCAGTTAAATTTGGAAATGAGATGTTCTAAATGATCCACAGGGTTCAAAGTAGTAGATCTAAGAAGGGCACTTCTCAAAATCCACACACCAAAAAGATATGAACAAATCTTCCACGGAAGGATGAGCGAACAAAGAACACAAGTAAGCACAATAAACAAGAACACAAGAGACACAAGATTTATCCCGAGGTTCGGTCACACCACCAAGGTGCCCTACTTCCTCGTTGAGGCGCCCACAAAGAGCCGGGTCTCTTTCAACCCTAATCCTCCCTTTGCCGACCACAAAGGTCAAGCTCACACACTAATCTTTGCTCAAACGAGCGGGTAATACAAACTTTCTTGTGGTCTTCCACAAGATTTGGAGACTCACAAGCGACACCTAGTCGTCTAGGAGCTAGAAGCTCCAAGAGTAATGAATCCACAAAGAACTCGATGTAGTACCAAAGCTCGAATGAAGAAGAAGAGCAAGAGAGATTTAGAGATGAAGCACAAAACCGCAGCTCTCAAGCTCACTCAAAGATTTCTCTCCAAAGATTTGAAATGGGAGAGGCAAGAGATGTGTGAGAGAGAGAGGGAGGTGTTTCTTGGGTTAGAAATGGAGTTCAAATCGTGCTCACTGCTTTGGGGAGAGAGGTAGGAGGTAGTATATATAGGTGGAGCTCAAAACTAGCCGTTGGGCAGATTTTTCTGCCTGAGACCGGTTGAACCGCCCCCTAGGGCGGTTGAACCGCCCCTGGCAGGCCTGGCAGCCTGTCTGCCAGTCTGACTGGCAGACTGACGCGCAGACTGACCGCAGACTGGTCAAAGTTGACCAAGACCGGTTGAACCGCCCCTAAGACCGGTTCAACCGCCTGGGGCAGGCTGACAGACAATCTACCAGTCAGACTGGCAGACTGCAAGTCAGACTGCAAAAACAGGTCCTGACACCGGTTGAACCGCCCCTAGGGCCGGTTCAACCGGTATTGACCAGTGAGGTCCGGGAAAAAAACCCCGGCTGAACTTTTCTTGGACCCCGGTTGAACCTCTCTGGACCCCGGTTGAACTTGCCCTGGACCCGGGTTGAACCTGCCTGGACCCCAGTTGAAGTTGAAGTTCAGCTGGAGTTGAGAAAGCTCAACACAGCTGAAGAAGCTCAACTCAGCTGAAGTTCAGCTCAGCTGAAAAGCTCAGCTGCAGTTGAAGAAGTTCAGCTGCTTTTCAACAAGAACACTCTAGGTTTCTCAAACCTAACCATGGTCAACCATAGAATTTTAAAGAGATTTTTGGTTTTCAAAAATTAGCTTTTGAATATAGAGGCTTGAGCTTTGGCAAAACACCAACCTTCTTTTTGGATCCCTCTTTATAGTACGACGATTCCTATACTCAAGTTAAATAAAATATAATTATGTAAACTCCTTGAGTCATTGGCGTCTCATGTGTGATTTCTCCATGGCGTTGCTTCATAAGGATCACAAACATCTTTGTCTCACCTTTTGAAGCAAACATAAATCAAACCCTGTGACTTGTACCATATCACCATATGTGAGTTCAAATCATGGCTTCAAGTCACCGTACTGATGCATCAACATGTTATAACTCTTCATAGCTGATTAGTTCATCGACTTAGTGCAAGTACTCTCTTCTTCACCTTAGCCATGGTACCTCGGTCCACAAGCCGTCGCTTGGCCTTCACCTTCGCTTAGTTCCTCGAAGCCCTTTCCTTGCTATCTTCACCCTATCAAGCCATTCTTGAGTCACATCCTATTGAGCATCCATTGAGAGAATCATTTCTTCAATATTGTGAACCTTGCTTGAATGTCTTCTAGATATAATTGTCAAGATTAATCAAGCTTTAATTTGATTCTCATAGAAGTATATATGGACTGATAGTAATATGGTCAAGCCAATTCACGATTCCTCATATCTTATCCACTTTGGCTTGACCAATCCTCTCAACCTCTATTATGATCATATTTATGCATAGTGATTTCTCAGGACTTGTCCATATATTCAAACCAATATAGAGACCATATTATATCCATTTTCATTATCTCATTGGTTATTTAACCTCGTGTTGAACCTTCGTTCGCTGATCATTATACACTATTCAAGTATGTTTGTCATACTGAATTTCCTGTTCAACACTTAGCAAACTCGTTAGACCTTTAAATGTGTTGTTATCCAAATCACCAAAACTCACAAAAGGGATGAATGCACTTTCACCCGTTCGTTGGGGGTCGGCTAGGGGCCCGGAGGCACGCCCAAAAGTACCTGCGGGTGATCTGCCGGACCCGGTCCCCTAGCGACGGGGTCCGAGGGCTCGTTGCCTCCCTCCGATGGGATTCCGTTACAGAGTCGTTCCCGCTGGTCTCGGAAATGTCCTAGGGTACCTCGGGAGCGCAGCCCGAGCCTTGGTTATGTATCGAACGTACCCCTGGTCATCCCTCGCTCGGCGTCTGAGGCGACTGTGAACCCTTCGATAGGCCAGCCTTCGAACCCCTGATCAGTATTGGGCGCGGAGCCCGAGTAGCCTGAGGCGGTCATGGAACCTTTCGGGAGGCCGACCTTCGAACCCCTGACCAGTAGTGGGTGTCGGGCCCACGCGATCTGAGGCGGCTGTTGAACCCCTCGGGGGGCCAGCCTTCGAACCCCTGATCAGTAGGGAGGCTCGGAGCCTAGTCCCTTCACGGGGAAGGATCCCTTTGGGGGTACCCCCTTTCCCGGTCCCTGTTACAAGAGATAGAGAAAGAAGGAAAAGGGAAAAAGGCTACGAAATTGAACGACGTGGCGTACCTTTTTTAGGTGTGGTCGTTTTGGTGAAGGCGGAGCGTCGCCAGCCGCTCCTGCTAGAAGCGTCGCCCGTCCAGCCGCAGAGTTAATGCGCCGGGGCGAGTAGTTGGCGAGGCTGCCGTTGCGCGTGCGCGAGCCGTTCGAGGTACGGGTCACGGGCGCGTCGTCTTCACATCGTGAGAGAGGGTTCTCTCGCTGCCCCTGGATGGGACATGAGCTTGACTGATGGCGTGGCTGCTGCTCTCGCGCGCCTGCCACCGTCATTACTGCCGGCCCACTTTTGACCGCGTTTGACCGCTGCGCCAGGCTGGCGCTGCTGGGTCGCGGGCTGGGTCGCCTCGAATCGCGGTACCGGTTCCGCGGTCGAGGAGGTGCGATGGTGGCGCAAGTGGCACAGCGGCTCGCATGCAGCACCCAGCGCGCCAGTCGCGCGACGCGTGGGCTTGAGCCGTCGCGCTGGCCTGTCAGGAGTCGGAGAGGTGCGTCCACTTGGCGCGGTTGCATGCCGCCTACCCCTTTCGCCTGCTGGTCTGGGCAAAAGTGGGGGGTTACTTGTAACCGCTGGGTGGTTGCGCGCGTCGTGCGCGACGGTCCGGCTTCCTCTGCCCGGAGCCGGTCTCCCTGACTTGTGGGTCCCAGCCCCCGCGCCGCGGGGAAGGGCTTTGGAGGCGTGTTGAAGAAGACTCGGCCCGTGACGGTTGGGAGCGCAAGCGGGGGGAGTTGCCTTTAAAAGGAGGGCGTCCCCCTTTGTAAGGCGACCATGTCTTCTTCCTCCCTTATGCATTGCGTCTTTCCACCTTTCAAACCCCCGGATGGGGGAAACCGCCGTCTTTTCGCCCCATCGTTGGAGGAACGCAACTCCGTGGGAGTCGGTACCTTTCAGCCATCGTTCGGCTTCAAGGATTTTCATCATGCAGCCCGACTGCACCCCTCCACCGGCGGCCACCCAGGATGGCGACCTCCGGCTTGGTGGTGGGGGAAAGCGAGCTGGGCTGCGGCCTCCGCCCCTTCCTCAGCCTCAAGGATTTTCATCACCAGGGCTGAGGAGGGGCGTGTGCCGAGTTGGGGTTGGCCCCCGCGCGGGTGGTGGCCCGCTCCTTCCCTCAGTGATCGGGGGGAAGGGCGGGAGTCGTCCGTGGCGCCAACAGCTGCACCGTGCCCGGCTCTCTGAGCCGAGCGGTTCCGGAGCCGCTCCCGGTGCCGCCTTCCGCCACGGCAACTGGAAGAGGTTCTTCCGCCGGCGCGACAGCCAAGGTTGGCCATGGACCGACCTCCAACTCTACGGCCTTCTGCCCGTCGTTGCCTCTCGAGTTTGGGCAAGGGCGGGGGCCTCCTAGCAGCAGCGTCCGTCCTGAGGCCATCACTGTTGCTGTTCGGCCCCCCAGGGCAGAAGTCTTCATCGTCGCCTCTGCCAGGGCAGGCGGCGACATGCCGTTCGTCGGCCTTCTGCTGCCCCGCAGGCCGACCCCCATAGAGTGGGGTTGTTCGTACCTGCGGAGGGGGAACCAGAGTTCCGTTTGTAACGGCACTTCGAGTGCCGGGTTTTTTGTTCATTTTGGCTTTCGGGGCCTGAACATGCAGGTAACTTCGGCACGGAGCCGTGTTTTTTTCCTCATTTTCGAGCACTAAGACTTGCCTGTTGTTTGTATGAACCGCTTTACCAAGCGTGAGTCGCCCCGTGTCAAGGTGACGAGTGAGGTATCCGTATCCCGGAGGCGTAGGAATCCCTCGGCTCGGTCGGACCTGTTGTCCGAGGCTTCTCTAGCTTAGTTAAAGAGACCCCTCGGCCGCTCTTCGACGAGCCGAGGCTAGGGGTAGCGATATCAGTACGAGCAGAGGCGGAGTTGGCTCGGAAATGAAACCTGTTTGGCCGGAGCCTAGCCTGGTTGTCTGTTGGCAAGATGGTCGTCGGAGCTGATCAGCCGAGGCTTCGGACCGGGCTGGCGCCCTCGGAAGGCGGTCGGCCGAGGCCCCGGAGATGGCCGGCCGAGCCGTCCGCTCGGGCCAGGATCTCGGAGAAGTCCCTGGCAGAGATTGCTCGGGCGTGGTGATGACGTCGTCCTTCGGAGCGGAGGCCTTGGGACCGCGTCGCCGTCCGAGGCTAGGTCAGGCCCTGCCGAAGGCGCCGTCGATGCCGAGGGTGTCATCGCCCCCTTCCAGCGTCAAGATCCGAGCCTGCAGGGTCAAATCGTCTTGTAGCGTGGGCCTTGTGCGGCCGTCGAGGCCAGAACACACACCCTTGCTGCGTTATAAAGCTGCGTCTCTTTTCCTCTCGTTTCGAGTATCTGGACTTTTTGTCGGTAGCAGGGATGTCAGTGCGAGCGAGAGTTGCTTCTCGCGGAAGGTGATGAGTGAGGTATCCGTATCCCGGAGGCGTGGGAGTCCCTCGGCTCGGTCGGCCTCGCCGCTTACGCGTACTTTCACCCGTCCATGAGGCCCTGTCACCGACTCGGTCGAGAAGGCTCGAAGAATCGCTTCGACAGAAAGGCTTTCGAACGTAAAGACTTATTCGATCCGCAGAGTCACCTTATCCGAACGCGAGTTACTTATCGCAGAAGGTGATGAGTGAGGTATCCGTATCCCGGAGGCGTAGGAGTCCCTCGGCTCGGTCAGCCTTGGCTGCTTACGTGTACCCCGTTGTTTCCAGGACTCACTTTTCGAAGTAGTCAAAAAGCACGAAAGATGTTCTGGTAAAAGAGATTTTCTTTTCGAGGAAAATTTTGACGCAGAGGGGGTTTCCCCCCTTTTAGCCCCCGAGGGAGGGTCGGGCCTTGCCGAGGTGAGGCCGACCCTTCCTTGTTGACTAAACTTTGCGTGGGTGCGAGGTATTTAATCGACTTGGAAACATCTTAAGGGTAGAAGCGACGTAGCTGTTGGATGTTCCAAGCGTTGCCGTAGACCTCGCCCTGACTGTTGGCCAGCTTGTACGTTCCGGGCTTCAGAACTTTGGCGATGATGAACGGCCCCTCCCAGGGGGGCGTGAGCTTGTGCCTCCCTCGGGCGTCTTGCCGCAGCCGAAGCACCAGGTCGCCCACCTGGAGGTCTCGGGGTCGGACCCCTCGGGCGTGGTAGCGTCGCAAGGACTGCTGGTACCGCGCCGAGTGTAGTAAGGCCCTGTCCCGAGCCTCGTCCAGCTGGTCCAGCGAGTCTTCCCGGCTCGCTTGGTTACTTTCGTCATTATAGGCCCTCGTCCTCGGGGAGCCGTATTCCAGGTCCGTGGGCAAGACGGCCTCGGCCCCGTAGACCAGGAAGAACGGCGTGAAACCCGTGGCTCGGCTTGGCGTCGTCCTCAGGCTCCAGACCACTGAGGGGAGTTCCTTCATCCACCGCTTGCTGAACATGTTGAGGTCGTTGTAAATCCGAGGCTTGAGCCCTTGCAGGATCATGCCGTTGGCGCGCTCTACTTGCCCATTCGACATGGGGTGAGCTACGGCGGCCCAGTCCACCCGGATGTTGTGATCCTCGCAAAAATTCAAGAATTTTTTGCCGGTGAACTGGGTGCCGTTGTCGGTGATGATGGAGTTCGGGACCCCGAAGCGATGGATGATGTTGGTGAAGAATGCCACCGCCTGCTCGGACCTGATGCTGTTCAGGGGTCGGACCTCGATCCACTTGGAGAATTTGTCGACGGCGACCAGCAGGTGCGTGTAGCCCCCGGGCGCCTTCTGCAGAGGGCCGACGAGGTCCAGACCCCACACAGCGAAGGGCCAGGTGATGGGTATCGTCTGCAGAGCCTGAGCGGGCAGGTGGGTCTGCTTCGCATAGAATTGGCACCCTTCGCAGGCGCGGACAATTCTAGTGGCGTCAGCCACCGCCGTTGGCTAGTAGAAGCCTTGGCGGAAAGCGTTCCCGACGAGGGTTCGAGGTGCTGCGTGATGGCCGCAAGCCCCCGAGTGTATTTCCCGCAGGAGTTCCTGACCTTCGGCGATGGAGATGCATCGCTGGAGGATGCCCGAGGGGCTACGGTGGTAGAGCTCCTTCTCATCGCCCAGCAAGATGAACGACTTGGCGCGTCGCGCTACCCGCCGTGCCTCGGCTCGGTCGAGGGGCAGTTCTCCTTGGCGGAGATATTGCAGGTACGGGGTTTGCCAATCTTGATCTGGCATGACCCCGCTCTGCTCCTCCTCGATGCGCAGCGCTTCGCCCTCGGGGGCCGAGGGTTCCTCGGGTTGAACCGAGGGTGGCTCGGGCTGGGCCGAGGTCACCTCGGACGGGGCCGAGGGCACCTCGGGCTCGGACGCGTCGCCTATCTTGACGGAGGGTTGGTGCAGATCCCGGGAGAAGACGTCCGGGGGAACCGTCGTTCGCCCCGAGGCTATCTTCGCCAGCTCGTCCGCAGTCTCGTTGTAGCGCCGGGCGATGTGGTTAAGCTCGAGCCCGTAGAACTTGTCCTCTAGGCGTCGAACCTCCTCACAGTAGGCTTCCATCTTCGGGTCGCGGCAGTGGGAGTTCTTCATGACTTGGTCGATGACGAGCTGCGAGTCGCCGCGTGCATCGAGGCGTCGGACCCCTAGCTCGATGGCGATTCGCAATCCGTTGATCAGAGCCTCGTACTCAGCCACATTGTTGGACGCCGGGAAATGGAGGCGTAGCACGTAGCGCAGGTGTTTCCCGAGGGGCGAGACGAAGAGCAGGCCCGCGCCGGCTCCCGTCTTCATCAGCGACCCGTCGAAAAACATGGTCCAGAGCTCCGGTTGGATCGAAGCCGTCGGCAGCTGGGTGTCGACCCATTCGGCTACGAAGTCCGCCAGTACCTGGGACTTGATGGCCTTCCGAGGGGCGAACGAGATTGTCTCGCCCATAATTTCCACCGCCCACTTTGCGATCCGTCCCGAGGCTTCTCGGCACTGGATGATCTCCCCCAGGGGGAAGGATGACACCACAGTCACCGGATGAGACTCGAAGTAGTGTCGCAGCTTTCGCCTCGTCAGGATCACCGCATACAGCAGCTTCTGAACTTGTGGGTAGCGGATCTTGGTTTCGGACAGCACTTCGCTGATGAAGTAAACTGGCCTCTGAATGGGCAAAGCATGCCCCTCTTCCTGCCTTTCGACCACGATCGCGGCGCTGACCACCTGAGTGGTAGCGGCGACGTAGACCAGGAGGACTTCACCATCAGCTGGGGGTACCAAGATGGGCGCCTGGGTGAGGAGCGCCTTCAGGTTCCTGAGGGCTTCCTCGGCCTCGGGGGTCCAAGTGAAGCACTCGGCCTTCCTTAAGAGACGGTACAGGGGCAGGCCTCTTTCGCCGAGGCGCGAGATGAAACGGCTCAGGGCCGCGAGACATCCCATGACCCTTTGTACGCCTTTTAAGTCTTTGATGGGCCCCATGTTTGTGATGGCTGCGATCTTTTCCGGGTTGGCTTCGATGCCTCGCTCGGAGACGATGAATCCCAAGAGCATGCCTCGGGGCACCCCGAAGACGCACTTTTCGGGATTAAGCTTGACGCCCTTCGCCTTGAGACACCGGAATGTCAGTTCGAGGTCGGAGAGAAGATCGGAGGCTTTCCTCGTCTTGACTACGATGTCATCGACGTAAGCCTCGACCGTGCGACCGATGTGTTCGCCGAACACATGGTTTATGCACCGCTGGTACGTTGCACCCGCGTTCCTCAAACCGAATGGCATGGTGACATAACAGTACATGCCGAAGGGCGTGATGAAAGAAGTCGCGAGCTGATCGGACTCCTTCATCTTGATTTGATGATACCCTGAGTAGGCATCAAGGAAAGACAGGGTTTCGCACCCCGCAGTGGAGTCCACGATTTGATCGATGCGAGGTAAAGGGTAGGGGACCTTCGGACATGCTTTGTTAAGACCAGTGTAGTCTACACACATCCGCCATTTCCCCCCTTTCTTCCTCACAAGTATAGGGTTGGCAAGCCATTCGGGATGAAATACCTCCTTGATGAACCCTGCTGCCATCAGCTTGTGGATCTCCTCGCCTATCATCCTGCGCCTTTCCTCGTCGAATCGGCGCAGGGGCTGTCTGACCGGTCGGGCTCCGGCCCGAATATCCAGCGAGTGCTCGGCGACATCCCTCGGTATGCCGGGCATGTCCGAGGGACTCCACGCAAAAACGTCGGCGTTTGCGCGGAGAAAGTCGACGAGCACTGCTTCCTATTTGGGGTCGAGCCCGGAACCGATTCGGATCTGCCTGGAGGTGTCGCCACTGGGGTCGAGAGGGACGGCCTTGACCGTCTCCGCTGGCTCGAAGTTGCCAGTGTGTCGCTTCACGTCCGGCACCTCTCGGGAGAGGCTTTCGAGGTCGGCAACGAGGGCCTCGGACTCGGCGAGGGCCTCGGCGTACTCCACGCACTCCACATCGCATTCGAACGCGTGTTTGTACGTGGGGCCGATGGTGATGACCCCGTTGGGGCCTGGCATCTTGAGCTTTAGGTAGGTGTAGTTGGGGATGGCCATGAACTTCGCGTAGCATGGCCTTCCCAACACTGCGTGGTAGGTTCCTCGGAACCCGACCACCTCGAACGTCAAAGTCTCCCTTCGGAAGTTGGAGGGCGTTCCGAAGCAGACAGGAAGGTCGATCTGCCCGAGGGGCTGGACGCGCTTCCCAGGGATGATCCCATGGAAGGGCGCAGCGCCTGCTCGGACGGATGACAGATCGGTGCGCAGGAGCCTGAGGGTCTCGGCGTAGATGATATTGAGGCAGCTGCCCCCATCCATCAGGACCTTGGTGAGCCTGACGTCGCCGATGACGGGGTCGACGACGAGCGGGTACTTCCCCGGGCTCGGCACGTGGTCGGGGTGGTCGTCCCGGTCGAAGGTGATGGGCTTGTCGGACCAGTCTAGGTAGACTGGTGCCGCCACCTTCACCGAGCAGACCTCCCGACGCTCTTGCTTACGATGCCGAGCCAAGGCATTCGCCGCATGCCCTCCATAGATCATGAAGCAGTCGCGGACCTCGGGGAATTCTCCTGCTTGGCGATCCTCCCTTTTGTCGTCGTCGTGAGCCCTGCCGCCCTCTGCGGGTGGCCCGGCCCGGTGGAAGTGGCGCCGAAGCATGACGCACTCTTCGAGAGTGTGCTTGACGGGCCCTTGATGGTAGGGGCACGTTTCCTTGAGTGCCTTGTCGAAGAGGTTAGCACCTCCGGGGGGCTTCCGAGGGTTCTTGCGCTCGGCGGCGGCGACAAGGTCCGCATCGGGAACGTCGCGTTTCGCTTGCGACTTCCTCCTGCCTTTCTTCTTGGCGCCGCGCGGAGTAGACGCCTCGGGAGCATCTTCCGACGGGCGGCCCTGGGGCTGCTTGTCCTTTCGGAAGATGGCCTCTACCGCCTCCTGGCCGGAGGCGAACTTGGTGGCGATGTCCATCAGCTCGCTCGCCCTGGTGGGGGTCTTGCGACCCAACTTGCTCACCAGGTCACGGCAGGTGGTGCCGGCGAGGAACGCGCCGATGACATCGGAGTCGGTGATGTTGGGCAGCTCGGTGCGCTGTTTCGAGAACCGCCGGATGTAGTCCCGAAGAGACTCTCCCGGCAGCTGCCGACAGCTTCGGAGGTCCCAGGAATTCCCGGGGCGCACGTACGTGCCCTGGAAGTTGCCGGCGAAAGCTTGGACCAGATCCTCCCAGTTGGAAATCTGCCCCGGAGGCAGGTGCTCCAACCAGGCACGAGCAGTGTCGGAGAGGAACAGGGGGAGGTTACGGATGATGAGGTTGTCGTCGTCCGTTCCACCCAGCTGACAGGCCAGGCGGTAGTCCGCGAGCCACAATTCCGGTCTCGTTTCCCCCGAGTACTTAGTGATAGTAGTCGGGGGTCGGAATCGGGTCGGGAACGGCGCCCGCCGAATGGCTCGGCTGAAGACCTGCGGACCGGGTGGTTCGGGCGAGGGACTCCGATCCTCCCCGCTGTCGTAGCGTCCCCCACGCCTGGGGTGATAGCCTCGGCGCACCCTTTCGTCGAGGCGTGCCCGACGGTCGCGATGAGGGTGCTCGTCGCCGAGGTGGCCCGGGGCCGCAGGCGCGGTGTTGCGCGTGCGCCCGGTATAGACCGAGGCTTCCCGCATGGGTCGGGAAGTCGCGGCACGAGGTTTCGAGGGGTACCCCTGCCTTCTGGAGGCAGAGCTCTCGGCCCGCCGGGCCGCAGCGCCTTCCAGGAGATGCTTGAGCTCTCCCTGGATTCGCCGACCCTCGGTGGTAGATGACTCCGGCATCGCGCGGAGGAGCATCGCTGCCGCCGCCAGGTCCTGACCGGTTCCGCCGGATGCGGGTGGCAGTCTGGCCCTAGCATCGTTGGCGATGCGGTGCTGGAGACCCTGGGGCAGGTGACGTATTTCTCCGGCCGGGGGCTGGCCCGCCCATACCTGCCCGACGTCCCGGCGGATCGCCTCGAGCGCTCCTGCTCCCTCATCGAGCCCGGCCTGCGCCCCGCGGACTTGCTCGAGCTGTGGGTCGTGACCCCCCGCCGGAACGGGGACCACAGCTAGCTCCCGCGGGATGTCGGCGCGAGGCGCTGGCCTAGGGAGATCGCCATCCTCCGGCATGCCGAGATGGCTGCCTCCGGAGGGATCCCCTAGCTCAACGTGGAAACATTCGCGGCTCGGGCCGCAGTCCTTGTCGTCAAGGCTGCGGCTGCCGTCGGAGCAGTCGGAGAGGCAGTAGTCACACGCGGTCAGGAAGTCCCGCATGGCACTGGGGTTGCCAGATCCGGAGAAATCCCAGCAGATGCTGGGGTCGTCGTCCTCCTCGGACCCAGAGGGTCCGTAGGTTGAGATGCCCGTCAATCGGTCCCAGGGCGACCGCACACGAAACCCCAGAGAGGTTGCACTCGCCTCAACGTGAGTATCCGCCAGAGCGAGATCGCTAGGCAGGTTGAGGCCGAGTCGAAATGACGAAAGATGGGGAGCAGTCGGTACCTTTTGGTCGACGAGGAGCGATGAAGTCGCGTCGGGGGCTGACCGCACCGTCGTCTTGGGTACGAGGGCGACGTCCTGCAGGCCCTTCGTGAGCGTGCTGGCGTCGTCCACCTGCTCGGGGTCGACGTGTTGCGGGGGGACGGCACTCTCCTCCGCCTCGAACGCGAGGGTGACACTTGGCGTGTCCTCCGCTGGGGCGCTGGGGATGTCGATTTGCTCGACAGCCGTCGGAGCGCAGCCTCCCGCTCGGCCCTGGTTGCCCCGCCTCCTCCTCCGACGGCGAGGGAGAGGATGGGGCGAGCTCGTAAGTTGTCCTTCCCCCACGCGGGAAAGACGTCGTCGGTTCCGCCGCCGGCGGGCGGGCTGTCGACCGCCATTGTCGCCGCTGTACGGCGGTGGAAGGAGTACCATGTCGTAACCGCTGTCGAGAGACATGAACTCGAGGCTCCCGAAACGGAGCACCGTCCCGGGTTGGAGAGGTCGTTGGAGACTGCCCATCTGGAGCTTGACGGGAAACTGCTCGTCAACACGCAGCGTGCCCCTACCTGGCGCGCCAACTGTCGGCGTTTCGGAACCGGGGGGTCCCCGAGCCGACGAGTGAGAGTGCCGCGTGCCCCAGCCCAGATGGGTCGAGCGCGTGGGCGAGCGCGAAGGGGGGAATGGAGAGAGCGAGAGGTCGGTGGCCGGAGCCGGGTCGCGACGGGGGAGACGGAGATTCCTGCGGCCTTCGTGTTCGTCCCGCGCCCAGGTCGGGTGCGCTTGCAGTAGGGGGTTACAAGCGTCCGCGCGGGTGAGGGGAGCGAGCGGCCCCAAGAGAGCGCCTGCCCCTGCCCTCGTTCCCGCGAGGCCAACCTTCTCTAAGAAGGCCCTGGTCCTTCCTTTTATAAGCGTAAGGAGAGGATCCAGGTGTACAAAATGGGGGTGTAGCAAGGTGCTACGTGTCTAGCAGGGGAGAGCTAGGGCCCTAAGTACATGCCAAGGTGGCAGCCGGAGAGATCTTGGCACCCTGTTGGTGTGGCGTCGTGGCTGTTGGAGAAGTAACGGAGCCTGACGGAGGGACAGCTGTCGGAACAGCTGTGCTCTTGCTGACGTCTCCCTGCTTTCGTAAGGGAGCTGAGAGTCGCCGTCGTCATGGTCTAGCGGGGCGCCATCATTGCCTGTCTGGCGGAGCTGGCCGGATGGGACGCCGGTCTTGTTCTCTGCGACCCAAGTCGGCTCAGGGCAGGGTGATGATGACGCTTTTTGTTGACGTGGCGGTCTTGTGTCCTAGGTCGGGCGTCGTGGAGACTCCTCCGAAGTCGAGGTCGAGTCCGTCCTGCATGACAGAGGCCGAGCCCGAATTCTTGGGTCGGGCGAGGCGGAGGTCGTTCGGCAGAGGCCGAGGCAGAGTCCGAGCCCTGGGACGGGCGAGGCGGAGTTCGTCGTCTTCCGGGGCCTTAGCCCGAGTCCGAGCCCTGGGTCGGGCGGAGCGGAGTTCGCCGTCTTCCGGGGCCTTAGCCCGAGTCCGAGCCCTGGGTCGGGCGGAGCGGAGTTCGCCGTCTTCCGGGGCCTTAGCCCGAGTCCGAGCCCTGAGTCGGGCGGAGCGGAGTTCGCCGTCTTCCGGGGCCTTAGCCCGAGTCCGAGCCCTGGGTCGGGCGGAGCGGAGTTCGCCGTCTTCCGGGGCCTTAGCCCGAGTCCGAGCCCTGGGTCGGGCGGAGCCTCCTATAGCGCCTCTAGCGAAGTCTGGTCGCCCGTCGGTCTTACCTTTTGCGTTAAACGCCCCGGTGACTTGGTTGGTCGGCGCGGTGATTTAGTCAGGGTTACTTCTTATCGAAGGCGGGGCCTCGGGCGAGCCGGAGATGCGTCTGCCGTGAAAGAGGAGGCCTCAGGCGAGACGGAGTCATCTTAGGGTCGGCTGCCCTCGCCCGAGGCTAGGCTCGGACGTGGCGTGATCAAGTCGCTCGTATGGACTGATCCCTGACTTAATCAAACCCATCAGGCCTCTGCAGCTTTATGCTGATGGGGTTACCAGCTGAGAATTAGGCGTCTTGAGGGTACCCCTAATTATGGTCCCCGACATTAGTAAAACATTGTTAAATTTTTTTTTTAAAAAAATTATATTATATAGCAGAACTGACGTTGCTGATCCCGATAATATTCTAAATTATATTCACTATTGGCTATGTTTACTGTGGCTTACAGCGGTTTTAATTCAACTACGGCTATAATTTTTACAGTATTTTGTCGCCGAACAGCTGACGTAATTATAGATGTGTATACACATAAACAATAGGCTGGTTTTAAATATACATGGCATTGGCATGAGACGAGAACGCGACTCGCTCAAGCCTCCCCTCCCTCTCAAGGCCACATGATGTCGACCGCGACCCTGGGCAGCGCGAGGTCCTCGAACGAATCGTCATCCTTCCTCTGCTTGCCCTCCTCCCGCGCCCGCTCTGTCCCGGCCGCCGCGCGCTGGCCCTCCGCCAGCCTTTGGGCACGCTTGGGCGGCGCCTCCGTCACGGCCGGCCGGAACTCCCCCAGGCTCCGGTGGCCGCCCATGTAGCGCTCGGCCGCCAGCACGCTCGCGCTCTCCCCGCCCAGCAGCTCCGACAGCAGGAGCACGATGGAAGCCATGAGGAGCGGTCCCGATCGGTCGATGGAAGTGGAACGGTCAGTCCAACGAGAATCGGCGGCGGAAGTGGTGTTGTGTGGTGTGCAGATGGTCCAGTGGAGCAGTGTGGAAGCAGGATGGAATTGTGTGGCGATGGCTGGGGAAGGGGAGACGGAGGCGGGAGATTTATGTACAACGCAAACCCTGCGGACGGTGGGCGGCGCACCATGAATTGCAGCGGCGCCCGCGCCCGCATCCGCACTGCCGGTTGGAGCTGGATCCTGCAAGGCTACGCTTTTCAGGCCGCCGGGTTTGAGGAAAATGTCTCTGGCACCCGGAATTGAGAGAGCTGGATCCGGAGAAACCACGGCGGCCCCCACAGCGCGCTCGGTTTTGCCAAACGTGACAGGTTTGACTGTTTGACCCGATCGCGCGGTGCCGTCATTGTTTTTTATTTATATATATCCCATTCTATACTACTCTACTAGTTCTATGCCCGTGCGTTGCCACGGGAGTAAAAAATAGTTTAAAACATAGATATCATTCTTCATCTACGAGGAGGGTGGAGTCGTGGCGAGAACGTGTTCCTGCTGTACAACGTCGTCGTGCCCAATGCCACAATATAGGACTCCGGTCTCCAATGCTCAACCTCGCTACGAGTGTCCGGAGAAGGGGAAGGCAAGGCCATTGTTCACCCCGCTATGGCCGACGCTCCGCTCTGATAAAGCAATATAGGCAAAGGAAAAGTGAGCGATGGAGTTGTTGATGATCTATACAGCTGGGCAGAGTGACAGGGTTGTTCAGGTCGCGGAGTCGTGTCGCAAAGGTCAGAGACAAATGAGTCTAATAGGTTGTTACACCATAAATAACGTTATGTGAATCCACTCAAACCAAACACGACAGGAAGCCACATGTAGCACATTGCTCTCACATAGTACCACCTAGCTTGCTAGCTGAAGAAGGATGAGCGATCGAGCGAGATATAAAAAAGAGGGACCAGACACATTTTCAACCCATATATTTCTCAAACTTTTGGCTCAGATGGAGTATAAAATTTATTCTTATCACTTTAATATTTGATAGTACGATGCCCGTGCGTTACGACGGTATACAATTATTCGATAAAATTTTAACACATAATCAGATATCCTATTATCTCAGCAATGGTTTCAAATTGGCCCCACAATTGGCATTGTCAAACACTAAGAGGTAACTTAGCAGCATCCACAATCTTAAGAGACCATATAACAACCTACTGAAAGTTATGCAGAAAAATCGTAATTCCAAGATACTTAAGTCTTGATATCATTTCCCATGTTTCTCTCCAATCAAAGAAAGGGCCAAACAATCTTGAGGCAGTTGTCCCACAAGAGTCATAAGAACAGTAATTAATGACATCAATACATACAATGCTCTCGCAAGAGTCCATGGGTGATATATCTCGCAAAACACTGGATATGACTAAAGAAATATAACCCAACAAGGAAGGTCATACTCAAGTAATGTTAAAAGTTTGACGTCATATAGTATGACTTCTTTGAATCCGAATGGAAGGTCACGATCATCAAACCAAAAGCAGATCAGTACATCCTTATATGTTCAAGGCTCCAAAAGCAGATTGGCATTCACATCATCACTGGCAAATGAATTTGCTATAATTTTCAAACAATATCAGGTTATCAGAACAATGTACAAATAATGCCTAGTTGCCCACCCTAAAAAACTTATTCCAACTTACATGAGCTAGGAAAAAGAGTAACAGATAATAGAAATAAACATTGAGATGTAAAGACCAAGAAACTAAATAGACGCAACCATGGAACTGAAAGTGCAAGATGATCACCAGAACAACACTAATTCTCGTTTGCAAATACGAGCGCCAGGAAAACCATATCAAACATTTAGCACGAGGGGCTTCCCATGAAATTCTGCTGGCGTACACAGAGGGCGACTGACCACATTTGCTCGATGTGCCTGACCACATTCAGCATGAGAGGATTTTCCCTTCAGATCAGAATAGAAACAGGGGCGTAAAATCCATCAATAGATCCAAATAATAAAAAAACAAAAGGGGACTTAGAAGGTTCACATCAAATCCACAAACTCATCTCATCTCGGTCCGGTAGCCACCGACACCGAGGTTGACCTTCACGGGACCGGGATTCAGTGAAACAGAATAAGAATAGTAAAATCCACATAACTTTTTGTTGTTGTTCATGCAGTAGTAGATCAACAAGTCTGGTTTCAAAATTTTAGTAGCATTCTGTAAAAGACAAACAAATTAAAAGGTAAGCAAGCAAGTGAAATACTCCAGCTTCTCAGCCCCTAGACATACTTCTCATCCAGCAATTTCTAAAGGAACATGGACAAATACCATTCGACTTTTCTGAGTAGCATTCTGTAAAGACAAAAAACAAATTAAAAATGGATCAACCAAGTGAAATACTCCAGCGTCTTAGCCCTAGACATACTTCTTTAACCTCCTCAATGGCCTAGTATGCATTGGTGGGTATACCCAACTCCTTGGGTTTAACATCAATAATCACCAGGACAGGATTAGGAACATACCTGAGAATTGGAGAACGACAAAACAGTTGTAAGAAGCGCCACGAGCAGTACAGCATGAGCAACCGTGTACTCGCTGAAGCTTAACACTGCACACTCTGATTAAATTAAAATTATAGCTTTAGTTTATTGGAGCCCCTGTAGGTACAATCTGTATTTCGAGTGCTTGTTGTACTATAGGTTATATTCATCGGTTTGCCTATTTGTGGCTAACATTTATCGTGTCATTTTAGTTTAACATTCTTCTTATTTAAGGCTTCGAGATGTACTTATATCTTACCAATCCATTCTTTTTAAATGAAAGTAAGACAAACATTTGATTTTCCTTGTTAGACGCGAGCAGATTTTCATCCACTTTTGTTGTATAGGTCTGCAGGGAATGAAGTGTCTCTGAATGCATCTACAAGAAAGTATACCACAGAGGCACCATCGAGCTCAGGCACAACGAGTGCAAGGAGGGAGGATGTCTCACTGAGTTGGTAGTTTTTGAGAGGCGGCCTTCATGTAGGTGTCGTCAGTGGCCGCGGAGGGCGGAAACATGCGGAGCACGGAGGTCGGCGACGTCGCCGCGGCGTGGGACTACTCGCTGGAGTCGTAGGACGTGGCGGAGGAGGACATGTTCTTGGATGCCGGGGCCGGTGGCTGCTGGAGGCGCTCGACGACCTCGTCGAGGACGGGGACCGACGCGTCGTCTGCAAGTTCGAAGTTGTTGGTGGCATGGGGCCCGCGTAGCTGTATGGTGGCCGAGTGCGGCCTCCTCGGTGGCATCGAAGGTGACGAGTCAGATGCGCACACGACGCCATGGGTCGCGGATCTCCGCTGTGTACTTGCCCCACGGCCGACGCTGCACTCTGCAGAACTGGGATTCGGCGCCGGCGTCGTTCGACTTCCTCTTCCGCTCAGGGAGCGTCAGCGGTCTGGGCCGCTCCCTCGCCGCGGCCCGCACGGACGACACCTCCTACTTCAGCGCTCGCTCCAAACGGATCTCCTGGATGTAGCGCTTCACCCTCTGCGGACCTGCTTCACCACGGGCGGCGAGCACCACGGACGGCGCAACCTTGACTCGGATGGTGGCCCTTTCCACCATCAGCCTTGACTCGGATGGTGGCTCCCCGTCGCCCCTCTTCTGCACCAGCAGCCCGGACGGCCCGATAGGTTGGGGGAGCGCTAGATCCCTCAACCCTTGCTGCCAGTGCCGCTCTCGTCCCGGTCCTCCGGCGGCAGGAACCAGTGGTAGTAGAGGTGCAGCAGGTGGTGGATCTTGCCGTTAGGGGGCCGCGTGCTCTTAGGGTCCTGTGGGCCAGCGCCCATGTCCACGGCGAGGAGTGGTGGCGAATCCGGGAGCCGGAGGAGAGGTGGCGACAGGGAGAGAGGAAGAGGCGCTGAGGATGGGGCAAGCACGTGATGAGGACGCGGGGCACGTGATGAGGACGCGGGGCGGGCGTCACGGCGGGGACATCGCGGCGCGGGGGGAATGCGAGGCAGGGGCGGGGATTGGGGAAGGGGATCGCGCGGGGAAGGGCGGCGATGGCGTGACGGAGGCGGCAGAGGGTTTTTTCTGACTGCGAGGGCGACGCGCGCGGGGCGTGATTGGCGGGTGGGAGGAAGACGCGCGCGAGGGCCCAAAATCACGGGCGGGGGCACGGTGCGTGGTGGACGCCCTCCGTTAGTAGAGATTAAGAAGGCAAGGAGGGCGTCCACACCTCGTGCTTGCCCCCGCGCGCCCCCGCCTGCACGTGCAGAGACATAGGTCTCGCCGCCGTGATTTATGCGCCACCGCTGCACCCGCCCCGGCCCCGCCGCCGTGATTACCGCGCCACTTATGCCCTCGCCCTCGCTCTGTCTCGTGTTCGCGTGCCCCCCCAGCGCAGGTCCGCGACCGCACCTCCAGCTCAGTAGCTCAGGCGTGCGCCGCCGCCAGCGCCACCTCTCCCATACCGGGCGGCGTGGGCCCCACCCGCACGCCAGTGACCCCGGACCCGATAGGCGTGGGTGCGTGGCGTCCTCGTCCGCCGTCGCCTACAGCTTAGCTTCTCCCTCCCGCCAGCTCGGAGGCGCCACACGCCGGGTTCCGTCCGAAACGGCCGGCTCGCCGAATCAGTTGCGGCCGCCATGCATATAATAGGCAAGCAGCAAAAAAGGGAAGACGGGTCGCCGCCATGGCGCCGCCACCCCTGAAAGGCGGAAACCAACGGTTCTGTTTGAGAGACCCAAGCTGATGCAAGAGCACGCTATCGCCGTCCAAGAGAAAAAAGGTCGCTGATGTGAGCCTCTGCCCGATTCTCTGTTTCCTTTTTCCTTTTCGCGATATGGTCGCCTAGGCCCGCCGCCGGGACCATCGTCGGGCGACGACGGACCACCGGTGCAACTGCCTGTGCCCCGAGCATTATTTGTTGGCTGCGGCTAGCTCCGCGCCAGCTTTTGTTAACTTTACATGAACTGTACTAGCTAGCTACCATCTGTAGCAGCAGCCAGCAGGCAAGGATGTGTGCAAAAATGGCAGAATTTTAATCAAGAGGCAAGGCAATGGTTAAGCACGCGCAGCCAACCTACCAAGAAATGAGCAAGACTTTTAAGCATCCATACTTTTTTTATCATCAACACTGATATTCTTTTTTTCACCAGTGATGAATAACTAGGCTGGTCTGTACGTAAGGGAAAAATCAAACATATAGACTAAATGAAACTTAAACAAAAAAACTAATTACCCAGACATAGCAATTAACCCGAGTGTTTAGCCTTGCAATATTTTTTTGCTTTAGTCGTAATTGGACGACATCTATGTTGAGGTATGTTAAAAAAAATTAACTTGCTCCACACAGGAGCGAAGCCGCAACACGGATCAGAGGTGGAGGGCAGGCATTCGGAGCTCACCTCGGCAGGCGGGCAGTTGGGAGACTTGAGTGTTCTCTGGTATACAAAAATCTGATCATAAACCTTGCTTCCAAACAAACAAGCCTTCAAAATTCATCCGTGGCAATTAAACATTTTCTCCCCAAATTAGTCTCAAGACTAACGGAAATGCCATGTTGGAAGCTTCGAAATTGCAATGATAAATTGTTGCATATATGGTGAATCCAACAAGACCAAAATAATGCACAGAATACATTTGTATTATGTTACTAATTCATGAAAAATGGTACTAAACTTCCGTCAACGTTTTTTATGTTTCTCATTTCACTCGCTCTATTTTTCGTTACAACTACACTGCATATGCTAGCATATTTGTTCATATAATACTCTTGCTGACATTTCCACTATCACAACAGCATCTCTACCATTATTTGTGTTTTTTATATAAACGTATTTTATCATCTTGATTTTTTGTCCATGCAAGAGAATCTCTATCGTGTTTCGCAAGATAGGAGCCGCCAAGCACCTGTTCGGTTTTGTGTAGAACTTCACGCTCCTTTCTATCCCGGATACTTATATCCTTACTCAAATGATGGTGTCTAGCAACAACGATAGCCTATCATCGACTTGGACGAGCAGCCATAGATCTCTTTCAACAACTTATGTGCCGTCGCAACGCACGGGCACCTACCTAGTCCTAACCATACTTCTGTCAACGTTCGGTCGCGGACTCGCGGTAATAAGACGTCGTTTGGGATTATACAGGTACATAGGCTGGCCTGGCCCAGCATGCATAGGCCCATCACAGCATGCCTACTAAAGCACGGCCGGCTAAAGCACAATTTTAGTTGTGGGTCATATTGTGTCGGTACGTGGGCCAAGCCATCGTCCACGACACGACCCATAAATAGTTTGTGTGTCGGGCTGACCTAAATAGGTCAGGATGTTTTAGTGTGTTAGGCTGACCCATATACATACATCGACAGTACATATATACACTGATACACAACAGTAATACAAACAGATATGACCAAAATAAAATGAGCTATTTTGTGGTTGTCTCATTAAAAACCTTTACAAAAAAGAGTACAACCAGCTCAAAAATAATATCAAGTTCAATTTTTAGAGTTTAGTTAAATACTATACAACCATATGGAATACACATACAGTGATAAAAGTCCCACACAATATAGGCATACTATGCAACTGCAACAGTAACAACAAGTTATATAAGTCTATCTTTAGTGGGCTTCAACAGGCCTTAACTAAATGGACGGTGACAAGTCGACTCATGGGGTTGACTTGAGACCTAGACACGGCCCACACATTGTGTCGTGCCAGCCCAAACTAACAAATAAGTTGGGTCATACTAGACCTAGATCGTGCCTGCAATTGTATGCTTTGAACCATTCTGTTAGACATAGCCCAAACGTATACCTATATTTCGGCTGGTCATAAAAACACTCACGTAGAAGCTATATATTCAATATATTTCAGAAAAAATACTTCGGCCACCAAAACCATGGAAAGTGTCACAGATATTTTGTACGTCCATAAAAAACCCGGCCATACAAGGTTGAATACACTCGACCCTTAGAGAAACTCCTAAGGGCTAGTTTGGGAACTCAAATCACCTTCGAGGTTGAAAGAGATTGGAGAGGAAATTAGTTTATTTTCACTTCAATCCCTTTCAATCCCAAAGGGATTTGAGGTTCCCAAATTAGCCCTAAAGAGCACTTAAAATATGTTCCCAAAATCTCTTATTAGGAGCTGTTGAAAAATAAAATCCACCAAAAAAATATTATCCCAGCAGATACACGGGACAGACCCTGATTTGCTTCCTTCCGTCATGTTGACATATTTGTTCAGTCCAGGATAGTAGTAGGAACAGAGGAGGGGATAAAAAGCTATAGATTTTCCGGGTAAATAACTAAATCATGACATGTTCAAAAGATTTCCACTTTGCAGTGCCAGCAAAGCATGAGCTACGCGGCCAGCATTTTGCACTGAATCATGAGGATACCGTCATCTCCAAAGTGGCCATGCGCTCACCAGAACCAGAGCTCGGGCAGGTTGTACAGATGAATGCAAAGGGTGGAAGCAGATGTACCCAAATTGTACACAGCAAACGAAACCAAGCAGTCCAGCTCACTGCAAAACTGTTATTTCAGAAATGAAACCAAAGAAAAGATTGTATCACTAACATGTATGAGATACACCTGAATGTTAACATAGCACACTCCTAGCTGTCAAGTTGACATGGAAAATTTTAATTTCTGAAAACTAACACAATTGACCACAAAAAGACATCTACTTCATTTTAGTAATCTAAACCAGACTCTCAGCAAGACTTCTAGTAGTTGTAAAGGAACTCCAACCAACCAAGAACATCTTCATCACATTCGCCACTTGTTGAAGCTTATAGATGAAGAATAAACTCAAACAACAACTGTGACAGTACCTGCATGAATGCAGCAAAGGTAAGAAGCTGAATTTTAACAGAAAACGTACCAAGCTAAAACTTAAATGATATGTAGCAAAGTAACATCATGCAAATTGAAAAGTACCTAAGTTATACATATTCGGCTCATAATTTGAGCCCGCAACTACATATAGTATGTCTTTTGCTCTTCTGGCATAACACTAATATCAATAGTCATAATCCGTTCTTCCTCTCTTTGTTTCTGCAATTGAACCTCATGTTTCCTCACCTCGAGAAGTTCTTTTCCATTGGTAATTCGCTCTTGTTCAAGTGCAAAGGCTTTACTAAACCTCTCCTCTTTTTGAGCTCTTTCTCAACATCGGTTTCTTTCTTTTGTGCCCACATATTTTCCAATGTTGTTGTCACACTTTTCTTCTTCTCTTGTAGCAGTGCTGCTCTAGCTTTTTTTTCCCTTTCCTAGAGGCCTGATTATCCTCTATGCCTTGGACCTCACCAGCACCTATATCACTTGGTACCCTTCCAGTAGCATCACCATCTAGACTAGTCTTTAGTCTCCTCGTTTGAGGTTTTAGCAGCAGCAAACCATTTTGGTTGTGTCCTTAACTTGTTCCAACAATGTATGAATTGAAATGCCTTCAGCACCTATATCACTTGGTACCCTTCCAGTAGCATCACCATCTAGACTAGTCTTTAGTCTCCTCGTTTGAGGTTTTAGCAGCAGCAAACCATTTTGGTTGTGTCCTTAACTTGTTCCAACAATGTATGAATTGAAATGCCTTCAGCACCTATATCACTTGGTACCCTTCCAGTAGCATCACCATCTAGACTAGTCTTTAGTCTCCTCGTTTGAGGTTTTAGCAGCAGCAAACCATTTTGGTTGTGTCCTTAACTTGTTCCAACAATGTATGAATTGAAATGCCTTCTGCTGTTCATCTTTAGATTTGTACAAAGCACATGCCTCTGCAACCTACACACACCAACATCCAAGGGATATTCATGTATGAGATAATAAACTAATTAAGTTCAAACAAATCCTACACTGCAAATACAGTAAGTACCTTATCTTACATTATGGCGCCATTCTGGCCGAATTTTTTGTTTTTTAGCCCCTTTCTTGACAAAAATTTAAGTTTGGACCCCCAGAAATTTTATTTGCACGTTTGGACCCGATGCTCGGCGTCATAGGCTGTGGCGCCGAGGTAACACAGCTCGGCGCCACAGCCTATGGCGCCGAGCTGTGACGTGGCAGCAACGGCTACTTGCGCCTAGGGCTGACCTGGCACTGACGTGGTGGCGGCGCGGCCTCGTAGCTCGGCGCCACAGATCTTGGCGCCGAGCTACGAATTCCTATAAAAACGCCCGCGCGGCTGGCCGAGAGCAGCGCATTTCATCTCGTTTCCAAACTTCGTCAAAATTTGCTGGATTCAAAGATTTGAGTTGGTTCACTTCGTAGACCAAGGTATGATTTCCAACTGATTCGTTTTGTATATTGGGTTGTTAGTTTCATAGTTGCTCATAGTTTCATATTTTAATAGTTTGTATACACCTATTATATTATCATTTCGATTATTAGTTTGTGTAAACTTATTATAAAGCATATTAGGTACAAGTGATAATTATAATCGTTTATTAGATGAAAGACATGTACCGAGAGGCGTTGTGGCAGAAGAGAGGTCGTCCTCGGGAGTTATATCCGGACGTATCTAGTAAGGATGCTCCTGTTCCTTCTGAACTCCCCGTGCCTAACTGTGACTGTGACAGACTGGCTTGGGTACATCAATCATAACATCCAGACACGGCTGCTCGCTGCTACTACCTTTGTGGCGGTTTGGACGTACGTAGCTTATGACTTGTCACTTAATTTTGTTCGCATTCATTATTTTGTAGATGTGTAATAGTGCTTCTTTCCATTATTTTAGGGACATCAGAGGTGTTTCTTTTTTCAGTGGATCGACGGTCCTGATAAATTTGACCCTCGATATCTTCTTTTCGTTAATTGGTTGAGTGGAAGGACCAGCCATGAGCGTTTTAAGCGTTGGGTACCTCCTCCCCCGAATCCTCCACCAATGACGGATGCGGAGAAGGAGGTAGCAACAGAAAGACGGATGGACTCACCGCCTCGATGCGATTGTGGAGACTGTGCTGTCATCGACGAAGACTATGAGAAGCAGTTCTGTTGTCCGAACATTGATTATGTGAGCCCATTGATACGCTAAATGTATGAACTAATTTTTATTTACAATAAATTACTAATTTTTCTCCTGCAGCCATACGGGTGGCGTAAGTGTCGTTTCAGAGAGTGGTTGTATGGTCCTTTGTCCCATTGGCCAGAGCCAGAGGTAAAGGAAAAGAGATACAACGGGTGGGCCGAAGAAGAGGTCAAATTTGATCCAGTACTCTGCAAATGTGGTATTGAAGCTAAGTATGGATTAGTTCCTTCGGAGCTTGGTGTTGGATATTTTTGTGGACATATGGTCGATTACGATGAGGTTGGTATTTTTTTTGCACCAGCTGTAATGTTATAGCGGTACTTACTATTTTTTTGTAGGAGACGAGGAAATGCAGTTGGGAGAGTTACGACGACAAAGGAGAGGTGATGCGCACAATAGAGTCCAAGAGAATAATGGGACAGAAGATGCGTTGTGGATCTCGGCTCGTCGATTCGTACATTAACGATCGCATACGCGACATGCATAGGGAAGCAAAATCTGCCTTTTATGATAGCCCGAAGCGTGCAGAGTATAGGAGGTTGAAGGCGGCAGATGAGAAGAGAGCACAGGATGCAAGGGAATGGGAAGCGGCTCAAGCCGAGAGACAGATGTTGGATAATCTTGCTGATCGCCTCAAGGGAAGTAAGTGAGATAAATGATATTATAATTATGTTAGTACAATTTATTTATCTTGACTTTGCTAACTTATTTTTCTCATTATATTTGCAGAGATTGGAAGCGGCGTAAACTATTTGGCCGATGAGGCGCATGCGAGATATGTTCAGGATAAAATGGCAACGGTTGAGCTGATGGAGGAGGAGGAGGACGACACATCTAGATTGAGTGAGCTTATCGCTCTCGCAGAGGCAGGATTACATGAAGAAGAGGAGGATGACACATCAAGGTTGAGTGAGCTCATCGCACTAGCTGAGGCAGGATTACGTGCTCTAGAGGAAGAGGATGAGTTTATGTCTCAGGACGCCGAAGAGGTAGAGGCGGCTTATTACAAGAAGTCTGATGAGGCTGAGGCTGAGGATGAGCTATTCTCCCAAGCTACAGATGAAGCAGAAGCCAATTATTACAAGAGAACTGATGACAAGTGCGATGCAGGACAATGCAGCAAGTGGAATGAGGTTGTCGTTGAGGATTGCGCGACGGATGACTCTGAAGATGAGTTACTCATAGATTGTGATTCAGACTGAAGAATTGTAGCCTGTTATGTAATATTTTCGTATCAAAAATAATTTAGAACTCTAAAGATGCGTTACTTATTGCTTGTTATGTTTTTTACAATCCACAAAAAAAAATTTGCAAGAGTTCCTCTTGTTTTATTAACAACCACAGTTCAAATAATCACATATTATAAGACATGTAAGCATTTCAACATATAATACATCACAAAATGACATCGAATATAAAAACATCCACAGAACATAGTTCTTCATACAATGTCCACAAACAAAGTCCAAAATACAATGTCCACAACACATAGTCCAAAAGACATAACATAGTTCATATTACAACGTCTACAGCATGAGTCCAAATCACACAGTTTTTAGCATAAGACCAACATCACAAAAGTATTCATTTCCTCCTAGTCTTACCCTTGCCCTTGGCCCCAAGAGCGTCGGTGCCTGGAGTGTAAGGGTCTCGTGGACGCCTTCTACGTGGTGTCAGCTGTGATGGCTGAGTTGTAGGAGCATCCTGCAACTGAGATGGTCCAATCTCCTCCTGGCCTGCGGCGCCAGCGCCAGCGCCAGCGTCGTCGTCGTCGTCCTCGTCGTCGTGGGCCACGTCCTCAAACGTGTCCCGCGTCGATCGCGAGGAGCTCAGTCCTGCTGTAGATGGTCCAACTGCACAAATGGGAGGCTGAACGTCCTGCTGCATACGAGGCACAGGCAGCTGCACGTCAACGCCCGCTAGAGACCGACATCCACACCGAGCCGTTGCACGACGAAGACGACGTGATACCCTCTATAATCGAAATATTAGTTACAGACATATGTTACAACATACAAATAAACAAGTTTTCTTTTAGACATTGATACTCACTGATAGTAACGATAGCGTAGTACTATCTGAAGTTCTCTGTGAGATACGCTCAAGTTCAACAACAGATACGAGCATAGAGTTTTCCTATCACAAGTTAAAACATTAGGATGCTCAAAACTAGACATAAAGCATTGAATTGAAATCTCTAATTTTATTAAAGAAATAGTTACCACTCTATCAAGGATTGGAGCAGCCTCAATTTGGGACCCGTGCCGAGCAGCTATGTCGAAAGTTGTGTCTTCGTCGTCTGGTGATTCTTGCTCGGCGTAGTCTGCAGCTGTCCACTGTCCCTTCAGCTTGCACCTAGTCACACTAGAATACCAAATCAAATACCTCCGGAAGTTGTAGTTTGTGTGCGCCTGGTCGTTCTCATAGTTAAGATCCCCCTGCTGTTTCCATTCATCAATGTAATCACGGTGGTGGGTCTCGAAGTCCGTGACCTTCTTCTGTCTCTGTCTGTCGAACCTGCAAAAGTTAGAAACATACATTAGCGACTAACTGATATTTCAATTATTAGTTAGAATAACAAGTGCATTTAGTAACTCACTTATGAAGTTCTATTAAAGTCGAGAATGGCTCCACCGGAAACTCCTGGCGCAATCCGAACTGTCGAGCAACTCTATGGGGCAAGTGGTACTCAACAGCATAAAAAACAGATGAGGGGACACCTCATGAGGTAGAGGTTCTTGTCTATTGAGCACATGCTGCTCAACTGTATGCTGGCGAAATATGGATCAAGATACGGTTGCCAGGTCACCTGCAAAAGTTTTAGAAAGCACATGTAAGCACGCTGGTGTCGTGCGATAAAAGTAGAAAGCACATGTAAAAAGATAAAAGTAGACAACTCACCATCGAAGGAGTAAGTGCGTCGAGCTCGTTTGAGTACTCCACGTAAGCACGCTGGTGTCGTGCAAATGGCTCCTCGACCTGGTCCCAGCGGTAAGCAGCCGTGGGCTTAAGCCGATGTCCGGCTACCACGAACCACTCACGAGGAGGAAACTCTCTGGGTCGCCCGACGGGTATGTGTGCCCACATCCACAGCTGTAGTAGGTAGACACATCCACCTAAGCTGGCGGTCCTCGACGAACGACGACAAGCCTCGCAAAGTTGCCTGTACAGGAAGGCCAACACTGCTGAAGCCCAGCTGTAACCTCCGGTCGTATCCCAGTCAGTCAGGCAGGGCAGAAACATCCATGACGCGTTGTCGCCTGTCGCGTCTGGAAAAAGAACTGAACCAAAGAGATGGAGAATCCAAGCTCGACAATGGTATCCAACCGTCTGCTCGTCTGCACCAGGTGGACACTGCCCAAAGGTCTGCCTAAGCCAGGTCAGTGGGACTCCGGTGTTGTGGCTACCTCGTAGCTCATCCGGAAGCAGTCTCCCAAGAAAGGCCTCCACCCTCTGCCTCCAACCGCCTGGTGATGCCTGACCGGTCACTGGACGACCAATAATGCTGAGACCAAGAATCTTCTGACAATCTTCAAGCGTCACGATCATCTCACCGCAGGGAAGGTGGAAAGTGTGAGTCTCTGGCCGCCACTTATTGGAAGACAAACGAATACAAAATCATTAGTATGCAAAGTAGATTTGATAATTGTAAATATTAAACAAATAGAGAAGTCTTTACCTGTCGACCAGAGCCGTCAACACCGCTGGGTTGAAAGTGGGCAGCCCACGGCGGACCTGGTACGATAAGATGTCCAAGCCAACCCTCTGTAGGAGAGGATTGTACCTCTCATCGTACCTCATCTCCTCCAGAAACCGGTCGTGGGTCCGGACCCGCAGAACGAGCAACACCTAGCAATCAAAAGAATTTCATTAGTCAAATATAGGTCGCATATATTAATTCGAAAATTTAACATATGTGCAAAATATTATCTCTCCCTCTGCGGTGAGACGGCCCCTGTGGTGCTCGTCGTAGTGAGGGTCCAGCAAGTGGATCCTGCAAATTAAGATATCAACATATTAGAATATAAGTTGTGTACAAAGTGTAACAAAAACATAGACATATTAGAATAAAATTTGTGTACAATAAAATATATCACACCTGACTAAGTGTCCAAATGCATGTACGTGAGTTGTGGCCAAGTCTACCGCATTTTCCGCATTCATTCTGCTCTGGGTCCACGAGAAAGGGGGACGCTCGACCTCTCCTACTGCGACCGGAAACCTGATCCATAACCATGTTGCACCGGCTCCTTTTCCTACTACCACGTTTGTCCCATCGATGCGCTGGATCAGCAACGTATACCGGACCGGTGTACGTTGGCCATTGTGACTCATCAAGAAATGGCTCAAAACGAGGGCTCTAGGTACGTACTAAGCTCTCTACACTGAACTCAGAAGGTATTCTGCTCTCAAATGCAAAGTTACAATGACGTGCGGCCGCAACATAATGAGAACATGGAAAATGGTATTGTCTAGGTTTACCACAACCGCACGAGAATGCATCAAGTAACACGACATGTGTCCTCGAAGGTCGCACCTCACCGTCGGAAGTTATGTCGCCTAGTGTTGTTACCTCGTATTTACCCAACTCGTCATCAAAGCATTGTACCTCATGTCTATGGGCACGTTCCTTTGCATTATTAAGGTGTGATGTTGGTTTAGGTGCCCATCTCTGCCCTCGCGTCTGCATTGCCTTAGCCTGCTGTAACGCCCCGAATTTTTGCAGTTGAATTTTTTCTTTTCTTTACTCGCCAAAATTCGGGCGTTACCTTTTCTTTTTCTTTTTTTCCCCTCGCTAGACCTTGACTTTTTCCAAAGTTTTAGCGTGATTTGGTTTGGAATTCCCGTGTAAGAAAACCCTAAAATACTTTATGTTGTTTGATGCACCATGCCAAACCATGCATTTTTTGATTGTTTGAAAGTGCAAATGCATTCATCTAGGAAGATCGAATTTCGAAAAGGAGATAACCTTTTTCTTTTCCTTTTCCTTTTTCTTTTTCTTTCTTTCTCTCTCCCTCCTCCCTTCTCTCTCTCCCGCGCCGTGGGCCCCTTGGCCGGCCCAGCCGCCCCTTGGCCGGCCCAGCAGCCCCCCCGCGCCCCCCCCTTTGGGCCCAAGTGGCCCAACCGCCCCCACCCCCTCCCCTTTTCCCCCAATTCTCTCCCTCTCCCTCCCATTTTCCCTCTCTCCCATTCTCTCCCTAGCGCCGCCCCCTGCCCTAGCGCCGCCCCCTGCCCTAGCGCCGCCCCCTGCTCGACCGCCCGACGCCGGTGAGCCCCCCCTTCTCCCTCCCCTTCCCCCTCCTCTCTCCCTCTCCCCTCTCCCCTTCTCTTCCCCCAGCCCGCCCGGCCGCGCCTGGCCCTGGCCGCGCCCTGCCCCGGCCGCGCCTGGCCCCGGCCGCGCCCTGCCCCCGGCCGCCCCCCTGCTCGGCCCCCTGCCTGGCCGCTGGCCGCGCCCCCGCGCCCCAGCCGGCCGCTGGCCGCGCCCCAGCCCGCCTGGCCACGCCCAGCCGGCCCCCGGCCGCGCCCTGGCCGCCTGGCCGCGCGCCTGGCCACGCCCAGCCGCCCGCCTGGCCGCGCCTGGCCGGCCCTGGCCGCGCCCTGGCCGCCCGCCTGGCCGCGCCCCCGCCCCTGCGCAGGGCCGGTTCAACCGCCCCCGGGCCGGTTCAACCGCCCCGGCTCAGCCGCCCCCCCCCCCCCGCGCTCGGCCGCCCCTGCTCGGCCGGCCCAGCCGCCGGTTCAACCGCCCCCAGGGCCGGTTCAACCGCCCCCTTTTTTTATTTTTTTATTTTATTTATTTTTGTTTTACTTTCTGTTATCATAGCTATTTTATTTTAGGTAGGCTAATCATTGTTCATGTTATTGAAATAGGAAGCTTAATTTAGAATTTCGTTGCGCTAGTTGATTCATTTAGTTAATTGTTTATCTAGTGCAATGTTGATCAACTTAAAATGACTAGGTTTCCATTAGTGTATATAACAGAATTCTTTTGTTAAGAACCAGTTGTAACTAATCATTAGTGCATAAGCTTTAACCCCCTGCGAGACCTTTCCCCGTTTCTTTCTAACCATAATAAATGCGATATCGAATGTCATACTTGATGCATATTCGTTTTACTTGTTCCCTTGTATGGTGTACTGTTCTTTTGTATTAAATATGTGGATGTATGTATGTTTGCGCTCGCATAGAGAACGATCCGGTCGAAGAGCCCGAGGAATTCGCAGGAGAAGCCCCTGAGCAGCAGTCGGTTGGTGGAGGCAAGTGTCCTTTGACCTATTTCTGTCCTATTCATTCTTTAATTCACCTCCCGCATTACACATTTATACCTAAGGATTGACTAGCTTTTGTTATTCATGTCCTTGTTTACCTATTTGGGTCGAATTATTACTGCTTAGTTTGATGCTATTGCTCAACTCTAATCAATGAACATGATGTGATTATCTATGATACGCTGTTTTCCCTTCTTATTTATGATCATACTTGTGGCATTTAAGGGGACTCGAGCGGTTTCTCGAGTGCCTCTCCGTAAGGACCTGTTCAATGGATGACCACCCGGGAAAACAGTGCAACCATGAGGGTGGAATGAGACGCCCTTAGCTGAATAATTGGAGGAACCGGGGTGTAGTTCGCTTAGCCGTTGTGCCGTCAATGGGGCTCGGTGTATGCGGCTCGCTCTGCCAAGGTTGATTTGTCCCTTGGGGAGGAGTGCGGTACATTTAGGAAACCTAACAGGTGGCTACAGCCCCGGGGAATCTTTGTAAAGGCTACGTAGTGAGACCCTGCCTATTCACCTTGGTAGTGTTTAAGGGTTTGATCGGCCCGAGGCAAGAGGGAATCACGGCTTGTGGGTAAAGTGCGCAACCTCTGCAGAGTGTTATGAAACTGATATATCAGCCGTGCTCGCGGTTATGAGCGGCCAAGGGAGCTCCAGAGATTAGTGATATTTGATCAGAGATACTTTGGTACAGGTGGCAACGAGATTGATGGTTCTGATTATGATTATGGTATTGGTAAGTGGTATTCTTTCCGTTTGGAAAGGATACATTGGGCTAATAACTTGGGTTAATGTTAAAACCTGGCTTTCTACTAGTAAGTAATAACCTGACCAACTAAAAGCAACTGCTTGACTTATCCCCACATAAAGCTAGTCCACTACAGCCAAACAGGATACTTGCTGAGTACGTTGATGTGTACTCACCCTTGCTCTACACACCAATCCCCCCCCAGGTTGTCAGCATTGTAACCACTGCTCAGGAGAAGATGAAGCTGTGGAAGGAGACTTCCAGGAGTTCCAAGACTACGACGAGTTCTAGGTGTGGGTTAGCGGCAACCCCCAGTCGGCTGCCTGTGAAGGCCGCGTTATCTACGTTTCTTTTCCGCACTTTGATTTATTGTAAGAACTATATGGACGTCTCAGACGTATGATGTAATCGACTATTATTTCCCCCTTTAATACTATTTGAGCACTGTGTGATGATGTCCATGTTATGTAACTGCTGTGTACGTGAATAACTGATCCTGGCACGTACATGGTTCGCATTCGGTTTACCTTCTAAAAACCGGGTGTGACATAAGTGGTATCAAAGCCGTGCTGACTGTAGGACCGCTAACCTAGAGTAGAATGATCGTTCTAAGGACTATAGACCTCTGTCCCTGCCTTGACTTTGGTACCCCTTCAAAAGTTGGTCCTACTGACCAAACCTATGTTCTACTATATATTATACCTTGCTGAAAATTATGTTTTATTCTGATCCTTCATTTATTTATGATTCATTACTTGCTGGTCATATTAATTCTGTTCTCACCCTTTTGCTTGCGATGTCTTTTGTAGATGGCTCGTCTTAGACACACTGCACGAAAGTCCGTCATCCCCTTCTTACCCTCCCGCCTTGCTGAGCGTCCGCTTCGCCGTCCCGTGGCCGGACAGTCCAACCACTTGGAGAGACTGCACCACCGCCTGCATGAGGAGCAGGAACGTCGACGATAGGAGCAGCAGGGCTCTTCCTTCTTGCTCCAGCAGGAGATAGAGTCTGTGAGGAGCTGCTCTCCTGTGCTTCCCCTGGAGGCGCCCCCTGCACCACCACTGGGCGCCCCAGCTTCTGGAGTAGCTGCTGGAGGAGACCCAGACGACGGAGGTGGCGACGACAGCTTGAGCCACGACATCGACTTCTCTGCTGACCATGAGCCGGAAGGATGGGTTGCTCGACCCATCACTCGCGACGCTGCTCGCGGGTGTCACTTCCATGACGCGCTCGACACCCTGCTACGTCGGGCACTTGACCGGCGTACTTGGTCCATCGAGTATCGCTGTGTGGTCTACCAGCATAGTCGCGGGGTCTACCCGGACCGCTGGGAGGCGACCTGCTTGGTGCGCCGTCCGGAGAACAGTCTCCAGGGCGCGGAGGCTTGCTCAGAGCACTATTCTATCTCTGAGCGGGACTCAGCTGAGGCAGCCATGCAGGATGCTGCACGGCGTGCGCTTTCGCACTACTGCTCGGTTCTCGGTGGGGTAGCTGACGGTCTCGACCTGAAGTATTACCCCCGCCGTCCATCTGGCAGCATAGGAGGCGTGATTGTTTCACCTGCTGGTGAGGACAATCCTAGGTTGAGCAGCACAGTCAACCTAGCCGCCGTGCTAAACACGGAGCTGGACCATGCATTAGACGAGCTGAGTAGGGCTCGTGCTGAGATCGCCCTGCTACGGGCTGAGCGCGCGGAGCGTCGTCACTTGGATGATGGTTCCCCCGCTCCCGTCGGGACTCAGCACCCGTATCGCTCACCTCGGCGTGGACGCCAGTCTTATGGCAATCCCGACTGCAAGACCAAGATAAATCTAGAACCATAGATCGTTAGAGTTGGATCTTGTAATTAATACGAAATATATATACATAGAAGCTTCAGTCTTAGCGTTAGTCTTGGTTTTAGTTAGTCTTAGTTAGACAGGGTAGTTTGCTATATCCTGTGCATTTATGTTTGTCATGATGAACTATGTTTGGTTTGGATCTTTGTAATGACTGTCACCAGAGTGTGGGTATCCCCTGCATTTTGGTTTACCTATTATGTTAATGGAGTTAGTTATATAGTTGGGAAAACCCTTTATTCTACTTCCCTCTTTATCTGAGAAGCTGTGTGGTCTGTGTTGGAGATCAGTGAAGATGCTCATCTGTTCAGTGCTGTTGGAGGATTCTATACTCTTTTCTTATGCTGCAAGATTTGCCGGATCAGTTCTGATGTGTGGTTGCGTTCTGCAGATGTCAGAGAACAGGCGCAGAGGAGGAAGGCGTGCTCAGCAGGAGCAAGCCGCTCCGCAGGATGAGGTGCCTCAGCAGCAGCACCTGCCACCCCCGCCCCCGATGTCGATCGAGCAGATGTTTCTGATGCAGACTCAGGCAGTTCAGGCCATCGGTCAGACTCTGGCCGCCATTCAGCAGCAGCAGCAGCAGCAACAGCAGCAAGCACCACCCCAGCCTCAGATGCCTCAGATGCCCAGAGACAAGCGTGCTGAATTCATGAGAGGTCATCCCCCAACGTTCGCTCACTCTTCTGACCCCATGGATGCTGAAGATTGGCTGCGCACTGTGGAGCGGGAGTTGCATACCGCTCAGTGTGATGACAGGGAGAAACTCTTGTATGGTCCCCGTCTGTTGAGAGGAGCAGCCCAATCATGGTGGGAGTCTTACCTCGCCACCCATGCCAACCCCGATGCCATCACTTGGGAAGAGTTCTGAGGTAGCTTTCGTCAGTACCATGTGCCTGCAGGTCTGATGACAGTGAAGAAGGAGGAGTTCCTGGCCCTTAAGCAAGGGTCATCATCTGTCAGCGAGTATCGAGACAGGTTTCTGCAGTTGTCTCGTTATGCTCCCGAAGATGTCAACACTGACGCCAAGCGACAGTACCGTTTCTTGAGAGGCTTGGTTGACCCTCTGCAGTACCAACTGATGAATCATACCTTCCCGACATTCCAACACCTGATTGACAGAGCAATCATGACAGAAAGGAAGCGTAAGGAGATGGAAGATCGTAAGCGCAAGATCAGTGGACCCCAGCCTGGAAGCAGCAGCCGTCCTCGTTTCTCAGGCAATCAACCTCAGCAGTTCAGGCAGAACCAGCGTCCACCTCAGCAGCATCAGCAGCGTCAGCAGTATCAGCAGTTCCAAAGGCAGTATCCTCAGCCTCAGTACCAGAACCGTCAGAGCAATCAATCAGGAGGTCAGTTTCAGAGGCAGAATCAGCAGACACCTCGTCTTCCTGCCCCAGCAAGCCAGCAGAACAATCAGGCAGCACCAGCTCAGGTTGGAAACAGAGCATGTTTCCACTGTGGGGAGCAAGGCCATTGGGTGATGCAATGTCCGAAGAAGGCAGCCCAGCAGCAGTCAGGCCCCAATGCCCCAGCAAAGCAGAATGCGTCTCAGTCTGGAGCAGGCAATCGCCCTCAGCAGCGCTATAATCATGGAAGACTGAACCACTTGGAGGCCGAAGCAGTTCAGGAGACCCCCGACATGATAGTAGGTATGTTCCGAGTCGACTCCCATATTGCAGAAGTGTTATTTGATACTGGAGCAACGCATTCTTTTATTACTGCATCATGGGTAGAAGCACATAATCTTCCAATTACTACCATGTCAACCCCCATTCAAATTGACTCAGCTGGTGGTAGAATTCGAGCTGATAGCATATGTTTGAATATAAGTGTGGAAATAAGGGGGATAGCGTTTCCCGCTAATCTTATAGTAATGGGTACTCAGGGAATAGATGTCATCCTAGGGATGAATTGGCTAGATAAGTATCAGGCAGTTATCAGTTGTGATAAAAGGACAATCAAGTTGGTGTCCCCACTAGGAGAGGAAGTGGTGACCGAGTTAGTCCCGCCTGAGCCAAAGAAAGGAAGTTGTTATCAGATGGCTGTCGATAGCAGTGAAGCAGACCCAATTGAGAGTATCAAGGTTGTGTCTGAATTCCCAGATGTGTTTCCAAAGGACTTACCGGGTATGCCACCAAAGCGGAAAGTTGAATTTGCCATAGAGCTTCTTCCTGGAACCGCCCCTATCTTCAAGAGAGCTTACAGAATATCTGGACCAGAGTTGGTTGAGCTTAAGAAGCAGATTGATGAGCTATCAGAGAAAGGTTACATCCGGCCAAGCACCTCGCCTTGGGCCGCCCCTGTCTTGTTTGTGGAGAAGAAAGATGGCACAAAGAGGATGTGTATCGATTATCGAGCTTTGAATGAAGTCACGATCAAGAACAAGTATCCCTTGCCCAGAATAGAAGATCTGTTTGACCAATTGAGAGGAGCCAGTGTGTTCTCCAAGATAGATCTGAGATCAGGTTATCATCAGCTCAGGATCCGACCTTCGGACATTCCGAAGACGACATTCATTACCAAGTATGGGTTGTATGAGTTCACAGTGATGTCTTTTGGTTTGACCAATGCACCAACATTCTTTATGAACTTGATGAACAGTGTATTCATGGACTATCTCGATAAGTTTGTGGTGGTATTCATTGATGACATTCTGATTTATTCTCAAAGTGAAGAAGAGCATGCGGATCATTTGAGGATGGTATTGCAGAGATTGCGAGAGCACCAGTTGTATGCAAAGTTGAGCAAGTGTGAGTTCTGGATCAGTGAAGTCCTGTTCTTGGGTCACATAATCAACAAAGAAGGATTGGCTGTGGATCCGAAGAAAGTGGCAGACATTCTGAACTGGAAAGCGCCAACGGATGCTCGAGGAATCAAGAGCTTCATTGGAATGGCCGGATATTATCGGCGATTCATTGAAGGGTTTTCGAAGATTGCGAAACCAATGACAGCGTTGCTAGGCAACAAGGTTGAGTTCAAGTGGACCCAGAAATGCCAAGAGGCCTTTGAAGCGCTGAAAGAGAAGTTGACAACAGCGCCTGTCCTAGTCTTGCCTGATGTGCACAAGCCCTTCTCTGTGTACTGTGATGCTTGTTACACAGGTTTGGGATGCGTGTTGATGCAAGAGGGAAGAGTTGTGGCTTACTCGTCCCGACAGTTGAAGGTTCATGAGAAGAATTACCCAATCCATGATCTAGAGTTGGCAGCAGTGGTTCACGCACTGAAGACATGGAGGCACTATCTGTATGGACAGAAATGCGATGTTTACACAGATCACAAGAGTCTGAAGTACATATTCACTCAGTCAGAATTGAACATGAGGCAACGAAGATGGTTAGAGTTGATCAAAGACTATGAGTTGGAGATCCATTACCATCCAGGCAAAGCAAACGTAGTGGCAGATGCTTTGAGCAGAAAGAGTCAAGTCAATCTGATGGTCGCTCGTCCGATGCCTTATGAGTTGGCCAAGGAGTTCGACAGGTTGAGTCTCGGATTTCTGAACAATTCGCGAGGAGTCACAGTTGAATTGGAACCTACCTTGGAGCGCGAAATCAAAGAAGCGCAGAAGAATGATGAAAAGATCAGTGAGATTCGGCGACTGATTCTAGATGGCAGAGGCAAAGATTTTCGAGAAGATGCAGAAGGCGTGGTATGGTTCAAAGACCGCTTGTGTGTTCCCAATGTCCAGTCTATTCGGGAATTGATTCTCAAGGAAGCTCATGAGACAGCTTATTCGATTCACCCTGGCAGTGAGAAGATGTATCAGGATCTGAAGAAGAAATTCTGGTGGTACGGAATGAAGAGGGAAATCGCAGAGCATGTGGCTATGTGTGACAGTTGTCGGCGGATCAAGGCCGAACACCAGAGACCTGCTGGATTGTTGCAACCGTTGCAGATCCCTCAGTGGAAATGGGATGAAATCGGTATGGATTTCATAGTCGGATTGCCTCGCACTCGAGCCGGCTACGATTCCATTTGGGTAGTAGTGGACCGCTTGACCAAGTCAGCCCACTTCATACCTGTCAAGACCATCTACAGCAGTGCCGTATTGGCAGAATTGTATATGTCTCGGATCGTTTGTCTTCATGGTGTGCCAAAGAAGATAGTGTCAGACAGAGGAACGCAGTTCACCTCTCATTTCTGGCAGCAGTTGCATGAAGCTTTGGGCACACATCTGAATTTCAGTTCAGCTTATCATCCGCAGACAGATGGCCAGACCGAAAGAACCAACCAAATTCTTGAAGACATGTTGAGAGCCTGTGCGCTGCAAGATCAGTCCGGATGGGACAAGCGATTGCCTTATGCAGAGTTTTCCTATAACAACAGTTATCATGCCAGTTTGAAGATGTCACCATTTCAAGCGCTCTATGGAAGGAGTTGTAGAACTCCGTTGCAATGGGATCAGCCTGGAGAAAAGCAGGTGTTTGGGCCAGACATTCTGCTTGAAGCCGAAGAGAACATCAAGATGGTCCGAGAGAATCTGAAGATAGCGCAATCGAGGCAGCGAAGCTATGCAGACACAAGAAGAAGAGAGCTGAGTTTTGAAGTCGGAGACTTTGTCTATCTGAAAGTGTCACCGATCAGAGGAGTCAGAAGGTTCGGAATCAAAGGCAAGCTAGCACCCCGCTACATTGGTCCGTACCAGATCCTCTCAAAGCGTGGAGAAGTGGCCTATCAGCTCAGCCTGCCAGAGAATTTGTCCGCTGTGCATGATGTCTTTCATGTGTCTCAGTTGAAGAAGTGCTTGCGTGTGCCAGAAGAGCAGTTGCCAGTGGAAGGTCTGGAAGTCCAGGAGGACTTGACCTATGTTGAGAAGCCAGCTCAGATCCTTGAGGTTGCAGATAGAGTCACCCGAAGGAAGACCATCAGAATGTGCAAAGTCAGATGGCATCACCACTCTGAGGAAGAAGCAACCTGGGAGCGTGAAGATGATTTGATGGCCAAGTACCCAGAGCTCTTTGCTAGCCAGCCCTGAATCTCGAGGGCGAGATTCTTTTAAGGGGGATAGGTTTGTAACGCCCCGAATTTTTGCAGTTGAATTTTTTCTTTTCTTTACTCGCCAAAATTCGGGCGTTACCTTTTCTTTTTCTTTTTTTCCCCTCGCTAGACCTTGACTTTTTCCAAAGTTTTAGCGGGATTCGGTTTGGAATTCCCGTGTAAGAAAACCCTAAAATACTTTATGTTGTTTGATGCACCATGCCGAACCATGCATTTTTTGATTGTTTGAAAGTGCAAATGCATTCATCTAGGAAGATCGAATTTTGAAAAGGAGATAACCTTTTTCTTTTCCTTTTTCTTTTTCTTTTTCTTTCTTTCTCTCTCCCTCCTCCCTTCTCTCTCTCCCACGCCGTGGGCCCCTTGGCCGGCCCAGCCGCCCCTTGGCCGGCCCAGCAGCCCCCCCCGCGCCCCCCCTTTGGGCCCAAGTGGCCCAACCGCCCCCACCCCTCCCCTTTTCCCCCAATTCTCTCCCTCTCCCTCTCCCTCCCATTCTCTCCCTAGCGCCGCCCCCTGCCCTAGCGCCGCCCCCTGCCCTAGCGCCGCCCCCTGCCCTAGCGCCGCCCCCTGCTCGGCCGCCCGACGCCGGTGAGCCCCCCCTTCTCCCTTCCCTTCCCCCTCCTCTCTCCCTCTCCCCTCTCCCCTTCTCTTCCCCCAGCCCGCCCGGCCGCGCCTGGCCCTGGCCGCGCCCTGCCCCGGCCGCGCCCTGCCCCCGGCCGCCCCCCTGCTCGGCCCCCTGCCTGGCCGCTGGCCGTGCCCCCGCGCCCCAGCCGGCCGCTGGCCGCGCCCCAGCCGGCCGCTGGCCGCGCCCCAGCCCGCCTGGCCGCGCCCAGCCGGCCCCTGGCCGCGCCCAGCCGGCCCCCGGCCGCGCCCTGGCCGCCTGGCCGCGCGCCTGGCCGCGCCCAGCCGCCCTTGGCCGCGCCCTGGCCGCCCGCCTGGCCGCGCCCCCGCCCCTGCGCAGGGCCGGTTCAACCGCCCCCCGGGCCGGTTCAACCGCCCCGGCTCAGCCGCCCCCCCCCCCCCCGCGCTCGGTCGCCCCTGCTCGGCCGGCCCAGCCGCCGGTTCAACCGCCCCCAGGGCCGGTTCAACCGCCCCCCCTTTTTTTTATTTTTTTTATTTTATTTATTTTTGTTTTACTTTCTGTTATCATAGCTATTTTATTTTAGGTAGGCTAATCATTGTTCATGTTATTGAAATAGGAAGCTTAATTTAGAATTTCGTTGCGCTAGTTGATTCATTTAGTTAATTGTTTATCTAGTGCAATGTTGATCAACTTAAAATGATTAGGTTTCCATTAGTGTATATAACAGAATTCTTTTGTTAAGAACCAGTTGTAACTAATCATTAGTGCATAAGCTTTAACCCCCTGCGAGACCTTTCCCCGTTTCTTTCTAACCATAATAAATGCGATATCGAATGTCATACTTGATGCATATTCGTTTTACTTGTTCCCTTGTATGGTGTACTGTTCTTTTGTATTAAATATGTGGATGTATGTATGTTTGCGCTCGCATAGAGAACGATCCGGTCGAAGAGCCCGAGGAATTCGCAGGAGAAGCCCCTGAGCAGCAGTCGGTTGGTGGAGGCAAGTGTCCTTTGACCTATTTCTGTCCTATTCATTCTTTAATTCACCTCCCGCATTACACATTTATACCTAAGGATTGACTAGCTTTTGTTATTCATGTCCTTGTTTACCTATTTGGGTCGGATTATTACTGCTTAGTTTGATGCTATTGCTCAACTCTAATCAATGAACATGATGTGATTATCTATGATACGCTGTTTTCCCTTCTTATTTATGATCATACTTGTGGCATTTAAGGGGACTCGAGCGGTTTCTCGAGTGCTTCTCCGTAAGGACCTGTTCAATGGATGACCGCCCGGGAAAACAGTGCAACCATGAGGGTGGAATGGGACGCCCTTAGCTGAATAATTGGAGGAACCGGGGTGTAGTTCGCTTAGCCGTTGTGCCGTCAATGGGGCTCGGTGTATGCGGCTCGCTCTGCCAAGGTTGATTTGTCCCTTGGGGAGGAGTGCGGTACATTTAGGAAACCTAACGGGTGGCTACAGCCCCGGGGAATCTTTGTAAAGGCTACGTAGTGAGACCCTGCCTATTCACCTTGGTAGTGTTTAAGGGTTTGATTGGCCCGAGGCAAGAGGGAATCACGGCTTGTGGGTAAAGTGCGCAACCTCTGCAGAGTGTTATGAAACTGATATATCAGCCGTGCTCGCGGTTATGAGCGGCCAAGGGAGCTCCAGAGATTAGTGATATTTGATCAGAGATACTTTGGTACAGGTGGCAACGAGATTGATGGTTCTGATTATGATTATGGTATTGGTAAGTGGTATTCTTTCCGTTTGGAAAGGATACATTGGGCTAATAACTTGGGTTAATGTTAAAACTTGGCTTTCTACTAGTAAGTAATAACCTGACCAACTAAAAGCAACTGCTTGACTTATCCCCACATAAAGCTAGTCCACTACAGCCAAACAGGATACTTGCTGAGTACGTTGATGTGTACTCACCCTTGCTCTACACACCAATCCCCCCCCAGGTTGTCAGCATTGTAACCACTGCTCAGGAGAAGATGAAGCTGTGGAAGGAGACTTCCAGGAGTTCCAAGACTACGACGAGTTCTAGGTGTGGGTTAGCGGCAACCCCCAGTCGGCTGCCTGTGAAGGCCGCGTTATCTACGTTTCTTTTCCGCACTTTGATTTATTGTAAGAACTATATGGACGTCTCAGACGTATGATGTAATCGACTATTATTTCCCCCTTTAATACTATTTGAGCACTGTGTGATGATGTCCATGTTATGTAACTGCTGTGTACGTGAATAACTGATCCTGGCACGTACATGGTTCGCATTCGGTTTACCTTCTAAAAACCGGGTGTGACACCTGCGCGTGTCTATCATTAAACCAAGCCACAAGCCTATAAAAAGTGAATGTTACTATAGCATTGACTGGCATGCCCCGTATACCCTTGAGCACACTGTTAAATGACTCGGCCATGTTGCTAGTCTGAAACTCGAACCGCCAGCCACCTTCGTCGTAGGCCCTTGTCCATTTCTGCGGTTCCCTCAGCAATCCAGCAATCCAGTTCTTACCTTCAGCATTTGTTGCATCTTTTAGTTCCTTCAACTTATCCTCGAGAAACGAAACCTCCAACTGTCGACATACCTCCTCAAAAAGGGGGAAGTTAGCCTTGCTATGATCCTTTCGAAGAAGATTTTCTGCTAGATGTCGAGTGCACCATCTGTGGTGCATGGGTGCGTAGCCAGGAATCTGCTCTTGCACTGCATTAAGAATACCTTGGTGTCTGTCAGATATGACACCAACCTCGTGTCCAGGGCCTACGACATGGATGCGTACAAGCCGCAAGAACCAAGACCAACTATCTCTGTTCTCCCTCTCCACCAAAGCAAATGCCAAAGGAACCAGTGCGTTGTCTGCGTCGCATGATATGGCAACCAACAATGTGCCCTTATACTTCCCAAGCAGAAAAGTACCATCAATAGAGAGCACGGGACGACAATGCCTGAAGGCCTCTACGCACTTCGAGAAACACCAGAAAGCACGAAAAAATATCTCTCTGCTGTTCCTCCATTCATTAGGTTTGGGGATGTACTCGTAATGCATGCCTGGGTTTTTTGCTTTCATTGCATTGAACAATGCTGGTAACTTCTCATAACCCTCCTCCCAATCCCCGTATATCATCTTCCATGCTCGCTGCTTTGCCCTCCATGCTTTCCCATATTTGATCCTGTAACCAAACAGCTCCGAAGTCATGGTCATAATTGACTTCACCTTCAAGTTTGGCTGACCCTTCAATATCCCCAATATCCTTTTCGCAATCAGGGTAGATGTCAACTGACGATGCTTAGAGCTCAGCTCTGTCTGGGCACAAGTGTGTGGACCTACAATTTTGGTGATCTTAAACTTTCCGGTGTCCTTCTGCCTTCGGGCACATACCCTCCAATTACATTCCGACACCTCGCACACAACAGTGTAACGACGCTGTGCATACGAATGTCTCACCTTGAACGGCCTCTTGCGGTTCACAGAATATTCCTGTAGCCATCGTCTCAGTGTAGGCAGGTCCTTGAAAAGTAAGCCTACCTTAATCTCAATGCTGTCGGCGTTATCCGGAGCCTCTAGCAGTTCATCGTTACGTCCTTCAGCATATGCACGGGTGGAATGACTTAAACTGCTAAATTCATGCACTGCAGGGTCACGCTCCGGACACAAACGTCTTATGAGTTCAATTTCTTGCTCGGTCATTTCTTGAACCGGACGGTCATCATCAGAATCTAAGGCTCGTGCAGCCTCATATGGCTCCTCTTCATCCTCAATCTGAACATCAACACTATTGGATGCCCTGCATATGTTGTCCATATTATATGACACAGGCACATCAAGATAAGCAGCATTATCGATATGTGGAGATCCTGCATCGGGTCGAAGCAAGAAAAACCACATTAAAAAGTTTAATCAAACGAAATAACGATGGATACGAACAACGTGTCAAAGACACTTATTAGGATGATCGTGAACTGGATCCTGGGTCAATGGGATATCTTGGGGGGGTACCACCGGATTAGAAGCCCCATAAACACCAGGAAGAGGACGAGAAATCCCACACTCGTGCGGACCCGATTGAGCATCGGGCACAACAACCACTTCTTCATGAAGCTCTACCAAAGGAGCTTCAATACGAGATGCATTTGGCATTTGTGGAGACAACCCGACTGGACCATCGCAATGACTAACAGGTAACTTTTGAACAACCACATCCAAACATGGTGGACCATCGTCTTCATAATTCTTAAATATATCACCCAATCATCTTCTGAGGTAATGGAGATCAACCGTCGGACAACTGTTCCATATGTAATATGGGACAACAAACCCTAAATTGATATTCTAGGGTCGTTTATGTCGCAACTAATCTCCTCACAAGCTCGAGCCAAAAGCTTGTCAAAAGATGGTCTTTCATCGAACAACATGGTCACGATCTTCATACCATCAAAAGTAACATTCCCATAAGCATCTATCTCCACCCTTCCTCCATGGTATAGTGTTACTAGGCTGTCCATCTATTGCAAAAATGGATTACTAACTCAATAATGGCTATATACTTAAGCCTACAAACTTACTAAGTAATAAATATATATTAACTAATAACTATATAGTAAATATTAAATGAACACATCAAACGAAATTACATAATCTATAAATAATGTATGAAAACAATGTATATCTGAGATCGCGTACGAGTCCAGCTAACGGTGGAGAAGGTCAAGTCGGACGAACACCTACGTACAAAAAAACTATTGTCAATGAAAAATTTGGCAGCACCTCCCCTGTAAAGTGATGTTTATAGAACCTGCAAATAAACGACAACACGATGGTTGCCAACAAAAACATGTAATATAAATGCGCTAAACAAAATGCTAACTATATAATCACTAAGAATTTATGTCACACCCGGTTTTGGAAGGCAAACCGAATGCGAACTATGTACGTGCCAGGATCAGAACTCACGTACACAGCGATTACATAAATGAACATCGTCGCACAATGCTCGAATAATAACATAAAAGAGTATTAACTTATTACATCACAGAGTCATAGACATCCGCATAGTCATCAAGTTAACAGTTAAATCAAAGTGCTAGCGAAACGCAGTAAAGATAAGGCCTTCACAGGCAGCTGACTGGGGGTTGCCACCAACCCACACCTAGAATTCGTCGTAGTCTTGGAACTCCTGGAAGTCTCCTTCCACGGCTTCGCCTTCTCCCGAGCAGTGGTTACAATGCGGACAACCTGGTGTTTTGTGGTAAAGCAAGGATGAGTACACATCAACTTACTCAGCAAATGTCCCGTTTGGCTGAAGTGGACTAGCTTTATGTGGGGTTAGGCTCAAGCAGTTGCTTTTAGTTGGTCAGGTATTTATCATTAGTAGAAGCCAGATTTTAGCATTAACCAACCCATGAACCATTTCCTCATCGAGGAACAACATCATCATATTCGAACCAAAATCATAACATAATCCTTGTATCTCGAACCATCTGTATCTCTAATCAAAGAGGATCCCAAGGCTGCTCTTAACCGTGAGCACGGCTGATATATCAGTTTCACTACCCTCTGCAGAGGTCGCACACTTTACCCATGAGTCATGATTCCCTTTCTACCCGGGGAGAGCTAATCCCCATTGACCACTACCTAGGTGGTCCGGCAGGGTATCACTACGTAGCTTTTACAAAGATTCCCTAGAGATCGCAGCTGCCCGTTAGGTTTCTCCAGTTTGATAAACACAGTACTCCTCCCCGCAGGAGAGTGACTAACAAAAGCAAAACGAAAGAACCTCGGCACTCAGCCTCGACAGAGCAAGCACTGTGCCTGGACCCCATTGACGGCACGACGGCGAAGCAACTACACCTCTAGTTTTTCTAATTAATTAGCTAAGGGCACCCCATTTCACCCTCATGGTTGCACTGTTATCCCGGGTGGTCTCTCAACGAACAGGTCCTTGCGGAGAAGTACTCAGGAAACAGCCTGAGCCCCCTAAAGTATCACAAGATCATCAACATCATCAGGGTAACAGTATCATAAATAGTCACATCATGTACATTGATTAAGTTAAGGCAATACCAGAATGCTAACCATAAGGTCATCAAGGATAAAGTAAAGTGTAAAGCTAGTCAATCCTTAGGTTTCAAGTAAGTAATGCGGGATAGTAAGTTATAAGTGAATAGGACATAATGGGTCAGAGGACACTTGCCTTCACCAAACTGTTGATCAGGAATTTCCTCTGCAACTTCCTCGGGAAACACAGACTGCTCGTTGTCTACGTAAAGTAATCATTCACACTATGCACTTGGGAAATAACAAACAAAAATAATATACCAAACATATGCAGCAGAGAGATCACAAGTTCATAATAGAAAAGGATTGGTACTCTAGTATTCCCTAGGTCTAGGGTGGAGGACTATACCAAGTGATTGACTATCCACTAATCAGTTCTAAGTCAGTGGTGGGGGTTAAATCATTACATAATGTTAAGTCCATAAACTTAAGTGCTCCAACTTTTATTAAAATCTACTATCTTTTATTTATCTCAAATAGGGTTCCCATAACATCAATTTTTACCCTAATGATCAACTATTAATTGGGACATAGAAACAGCAGGGAAACATTGCATAAACAGATAGATAATAATATTATGAACATTTTGCAATTTGAAGCACCTAATTTGGAGTTCATATGGCAAAGTTATGAATTTTACAAGTTTAGGGGTTAAAAATATACCCTAAGGACCTATTTTGGATTAAATAAAAGGTCTGAGGACCTAACTGTAAGAAACCAGGGACGGCGGGTTCAAATTCCAGAAAACAGGGGGGCTCTTTAAGAAAACGCGCGGGCGAAGGGGTATCGGACTCCTACGGCCGTTGGATCTCAAGCGGACGGCCAGGATTAGATCCTGCGGGCGGGCGCGCGAGCGCGCGGCGGCCGGGGTGGCTGGCAGGCGGGGCCGGGCGGCAGAGCGGGGCGCGGGCGGGCTGACAGGCGGGGCCCAGCGGCAGAGCGGGGCGCGGGCGGGCTGACAGGCGGGGCCCAGTTGGCAGGGAGGCGGGGCGCGGGGGAAACGGCTCTGGGCCGTTGGATCTTGGGCGGACGGCTGAGGTTGGGTTCGGGCTATTTGAAACAGGGCCGTCCGATCTAAGATGGACGGCAGAGATTTGGCGGCTGGCTTCTATCTTCTCCTCCGGCCAGCAGAGGCGACAGCGCCCGTCCCGCGGCGGAGAACTCGCCGGAGACGAGGGGCGCAGGGGCTCTGCGGGTCCCTGGGGCGACCTGGGCGGCCGGGGAGGTTGGGGAGGGCGCGGGGAATAGTCCGGTGGGGGCTAGGTCGGGGCAGGGGCACCGGAGGGGGGCGGTCCACGGCGAAGCGGCTCGGCGGCGGCGCTATGGGACTCCGGCGAGCAATTAAACGCGATAGAGTGCAATAGAGGGGAAGGGAGGGGGCATGGGAGGTTCCTTACCTCAAGGCGAACTCCGGGGACTCCTCGGTGGCGGCAATGGCGCGACGACGGCCCGGGTCGACGGTGGCGGACCCCGGCGGCTGCACGGTGGACGGCGGGTGAGCGCGGGCAGAGGGAAATAGGGAGGGGAAGGGGAAATTGGAGCGCGTCCCGGGTTGTGGACGTCGGGGCGGAGCTCACCGTGGCAGAGGGCACGGCAGGGCTCCAACCGCGACGGAGGAACGAGCTCGGGCGGCGGTGGTTTAATGGCGGCGGCGCTTTGGCGTGCGCGCAGCAAGGGGAAGGCGAGAGAGGGGTCTGCAGGTGCGCAAATGAGGGAGGGGGAGATGGCGAGCGAGGTCCTGAGCTCAAGTGGCCGAGGGCGAGGTAGTTGCGAGCTCCACGCGCGACGTGGGCGCGGAGTCCGCGGCACGCGCGGCGGCGGTTACGCGGGGACGACGGTGCTGACAGCCGGGGCCCACGGGCAGAGAGAGAGGGGAAAGCGGGCGCGGGCGCGGGGAAAGCGGCTGCGCCGACGGGTGGGGCCGGGCGAGCAGAGAGAGCGGGGGAAGCGGCGCGCGGGCGCGGGGAACGGTTGCGCTGACGGGTGGGCCCGCCAGGGCAGAGAGAGCGGAGGAAGCGGGCGCGCGCGGGATTGGGCCGGCTGCGCTGACGGGTGGGCCCGCCAGGGCAGAGAGAGGAGGGGGGGGAAAGGCGCGCGCGCGGGATGGGCCAATTGGGCCGAAAGGCCGAGGGGGCGGGGGTTTGGGCTTCTTTTCCTTTTCTTTTTAATCTGGAATTGTTTTTCCTTTTTCTTTTTATTTTCTCTATTTGAATCAAATTCAAATAAGCCACAAATTCAAATTAGACTTTCTAAGAATTATGCACCAAACAAAAGTGAAATCTAGGGTTCAACATGATGCAACAATTCATACTCCCTTGGAGTTTGAGCTAATAGACTATAGTTACAAATAAAATAACCACTTTTCTCCTATAGAAATGAGAAAGAGAAGATTGGGGAAGGATGAGAAAAGGGAAGTAACACCTGAATTTGTGAATATGAGCAAAGAAATTTTATACCCCCAAATTCAGGGTGTTACAAACCTATCCCCCTTAAAAGAATCTCGCCCCGAGATTCAGGGTTGGTCAGCAAAGAGTTCAGGGTATTTGGCTTTCAGATCATCTTCTCGTTCCCAGGTTGCTTCTTCCTCCGAGTGGTGACCCCATCTGACTTTGCACATTTTGATGGTGTTCCTCCGGGTGACTCTGTCCACAAACTCCAGAATCTGCGTTGGCTTCTCTATGTATGTCAGATCCTCCTGGACTTCCAAACCCTCCACTGGCAACTGTTCTTCTGGTACTCGCAGACACTTCTTCAATTGTGACACGTGGAACACATTGTGCACTGCCAACAAACTTTCTGGTAGGTTGAGTTGGTAAGCCACTTCTCCACGCTTTGCCTGAATCTGATATGGTCCCACGTACCGGGGTGCTAACTTGCCTTTAACTCCGAACCTTCTGACTCCCCTGATAGGTGACACCTTCAGATAGACGAAATCCCCCACTTCGAAACTCAGTTCTCTTCTCCTTCGGTCCGCATAGCTTCGCTGTCTTGACTGGGCTATCTTCAGATTCTCCCGAACCATTTTGATATTCTCTTCGGCTTCAAGCAAAATGTCGGGGCCAAACACCTGTCTCTCTCCAGGCTGGTCCCAATGCAGCGGAGTCCTACAACTCCGTCCATAGAGTGCCTGAAACGGCGACATCTTCAAGCTGGCCTGGTAACTATTGTTATAGGAGAATTCTGCATAAGGTAACCTTTTGTCCCATCCTGACTTGTCTTGCAACGCACAGGCTCTCAACATATCTTCTAGGATCTGATTAGTTCTTTCAGTCTGACCATCTGTCTGCGGATGATAAGCCGAGCTGAAGTTCAAATGGGTGCCCAAAGCTTCTTGTAGCTGCTGCCAAAAATGAGAGGTGAACTGCGTTCCTCGATCTGACACTATCTTCTTCGGCACACCATGAAGGCAGACTATCCGTGACATGTATAACTCAGCTAACGTTGCTCCGGTGTATGTGGTCTTCACAGGTATGAAATGGGCCACCTTTGTTAAGCGGTCCACAACCACCCAGATGGAATCATAACCGGCCCGGGTACGGGGTAGGCCAACTATAAAATCCATCCCGATCTCATCCCACTTCCACTGAGGAATCCGCAATGGCTGCAACAATCCGGCGGGCCTTTGACGCTCTGCTTTGGTTCTTTGACAGCTATCACAGATGGCGACATATTCTGCGATTTCTCTTTTCATGCCATACCACCAAAACCTCCTTTTTAAATCCTGGTACATCTTTTCACTTCCCGGGTGTATGGAGTAGGCTGTCTCATGAGCTTCCTTTAGGATCAGCTCCCGAATAGGTTTGAGGTCGGGGACACACAATCGGTCCTTGAACCATATTACTCCCTCTTCATCCTCTCGAAAGTCTTTGCCTCTACCTTCTAAGATTAGCTGCCGGATCTTGTTGATGCTTTCATCATCCTTCTGCCCTTCTTTGATTTCCCGCTCTAGGGTGGGCTCTAATTCCACTGTTACTCCTTGCGTACTGTTCAGGAAACCGAGACTCAGTCTGTCGAACTCCTTGGCTAACTCATATGGCATTGGGTACGTGGCCAACATATTGACTTGACTCTTCCTGCTCAGAGCATCTGCAACCACATTGGCTTTGCCTGGATGGTAATGTATCTCCAACTCATAGTCCTTGATCAATTCCAACCATCTTCGCTATCTCATGTTTAACTCTGACTGGGTGAATATGTATTTCAGACTTTTATGATCTGTGTAAATGTCGCACTTCTGCCCATACAGGTAATGTCTCCAGGTCTTCAAAGCATGAACTACTGCTGCCAACTCCAGGTCATGTGTGGGATAATTTTTCTCATGGATCTTCAGCTGCCGAGATGAATATGCTACAACTCTTCCTTCTTGCATTAGCACACATCCCAATCCGGTGTAAGAAGCATCGCAATACACTGAGAATGGCTTGTGAACATCAGGCAGGACTAACACCGGAGCTGTAGTCAATCTATTTTTTAGTTCTTCAAATGCTTCCTGACACTTTTGGGTCCACTTAAACTCAACTTTCTTCGCTAGTAACGCTGTCATTGGTCTAGCAATCTTTGAGAAGCCTTCGATGAAACGCCTGTAATACCCAGCCATTCCAATGAAGCTCTTGATTCCACGAACATCCTTTGGTGCTTTCCAGTTCAGGATATCTGCTACTTTCTTTGGATCCACTGCCAACCCATCTTGGTTTATGATGTGACCCAGAAACAAGACTTCATGAATCCAGAACTCGCATTTGCTCAGCTTGGCATACAACTGATGCTCTCGAAGTCTTTGCAATACCATCTTCAAATGCTCTACATGATCTTCCTCACTTCGAGAGTATATAAGAATATCATCGATAAACACTACCACAAACTTGTCCAGATAATCCATGAACACACTGTTCATCAGATACATAAAGAAGGCTGGCGCATTTGTCAAACCAAAGGACATAACTGTGAATTCATATAACCCGTACTTGGTGATGAATGCCGTCTTCGGTATGTCCGAGGGTCGGATTCTGAGTTGATGGTAACCTGATCTCAGATCTATCTTCGAGAATACGCTGGCACCTCTGAGCTGGTCGAACAAATCTTCTATCCTTGGCAGGGGGTACTTGTTTTTGACAGTGACTTCATTCAAGGCTCTGTAGTCTATGCACATCCTTTTGGTACCATCTTTCTTCTCTACAAACAACACTGGAGCGGCCCAAGGCGAGGTACTTGGTCTGATGTAACCCTTCTCTAACATCTCATCTATCTGCTTCTTGAGTTCCACCAATTCTGGTCCAGACACTCGGTAGGCTCTTTTGGAAATGGGGGCGGTACCAGGGATAAGCTCTATGGCAAATTCAACTTTTCTCTCGGGTGGCATGCCCGTTAGCTCCTCGGGAAATACGTCCGGAAAGTCCGACACAACCCTGATAGCCTCGAGCGGGTTGGGCTCCTTACTATCAACTGAAATCTGGTGACAGACACCCTCCGCTGAATTAGGCATCCTTAGCTCGGCCACTACCTCTTCTCCTGACGGGGACTTCAATGTTACGGTCCTCTTGTCACAGCTAACATTCGCCTCATACTTCATTAACCAATTCATCCCTAGAATGACATCTATCCCAGGGGTGTCTATTACTATTAAGTCACTGGGGAATCCTATCCCCCTTATTTCCACCCTTATATTTGAGCATATTTTATCTGTTTGCACCTTGCCACCAACTGAATTAATTCTCATGGGCGGCATCATTGCCTCTACTGAGATGTTATGCAATTCTACCCAGGTTGCAGTAACAAATGAATGAGTTGCACCCGTATCAAATAGCACTTTCGTGGGATGAGATTCGACTGAGAACATACCTACTGCCACATCTGGTGCATCCTGGATTGCTTCGGCCTCCAAGTGGTTCACCTTTCCACGGTTGTACGCTTGGTTACGATTGCCTGCTGTCGGCTGCAGTACACCTTGCCTTGTTGGAGCATTGGGGTTGGTCTGTTGCTGCGCCGCCTTCTTCGAGCACTGCATCGCCCAGTGGCCTTGTTCTCCACAATGGAAACATCCTCTGCCTCCTCCTTGTGCTGGGGCTGCTTGGTTGCTCTGGTTTGCTGCTGGGGCAGGAAGGCGAGGTGCCTGGTTGTTCTGCTTCTGATACTGATTACCTCCCTGCTGGCTGTGCTGACGATACTGCTGCTGCTGCTGTGGGTACTGCCTCTGAAACTGCTGCTGATGCAGACGCTGATTCTGATTCTGATATCCTTGCGGGTGACCAGGCCTGCCTTGCTGAGATGAACTGCCTGAGAAACGTGGACGGCTGATGCTTCCGGACTGGGGTCCACTCATCTTACGCTTCCGATCTTCCATATCCTTACGCTTCTTCTCCGTCATAACTGCCCTATCGATCAGGTGCTGGAAGGTGGGGAAGGTGTGATTCATCAGCTGGTAATGCAGGGGATCCACCAAACCCCTCATGAACCTGTACTGCCTTTTAGCATCAGTGTTGACATCCTCAGGTGCATACCGAGATAGCTGCAGAAACTTGTCTCTGTACTCACTAACAGACAGGGGTCCCTGCTTCAGAGCCAGAAACTCCTCCTTCTTCACGATCATCAGTCCCTCCGGCACATGGTACCTGCGGAAACTCTCGCTGAATTCTTCCCAGGTGATGGCTTCGGGGTCAGCATGGGTGGCGAGGTAGGACTCCCACCAGGACTGGGCTGCTCCCCTTAGCTGACGGGGACCATACAGAACCTTCTCCCTGTCATCACATTGGGCGGTGCGCAGTTCTCTCTCCACTGCGCGCAGCCAGTCTTCTGCATCCATGGGGTCGGCAGAATGGGCGAAGGTAGGAGGGTGCCCTCTCATGAACTCACCACGCTTATCCCGTGGCATCTGGGGCATCTTCACTTGCAACTGGGGTTGGGGTTGCTGTTGAGCCTGCTGCATGGCTGCCAGAGTCTGCCCAATGGCCTGCACTGCCTGAGTCTGCATCAAGAACATCTGCTCCACTGTCATCGGGGGTGGCGGGGGAGGCTGCCTCTGTTGTTCCTCCTGCTGGTCATGCTGCTCTTGCTGAGCACGCCTGTTGCATCGGCGCCTGTTGTCAGACATCTGTGGAAGACATTCATACATCAGCGTTGATCTTACAACCCTCCAGCATAAGAAAAGAGAATACAGAATTCTTCATGACACTGAGTGAACAAAGAGCTTCACTGATCCCCATTACGATTCAACACAGCTTCTCAGATAAGAAGGAAAGTAGAAGTAAATGGCTTCCCAACTAAATAACTGACTTTATTAACATTATAGCTAGGCCAAACTGCAGGGGAAACCCACAGGTTGGCAACAGTCATTACAAAGATTCGAATCCAGCACAAGTTCATCATAACAAGCATGCAAGCAACTGATAAGCAAACTAAGCTAATTGGAAACAACTGATAAGCAAACTGAACTAACTATCTAAGACTGAGACATCTGACTTAAGAATTATTACAAACTTCGACGCTAATGATCTAAGGATCCAGATCTATCCTGGTCTTACAGGCAGGGGAACCATAAGTGTGGTGACCACGTGGCGGCGAGCGGTAAGGGTGCTGAGTCCCAACAGGAGCGGGAGAACCACCCTCCTGGTGATGGCGCTCTGCCAGCTCAGCACGCAACTCCGCAATCTCCGTTTGAGCCCTGCTCAGCTCGTCCAGAGAGTGATCCAGCTCAGTGTTAAGCACTGCGACTAAGTTGACTGTGCTGCTCAACCTAGGGTTAGCCTCACCAACAGGTGAGACAACCACACTCTCTGTGCTGCCAGTAGGGCGGCGGGGGTAGTACCGAAGGTTAAGACCGTCGGCCACGCCACCGAACAAAGAACAGTACTGGGAGAGTGCACGTCGTGCTGCATCCTGCATAGCCGCCTCTGCAGTGTCCCTCTCGGAGATGGAATAGTGCTCCGAAACGGCCTCCGCACCCCGGAGGTCATCCTCCGGACGGCGAACTAGGCAGGTAGCCTCCCAGCGGTCCGGGTACCTCCCGCGACTGTGCTGGTAGACTACACAACGATACTCGATCGACCAGGTGTGCCGGTCAAAAGCCTGGCGCAGCAAGGTGTCGAGCGCGTCGTGGAAGTGACAACCGCGAGCGGCGTCACGGGTGATGGGTCGGGCGACCCATCCTTCCGCCTCCTGCGGCTCAGAAGACTCCGTGCTGTGGTCTGAGTCGTCGTCGTCGGGGTCTCCTCCAGGACCTCCTCTGGTAGCTCCTCCAACAGCCGAGGCGTCCCGCGGTGGTGCAGGGGGTGCCTCCAGCTGGGCAACAGAGGAACGGGGCCTCACGGACTCCACCTCTTGCTGGGATGGGGAGGAAGAGCCCCGCTGCTCTCTGTGCTGGCGCCGGCGTTCCTGCTCCTCACGCAGGCGGTGGTGCAGTCTCTCCAGGTGACTCGACTGACCGGACACGGTGCGGTGCAGAGGACGCTCCGCAAGTCGAGATGGCAGGAAAGGAATCATCGACTTACGTGTAGTGTGTCTAAGACGAGCCATCTACAAAAGACACCGTAAGCATAAGAGTAAGAGCAGAACTAATATGACAAGTGAATAAACCATAGACAGAACAAGATAAAAATTTTAACAAGGTATAATATAGTATATATATATGTAGTAAAACATAGGGTGGGTCGAGGTGACCGACTTTTGAAGTAACATCAGAGGTCAAGGTGAGGGGGGAGGTCAATAGTCCTTAGTACGACCAGTGCTACTCTAGGTCAGCGGTCCTACAGTCAGCACGGCTTTGATACCACTTATGTCACACCCGGTTTTGGAAGGCAAACCGAATGCGAACTATGTACGTGCCAGGATCAGAACTCACGTACACAGCGATTACATAAATGAACATCGTCGCACAATGCTCGAATAATAACATAAAAGAGTATTAACTTATTACATCACAGAGTCATAGACATCCGCATAGTCATCAAGTTAACAGTTAAATCAAAGTGCTAGCGAAACACAGTAAAGATAAGGCCTTCACAGGCAGCTGACTGGGGGTTGCCGCCAACCCACACCTAGAATTCGTCGTAGTCTTGGAACTCCTGGAAGTCTCCTTCCACGGCTTCGCGTTCTCTCGAGCAGTGGTTACAATGCGGACAACCTGGTGTTTTGTGGTAAAGCAAGGATGAGTACACATCAACGTACTCAGCAAATGTCCCGTTTGGCTGAAGTGGACTAGCTTTATGTGGGGTTAGGCTCAAGCAGTTGCTTTTAGTTGGTCAGGTATTTATCATTAGTAGAAGCCAGATTTTAGCATTAACCAACCCATGAACCATTTCCTCATCGAGGAACAACATCATCATATTCGAACCAAAATCATAACATAATCCTTATATCTCGAACCATCTGTATCTCTAATCAAAGAGGATCCCAAGGCTGCTCTTAACCGTGAGCACGGCTGATATATCAGTTTCACTACCCTCTGCAGAGGTCGCACACTTTACCCATGAGTCATGATTCCCTTTCTACCCGGGGAGAGCTAATCCCCATTGACCACTACCTAGGTGGTCCGGCAGGGTATCACTACGTAGCTTTTACAAAGATTCCCTAGAGATCGCAGCTGCCCGTTAGGTTTCTCCAGTTTGATAAACACAGTACTCCTCCCCGCAGGAGAGTGACTAACAAAAGCAAAACGAAAGAACCTCGGCACTCAGCCTCGGCAGAGCAAGCACTGTGCCTGGACCCCATTGACGGCACGACGGCGAAGCAACTACACCTCTAGTTCCTCTAATTAATTAGCTAAGGGCACCCCATTTCACCCTCATGGTTGCACTGTTATCCCGGGTGGTCTCTCAACGAACAGGTCCTTATGGAGAAGTACTCAGGAAACAGCCTGAGCCCCCTAAAGTATCACAAGATCATCAACATCATCAGGGTAACAGTATCATAAATAGTCACATCATGTTCATTGATTAAGTTAAGGCAATAGCAGAATGCTAACCATAAGGTCATCAAGGATAAAGTAAAGTGTAAAGCTAGTCAATCCTTAGGTTTCAAGTAAGTAATGCGGGATAGTAAGTTATAAGTGAATAGGACATAATGGGTCAGAGGACACTTGCCTTCACCAAACTGTTGATCAGGAATTTCCTCTGCAACTTCCTCGGGAAACACAGACTGCTCGTTGTCTACGTAAAGTAATCATTCACACTATGCACTTGGGAAATAACAAACAAAAACAATATACCAAACATATGCAGCAGAGAGATCACAAGTTCATAATAGAAAAGGATTGGTACTCTAGTATTCCCTAGGTCTAGGGTGGAGGACTATACCAAGTGATTGACTATCCACTAATCAGTTCTAAGTCAGTGGTGGGGGTTAAATCATTACATAATGTTAAGTCCATAAACTTAAGTGCTCCAACTTTTATTAAAATCTACTATCTTTTATTTATCTCAAATAGGGTTCCCATAACATCAATTTTTACCCTAATGATCAACTATTAATTAGGACATAGAAACAGCAGGGAAACATTGCATAAACAGATAGATAATAATATTATGAACATTTTGCAATTTGAAGCACCTAATTTGGAGTTCATATGGCAAAGTTATGAATTTTACAAGTTTAGGGGTTAAAAATATACCCTAAGGACCTATTTTGGATTAAATAAAAGGTCTGAGGACCTAACTGTAAGAAACCAGGGACAGCGGGTTCAAATTCCAGAAAACAGGGGGGCTCTTTAAGAAAACGCGCGGGCGAAGGGGTATCGGACTCCTACGGCCGTTGGATCTCAAGCGGACGGCCAGGATTAGATCCTGCGGGCGGGCGCGCGAGCGCGCGGCGGCCGGGGTGGCTGGCAGGCGGGGCCGGGCGGCAGAGCGGGGCGCGGGCGGGCTGACAGGCGGGGCCCAGCGGCAGAGCGGGGCGCGGGCGGGCTGACAGGCGGGGTCCAGTTGGCAGGGAGGCGGGGCGCGGGGGAAACGGCTCTGGGCCGTTGGATCTTGGGCGGACGGCTGAGGTTGGGTTCGGGCTATTTGAAACAGGGTCGTCCGATCTAAGATGGACGGCAGAGATCTGGCGGCTGGCTTCTATCTTCTCCTCCGGCCAGCAGAGGCGACGGCGCCCGTCCCGCGGCGGAGAACTCGCCGGAGACGAGGGGCGCAGGGGCTCTGCGGGTCCCTGGGGCGACCTGGGCGGCCGGGGAGGTTGAGGAGGGCGCGGGGAATAGTCCGGTGGGGGCTAGGTCGGGGCAGGGGCACCGGAGGGGGGCGGTCCACGGCGAAGCGGCTCGGCGGCGGCGCTATGGGACTCCGGCGAGCAATTAAACGCGATAGAGTGCAATAGAGGGGAAGGGAGGGGGCATGGGAGGTTCCTTACCTCAAGGCGAACTCCGGGGACTCCTCGGTGGCGGCAATGGCGCGACGACGGCCCGGGTCGACGGTGGCGGACCCCGGCGGCTGCACGGTGGACGGCGGGTGAGCGCGGGCAGAGGGAAATAGGGAGGGGAAGGGGAAATTGGAGCGCGTCCCGGGTTGTGGACGTCGGGGCGGAGCTCACCGTGGTAGAGGGCACGACAGGGCTCCAACGGCGACGGAGGAACGAGCTCGGGCGACGGTGGTTTAATGGCGGCGGCGCTTTGGCGTGCGCGCAGCGAGGGGAAAGCGAGAGAGGGGTCTGCAGGTGCGCAAATGAGGGAGGGGGAGATGGCGAGCGAGGTCCTGAGCTCAAGTGGCCGAGGGCGAGGTAGTTGCGAGCTCCACGCGCGACGTGGGCGCGGAGTCCGCGGCACGCGCGGCGGCGGTTACGCGGGGACGACGGGGCTGACAGCCGGGGCCCACGGGCAGAGAGAGAGGGGAAAGCGGGCGCGGGCGCGGGGAAAGCGGCTGCGCCGACGGGTGGGGCCGGGCGAGCAGAGAGAGCGGGGGAAGCGGCGCGCGGGCGCGGGGAACGGTTGCGCTGACGGGTGTGCCCGCCAGGGTAGAGAGAGCGGAGGAAGCGGGCGCGCGCGGGATTGTGCCGGCTGCGCTGACGGGTGGGCCCGCCAGGGCAGAGAGAGGAGGGGGGGAGGCGCGCGCGCGGGATGGGCCAATTGGGCCGAAAGGCCGAGGGGGGCGGGGGTTTGGGCTTCTTTTCCTTTTCTTTTTAATCTGGAATTGTTTTTCCTTTTTCTTTTTATTTTCTCTATTTGAATCAAATTCAAATAAGCCACAAATTCAAATTAGACTTTCTAAGAATTATGCACCAAACAAAAGTGAAATCTAGGGTTCAACATGATGCAACAATTCATACTCCCTTGGAGTTTGAGCTAATAGACTATAGTTACAAATAAAATAACCACTTTTATCCTATAGAAATGAGAAAGAGAAGATTGGGGAAGGATGAGAAAAGGGAAGTAACACCTGAATTTGTGAATATGAGCAAAGAAATTTTATACCCCCAAATTCAGGGTGTTACAATTTACTAAACACTAACAATATGCTAAGCAAGAAACTAGCTAACTAATTTAATAAACACTAACAAGAAAATATCTAACCATTTACTAAACAATAAAAAAATACCTAACAATAGCTAACAATTTACTAACTAATACCTAACAATAGCTAACAATTTACTAACTAAGTAAATACCTAACAATACCTAACAATAGCTAACAATTTACTAACTAAGTAATTAAAAAAATACCTAGCGGCAGCGGCCGGGTCGGGGGCGCGCGGCGGCCGGGGCGAGAGCTGGCGCGGCGGCCGGTGGCCGGGCCGGGCCGGGGCGGTGGCACGGCGGCTGGGGCGATGGACCGGCGCGCTCGGCAGCTGGGCGGGGCGGGCGATGGCGCGCTCGGCGGGCGGGGCATGGCGCGCTCGGCGGGCAGGGCGGGCGGCGCGGCGATGGACCGGCGGCGCGGTCGCTCGGCTATGGCGAAGAAGAACGAAAACCACGGGAGCGAGAGTGGAAGGAAGAAGAAACACGGCTCGGCTCGGACGCTTAAGTCCTAGCTCGGCGCCAAGATCTGTGGCGCCGAGCTAGGCGCCACGTGTACATCCACGTCATCCCTGCCCGCCATGGCCACGTCACAGCTCGGCGCCATAGGCTGTGGCGCCGAGCTGTGTTACCTCGGCGCCACAGCCTATGGCGCCGAGCATCGGGTCCAAACGTGCAAATAAAATTTTTGGGGGTCCAAACGTAAATTTTTGTCACGAAAGGGGCTAAAAAACAAAAAAATCGGTCTGGCTTGTAGACCAATCCGTGCAAGACAACCACAAAACTTATCCATACATTTTTGAATGGTCTCCCATCGGTGCATTAAAGAATTAATGGTACGATGTGATTGGCATGGCTTGTGTTCATTGAAATAGTCATTAATACGAGACCAATATCTGCCACCTTTTTTACTAGTATGGAAGATGTATAAGGAGATGCTGCATACGATTGAAGAATTTCGGTGGGAATATTCTTTCCAATTTGCACAAAAGCATCGGTGCCTCTTTCTCCAGCTACTCTATCATATCCCTTCTGCTTTCTTTAGTACATAGCTGTCTGTAGAAATAGCTAGCTTCAGCTAATGTTTTTCACACATCATGGGTAAAGGACCCTCAAAACATTATAGGCACGAGTCTTTCCATAATTATGTGTAAGTCATGGCTCTTCAACCCCTACATCTTCATTATCTTCAAATTCATAGATCTTCTAAAACTAGCAGCATGACCATCGTGGAATTTCAGATCCCTCATCCACCTCAGCACTTATTTCTGTTGCTTAGGTTTTAGACAATAGTCGGCTTTTGGTTTGCCTATGTTTTCTCTAAGCACTTGAGTTGGACGATCACATATCACGGCTAAGTCCATGTGTGCCTTGTCATTGTCCTTCATTTTATTTGGAAAATCCATGCACGTATTTATGAGGGCTTAGCATAAGTTACTGTATTGGTGCATGACGTTGATGTTGTGCATTAGAATCAATAACTTAGCATAAGAAGCTCCCACAAGCCAAATATGTGAGTCCAGTTATCCTCCTCACCATAACCTTGAAACCTTTTCCCATTCTCGTCTAGGACCAGTTTTCTAAGCTCTTCTTTAATTTCTATCCCACTATGTCGCTTGGACGGTCCTTTCGTGACGATACTGCCCTTACTAAACTCCTTTATATGCCTTCTAAAGTGGTGATTCAAGGGTAGAAAACATCTATGACAATCAAAGTAACATATCATTCCACCAGCACTAAGATGCAAACAATCTATATCTTTAGCATAAACAGAACATGTCAATCTACCATGCACGCTCCACCCAGAAAAATTATCATACGCTCGCAACCGAGAACAGATACGCAACCTAGAATTGAATTTCTACTTCTTGAAGCAGTCGTAGGCTTCCACTCCTTCTCATAGCTTATTTAACTCTTCAATCAATGGTTGAGGCATCTCATTGAGGCGTACGCTAGGATGCTTAGGCCCAGGTATAACAATACATAAGAACATAAACTCATAATTCATGCAAATAGCAGATGGAAAGTTGTTGAAAGTCGCCTAGAGGGGGGTGAATAGGCAGAATCTGAAAATTATAAACTTAAGCACACACTACAAGCCGGGGTTAGCGTTAGAATTAAAAGCGAGTCCGTGAGAGAGGGTGAAAAACAAATCAAAGGCAAATGAAGCGGATGACACGATGATTTATTTTACCGAGGTTCAGTTCTTGCAAACCTACTCTCTGTTGAGGTGGTCACAAAGACCGGGTCTCTTTCAACCCTTTCCCTCTCTCAAACGGTCACCTAGACCGAGTGAGCTTTTCTCCTTAATCAAACGGGTCACTTAGACCCCTACAAGGACCACCACAACTTGGTGTCTCTTGCTTTGATTACAAGTTGCTTGAGAACAAGAAAGAGGAAGAAGAAAAACGATCCAAGCACAAGAGCTCAAAGAACACGAGCAAAACTCTCTCTCCTAGTCACTAATTGATTTGAGTCGAATTGGGACTTGGAGAGGCTTTGATTCAATTGAATTGTGTCTTGTATTGAATGCACTAGCTCTTGTATTGAGTGAGATGTCTGAAAAACTTGGATGCCTTGAATCCAACCACCAAACCAATTGTTGGGGAAGCTGTCGGTCGATGGGCGCACCGGACAGTCCGGTGCGCCACCGGACACTGTCCGGTGTGCCAGCCACGTCACCCAACCATTAGGGTTCTGACGGTTTCGACCGTTGGAGCTCTGACTTCTTGGGGCACCGGACAGTCCGATGCCGCACCGGTCAGGCACTGTTCACTGTTCGGTGCGCCTTCTGGTTCTGCTCTGACTCTGCGTGCACTGTCCACACACTGTTCACGCGCACTGTTCACTTTTGCAGACGACCGTTGGCGCAATAGCCGTTGCTCCACATGGCACACCAGACAGTCTGGTGAATTATAGCGGAGTGGCTCTCCAGAAACCCGAAACTGAGGAGTTTAAAGTGTACGGTCCCTGGTGCACCAGACACTGTTCGGTGGCACACCGGACAGTCCGATGCGCCAGACCAGGGCACACTTCGGTTTATTTTGCTCCTTTCTTTCTGAACCCTAACTTGTTCTTTCTATTGGTTTGTGTTGAACCTGTGGCACCTGTAGAACATATAATCTAGAGCAAACTAGTTAGTCCAATTGTTTGTGTTAGGCAATTCAACCACCAAAATCATTTAGGAAAAGGTTTGACCTTATTTCCCTTTCAATCTCCCCCTTTTTAGTGATTGATGCCAACACAAACCAAAGCAAATGTATAAGTGCAGAATTGAACTAGTTTGCATAAGGTAAGTGCATAGGTTGCTTGGAATTAAACCAATATTATATTTCTACTAGATATGCATGGATTGCTTTCTTCTATTTTAACATTTTGGACCACGCTTGCATCATTAGTTTTGTTTTTGCAAATTCTTTGGAAAACTCTTTTCAAAATCCTTTTGCAAATAGTTAAAGGTATAAGATTGAAAGAAGCATTTTCAAGATTTGAAATTTTCTCCCCCTGTTTCAAATGCTTTTCTTTTGACTTAAACAAAACTCCCCCTAAATGAAATTCTCCTCTTAGCTTTCAAGAGGGTTTTGGGATATTCCAATTGAGATACTTCCATAAGAGGAATACCAATTTGAAATATACCAATAAAACTTTTCAAAATATAATTAAAAATTAGGTGGTGGTGGTGCGGTCCTTTTGCTTTGGGCTAATACTCTCTCCCCCTTTGGCATTAATCGCAAAAAACGGAGTCTGTTGTGAGCCCTTGTGAATTCTCTCCCCCTTTGGTAAACAATATATGAGTGAAGGATTATACCAATGTGGAGAGATGGCAGAATACCGACAAAGAGTAAATAATACCGATGGAGTTGAGTGGAAGCGTCGTCTTTGCCGAATACTCCATTTCCCTTTCAATTCTATGACTAAGCATAAGAATACACTTGAAAACACATTAGTCATAGGCCCTGTTTGGCACAACTTATTTTCAGCTTCTTCACAAATTTAAGCAGAAGTTCTGCCAAACAGACAGTTTCTGTAGCAGCTTATCAGTTCAGCAGCTTATCAAAATGAACTAAAAGCAGCCAACAAGCAGAAGCTGCTTTTTACCAGCTTATCAGATAAGCTGCTTTTTCAACAAGCAGCAGCTGTGCCAAACAGGGCCATAGACATAAAAGAGAGATGATCAAAGGTATATAAATGAGCTATGTGTGCAAAGTATTAATCAAAATTCTGAGAATCAAGAATGTTTGGGTCATTCCTAAGTTTGGTAAAGGTTTTCTCATCTAATGGTTTGGTAAAGATATCGACTAATTGTTCCTTGGTGCTGACATAAGAAATCTCGATATCCCCCCTTTGTTGGTGATCTCTCAAAAAGTGATACCGAATGACTATGTGCTTAGTGCGGCTGTGTTCAACGGGATTATCCGCCATGCGGATTGCACTCTCATTATCACATAGGAGAGGGACTTTGCTAAATTTGTAGCCATAGTCCCTGAGGGTTTGCCTCATCCAAAGTAATTGTGCGCAACAATGGCCTGCGGCAATATACTCGGCTTCAGCGGTAGAAAGAGCTACTAAGTTTTGCTTCTTTGAAGCCCAAGACACCAGGGATCTCCCTAGAAACTGACAAGTCCCTGATGTGCTCTTCCTATCAATTTTACACCCTGCCCAATCAGCATCTGAATATCCTAATAAATCAAAAGAGGATCCCTTGGGGTACCAAAGGCCAAACTTGGGAGTATAAACTAAATATCTCAAGATTCTTTTCACGGCCCTAAGGTGAACTTCCTTAGGATCGACTTGGAACCTTGCACACATGCATACGGAAAGCATAATATCCGGTCGAGATGCACATAAATAGAGTAAAGATCCTATCATCGACCGGTATACCTTTTGATCTATGGATTTACCTCCCGTGTAGAGGTCGAGATGCCCATTGGTTCCCATGGGTGTCTTGATGGGCTTGGCATCCTTCATCCCAAACTTAGTAAGTATATCTTGAATGTACTTAGTTTGGCTGATGAATGTGCCCTCTTAGAGTTGCTTGACTTGAAATCCTAGGAAATACTTCAACTCCCCCATCATAGACATCTCGAATTTTTGTACCATGATCCTACTAAACTCTTCACAATTAGATTTGTTAGTAGACCCAAATATGATATTGAAAGTCGCCTAGAGGGGGGTGAATAGGGCGAAACTGAAATTTACAAAATTAATCACAACTATAAGCCAGGTTAGCGTTAGAAATAATAACGAGTCCTAGAGAGAGCGCGCAAAACAAATCGTAAGCGAATGAAGAGTGTGACACGCGAATTTGTTTTACCGAGGTTCGGTTCTCGCAAACCTACTCCCCGTTGAGGAGGCCACAAAGGCCGGGTCTTTTTCAACCCTTTCCCTCTCTCAAACGGTCCCTCGGACCGAGTGAGCTTCTCTTCTCAAATCAAACCGGGAACAAAACTTCCCCCACAAGGACCACCACACAATTGGTGTCTCTTGCCTCGGTTACAATGGAGTTTTGATCACAAGAACAAGTGAGAAAGAAAAGAAGCAATCCAAGCGCAAGAGCTCAAAAGAACACGACAAATCTCTCTCGCTAATCACTAAAGCCTTGTGTGGAATTGGAGAGGATTTGATCACTTGAGTGTGTCTAGAATTGAATGCCTGGCTCTTGTAAGTGGTTGAGAAGTGGAAAACTTGGATGACTTGAATGTGGGGTGGTTGGGGGTATTTATAGCCCCAACCACCAAACTAGTCGTTTGGTGGAGGCTGTCTGTCGTATGGTGTACCGGACATGTCCGGTGCGATAGCCACGTCACCAGGCCGTTAGGGTTCCGACCGTTGGAGCTCTGACTGCTGGGCCCGCCTGGATGTCCGGTGGCGCACCGGACATGCACTGTAGAGTGTCTGGTGCGCCAGCATGGGCGTGTCTGACTTCTATGCGTGCTGGCGCGCATTTAATGCGCTGCAGGTAGACGTTGGCGCCTGAAGTAGCCGTTGCTACGTTGTCACACCGGACAGTCTGGTGTACACCGGACATGTCTGGTGAATTATAGTGGACTAGCCGTTGTGAATTCCCGAAGCCGACGAGTTCAGAGTCTCTTCATCCTTGGATCACCGGACACTGTCCGGTGTACACCGGACAGTCCGGTGAATTATAGCGCGACAACTCTGAGAATTCCCGAAGGTGCGAAGTTCAGCTTGGAATCCCCTGGTACGCCGGACACTGTCCGGTGATGCACCGGACACTGTCCGGTGCGCCCGACCAGGGTGCCTTCGGTTGTCCCTTTGCTCTTTTGTTTGAACCCTTTCTCTTGATCTTTTTTTATTGGCTTATTGTGAACCTTTGGTACCTTAGATCTTATAGACTTGGGCAAACTAGTTAGTCCAATTATTTGTGTTGGGCAATTCAACCACCAAAATTAGTTTAGGAAATAGGTGTAAGCCTAATTCCCTTTCAATCTCCCCCTTTTTGGTGATTGATGCCAACACAAACCAAAGCAAATATAGAAGTGCAGAATTTGAACTAGTTTGCAGAATGTAAGTACAAAGGTTACTTAGAATTTGAGCCAATAAATATAACTTACTAGATATGCATGGATTGTTTCATTATTTTTAACATTTTGGACCACGCTTGTACCACATGTTTTGTTTTTGCAAATTCTTTTTGTAAATCCTTTTCAAAGTCCTTTTGCAAAATAGTCAAAGGTAAATGAGTAAGATTTTGCGAAGCATTTTCAAGTTTGAAATTTTATCCCCTTGTTTCAAATGCTTTTCCTTTGACTAAACAAAACTCACCCTCAAATAAATTCTCCTCTTAGTGTTCAAGAGGGTTTTAAGATATCAATTTTGAAAGTACTACTTTCTCCCCCTTTAGAACTCAAAGAGATACTAATTTAAAATTTATCAATTGAAAATCATTTTAAAAATTAGGGTGATGGTGCAGTCCTTTTGCTTTGGGCTCATTCTTTCTCCCCCTTTGGCATGAATCGCCAAAAACGGATACTTTGAGTGAGATATAAGCCCTTATCTAACTACTATCTCCCCTTTGGCAAATAAAACATATGAGTGAAGATTATACCAAAGACGGAGAGTGATGCGGAGCGACAGCGAAGGATGAGTAGTAGAGTGGAGTGGAAGCCTTTGTCTTCGCCGAAGGCTCCAATTCCCTTTCAATATACCTATGACTTGGTTTGAAATACACTTGAAAACACATTAGTCATAGCAAATATCAAAGAGACATGATCAAAGGTATACTTAAGAGTTATGTGTGCAAATTAGCAAAAGAAATTTCTAGAATCAAGAATATTGAGCTCATGCCTAAGTTTGGTAAAAGTTTGTTCATCTAGTGGCTTGGTAAGGATATCGGCTAATTGATCTTTAGTATTAATATATGCAATCTTGATATTCCCCTTTTGTTGGTGATCCCTAAGAAAATGATACCGAATGGCTATGTGTTTAGTGCGGCTATGCTCAACGGGATTATCCGCCATGCGGATTGCACTCTCATTATCACATAGAAGAGGAACTTTGGTTAATTTGTAACCATAGTCCCGCAGGGTTTGCCTCATCCGAAGTAATTGCGCGCAACAATGGCCTGCGGCAATATACTCGGCTTCAGCGGTAGAAAGAGCGACCGAATTTTGCTTCTTTGAAGCCCAAGACACCAAGGATCTTCCCAAGAACTGGCAGGTCCCCGATGTGCTCTTTCTATTAATCTTACACCCCGCCCAATCGGCATCCGAATAACCAATCAAATCAAATGTGGATCCCCGAGGGTACCAAAGCCCAAACTTAGGAGTATAAGCCAAATATCTCAAGATTCGTTTTACGGCCGTAAGGTGAGATTCCTTAGGGTCGGCTTGGAATCTTGCACACATGCAAACGGAAAGCATAATGTCTGGTCGAGATGCACATAAATAAAGCAATGAGCCAATCATCGACCGGTATACCTTTTGATCGACGGATTTACCTCCCGTGTCGAGGTCGAGATGCCCATTGGTTCCCATGGGTGTCTTGATGGGCTTGGCATCCTTCATTCCAAACTTGGTTAGAATGTCTTGAGTATACTTTGTTTGGCTAATGAAGGTGCCCTCTTGGAGTTGCTTGACTTGGAATCCTAGAAAATACTTCAACTCCCCCATCATAGACATCTCGAATTTCTGTGTCATGATCCTACTAAATTCCTCACATGTAGATTCATTAGTAGACCCAAATATAATATCATCAACATAAATTTGGCATACAAACAAATCATTGTCACGAGTTTTAGTGAATAAAGTAGGATCGGCCTTGCCGACTTTGAAGCCATTAGCTATAAGGAAATCTCTTAGGCATTCATACCATGCTCTTGGGGCTTGCTTGAGCCCATAAAGCGCCTTAGAGAGCCTATAGACATGGTTAGGGTACTCACTATCTTCAAAGCCGGGAGGTTGCTCAACATAGACCTCTTCCTTGATTGGTCCATTGAGGAAGGCACTCTTCACGTCCATTTGATAAAGCTTGAAGCCATGGTAAGTAGCATAGGCTAATAATATGCGAATTGACTCAAGCCTAGCTACGGGTGCATAGGTTTCACCGAAATCCAAACCTTCGACTTGGGAGTATCCCTTGGCCACAAGTCGAGCTTTGTTCCTTGTCACCACACCATGCTCGTCTTGCTTGTTGCGGAAGACCCACTTGGTTCCTACAACATTTTGATTAGGACGTGGAACTAAATGCCATACCTCATTCCTAGTGAAGTTGTTGAGCTCCTCTTGCATCGCCATCACCCAATCCGAATCTTGAAGTGCTTCCTCTACCCTGTGTGGCTCAATAGAGGAAACAAAAGAGTAATGCTCACAAAAATGTGCAACACGAGATCGAGTGGTTACCCCCTTATGAATGTCGCCGAGGATGGTGTCGACGGGGTGATCTCGTTGGATTGCTTGGTGGACTCTTGGGTGTGGCGGCCTTGTTTCTTCATCCTCCTTGTCTTGATCGTTTGCATCTCCCCCTTGATCATTGCTGTCATCTTGAGGTGGCTCATCTCTTTGATCTTCTCCTTCATCAACTTGAGCCTCGTCCTCATTTTGGGTTGGTGGATATGCTTGTGTGGAGGAGGATGGTTGATCTTGTGCATGTGGAGGCTCTTCGGATTCCTTAGGGCACACATCCCCAATGGACATGTTCCTTAGCGCGATGCACAGAGCCTGTTCTTCACCTATCTCATCAAGATCAACTTGCTCTACTTGAGAGCCGTTAGTTTCATCAAACACAACGTCACAAGAAACTTCAACAAGTCCTGAGGACTTGTTAAAGACTCTATATGCCCTCGTGTTTGAGTCATATCCTAGTAAAAAGCCTTCTATAGTTTTAGGAGCAAATTTAGATTTTCTACCTCTCTTAACAAGAATAAAGCATTTGCTACCAAAAACTCTAAAATATGAAATATTGGGCTTTTTACTGGTTAGGAGTTCATAGGATGTCTTCTTGAGGATTCGGTGTAGATATAACCAGTTGATGGCGTAGCAGGCGGTGTTGACCGCCTCGGCCCAAAACCAATCTAGTGTCTTGTACTCATCAAGCATGGTTGTTGCCATGTCCAATAGAGTTCGATTCTTCCTCTCCACTACACCATTTTGTTGTGGGGTGTAGGGAGAAGAGAACTCATGCTTGATGCCCTCCTCCTCAAGGAAGCCTTCTATTTGTGAGTTCTTGAACTCCGTCCTGTTGTCGCTTCTAATTTTCTTGATCCTTAAGCCGAACTCATTTTGAGCCCGTCTCAAGAATCCCTTTAAGGTCTCTTGGGTATGGGATTTTTCCTGCAAAAAGAACACCCAAGTGAAGCGAGAATAATCATCCACAATAACTAGACAGTACTTACTCCCGCCGATGCTTATGTAAGCGATCGGGCCGAATAAATCCATGTGTAGGAGCTCCAGTGGCCTGTCACTTGTCATGATGTTCTTGTGTGGATGATGAGTGCCAACTTGCTTCCCGGCTTGGCATGCGCTACAAATCCCGTCTTTCTCAAAATGAACATTTGTTAGTCCTAAAATGTGCTCTCCCTTTAGAAGCTTATGAAGATTCTTCATTCCAACATGAGCTAGTCGGCGGTGCCAGAGCCAACCCATGTTAGTCTTAGCAATTAAGCAAGTGTCGAGTTCAGCTCTATCAAAATCTACCAAGTATAGCTGACCCTCTAACACTCCCTTAAATGCTATTGAATCATCACTTCTTCTAAAGACAGTGACACCTACATCGGTAAATAGACAGTTGTAGCCCATTTGACATAATTGCGAAACAGAAAGCAAATTGTAATCTAAAGAATCTACAAGAAAGACATTGGAAATGGAATGGTCAGGAGATATAGCTATTTTACCCAAACCTTTGACCAAACCTTGGTTTCCATCCCCGAATGTAATAGCTCGTTGGGGATCTTGGTTTTTCTCGTAGGAGGAGAACATCTTCTTCTCCCCTGTCATGTGGTTTGTGCACCCGCTGTCGATGATCCAACTTGAGCCCCCGGATGCATAAACCTACAAAACAAGTTTAGTTCTTGACTTTAGGTACCCAAACGGTTTTGGGTCCTTTGGCATTAGAAACAAAAACTTTGGGTACCCAAACACAAGTCTTGGAACCCTTGTGTTTGCCCCTAACAAACTTGGCAACTACCTTGCTGGATTTGTTAGTAAGCACATATGATGCATCAAAAGTTTTGAATGAAATGTCATGATCATTTGACGCACTAGGAGTTTTCTTCTTAGGCAACTTAGCACGGGTTGGTTGCTTAGAACTAGATGTCTCACCCTTATACATAAAAGCATAATTAGGGCCAGAGTGAGACTTCCTAGAATGAATTCTCCTAATTTTGCTCTCGGGATAACCGACAGGGTATAAAATGTAACCCTCGTTATCCTGAGGCATGGGAGCCTTGCCCTTAACAAAATTAGACAATCTTTTAGGAGGGGCACTAAGTTTGACATTGTCTCCCCTTTGGAAGCCAATGCCATCCTTGATGCCAGGGCGTCTCCCATTATAGAGCATACTTCTAGCAAATTTAAACTTTTCATTCTCTAAGTTATGCTCGGCAATTTTAGCATCTAATTTTGCTATATGATCATTTTGTTGTTTAATTAAGACCATGTGATCATGAATAGCATCAATGTCAACATCTCTACATCTAGCACAAATAGACACATGTTCAACGGTAGATGTAGAGGGTTTGCAAGAATTAAGTTCAACAATCTTAGCACGCAAAATATCATTGTTATCTCTAAGATCAGAAATTGTAACATTGCAAACATCTAAATATTTAGCCTTAGCAATTAATTTTTCATTTTCATTTCTAAGGCTAGCAAGAGAAATATTCAATTCATCAATCTTAGCAAGCAAATTATCATTATCATTTCTAAGATTGGGAATTGAGACATCACAAACATGAGAATCAACCTTAGCAATTAATCTAGCATTTTCATTTCTAAGGTTGGCAATAGTGTCATGGCATGTGCTTAGCTCACTAGATAATTTTTCACATTTTTCTACTTCTAGAGCATAAGCATTCTTAACCTTAACATGCTTTTTATTTTCCTTGATTAGGAAGTCCTCTTGGGAATCCAAGAGATCATCCTTTTCATGGATGACACTAATCAATTCATTTAATTTTTCCTTTTGTTGCATGTCTAGGTTGGCAAAAAGAGTGCGCAAATTATCTTCCTCATCACTAGCATTATCATCACTAGAGGATTCATATTTAGTGGAGGATTTGGATTTAACCTTCTTCCTTTAGCCGTCCTTTGCCATGAGACATTTGTGGCCGACGTTGGGGAAGAGAAGACCCTTGGTGACGGCGATGTTGGCGGCGTCCTCGTCGGAGGAGGAATCGGTGGAGCTCTCGTCGGAGTCCCACTCGCGGCACACGTGGGCATCGCCGCCCTTCTTCTTGTAGTGTCTCTTCTTCTCCTTTCTTCTCCCCTTCTTGTCGTCGCCCCTGTCACTATCACTAGATAATGGACATTTAGCAATAAATTGACCGGGCTTACCACATTTGTAGCATACTTTCTTGGAGCGGGGCTTGTAGTCTTTCCCCCTCCTTTGCTTGAGGATTTGACGGAGGCTCTTGATGATGAGCGCCATCTCCTCGTTGTCGAGCTTGGAGGCATCGATGGGTGTTCGACTTGGAGTAGCCTCCTCCTTCTTTTCTTCCGTCGCCTTGAATGCGACCGGTTGTGCCTCGGGCGTGGAGGAGGTGCCTTGCTCGATGATTTTCTTTGAGCCTTTAATCATTAGCTCAAAGCTCACAAATTTTCCTATAACCTCCTTGGGAGACATTAGCTTATATCTAGGATCACCTCGGATTAATTGAACTTGTGTAGGATTAAGAAATACGAGGGATCTAAGAATAACCTTGACCATCTCATGGTCATCCCATTTTTCGCTCCCGAGGTTGCGCACTTGATTCACCAAGGTCTTCAAGCGGTTGTACATAGCTTGTGGATCCTCCCCTTGGTGAAGCATGAAGCGACCGAGCTCCCCCTCGATCGTCTCCCGCTTGGTGATCTTTGTCACCTCGTCTCCCTCGTGCCTGGTCTTGAGTACGTCCCAAATTTCCTTCGCACTTTTTAACCCTTGCACCTTATTATACTCCTCTTGACTTAGAGAGGCGAGGAGTATAGTGGTGGCTTGGGAGTTAAAGTGGTGAATTTGGGCCACCTCGTCCGAGTCGTAGTCTTCATCCCCTACGGATGGTACCTGTACACTAAACTCAACAACATTCCATATGCTTGTGTGGAGTGAGGTTAGATGGTGCCTCATTTTGTCACTCCACATATTATAATCTTCACCGTCAAAAACCAGTGGTTTGCCTAATGGAATGGAGAGTAGAGGAGTACGCTTTGAAATGTGGGGGTAGCGTAGGGGGATCTTACTATACTTCTTGCGCTCTTGGCGCTTAGAAGTTACGGACGGCGCATCGGAGTCGGAGGTCGATGGTGATGAAGAGTCGGTCTCGTAGTAGACCACTTTCCTAATCCTCTTGTGCTTGTCGCCTCTCCGATGCGACTTGTGGGAAGAAGATTTCTTCTCCTTCCCCTTCCCTTTGTTGGAGGAGTCCTTCTTCTCCTTCCTCTTGGTGCGGGACTCTTCCGATGAAGTGCTCCCGTGACTCGTAGTGGGCTTGTCGCCGGTCTCCATCTCCCTCTTGGTGTGATCTCCCGACATCACTTCGAGCGGTTAGGCTCTAATGAAGCACCGGGCTCTGATACCAATTGAAAGTCGCCTAGAGGGGGGGTGAATAGGGCGAAACTGAAATTTACAAAATTAATCACAACTACAAGCCGGGTTAGCGTTAGAAATAATAACGAGTCCTAGAGAGAGCGCGCAAAACAAATCGTAAGCGAATGAAGAGTGTGACACGCGGATTTGTTTTACCGAGGTTCGGTTCTCGCAAACCTACTCCCCGTTGAGGAGGCCACAAAGGCCGGGTCTTTTTCAACCCTTTCCCTTTCTCAAACGGTCCCTCAGACCGAGTGAGCTTCTCTTCTCAAATCAAACCGGGAACAAAACTTCCCCCGCAAGGACCACCACACAATTGGTGTCTCTTGCCTCAGTTACAATGGAGTTTTGATCACAAGAACAAGTGAGAAAGAAAAGAAGCAATCCAAGTGCAAGAGCTCAAAAGAACACGACAAATCTCTCTCGCTAATCACTAAAGCCTTGTGTGGAATTGGAGAGGATTTGATCACTTGAGTGTGTCTAGAATTGAATGCCTGGCTCTTGTAAGTGGTTGAGAAGTGGAAAACTTGGATGACTTGAATGTGGGGTGGTTGGGGGTATTTATAGCCCCAACCACCAAACTAGCCGTTTGGTGGAGGCTGTTTGTCGTATGGTGCACCGGACAGTCCGGTGCGACAGCCACGTCACCAGGCCGTTAGGGTTTCGACCGTTGGAGCTCTGACTGCTGGGCCCGCCTGGATGTCCGGTGGCGCACCGAACATGCACTGTAGAGTGTCCGGTGCGCCAGCATGGGCGTGTCTGACTTCTGTGTGCGCTGGCGCGCATTTAATGCGCTGCAGGTAGTCATTGGCGCCTGAAGTAGCCGTTGCTACGTTGTCACACCGGACAGTCCGGTGTACACCGGACATGTCCGGTGAATTATAGTGGACTAGCCGTTGTGAATTCCCGAAGCCGACGAGTTTAGAGTCTCTTCATCCTTGGATCACCGGACACTGTCCGGTGTACACCGGACAGTCCGGTGAATTATAGCGCGACAACTCTGAGAATTATTGAAGGTGCGAAGTTCAGCTTGGAATCCCCTGGTACGCCGGACACTGTCCGGTGATGCACCGGACACTGTCCGGTGGCACACCGGACAGTCCAGTGCGCCCGACCAGGGTGCCTTCGGTTGTCCCTTTGCTCTTTTGTTTGAACCCTTTCTCTTGATCTTTTTTTATTGGCTTATTGTGAACCTTTGGTACCTGTAGATCTTATAGACTTGGGCAAACTAGTTAGTCCAATTATTTGTGTTGGGCAATTCAACCACCAAAATTAGTTTAGGAAATAGGTGTAAGCCTAATTCCCTTTCAGATATCATCAACATAAATTTGGCATACAAACAAATTTTTTGCAATAGTTTTGGTAAAGAGAGTAGGATCGGCTTTTCCGACTTTGAAGCCATTAGTGATAAAAAAATCTCTTAGGCATTCATACCATGCTCTTGGGGCTTGCTTGAGCCCATAAAATGCCTTAGAGAGTTTGTAAACATGATTAGGGTACTCACTATCTTCAAAGCCGAGAGGTTGCTCAACATAGACCTCTTCCTTGATTGGTCCATTGAGGAAGTCACTCTTCACATCCATTTGGTAAAGCTTGAAGCCATGGTAAGTAGCATAGGCAAGTAATATGTGAATTGATTCAAGCCTAGATACGGGTGCATAAGTTTCACCAAAGTCCAAACCTTCGACCTGTGAATAACCTTTGGCGACTAGTCTGGCTCTGTTCCTTATCACCACACCATGCTCATCTTGTTTGTTGCGAAATACCCACTTGGTACCTACAACATTTTGATTAGGATGTGGAACTAAATGCCATACCTCATTCCTCGTGAAGTTGTTGAGCTCCTCTTGCATTGTCAGCACCCAATCCGAATCTCTTAGTGCATCCTCTACCCTGTATGGCTCAATAGAAGAAACAAACGAGTAATGCTCACAAAAATGTGTGACTCAAGATCGAGTGGTTACCCCCTTATGAATATCACCGAGGATGGTGTTCACGGGGTGATCTCTTTGAATCGCCTGGTGGACTCTTGGGTGTGGCGGTCTTTGACCCTGTCTTTCTTGGTCATCTTCCTTGTCTTGATTTTCTTCATCTCCTCCTTGATCATTGCCTTCTCCTTGAGGTGGCTCATCTTCTTGATCTTCTTCTTCATTATCTTGAGCATGTTCCTCATCTTGAGTTGGTGGAGATGCTTGTATGGAAGATGATGGTTGATCTTGTGCTTGTGGAGGCTCTTCGGATTCTTTAGGACACACATACCCAATGGACATGTTCCTTAGCGCGACGCACGGAGCCTCTTCATCATCTAATTCATCAAGATCAATTTGCTCCACTTGGGAGCCATTAGTCTCATCAAACACAATGTCACAAGAAACCTCAACTAATCCAGTGGATTTGTTGAAGACTCTATATGCCCTTGTGTTTGAGTCATATCCTAGTAAAAAACCTTCTACGACCTTAGGAGCAAATTTAGATTTTCTACATCTCTTAACAAGAATAAAACATTTGCTACCAAAGACTCTAAAATATGAAACATTGGGCTTTTTACCGGTGAGGAGTTCATATGATGTCTTCTTGAGAATTCGGTGAAGGTAGAGCCGGTTGATGGAGTAGCAAGCGGTGTTAATCGCCTCGGCCCAAAACCGGTCTGGTGTCTTGTACTCATCAAGCATGGTCCTCACCATATCCAATAGAGTTCTATTCTTCCTCTCCACTACACCATTTTGTTGAGGTGTGTAGGGAGAAGATAACTCATGCTTGATGCCCTCCTCCTCAAGGAAGCCTTCAATTTGTGAATTCTTGAAGTCCGTCCCATTGTCGCTTATAATCCTTTTTATCCTTAAGCCGAACTCATTTTGAGCTCGTCTCAAGAATCCCTTTAAGGTCTCTTGGGTTTGTGATTTATCCTGCAAAAAGAATACCCAAGTGAAGCGAGAATAGTCATCCACAATTACAAGACAATACTTACTCCCGCCGATGCTTATGTAAGCTATCGGGCCGAATAAATCCATATGGAGTAGCTCAAGCGGCCTGTCGGTCGTCATAATGTTCTTGTGTTGATGATGGTCACCAACTTGCTTTCCTGCTTGGCATGCGCTACAAATCCTGTCTTTCTCAAAATGAACATTTGTTAGTCCTAAAATGTGCTCTCTCTTTAGAAGCTTGTGAAGATTCTTCATCCCAACATGGGCTAGTCAGTGATGCCAGAGCCAACCCATATTAGTCTTAGCAATTAAGCAAGTGTCGAGTTCAGCTCTATTGAAATCAACTAAGTATAGCTGACCCTCTAACACTCCCTTAAATGCTACTGAATCATCACTTCTTCTAAAGACAGTAACACCTACAACAGTAAATAGACAGTTGTAGCCCATATTGCATAGTTGAGAAACAGAAAGCAAATTATAGTCTAAAGAATCTACAAGAAAAACATTGGAAATAGAATGGTCAGGTGATATAGCAATTTTATCAAGTCCTTTGACCAAGCCTTGATTTCCATCCCCGAATGTGATAGTTCTTTGGGGATCTTGGTTTTTCTCATAGGAGGAGAACATTCTTTTCTCCCCTGTCATGTGGTTTGTGCACCCGCTATCAATAATCCAACTTGAGCCCCCGAATGCATAAACCTACAAAACATGTTTAGGCCTTGTTCTTAGGTACCCAAACGGTCTTGGGTCCTTTCACATTAGAAACAAGCACCTTGGGTACCCAAACACAAGTCTTTGAGTCCTTGTGCTTAGCCCCAACATATTTGGCAACTACTTTGCCTGATTTGTTAGTTAAAACATATGAAGCATCAAAAGTCTTAAATGAAATGTTATGGTCATTTGATGCAGTAGGAGATTTCTTTTTAGGCAATTTAACATGGGTTGATTGCCTAGAGCTAGAAGCCTCATTCTTATACATAAAAGCATGGTGTGAAACATTATGAGGTTTCCTAGCATGAATTCTCCTAATCTTATATTCGGGATAACCAGCAGGATATAAAATATAGCCCTCGTTATCCTGAACCATGAGAGCCTTACCATTAACAAAATTAGACAATTTCTTAGGGGCATTATGCTTGACATTGCCTCCCTGTTGGAAACCAATGCCATCCTTAATGTCAGGGCGTCTCCCATTATAGAGCATACTTCTAGGCCTGCAAATGGGGTGGGTATAAACGGGTATTTTAGGTGGGTTATGAAATGGGTTTCTTTTGGTGGGGTTTGATGGGTTTTAATCGTGAACGGGTTGGGTTGGGTGGGTTTATTTTTATTACGGGTCAAAATGGTTGATACCCATGGGTGTAGATAGGTTTACATAGGCATGGGCTTCCATGGGTCTTACCCATCCGTATGTAATGGACCACTACATTTACTTGTTACTTTTGTACCTTACCGAAAATAGGAACTACTAGTTTTCCTACTTCAAAAGGAGCCAATGAATTCTTTCACTTGACCGAAAACTCAAGTCTTTTGTTGTTGTACTTGAGAAGAGAACTGAAAGGGAAGTAAATCCAACCCGTAAAGGTTCATTGGTAAGTTGGACAAGGCAGGGCTCTCTTATGTGAGTAACAAATCACATTCATGGACGTTGATAAGATCCTTCCATTTAGTAGCACCTTAAAATGGCATAGACTTAACGTTAATGGCGAGGTTCAAAAGAGGAAAGGCTTGCGGTGGATACCTAGGCACCCAGAGACGAGGAAGGGCGTAGCAAGCGACAAAATGCTTCGGGGAGTTGAAAATAAGCATAGATCTGGAGATTCCTAAATAGGGTTTAGGGTTTATGCCTGCAATATTTTAGGTGGGTTAAGAAATGGGTTTGTTTTGGTGGGTTGTGATGAGTTTTAATTATGAATGGGTTGGGTGGGTTTATTTTGTATTGCGGGTCAAAATGGTTGATACCCATGGGTATAGATGGGTTTGCATAGACATGGGCTTCCATGGATCTTCACCCATCCGTAGACCGCATGACTGTATTCGAGTTGACTCCCAACTTAGTCCCAAGTCCCAACATACACAACTCAACCCTAACTCCCCAAGTCTACCCATGCACCGGCGGCCGCATCCTGCTTCCTGCCCCGGTGGCCGGAGTCTCCCCTCTCCCCAAGTCTTTGCCTTGGCGGATGGAGCTCCCCTGGCCCCTGCTATCGACCGACTCTAATTAGACACTATCACACTTAGACGTCGACACCCCTGTCCCTGGTGCACGCTCTTGCATACGAAGCGAACACACTGCCGCCCTAGGGACCATTCACACATGGTTCTTTTCTTTTCACTTCCAGAGAGATTTATGCGTCGTTCGGTGTGCTTCTGATGCTACCTAGATGTGCCTTCCACTGTTGCTAGCTTTGAGCTTGATCAGAGACTCTTTCCACCGCTGCTAGTTTCTTGCTAAAAAGATTATTGTTCATTAAGGATCTTTAACAGATGATTTTTGTTATTCTCTCGAGACCTAAATGTTCATCGACCAAACTTGTTTTTGTATCAGTGTATAATATTATTGTCACTATTTTTGTATGTCGTGGACTATGTTTTTGTATGTCATTGAAACTACCTATAAAGTTGTCATTGTGTATCAGTCTATGTGTATGCAGTTGGCTTGATGTGAGACAATAAGCTGAACCCACGGGGTTTCCATGGGTTTCCACCCAATTAAGGGTTGGTTTGGGATCAATAATATTATTGGATGGGTTGGGTTTAATTTCCTTCTTATAATTTTGGGTGGATGTGGGATGGATATCAAAGTTATTAGATTTGGGTATGGGTGGGAGTGGGTTGGAATTTTTGCCATTAGCAGGCCTACATACTTCTAGCAAATTTGAATTTTTTATTTTCTAAGTCATGTTCATTAATTTTAGCACTAAGTTGAGCTATGTGATCATTTTGTTGTTTAATTAAAGCTAGGTGATCATGGATAGCATCAACATTAATATCTCTACATCTACTGCAAATAGAAACATGCTCAACAGTAGAAGTAGAGGGTTTGCAAACATTTAATTCATCTATATTAGATTTTAGTATGGCATTCTCATCTCTAAGATAGGAAATAGAATCATTGCAAACATTTAAATCTTTAGTCTTAGCAATTAATTTATCATTCTCAATCTTAAGGCTAGAAATTACAACATTCAATTTGCCAATCTTAGCAATTAAATCATCATTTTCATTTCTAAGACTAACAATTGAATTATTACATGCATCTAATTTTTCAACCTTAGCAATTAAGTTGGCATTCTCGGTTCTAAGGTTGGAAATTGATTCATGGCAAATGCTAAGCTCGCTAGTTAATTTTTCGCACTTATCTATCTCCTGAGCGTAAGCATTTTTTACCTTAACATGCTTCTTATTTTTCTTAATAAGGAATTCCTCTTGGCTATCCAAGAGTTCATCCTTCTCATGAATAGCACCAATCAATTCGTTTATTTTTCCCTTTTGTTGCATGTTAAGATTGGCAAAAGGGTGAGCAAGTCATCTTCATCATCACTAGAACTAGCCTCATCACTAGACGTTATATATTTAGTGGAGGCTCTAGATTTTACCTTCTTTTTGCCGTCCTTTGCCATGAGGCACTTGTGGCCGACGTTGGGGAAGAGGAGGCCCTTATTGATGGCGATGTTGGCGGCGTCCTCGTCGGAGGAGAAGTCGGTGGAGCTCTCGTCGGAGTCCCATTCCCGACACATGTGGGCATCGCCGCCCTTCTTCTTGTAGTATCTCTTCTTTTCCTTCCTCTTTCCCTTCTTGTCGTTGTCCCTGTCACTATCACTAGACATAGGGCATTTAGCGATAAAATGACCGGCCTTACCATATTTGTAGCACACTTTCTTGGAGCGGGGTTTGTAATCCTTCCCCCTCCTTTGCTTGAGGATTTGGTGGAAGCTCTTGATGATGAGCGCCATTTCCTCGTTGTCGAGCTTGGAGGCGTCGATGGGAAGCCTACTTGGTGTAGACTCTTCCTTCTTTTCTTCCATCGCCTTGAATGCGATGGGTTGCATCTCGAGTGTGGAGGTGCCGCCTTGCTCGATGATTTGTTTGGAGCCTTTGATCATCAACTCAAAGCTCACAAACTTTCCTATAACTTCCTCGGGAGACATTAACTTATATCGAGGATCACCATGAATTAATTGAACTTGAGTGGGATTACGAAAAACAAGTGATCTTGGAATAACCTTGACCATCTCATGGTCATCCCACTTGGTGCTCCCGAGGTTGCGCACTTGATTGACCAAGGTCTTGAGCCGGTTGTACATTGCTTGTGGCTCCTCCCCTTGGTTGAGGACGAATCGACCGAGCTCCCCCTCGATCATCTCCCGCTTGGTGATCTTTGTCACCTCATCTCCTTCATGTGCGGTCTTTAGCACATCCCAAATCTCCTTGGCACTTTTCAACCCTTGCACCTTATTATACTCCTCTCGACATAGGGAGGCGAGGAGTAAAGTAGTTGCTTGGGAATCAAAGTGCTTGATTTGGGCGACTTCGTCTGAATCATAGCCTTCTTCCCCTACGGATGGTACCTGCACTCCAAACTCAACAATGTCCCAAATGCTAGTGTGGAGTGAGGTTAGATGGTGCGTCATTTTATCACTCCACATACAATAATCTTCACCATAAAAAACGGACGGTTTGCCTAATGGGACGGAAAGTAAAGGAGTGTGTTTGGAAATGCGAGGGTAACATAGGGGGATCTTACTAAACTTCTTGCGCTCATGGCGCTTAGAAGTGACGGACGACGCGTCAGAGCCGGAGGTGTATGGCAACGAAGAATCGGTCTCGTAGTAGACTACCTTCTTCATCTTCTTTTTCTTGTCGCCGCTCCGATGCGACTTGGCGTGTGAAGGGGATCCCTTCACTTTGTTGCCGGACTCTCCCGATGGAGCCTTCCCATGGCTTGTGGCGGGCTTCTCGCCGGTCAAGACCTCCTTCTTGGCGTGATCTCCCGACATCACTTCGAGCGGTTAGGCTCTAACGAAGTACCGGCTCTGATACCAATTGAAAGTCACCTAGAGGGGGGTGAATAGGCAGAATCTGAAAATTATAAACTTAAGCACACACTACAAGCCAGGGTTAGCGTTAGAATTAAAATCGAGTCCACGAGAGAGGGTGAAAAACAAATCAAAGGCAAATGAAGCGGATGACACGATGATTTGTTTTACCGAGGTTCGGTTCTTGCAAACCTACTCCCCGTTGAGGTGGTCACAAAGACCGGGTCTCTTTCAACCCTTTCCCTCTCTCAAACGGTCACCTAGACCGAGTGAGCTTTTCTCCTTAATCAAACGGGTCACTTAGACCCCTACAAGGACCACCACAACTTGGTGTCTCTTGCTTTGATTACAAGTTCCTTGAGAACAAGAAAGAGGAAGAAGAAAAGCGATCCAAGCACAAGAGCTCAAAGAACACGAGCAAAACTCTCTCTCCTAGTCACTAATTGATTTGAGTGGAATTGGGACTTGGAGAGACTTTGATTCAATTGAATTGTGTCTTGTATTGAATGCACTAGCTCTTGTATTGAGTGAGATGTCTGAAAAACTTGGATGCCTTGAATGGTGGTGGTTGGGGGTATTTATAGCCCTAACCATCAAACCAATTGTTGGGGAAGCTGTCGGTCGATGGGCGCACCGGACAGTCCGGTGCGCCACCGGACACTGTTCTGTGCGCCAGCCACGTCACCCAACCGTTAGGGTTCTGACGGTTTCGACTGTTGGAGCTCTGAATTCTTAGGGCACCGGACAGTCCGGTGCCGCACCGGACAGGCACTGTTCACTGTCTGGTGCGCCTTCTGGCTCTGCTCTGACTCTGCGTGCGTTGTCCATGCACTGTTCACACGCACTGTTCACTTTTGCAGACGACCGTTGGCGCAGTAGCCGTTGCTCCGCATGGCACACCAGACAGTCCGGTGCTACACCGGACGGTCCGGTGAATTATAGCGGAGTGGCTCTCCAGAAACCCGAAGCTGAGGAGTTTAGAGTGTACTGTCCCTGGTGCACCGGACACTGTCCGGTGCGCCAGACCATGGCACACTTCGGTTTCTTTTGCTCCTTTCTTTTTGAACCCTAACTTGTTCTTTCTATTGGTTTGTGTTGAACCTATGGCACCTGTAGAACATATAGTCTAGAGCAAACTAGTTAGTCCAATTGTTTGTGTTGGACAATTCAACCACCAAAATCATTTAGGAAAAGGTTTGACCTTATTTCCGTTTCAGTTGTACGGGATGGTAAAGACATGCCAACATGAGTAGGACATATCGGTTGTATTGAAAGGCGTGAAACCATCAGTTGCCAAGCCTATACGAACATTTCTTGCATCGCTTGCAAACTCTGGATCAAAGGTGTCAAGAGATTTCCATGCATCACCATTTGATGGGTGCTCTATTAACACATCTTTTTTGTCAGTACGATCTTTGTGCACCTCATGTGCATAGTGGTCTTCCTCGAGAGAAACAAATGTTTCACTTTAGGAGTGAGAGGCATGTACCGAAGCTGTTTATGTGCAACCATTGTCACCACCTTCTTCCATCTTCGTTTACAAGCTCCACATACCTCGACTTGCCACATTTTAAACACTTCTCTTCTCCGCCATGTTCCTTCCAAAAGAGAATGTAGTTGTCCTAGCAAACATCAATCTTCTTATACTCCATACCGAGACCTTCAAGCAATTTCTTGGATTGGTATATGTCTTTGGGTATCTTGTGACCCATCGGAAGAACCTCTCTAATCAAATCCACGAGCTCCTTGTAACAATTGATTGAGAATGTAAACTTGGACTTGATTGACATTAATCAGGTCATGAATCCGAGAATAGTCACATTGGTGTGCCCGTGAAGAGGCTCTTCTATTGCTTTAAGAAGTCAAAGAATTTTTGAACCTTTGGTATAGGTGAATCATGATGATCTGGATCCAATTCAGTATATAGATCTGCAAGCATCTAGTCCATCCTATCAACATCTTCACTGTCATCAACTTCTAGTTATGCCACTTGTTCACGACATGACTCCTTGTGGAGATACCAGACCTTATAGCCTGGCACGAAACCGTGCGAGCATAGTGTCATGTGACCCGACTCTTGTCAAGTCTCGACATATTTCTGCATTTGTTGCATGGACACCTAATATTATCTATTAGTGACAAAGCAATTGCACAGTCCACGAACTCCTGAGTGTTGGCAAACCATTCACGTGAGTGATACCCACCCTTCTTGAAGCCATCATACATTCAATCACGACAATCACCCATTGCAGTTGTGTACGAGTAAGAACTCCACATGAGATTTTTCACGTTTCTATATATCATGACCTACATCTATAGGTAATTGATAAGTCATATACCCACCCAAGGATGACTGACGAAGTGCGGTATTATGACCACCATGATGTGCTCGAACAAAATTTTGGCAGCATAACTCGCTGCTCTCCCCTGCACGCCCGGTTTGATGCAGCAGAGAACAACAAGGTTACGTAGCCAAAATTCTGTTCGAGAACATCATGGTGGTCACAAATACCACACTCTATCGGTCATCCCAAGGATGTCCATAAAAGGATCAATTCTAGACTGCCACATATCACCTGGACGATGCATGTGATGCATAGCGTTCCGAAATGGGTGACACATAGTTTTCGAAACCCTAACCGTGTAACACAAGATTATAGGGCGAAGATTACAAGTTAGCTGTAACTGGGTAATACAAGAGTATAAGTTAACTATAATCAATAAATAACATCAAATTCATCAGTTTAATAGCACAAGTTAAACCTAACATGTAATTATGCAACAATAATATAAGTTAACCCTAACATAATAAAATTAAATTATATCATTAAATCAATAAATAACATCAATTTCATCAGTTCAAATTTGCAACTATAACTTAGAAATAACTAGTATCATACAAAAATTCATATTAATCCCAATTACCCTATCAATTCATATTATTAAACTAACTCTAATCAAACAAGAGTTAACTCCCACTGGCCATAAATAACTGACTAAAATTAGTACCATTTACTATTTAATTATCTTAAGCGAGAGGAGACAACTGCACTAGGAGTGGTGTGGGGAGACGATGGGGTGGCAGCAGGGAGGCTTCGGGCATCGCGGCGTGGCACTATTCTCTTGGAGTGGCGGGCGAGGCGGCTCCGGGACGACGTGTGGATGCTTCGAGATGGCGTGTGGAGGCTCCAGTGAGGCGGTGGTGGTGCCTAGGTCGATGTGGTGGTGGCCGGTGGGGCCGTGGGGCAGCGACACGGGCCCTCAACGACGTTAAGGTTCTTGGGCGGTGGCAAGATCGAGGCGGGTGGGCGGCGGCATGGGCCCACGACGACGGCAAGGTTTTGGGGTGGCGGCGCGGGCCCGAAGCGGCGGTTGAGCGGAGTATGGCGGCGGTGCACGCAGACTTGAACTTAGATCTTGAGCCTTATGACTTGGGCCACACAACCATAGGAATTAACTCAATGGCTTCAAGTCATGCCCTTATGGTGTGATCCTCAATGCACCATAACCTTCCTCAACTTGATCAACCTTAACTTCTGTAAGAGCCTCTTCTTTACTTTGGCTTTAGGTACCTCAGTCCTCTTGGCCTTCTCCCTTGCTCTAGTACCTCGAAGATCATCTTGCCTTGTCCTTGGTTCGACCAGTTGTCTCGAAGTCATTTACATTAAGTTCCACTTTAGCAGTGTACATCCTTCTCTTCGACTTGTGATATCCATAGTCTATAGTCACTTCAGCTTATATAGAATATGAAAGGGAAATGTGCCCTTGGGCCATTTCTAAGTATTTTGGTGATTGAGTGCCAACACATGTGCTTAATTGTGAATTTATGTACATGGATGAACAAGGTGCAAATCATGAAGTAAAGGTATGTTTCTAAGCCTTAGTACATTGGTTTTGTGTACTAATATATTTGTCTAAGTGTTAGAAACAGAAAGAAGAAGAAGAGAGAAGAGGAGAAAAGACTTGGCTGTGTGCTGCCAAGACCTAGCTCGGTATGGAGCACCGGACTGTCCGGTGTGCACCGGACAGTGTCCGGTGCGCCAGGCTGACTCGGCTCGAACTGGCCGCTCTCGGGAATTCGCCAACGGCGTACGGCTAAAATTCACCGGACTGTCCGGTGTGCACCGGACTGTCCGGTGAGCCAACGGTCGGCCGGGCCAACGGTCGGCCGCGCAATCTGCGCGGGACACGTGGTGGAGCCAACGGTCGGAAGATGGCACCGGACTGTCCGGTGTGCACCGGACATGTCCGGTGCGCCAACGGCTCCCAGATCTACAACGGTCGGCAACGGTCGGAAGCGCCAGTTATGGAAACAAATCGGGCACCGGACAGTGTCCGGTGTGCACCGGACTGTCCGGTGCCCCCGACGACAGAAGGCAAGGATGGCCTTCCGGATTTGCTCTCAACGGCTCCTAGCTGCCTTGGGGCTATAAAAGGGGCCCCTAGGCGCATGGAGGAGACATACAAGCAACCTTTGAGCATTCTTGATCATCCACACTCAGTCTTGTCATTCTAAGTGTTTCGAGCTCCGTTCTAGTGAGAACTTTGTGATACTCTTGTGAGCTCGATTCTTGGCCGTGTGTGTGCACGTTTCGCTGTGGATTTGTGTGTGTTGCTTCCCTCCCTTACTCTGTGTTTCTTTGTGATCATATACTTGTAAGGGCAAGAGACTCCAATTTGTGGAGATTCCTTGCAAACGGGATAGTGAAAGGCAAAACAAAACACCGTGGTATTCAAGTGGGTCTTTGGACCGCTTGAGAGGGGTTGATTGCAACCCTCGTCCGTTGGGACGCCACAACGTGGAGTAGGCAAGCGTTGGTCTTGGCCGAACCACGGGATAAACCACTGTGTCACCTCTGTGCTTGATCTCTTGTGGTATTGTGTTTTGTTGAGACTTCTCTTTAGCCACTTGGCAATTATTGTGCTAACACTTAACAAGTTTTTGTGGCTTAAGTTTGAAGTTTTCATAGGATCACCTATTCACCCCCCCCCTCTAGGTGCTCTCAATTGGTATCAGAGCCGTTCTCTTCACAAAGGGACTAACCGCCCGAAGAGATGGATCCTAAGGGGAAGGGTATCGTGATCAATGACAAAGAGAAGGAATCCTTCGTCAACGAGCCAAAGGACGATAAGCCTACCGACTCCGGCTCGGGCCACAGACGGAAGGAAGGGAAGAAGAAGAAGACAAGGCGCATCAAGGAGATCGTCTACTACGACAGTGATGAGTCTACTTCTTCCCAAAAGGACGACCACAGCGACTACGAGAGAAGGAAACCGGTTAATTCGAACTTTTCTTTTGACTACTCTCGTATTCCGCAAAGTTCAAATTCACATTTGCTCTCCATTCCACTCGGCAAGCCCCCACACTTTGATGGAGAGGACTACGGATTTTGGAGCCACAAAATGCGTAGTCACCTATTCTCTCTCCATCCTAGTATTTGGGAGATTGTAGAGAGTGGAATGCACTTTGATAGTTCGGATAGTCCCATGTTCATTAATGAACAAATTCATAAGAATGCACAAGCTACTACTGTTCTTCTAGCTTCCTTGTGCAGGGATGAATACCATAAAGTGAGCGGCTTGGATAACGCCAAGCAAATCTGGGACACCCTCAAGATTTCTCATGAGGGGAACGACGTCACCTTGCTCACCAAGATGGAGTTGGTGGAGGGAGAGCTTGGACGGTTCGCGATGATAAGGGGCGAGGAGCCGACGCAAACATACAACCGGCTCAAGACCCTTATCAACAAGATAAGGAGCTACGGGAGCACGCGATGGACGGACCACGACGTCGTCCGCCTAATGCTAAGGTCATTTACCGTTCTTGATCCTCATTTGGTGAACAATATACGTGAAAATCCCAGGTACACCAAGATGTCGCCCGAAGAAGTTCTTGGGAAATTCGTTAGCGGGCGAATGATGATCAAGGAGGCGAGGTATGTGGACGACGCCTTGAATGGTCCGATCAATGAGCCGCAACCCCTTGCTCTCAAGGCAACACGAAGCAAGGAGGCGCTACCTAGCAAGGTGGCACAGATTGAGGCGGCCGGACTCAATGATGAAGAGATGGCTCTCATCATCAAGAGATTCAAGACGGCGCTAAATGGTCGCAAGGGGCAGCCAAGCAAGACCAAGACAAAGGGGAAGCGCTCATGCTTCAAATGCGGTAAGCTTGGTCATTTTATCGCTAACTGTCCCGATAATGAAAGTGACCAGGAAAAGGGGAACAAAAGAGAGAAGAAGAAGCAATACAAGAAGGCAAAGGGCGAGGCACATCTAGGAAAGGAGTGGGACTCGGATTGCTCCTCCTCCGACTCCGACAATGAAGGACTCGCTGCCACCGCCTTCAACAAGTCTTCCCTCTTCCCCAACGAGCGTCTCACATGCCTTATGGCAAGGGAGAAGAAGGTGAGTACTCAAGACTTCACTTATGCTTCTTCTAGTGATAGTGAGACTAGTGATGATGATGACATAGATTATTCATGCTTGTTCAAGGGCTTAGATAGATCTAAGATAGATAAAATTAATGAGTTGATTGATGCTTTGAATGATAAGAATAGATTACTAGAAAAACAAGAGGATCTTTTATATGAGGAGCATGATAAATTTGTTAGTGCACAAAATTCTCTTGCTCTAGAAATTAAAAGAAATGAAGTGCTTTCTAGTGAATTATCTTCCTGTCATGAAACCATTGCTACCTTAAGAAGTGTTAATAATGATTTAAGTGCTAAACTAGAAGTAGCTAGTAAATCAAATTCCTGTGTTGAACATGTTGAAATTTGTACTAGGTGTAAGGATTTTGATGTTAATACTTGTAGTGAACACTTAGTGTCAATTTCAAAACTAAATGATGAAGTGGCTAGTCTTAATGCCCAACTTAAGACTAGCAAGAGTGAAGTTGATAAAATAAAATTTGCAAGGGATGCCTACACGGTTGGTAGACATCCCTCAATTAAGGATGGTCTTGGCTTCAAGAGAGAGGCCAAGAACTTAACAAGCCATAAGGCTCCCATCTTCGTCAAGGAGAAGGGGAAGGCCCCTATGGCTAGTAGCGCTAAAAAGAACCATGCTTTTATGTATAATGATAGGAGACATGCTAGAAATGCTTATAATGATTTTGATTCACATGTTTATGATTCTCATGCCATGTTTGCTTCTAGTTCTTCCTATAAATATGATAGAGATATGTGTAGGAGAAATGTTGTGCATATGCCTAGGAGAAATTTTGCTCATGTTCCTAGAAAAGTTGTGAACAAACCTTCTACCATTTATTATGCTTGCAATGCTCCCTTTGCTATTTGTAGAAAGGGTAAGAAGGTAATTGCTAGGAAGTTAGGGGCAAGATGCAAGGGAGATAAAACTTGCATTTGGGTCCCTAAGGATATATGTGCTAACCTTGTAGGACCCAACATAAGTTGGGTACCTAAGACCCAAGCCTAAATTTGCCTTGCAGGTTTATGCATCCGGGGGTTCAAGCTGGATTATCGACAGCGGATGCACAAACCATATGACGGGGGAGAAGAAGATGTTCACCTTCTACGTCAAAAATAAGGATTCCCAAGATTCAATTATATTCGGTGATGGGAATCAAGGCAAGGTAAAAGGGTTAGGTAAAATTGCAATTTCTAATGAGCACTCAATCTCTAATGTGTTTTTAGTAGAGTCTCTTGGTTACAATTTGCTATCTGTTAGCCAATTATGCAATATGGGGTACAACTGTTTATTTACAAACGTAGATGTGTCTGTCTTTAGAAGATGTGATGGTTCACTAGCTTTTAAGGGTGTACTAGACGGCAAGCTTTACTTAGTTGATTTTGCAAAAGATGAGGCCGGTCTAGATGCATGCTTAATGGCTAAGACTTGCATGGGCTGGCTGTGGCATCGCCGCTTAGCACATGTGGGGATGAAGAACCTCCACAAGCTTCTAAAGGGAGAACACGTGATAGGTCTAACAAATGTTTATTTCGAAAAAGATAGACCTTGTGCAGCTTGTCAGGCAGGTAAACAAGTGGGAGGAGCACATCACAGCAAGAATGTGATGACCACGTCAAGACCTCTGGAGCTGCTGCATATGGACCTCTTCGGACCCGTCGCCTATCTAAGCATAGGAGGAAGTAAGTATGGTCTAGTTATTGTTGATGACTTTTCCCGCTTCACTTGGGTGTTCTTTTTGCAGGATAAGTCTGAAACCCAAGGGATCCTCAAGCGCTTCCTCAGGAGAGCTCAAAATGAGTTTGAGCTCAAGGTGAAGAAGATAAGGAGCGACAACGGGTCCGAGTTCAAGAACCTTCAAGTGGAGGAGTTTCTTGAGGAGGAAGGGATCAAGCACGAGTTCTCCGCTCCCTACACACCACAGCAAAATGGTGTGGTAGAGAGGAAGAACAGGACGCTAATCGATATGGCGAGGACGATGCTTGGAGAGTTCAAGACCCCCGAGTGCTTTTGGTCGGAAGCTGTGAACACGGCTTGCCACGCCATCAACAGGGTCTATCTTCATCGACTCCTCAAGAAGACTTCGTATGAGCTACTAACCGGTAACAAACCCAATGTATCGTACTTTCGTGTATTTGGGAGCAAGTGTTACATTCTAGTGAAGAAGGGTAGAAATTCTAAGTTTGCTCCCAAAGCTGTAGAAGGGTTTTTATTAGGTTATGATTCAAATACAAAGGCGTATAGAGTCTTCAACAAATCATCGGGTTTGGTTGAAGTCTCTAGCGACGTTGTATTTGATGAGACTAATGGCTCTCCAAGAGAGCAAGTTGTTGATTGTGATGATGTATGTGACACCCCAGTGTCACTCAGGGCTTTTCTCTCAAATGCCAAACCAAGAGCCATTATTTTATGTGAACCAAAGTAAGCATGAGCATCAAAATAACTTAAGTAATAATGAAGTCACCAAGTATATATACTTAAAAGTGTCATAATCAAAGCAAATAAGTCCTTTAAAAGATCAGACTATGCAACCCTAGCTTAAAAACCCTAAATGAGCCCCATGAGCAAAATTCAAAAAATAAGAAAAAGGGAGTGAAAAGTTTAAAATTTTGAGTTGAGCCAATTATAAAAATTGAAGTATATTTAATGGGCAACAAGAAAGGTTGAGAAAGCTTAGCCAAAATAACTCAAATTAAACCCCAAATCAAGCTTTCCATGTGTGGACTTAATGAGAATTCTGAATTTCAGATTTCTGAAATTCAGACCTTGATCCAAAGATCAGGGATGTTCACCTTGATCCCTAACTCGAATCCTAATGGCCCCATTGACAAAAATGTGCCTAACTAACCCCTCTGTCGTGTGCCAGAAGATGGCATTGGGACGCGAGCCCTAGACACGACTAAACCTTGGATTTGCCTCGGATTTGCGCAGGGAGACAGACCAGATTTCCTGGCTCCATATCTCTGCAACCAGTAGGCAAAATCCTATGACCTCCACACAAGAATGGTAGCTTGTAGGGAGGGGAAGAGGTTTTGTGCATTGACCAAGGCGAGAGCAGGCTCGGATGAGCGACTACACGCGCCAGAACTTGGGCAGAACGCGTGCTCCCACGTGTTCGACCCTGGCCGGCGCGCCAGAGCTCGCCCAACCCGCGCGCACGCGCTCCCCGGCGACCAGTCGCGTCCGCCGCGCACCCTCGCCCTCGGCCGTGCCCGCCCGCGCCTATAAAGCCTCCCCAGGCGCGCCTCACTTCGCCCCGCACTCACCCTCTTCGGCCAGCCGCTTACCTTAGCTCCGGCGAGCTTGATTTCCGCCCGCCATTGCCGCCCGCGCTTCGGCCACCGTGGCCAGCCCACCCCAGCCGTCCTCAAGCCAAGCCAGTGCTTCGGCCAGCTCCACCAGCAGCCCGTGAAGCTTGCCAAGCCCTCGGACCCAGCCGGACTTCACCGGAGGCCCGAGATCGACTTCGCCGGACTTCGGTCTTCCGCCGTCGCGCGTGGACCGAGCTATCCGGTGAGTCTCCGACCAATTCCTCTTGCTCATGTCTTCTCTGGCATCCCGTGGACCTCCCTGACCCATTTGATTGAACTATCTCGCCGTGACCAGGCCGGTCTCCTCGCCGCCGACGAGCATCCCCGCCTGCGCGCGTGGACCGACCGACTCCGGCCATCTCCGACGGCGTTCCGCACACCGTTGTGATCCCCAGGACCTCCCCTTCACCCTCGACCACTTCACCGGGACAGTCTCGCCGCCGGTAAGCCCCTCCGCCCTTTTCCCCGCCGCGGCTACTGTTTACGTTAAACTAAGGACCTCGGGTTAGGAGGTGAAGAACCCGAGGGGTTTTCTGTAATGTCAGAGACCCTGGTGAATAGTAGCCTGAGGACTAATTCGCGAGGAAAAACTTAGAAAACCGCCAGGGACCCCAGTGCAAAGTAGCTTTTCTTTTAAATCGATTCTGATATTCTTTTAAATAACCAGAGAACTTGTAAAATTCATAACTCGATGAATTCTTACTCAAAAAATGTCAAACCAATTTTGCTAGCCTCTGTATATTATAATCTATCATTTAAAAATAGTAGACCCTATGCCTTCTGTTCAAAATTTTAGAGTTAAAATTTAAAAACAGAAACCCACTAAACCTTAATTAATCAAGGAAAATTAGTTTTTCTTCTGTACTAGACTTAAAAAAAGTTGTGGGCATTCAGACCTCTTGTAGACACTGTTTAAAAATAGTAGGAACCCCAGCATTAGAAATTATGATGTAGTTTCTCATTTAAAGATGTTTTGTCCAAAACTTAGAAAAAATCAGAGAGATATTAGAAATTAATGAACAGTGATTAATATTATTTTTCCTAGTTTACTTATGAAACAGAGAACTTAGGAAAAATACAGAGACCATTAATTTGGATCAATTTTAAATTAAAATGATTTGTTTAGCCTAAATAAGACTGGAAATCAATTATTAAAGAGGCAAGACTATAACCAAAATGCTCAACAAAAATCCAGTGAACTTATAACCACCAGAGCCCCACTGCAAAAATATAAAGCACCTCAGTCCAACTTTTTAAGTAAAGGAATTAAATACAAAGTGATAATAAGGCATTTTCCAACTAAGTCATGAACAACCTCAAATAATGTGATAATGGGCAACCAAAAATCAACTAAGTCCATGATGAGGTAGACTACCAGGGAAAAATGCAAACCCAAGAAAAAGAAGCAAACTCATACCAATTGCTAATGATTTAAGAGAAAGGCCATTTAATCTAAATAATGCACCCCACCCCTTCCCTTAAGCAAAAAGATGCCAAACTTCAGAATGATTGCTCTTGCACAAAACAATAACTAAGAAAAATAAGAACTCTGTTGTTTGATATTTTTCAAATATAGTGGTAGTAGAAAGCACCCATTTGGCTAGAAACTTGAGAAAACCATAGAAAAATAATTAAAAAGTATTAATGGCTAGAAATTTGTATCAAGTCATGTTATAACACCTAAAAGCCAGCAAAAATAAGTTCTGAAGAATTACCCACTCTTAACTCACAGTTGTAGTTCAAAGCACCCCTTCTACCCTAAAGTTTAATAATTTTGTGCAGAGAAAACTATTCACTTTCTGATCCCCAAATTTTAAGAAAGAGAAACACACACCAGTAGCAAGCCACTGTAATTTTTACAGAATTTTTAGACCAAATTTTCATGAGAGCACTTTAGCTCCTCATGTTCTTTGGTCATCTTCTCCAGGCTGTCGTTGGTTTTGATGAGAGTCTCCTCTAGCCTGAGAAGCGTCTCACCTTGTTCCTTGTTCCTCCTCAACAGCTTAACCAATAGCACTTTGTCTTCTTTGTTGAGATGGGTGTAGAACCGGCGAATCTCCTCTTCTTCCACATCGTCGGTCTCATTTTCCCTGTCATGATTATCAGTGGAAGCAATACAGGAAAATGTACCTTGTGGTGATGAAGACTCATCCTCGCTATCATCCTCATATTCCTCCTCATCATCGCTTTCGTCTCTACTATCATTGTTAGCAATAAGACATTTATAACTAGTGGAAGACAAACCTGTCGGTGAGGTGGATTCATCGTTTGGTTGCCATCGTTTTTCTTCTCCCTTTGAAAGGTTAGTACCACAAGCAACATAGGGAGTAGAAGTAGTACAATTGGACTCAGAATATTTTATTTTAATTCTAGTCCATAGATCATGAGCATCAACAAATAAATCACTATCACTACTCATGATGGCAAAATAAGCACCTCTAGAAAGAGAGTCAACTAAGATGTTGCAAGCATGGTGATTGAAAGATAGACATCTTAGTTCAGCATTAGAAGGTTTTTTACTAATATCAGAGGGAAAAATACTTCTACTAAAGATTTGTCTCAAATCAGGATCAATATGCATGAAAGCATTATAAATAGAGACAGACCAAGATTTATAATTAGAACCATTGCCTAGAAGAAGTTCTAGAGTTACCTCTTGTGACGACATCGTCATCTCCGGACGGCTAAGCCCACACTGGAGAGGCCTAGCTCTGATACCAATTGAAAGTTCCCTATGCCCGGTAATAGGATCTGGATGTCGCCTAGAGGGGGGTGAATAGGTGAATAATAATTATCACTTTATAACTGGAAATTCTTACTCTACTCGAAGGCTGGATCGCAGTGGAATGAAAGACCCTTCGAGTAGGTTGCAGCGGAATTGAAGTTCATGTCTTAAAATACCCTGCACTTCGAAGACAGCTTGTACCACATATAAATATTGAAGTGCAAGTATAAACAACAAATAAGACAGAGAAACAGCACACGGCACAGAGCAGAGCATACAGACACAGGGATTTATCCCGAGGTTCGGCCAAGCCTAAAATGCTTGCCTAGTCCTCATTGGAGTTAGCCACACCTTGGCTTAGAGTCTATTTCAACTCCTTCCTCTGTTTGCTCAGATCTGTCAGTGTGACAGATAGAGCCTTCCACTATGTTGATATCAGTTACAACGATGACGTGGATGCTTATAATCTTCTCGATAGCACTCCGGCAGAGTAACAATGCGCTCAAGATATTGCTCTAGCTCTCAGCAGCACTTCCCCTCTCTCTAAAGGCTTATAACTTTGCCTCTACACAAACTAGAGAGATACACAAGAAAGGGAGAGAGAGAATTGATCCAAATGATGTATGCACTTGTTGGCTGCACTTGTGTACTTCTTGGAGACGCCTAGGGGTCCCTTTTATAGTCCCAATGGACCTAGGAGCCGTTGGAATTCCAATTGGAAGGCAATTCTTGCCTTCTGTCGAGTGGTGCACCGGACAGTCCGGTGCACCACCGGACAGGTCCTGTAGCTGTCCGGTGCGTGATCTCCTTCCATATCGGGCGCATCCGACCGTTGCTCCTCTGGGCCCGTAGGCGCACCGAACACTGTCCGGTGCACAGCGGACAGTCCGATGCACCCAGCCGACCGTTGGAGCGGGCCACGTGTCGCGCGTTGATCGCGTGGACGACCGTTGCCGCTGGCGTCGTTGGCTCACCGGACAGTTCGGTGAATTATAGCCGCGTCGCCCATCTCTTTTCCCGAGAGCGCCTAGTTGACGCCGAGCCAGCCTGGGGCACCGGACACTGTCCGGTGCACCACCAGACAGTCTGGTGCGCCAGGCTAGAGCTATTGTTGGCGGTACACAGTCAACTCTTCTTCAATTCAAATCTTCTCTGCTTGGCTCTGTTTCTAGCACTTAGATAAGCATGTTAGTACTCAAAAACAATTCACTAAGTCTAGAAACACACCTTGTTCTTGTTTTGCACTTCTTTAAACTTGATCTTGAGCCTTATGACTTACACCGCATAATTATAGATGTTTCCTCATTTGTTGTAAGTCATGTCTGAAAGTTGCCTAGAGGGGGGGTGAATAGGGCGAAACTGAAATTTACAAAATTAATCACAACTACAAGCCGGGTTAGCGTTAGAAATATAAATGAGTCCGAGAGAGAGGGTGAAAAACAAATCACAAGCAACTAAAGAGTGAGACACAAGGATTTGTTTTACCGAGGTTCGGTTCTTGCAAACCTACTCCCCGTTGAGGTGGTCACAAAGACCGGGTCTCTTTCAACCCTTTCCCTCTCTCAAACGATCACTTAGACCAAGTGAGCTTCTCTTCTCAATCACACGGGACACTAAGTCCCCACAAGGACCACCACACAATTGGTGTCTCTTGCCTTGGTTACAATTGAGTTTGTCACAAGAAAGAGTGAGAAAGAAAAGAAGCAATCCAAGCGCAAGAGCTCAAATGAACACAAGTCACTCTCTCACTAGTCACTATTGATTGGAATTGAACTAGAGACTTGGGAGAGGATTTGATCTCTTTGGTGTGTCTTGTATTGAATGCTATAGCTCTTGTAATGTGTAGAATGTTGGAAACTTGGATGCAATTGAATGTGGGGTGGTTGGGGTATTTATAGCCCCAACCACCAAAATGTGGCTGTTAGAAGTCTGTTGTCGCATGGCGCACCGGACAGTCTGGTGCGCCACCAGACACTGTCCGGTGCGCCAGCCACGTCAGCTAGCCGTTGGGGTTCGACCGTTGGAGCTCTGACTTGTGGGGCCTCTGGGCTGTCCGGTGGTGCACTAGACAAGTCCTGTAGACTGTCCGGTGCGCCTGCTGCGCGTGCTCTGCCCTCTGCGCACGCAGGCGTGCATTAAATGTGTTGTAGTCGACCGTTGCGCGCGAAGTAGCCGTTGCTCCGCTGGCACACTAGACAGTCCGGTGTGCCATCGGACACTGTCGGTGCATAAACCGGACGGTCCGGTGAATTATAGTGGAGCGGCCTCCATTTTCCCGAAGGTAGCGAGTTCAGCGTCGGGTTCCCTGGTGCACCGGACACTGTCCGGTGGTGCACCGGACAGTCCGGTGCGCCAGACCAGGGTGCCTTTGGGAATTCTTAAGCTCTTGTTTGAACCCTTTCTTGGTCTTTTTATTGGACTATTGTGAACCTTTGGCACCTGTAAAACTTATAGACTAGAGCAAACTAGTTAGTCCAATTATTTGTGTTGGGCAATTCAACCACCAAAATCTATTTAGGAAAAGGTGTAAGCCTATTTTCCTTTCAATCTCCCCCTTTTTGGTGATTGATGCCAACACAAACCAAAGCAAATATAGAAGTGCAGAATTGAACTAGTTTGCATAATTGTAAGTGCAAAGGTTGCTTGGAATGAAACCAATAAATACTACTTACTAGATGCGCATGGATGTCTTTTCTTCTTATTAATATTTTGGACCACGCTTGCACCACATGTTTTGTTTTGCAAAAAGTTTTGGAAATTCTTTTCAAAGTTCTTTTGCAAATAGTCAAAGGTAAATGAATAAGATTTTGAGAAGCATTTTCAAGTTTTGAAATTTTCTCCCCCTGTTTCAAATGCTTTTCCTTTGACTAAACAAAACTCCCCCTTAATGAAATCCTCCTCTTAGTGTTCAAGAGGGTTTTAGATATTAATTTTGAAGAGGGTATACGAATTTGAAATTGTATCAAAATAAGATACCAATTGAAAAAACTTCACCAATTAATAGGCTTCATACCAAATAAAAGACTATTTTTTTGAAATTGGTGGTGGTGCGGTCCTTTTGCTTTGGGCTAATACTCTCTCCCCCTTTGGCATGAATCGCCAAAAACGGATGCTTGAGTGAAATATAAGCCCTTTTAAACTACTTTCTCCCCCTTTGGATAGAAATAAAGAAGTGAAGATTATACCAAAGTTTGGAGAGATGTGCGAAGCGACGGTGAGGGATGAATGATTTGATGGAGCGGAGTGGAAGCCTTGTCTTCGCCGAAGACTCCTTTTCCCTTTCAATCTATGACTAAGCATGAAATGGACTTGAAACCACATTAGTCATAGCATATGAAAGAGATGATCAAAGGTATATATATGAGCTATGTGTGCAAAACATCAATAAAAATTTCTAGAATCAAGAATATTTAGCTCATGCCTAAGTCTGGTAAAAGTTTGTTCATCCAATGGCTTGATAAAGATATCGGCTAATTGTTCTTTGGTGCTAACATATGCAATCTCGATATCCCCCTTTTGTTGGTGATCCCTTAGAAAATGATACCGAATGGCTATGTGTTTAGTGCGGCTATGCTCAACGGGATTATCCGCCATGCGGATTGCACTCTCATTATCACATAGAAGAGGAACTTTGGTTAATTTGTAACCATAGTCCCTAAGGGTTTGCCTCATCCAAAGCAATTGCGCGCAACAATGGCCTGCGACAATATACTCGGCTTCGGCGGTTGAAAGAGCCACAGAGTTTTGCTTCTTTGAAGCCCAAGACACCAGAGATCTTCCCAAGAACTGGCAAGTCCCTGATGTGCTCTTTCTATTAATTTTGCACCCTGCCCAATCGGCATCGGAATAACCATTTAAATCAAATGTGGATCCCCTGGGGTACCAAAGGCCAAACTTAGGAGTATAAACTAAATATCTCAAGATTCGTTTTATGGCCCTAAGGTGAGCTTCCTTAGGATCGGCTTGGAATCTTGCACACATGCATACGAAAAGCATAATATCCGGTCGTGAAGCACATAAATAGAGTAAAGAACCTATCATCGACCGGTATACCTTTTGATCTATGGATTTACCTCCTGTGTCGAGGTCGAGATGCCCATTAGTTCCCATGGGTGTCTTGATGGGCTTGGCGTCCTTCATTCCAAACTTGGTTAGAATGTCTTGAATGTACTTGGTTTGGCTAATGAAGGTGCCCTCTTGGAGTTGCTTGACTTGGAATCCTAGAAAATACTTCAACTCCCCCATCATAGACATCTCGAATTTTTGTGTCATGATCCTACTAAACTCTTCACATGTAGATTCGTTAGTAGACCCAAATATGATATCATCAACATAAATTTGGCATACAAACAAATCATTTGCAAGTGTCTTAGTAAAGAGTGTAGGATCGGCCTTTCCGACTTTGAATCCATTAGCAATAAGAAAATCTCTTAGGCATTCATACCATGCTCTTGGGGCTTGCTTGAGCCCATAAAGCGCCTTAGAGAGTCTATAAACATGATTAGGATACTCACTGTCTTCAAAGCCGGGGGGTTGCTCAACATAGACCTCTTCCTTGATTGGTCCATTGAGGAAGGCACTTTTCACGTCCATTTGATAAAGCTTGAAGCCATGGTAAGTAGCATAGGCAAGTAAAATGCGAATTGACTCAAGCCTAGCTACGGGTGCATAGGTTTCACCGAAATCCAAACCTTCGACTTGGGAATATCCCTTGGCCACAAGTCGGGCTTTGTTCCTTGTCACCACACCATGCTCGTCTTGTTTGTTGCGGAAGACCCACTTGGTTCCTACAACATTTTGATTAGGACGTGGAACTAAATGCCATACCTCATTCCTCGTGAAGTTGTTGAGCTCCTCTTGCATTGCCATCACCCAATCCTAATCTTGAAGTGCTTCCTCTACCCTGTGTGGCTCAATAGAGGAAACAAAAGAGTAATGCTCACAAAAATGTGCAACACGAGATCTAGTGGTTACCCCTTATGAATGTCACTGAGGATGGTGTTCACGGGGTGATCTCATTGGATTGCTTGGTGGACTCTTGGTGTGGTGGCCTTGCAACTTGTTCATCCTCCTTGTCTTGATCATTTGCATCTCCCCCTTGATCATTGTCATCGTCTTCAGGTGGCTCGTCTTCTTGATCTTCTTCTTCATCATCTTGAGCCTCATCCTCATCTTGAGTTGGTGGAGATGCTTGCATGGAGGAGGATGGTTGATCTTGTGCTTGAATGGGCTCTTCGATTTCCTTAGGACACACATCCCTAATGGACATGTTCCTTAGCGCGACGCACGGAGCCTCTTCATCATCTAATTCATCAAGATCAACTTGCTCTACTTGAGAGCCGTTAGTCTCATCAAACACAATGTCACAAGAAACTTCAACTAGTCCAGTGGACTTGTTAAAGACTCTATATGCCCTTGTGTTTGAATCATATCCTAGTAAAAAGCCTTCTACAGCCTTAGGAGCAAATTTGGACTTTCTACCTCTTTTAACAAGTATAAAACATTTGCTACCAAAGACTCTAAAATATGAAACATTTGGCTTTTTACCAGTGAGGAGTTCGTAGGATGTCTTCTTCAGGATTCGGTGTAGATACAACCGGTTGATGGCGTAGCAAGCGGTGTTGACTGCCTCGGCTCAAAACCGATCCGAAGTCTTGTACTCATCAAGCATGGTTCTTGCCATGTCCAATAGAGTTCTATTCTTCCTCTCCACTACACCATTTTATTGTGGCGTGTAGGGAGAAGAGAACTCATGCTTGATGCCCTCCTCCTCAAGGAAGCCTTCAATTTGTGAATTCTTGAACTCCGTCCCATTATCGCTTCTAATTTTCTTGATCCTCAAGCCGAACTCATTTTGAGCCTGTCTCAAGAATCCCTTTAAGGTCTCTTGGGTTTGAGATTTTTCCTGTAAAAAGAATACCCAAGTGAAGCGAGAATAGTCATCCACAATAACTAGACAGTACTTACTCCCGCCGATGCTTATGTAAGCGATCGGGCCGAATAGGTCCATGTGGAGGAGCTCAAGTGGCCTGTCAGTCGTCAAGATGTTCTTATGTGGATGATGAGCGCCAACTTGCTTCCCGGCTTGGCATGCGCTACAGATCCTGTCTTTCTCAAAATGAACATTGGTTAGTCCTAAAATGTGTTCTCCCTTTAGAAGCTTGTGAAGATTCTTCATCCCAACATGTGCTAGTCGGCGATGCTAGAGCCAGCCCATGTTAGTCTTAGCAATTAAGCAAGTGTCGAGTTCAGCTCTATTGAAATCAACTAAGTATAGCTGACCCTCTAACACTCCCTTAAATGCTACTGAATTATCACTTCTTCTAAAGACAGTGACACATATATTAGTAAATAGACAGTTGTAGCCCATTTTGCATAGTTGAGAAACGGAAAGCAAATTGTAATCTAATGAATCAACAAGAAAAACATTGGAAATAGAATGGTCAGGAGATATAGCTATTTTACCCAAACCTTTGACCAAACCTTGGTTTCCATCCCCAAATGTGATAGCTCGTTGGGGATCTCGGTTTTTCTCATAGGAGGAGAACATCTTCTTCTCCCCTGTCATGTGGTTTGTGCACCTGCTATCGATGATCCAACTTGAGCTCCCGGATGCATAAACCTACAAAACAATTTTAGTTCTTGATTTTAGGTACCCAAACAGTTTTGGGTCCTTTGACATTAGATACAAGAACTTTGGGTACCCAAACACAAGTCTTTGATCCCTTGTGTTTGTCCCCAACATACTTGGCAACTACTTTGTCGGATTTGTTAGTCAAAACATATGATGCATCAAAAGTTTAAGTGAAATGATAGGTTCATTTGATGCACTAGGAGTTTTCTTCTTAGGCAATTTAGCACGAGTTGATTGCCTAGAACTAGATGTCTCACCCTTATACATAAAAGCATGATTAGGGCCAGAGTGAGACTTCCTAGAATGAATTCTTCTAATTTTATGCTCGGGATAACCGGCAGGGTACAAAATGTAACCCTTGTTATCCTGAGGCACGGAAGCCTTGCCCTTAACAAAGTTAGATAAGTTTTTAGGAGGGGCATTAATTTTGACATTGTCTCCCCTTTGGAAGCCAATGCCATCCTTGATGCCAGGGCGTCTCCCACTATTAAGCATACTACGAGCAAATTTAAATTTTTCATTTTCTAGTTCATGCTCGGCAATTTTAGCATCTAATTTTGCTATATGATCATTTTATTGTTTAATTAAAATCATGTGATCATGAATAGCATCAATGTCAACATCTCTACATCTAGTGCAAATAGAAACATGATCAATAGTGGATGTAGAGGGTTTGCAAGTTTTTAGTTCAACAATCTTAGCATGTAAAATGTCATTTTCACTTCTAAGATCGGAAATGGAAGCATTGCAAACATCTAAGTCTTTAGCCTTAGCAATCAATTTTTCATTTTCAATTCTAAGGCTAGCAAGAGAGGCATTTAATTTTTCAATCTTAGCAATAGAAATAGCATGATCATTTCTAAGATTGGCATAAGAATCATCACAATTATTTGAATCAACCTTAACAATTAATCTAGCATTTTCATTTCTAAGGTTGGCAATCAAATCATGACAAGTGCTTAGCTCACTAGTTAATTTTTCACATTTTTCCATTTCTAGAGCATAAGCATTCTTGACCTTAACATGCTTCTTATTTTCCTTAATTAGGAAGTCCTCTTGGCTATCCAAGAGTTCATCCTTATCATGAATAGCGCTAATCAATTCATTTAACTTTTCTTTTTGTTCCATGTTAAGGTTGGCAAAAAGAGTAAACAAATTATCCTCCTCATTACTAGAATTGTCTTCATCACTAGAGGATGCATATTTAGTGGAGGATTTAGATTTAACCTTCTTCCTTTTGTCGTCCTTTGCCATGAGGCATTTGTGGCCGACGTTGGGGAAGAGAAGTCCCTTGTTGACGGCGATGTTGGCGGCGTCCTCGTCGGAGGAGGAGTCGGTGGAGCTCTCATCGGAGTCCCACTCCCGGCAAACATGGGCATCGCCGCCCTTCTTCTTATGGTATCTCTTCTTCTCCTTTCTTCTCCCCTTCTTGTCGTCGCCCCTGTCACTGTCACTAGAAATATGACATTTTGCTATAAAGTGATCGGGCTTACCACACTTGTAGCAAACCTTCTTGGAGCGGGGTTTGTAGTCCTTCCCCCTCCTTTGCTTGAGTATTTGTCGAAAGCTTTTGATGATTAAAGCCATCTCCTCATTGTCGAGCTTTGAGGCGTCGATGGGGAGCCTACTTGGTGTAGACTCTTCCTTATTCTCCTCCGTTGCCTTGAATGCGACAGGTTGTGCCTCGAGCGTGGAGGAGGTGCCTTGCTCGATGATTTTCTTTGAGCCCTTGATCATTAGCTCAAAGCTTACAAACTTCCCTATAACTTCCTCGGGAGACATTAGCTTGTATCTAGGATCACCTCGAATTAATTGAACTTGTGTAGGTTTAAGAAAAACGAGGGATCTTAGAATAACCTTGACCATCTCATGGTCATCCCATTTGGTGCTCCCGAGGTTGCGCACTTGGTTCACCAAGGTCTTCAAGCGGTTGTACATAGCTTGCGGATCCTCCCCTTGGTGAAGCATGAAGCGACCGAGATCCCCCTCGATCGTCTCCCGCTTGGTGATCTTGGTCACCTCGTCTCCTTCGTGCGCGGTCTTGAGCACGTCCCAAATTTCCTTTGCACTCTTCAACCCTTGCACCTTATTATACTCCTCTCGACTTAGAGAGGCGAGGAGTATAGTAGTGTCTTGGGAGTTGAAGTGGTGGATTTGGGCCACTTCATCCGAATCGTAGTCCTCATCCCCTACGGATGGTACCTGTACACCAAACTCAACAACATTCCAAATGCTTGTGTGGAGTGAGGTTAGATGATGCCTCATTTTGTCACTCCACATATTATAATCTTCACCGTCAAAAACCGGTGGTTTGCCTAATGGAACGGAGAGTAAAGGAGTACGCTTTGAAATACAAGGGTAGAGTAGGGGAATCTTACTATACTTCTTGCGCTCATGGCGCTTAGAAGTAATGGACGACGCGTCGGAGCCGGAGGTGGATGGCGATGAAGAATCGGTCTCGTAGTAGACCACTTTCCTCATCTTCTTTTTCTTGTCGCCACTCCGATGTGACTTGTGGGAAGAGGATTTGTTGGTGACTTGTTCTCAAATGCTTCGGATTAAGAACAAGGCAACATGAAAAGTGTTAAATGATAAGTTCCTTCGTCCTTTGAAACATCATTTCCCTGTGGGATATAATGTGCTCCGGACGAAGGTCACAAATAATATATCTTCGTAAGTTATGACAAAGGATTTACATGTAACATAAAAAGTAATATGAACATTTAAATTTTATCACAATGTCATTTCTATTTTATTATCATATGACAATAGAAATGACTTCAAATAACAAGTGTACCTTCGGACTGCAGGGAGACAAAAGTACAAGGATGACGCAAAAGCGTATGCCAAGTCAGCGTGAACAGTACAGGAGTACTGTTCATCTATTTATAGGCGTGAGACGCAGCCCATGTAAAATTACATTCATGTCCATTACATTTGCTAATGACTTATGGAAATCTGTCAAGGCCTAAGTAGTCTTTTCATCTTTAAGTCGGTTCCCCTTTCTGCTATCGCGACGAAGCTTTCCTGCGCACAGCTTCGGCTGTGCACCATCCTTCGTAGAGCTTGGTAATCAGCCCGTCCTCCATCTCAATCCCCCTTCGTCTGGTTCAGGCTTCGTCCTGACCGTACTTCATGTTTATAATTCTGAGTCCGAAGATACCTGTTCATATAATCCACTTGGAAAACATTGTCAAATCATGTTTTTGAGGACCTTCGGAGGACGAAGGCCCCCAACAGTAGCCCCTCGCAATATTAATTTGTTAATGATAAATTCAGATTGCGATATGGACGAAGGCCTTGAGCCGAAGGTCCGAAAAAACACCTTCCCTTTGCTAGAATAGCAGCATTCACTGACAAGCGGGGTCTTTCAACTTTCAACGCCCTGGGCGTATAAATAAGATCATACCGCAAACTCATTTGGTACGCACACTTGCCATCTGCTTCCGCTCACTAAATTTTTAGCTCTTGCGCGCTAAGATTTGCTGATATTTTGGTTTTGAAGCTTCGGCTTTGAAAACAGTTTTTTAGTGTTTCCGAAGATGTCTGAAGATAAGAAGGTCACTGCTGAGATGAAGCTGAGCCTCGACGAAGAGAAGAACTTGGGGTTTCTTATAGCGATGGCGGAGACCAACACGGAAAAAATCACCAAGGAGATTCTGGAAGGTTTGTCTGAAGATACTGGTGACAGCGACAGTTATGATGCAGAAAGCTGTGGAGGAGAGTCCGAAGATCGACCATGGCGGCCAAGTCACACTGTTTTCGGGAAAACCACTGTTAAGCAGAGTCATATTGACAATATGAGGGGGAGATATTTTCGAGATATATCTACTGTGAGGGCTGATGCTGGAGAAAAAAACTTCTCCCACCCCCGAAGAAGATGAAGTCGTAATCTTCCGAAGCTTTCTCAAAGCTGGGCTTCGATTCCCCCTAAGCAGCTTTGTTGTCGAAGTCCTGAAGACATTTCAAATCTACCTTCATCAAATTACTCCCGAAGCTATCATTAGAATGGGGATCTTTGTCTGGGCTGTAAGAAGCCAAGGTTTAGAACCGAATGCTAAAAGCTTTTGCAACATTCATGAGTTGTTATATGAGACGAAGCCCTGGGGGAAAGAACAATATCACAACAACTTTGGTTGTTACAGCTTCGGTGCCCGCACCGGGTCAAGCTGCCCCGTGCCAACCTTTCGGAAGAGGTGGCCCGGAGCCTGGATGACAGAATGGTTCTATGTAAAGAATGACTTGACAGCGCAGGAAGATGTTAAGAGTATCATTATGCGCCCCATCTGGCAACGCTTCGAACTTCGAAGGCCGAAGGTTGAAATGGATGAAGCAGCCGAGGAATGCCAAAGAGCCTTCGGCGTAATCTGCTCTTTTATTGGGACAAGGGACTTGGTCCAAGAGCATATTGCCTTCAGGGTGTGGCCACTTGCAGGAAAGTGGGAAATGCCGAAGGAGACCATCAAAGAGTCCGACGAAGGCGGACTGGTCAGACTGAAATACACATTCAAATACGAGGATAAGTTTGTTGAACCTGATGACGACTGGTTGAAAAGCATTGAAACATTAAGTGACGAACTGCTTGGGGTGTATTCGAAGGCCGAGAACACTGCATTATCGGCAGCCTTCGGAGGCCGAAAGAAGAAAAGGCTCAACCGAGTATTTGATGCAATCGGGTTTGTCTACCCTGACTACCATTATCCGGTGCCGGGCCGCAAAAGAAAAAATACTTCTCCTGCAACAGAAGTTGCCACAAGTGCTTCTAGTGAGCCAGCGCCGCAAAGAAAAAAGATGAAGGTGCTCACCCACCGGGCACGTTTTATTGAGCCAGCCACAGTGCCTGAATTTATTGGTGAAGTATCTTTGGCCACTGAAACTACAAAACCAGCTCCAGTGCCGAAGATAGAAGAAAAAACTGAAGCGCCTTCAGCAGAGAAGGCAGAAAAACCGAAGATTGAAGGACAAAAAATATTGGAAATCTTAAGTCCTTCAGCAAATGTTGAAACAATAAAAAATCAAAAGGGCCCACTGGTGACCCCAAAAAGAAAAAGAATGGTGAACGTGCTAGATGTCTTGGAGACAATTAAGTCTTCAAGCACAACTCCAAAGAAGACTGTTGAACTTGCAGAAGCGTCTACTGAAGCTTCGAAGCAACAACTTGAAGCTGAAGCTGGGCCTTCAGAGCCCACCAAGGAACAATCTTTGGAAACTGAAAAAATAAAAATATCAGAACCAGCTTTGGTTGAAGAAATTGACACTACCGCCCCCGAAGCTCCTTCCAACATATGCGATTACATCGTGCGACATGCTTCGGGGAAGAAATTATCTGAAGAAGAGACTTATGAAGCCAATCACTATGCTAGAGAGTTAAAATATCCGAAGGGGGCAGTAGTGTTCAATGGGACAAATGAAGATGACTTCCTATACTGCCTCCCTGATAACAAAGAATTATCTGTCTGCCGGGAGATGGCTAGAAGTATGGGGTTCCCGAAGCTCGAAGCTGGATTATGTGCTATGACGAAGGAGGATCTCGCGGACAGTCTTGCGTACAATAGCCTAAAGGTATGGGAATTAGGCGCTTGAAAAAAATTTTAATTCGTAACTCATTCTTTTATTCTTATTCCAACTTTTTTATAGGGTTTAATCCTAAGCAACGCATTAAGAGCACAAAAGAGTGCCGAAGATGAGAGCTATGAAATTGCGTTCAACAACCTACGGTCAGAAGTTATTAAACTGAGAAACGAAGCTCTGGAAAAGGATAAAATTCTGCTTACATTGGCAGACAAGGTGAAAAAGGACGAAGCTGCCTCAAAGGTCCAGGCCGAAGCCCAAAAACGTGAGATTAAAGATCTTCAGAAACAGCTAGCTAGAGCTAAAGAGGAACGTGTGCTTGAAGAAACAAAACGAGAGCTTAGTGATCAGTTGGTCAATCATTTAGAGTTAAGTGTTAAGGAGCTTCGTGCATCCCAGAGGAAATGTTATGTTAAATCTATAGAATGCGTCAAAAAGATAAAATCCAGCTTCGCCAGCGTTGGCGCATTTTCTAGTGAAGAGAATTTCTCAAGAGGCAATCCCGAAGGTCCACTGGATTGGATCAGTCACGAAGCAGAGGCCTTCGAGGAAATCCTGAGCAGCCGTGGTGACATCTGCGCTTTTTCGGGCGCCAGAGGAGTTGCTACTGTTTTGGAGAAGAAAGGTTGTGATCATGTAAAATCCTTAGCTCAATCCGAAGCTGCCTTGTCCTCCGAAGACATCAAAGACCCCTCGACCGAAGCAAGCATGGTTGGCGGTAAATTCTTTACTGATATCTGGGACAACGGCGGCCGAGAAATGGCACAAGAAATTATTCAAAGGAGTGAAAAAGGCATCCATGATGCTAGGAAAGTGACAGAAGTTGCCGAAAAAAGTACAGAGCCCGAAGGGCAAATAGGTATTAATTAGTCGTTCTTATTGTGTTGTAATTTTTTATTTCAAACTTTGTTCGCGGTTTGTGAGAGTAATGTAGACATATTCCCTTCCCTCAGAACCTACTGGATCGTCTGCTGACCCTCACACAAAAGGAGATGACGAAATTAAACAAATGGCCGAAGCTATCATGGATAAAGTTGTTGAACAACTTCTAAATGAGGCTGCCGAAGCAGTACTAAGAGAAGACTAGATGTTATTAGAAAAAACATTTGAAATGTGATCTATGTAATATTTTGTACATTTGAATGTAATATACAACGTTCTTTTCATTATTCAATTCTTTACGATGCATGAAACTTTACATACGTACCGTTTTTAAGCCTTCGGCGAAAAACACCTTCCCTTCTTTTCATGCTTCATGAAGATAGAAAAACTTTTATGCATCACAAAATCCATAGCGCTCTGATGAAAAATACCCAAACTTCGTAAAAACATTCTCCGAAGCTATATTCCGAAGATTTTTACTTTCTCAAAGCATTCTTCCGAAGGTTGATACTGTCCTCCCTTCTTTTGCCATATGCAATATGATGTATGATGCTTATGCCATGCAAAATGATGTGATGATGTTATGTTATGTAGATGAGATTGATTCCGAAGATACACACATATCCCCGTGAAACGCACAATCTTTTTATATCAGCGCTGACTTTTCGCTGTAAGCTCTGCATTCCCTTAGGAACGTCTTTGGAGCTTCTTCGCCTTTTACTTAGGCGGTATCAGCGTTGACTTTTCGCTGTAAGCTCTGCATTCCCTTAGGAACGTCTTTGGAGCTTCTTCGCCTTTTACTTAGGCGGTATCAGCGTTGACTTTTCGCTGTAAGCTCTGCATTCCTTTTGGAACGACTTTTGAGCAGAAAACTTACACTGCGCTCCCTTTGGAACGGCTTTTTCTGACTTTCAGCAACTTACTCTGCGTTCCTTAGAACGACTTTCTGTTGCTTCGAAGGATTTTTAATAATTCGAAGGTCCTCCTTGTTATCGCAAATTTTTAAGCTTCAGCAACTTAAGCCTGTGGAGAAAGTAGGCTTTCCTCGTGGGAAACAACGAAATTATTACATGAGAACTAACAATGTTCTTTGTTACACAGAAAATAGAACTGAATAGAAAAGACTGTTATCAAAGGTAGGATATGTGTCAATAAATGTGCTTCGACTCTGGCACAGTGCTATTGACTGTGCGAGCTTCGGATTGTTCTCTGAAGTCCCTTTGGTGTGGAGCATATTGGCTCCCTTCTGGCTGTTGGCCTTGTTGCAGTGGAGGTGGAGGCGGAGGCTGTTGCCAAGAAGCTTGAGGTTGACTTGCCAAAGCTACAGAAACTGCAGGGTGGTTGTCTATGTATTGTGGGATGTAAGGCGGATGGTACGAAGCAGTATGCATGACCTGCTTCGGCTAAGCTTGTTGCGCTGCAGCTTCGGCTATTTCCTTTTGCTTCTGGATTGTAACATGGCACATCCTGGTGGTATGGCCCTTGTTTTCTCCACAGAACAAGCAAAACATTTTCCTTGGTTGATCTCCAAATCTTCCGCCGAAGCCCCTGGCGCTTCTGCCTCTTGGAGCTGGTGGCCGGAAGAAACTTTGCTGCTGCCCCGAAGCCTGTGAGGAGCTCTGTGGCCTGTTCTGCTGACTCCCCTTATCATCATTTTGAGTAGAGTTGTGGATGGACCTGACATGCCTCGGATAGAATCTTCCTCCGAAGCCCCTGGTCATTTCAGAAAATCTGAAAGCCTCCTCCCTTCTTTGGCGAAAATCATTATCGGCACGAATGTACTCGTCCATTTTCTGGAGTAGCTTCTCCAAAGTCTGAGGTGGCTTCCTAGCGAAGTATTGAGCTGAAGGTCCAGGTCGAAGCCCCTTGATCATGGCTTCGATGACAATTTCATTGGGCACCGTTGGTGCCTGCGCCCTCAAACGTAAGAACCTTCTGACATACGCCTGAAGGTATTCTTCATGATCCTGAGTGCACTGGAACAAGGCTTGAGCAGTAACTGGCTTCGTCTGAAACCCTTGAAAGCTGGTTAACAACATGTCCTTCAGCTTTTGCCATGAAGTAATCGTTCCTGGTCGAAGGGAGGAATACCAGGTCTGAGCAACATTCCTGACAGCCATAACAAAAGACTTTGCCATGACTGCAGCATTGCCACCATACGAAGACACTGTTGCTTCGTAGCTCATCAAAAACTGCTTCGGGTCTGAATGGCCATCGAACATGGGAAGCTGAGGTGGCTTGTAGGACGGAGGCCAAGGTGTAGCCTGCAGCTCAGCGGACAGGGGAGAAGCATCATCGAAAACAAAATTTCCATGATGGAAATTGTCATACCAGTCATCTTCGTTGAAGAAGCCCTCCTGATGAAGGTCTTTTTGTTGAGGCCTTCTGTTCTGCTCATCGTGAGTAAGATGGCGAACTTCTTCAGAAGCTTCGTCTATCTGCCTCTGCAGCTCAGCTAGCCTGGCCATCTTTTCCTTCTTCCTCTGCACCTGTTGATGAAGCATCTCCATATCCTGGATCTCTTGGTCTAGTTCATCCTCCTGAAGCGTCGGGCTGACGGCCTTCCTTTTCTGGCTTCGGGCCTCCCGAAGAGAGACAGTCTCCTGGTTGGGGTCCAGCGGTTGCAGTGCTGCAGCCCCAGTCGCTGAAGCTTTCTTCGGCGCCATAGCGAGGGTCTATGGCTTCCGAAGGTGTTCAAAAAACTCAAAGTGGAAGTGAGTTCACCGGAGGTGGGCGCCAATGTTGGTGACTTGTTCTCAAATGCTTCGGATTAAGAACAAGGCAACATGAAAAGTGTTAAATGATAAGTTCCTTCGTCCTTTGAAACATCATTTCCCTGTGGGATATAATGTGCTCCGGACGAAGGTCACAAATAATATATCTTCGTAAGTTATGACAAAGGATTTACATGTAACATAAAAAGTAATATGAACATTTAAATTTTATCACAATGTCATTTCTATTTTATTATCATATGACAATAGAAATGACTTCAAATAACAAGTGTACCTTCGGACTGCAGGGAGACAAAAGTACAAGGATGACGCAAAAGCGTATGCCAAGTCAGCGTGAACAGTACAGGAGTACTGTTCATCTATTTATAGGCGTGAGACGCAGCCCATGTAAAATTACATTCATGTCCATTACATTTGCTAATGACTTATGGAAATTGGTCAAGGCCTAAGTAGTCTTTTCATCTTTAAGTCGGTTCCCCTTTCTGCTATCGCGACGAAGCTTTCCTGCGCACAGCTTCGGCTGTGCACCATCCTTCGTAGAGCTTGGTAATCAGCCCGTCCTCCATCTCAATCCCCCTTCGTCTGGTTCAGGCTTCGTCCTGACCGTACTTCATGTTTATAATTCTGAGTCCGAAGATACCTGTTCATATAATCCACTTGGAAAACATTGTCAAATCATGTTTTTGAGGACCTTCGGAGGACGAAGGCCCCCAACAGGATTCCTTCTCCTTCCCTTTGTTGCGAGACTCTGCCGATGGAGCCTTCCCGTGGCTTGTAGCAGGCTTGTTGCCGGTCACCATTTCCTTCTTGGCGTGATCTCCTGACATCACTTCGAGCGGTTAGGCTCTAATGAAGCACCGGGCTCTGATACCAATTGAAAGTCGCCTAGAGGGGGGGTGAATAGGGCGAAACTGAAATTTACAAAATTAATCACAACTACAAGCCGAGTTAGCGTTAGAAATATAAATGAGTCTGAGAGAGAGGGTGAAAAACAAATCACAAGCAACTAAAGAGTGAGACACAAGGATTTGTTTTACCGAGATTTGGTTCTTGCAAACCTACTCCCCGTTGAGGTGGTCACAAAGACCGGGTCTCTTTCAACCCTTTCCCTCTCTCAAACGGTCACTTAGACCGAGTGAGCTTCTCTTCTCAATCACACGGGACACTAAGTCCCCGCAAGGACCACCACACAATTGGTGTCTCTTGCCTTGGTTACAATTGAGTTTGTCATAAGAAAGAGTGAGAAAGAAAAGAAGCAATCCAAGCGTAAGAGCTCAAATGAACACAAGTCACTCTCTCACTAGTCACTATTGATTGGAATTGAACTAGAGACTTGGGAGAGGATTTGATCTCTTTGGTGTGTCTTGCATTGAATGCTATAGCTCTTGTAATGTGTAGAATGTTGGAAACTTGGATGCAATTGAATGTGGGGTGGTTGGGGTATTTATAGCCCCAACCACCAAAATGTGGTCGTTGGAAGTCTGCTGTCGCATGGCGCACCGGACAGTCCGGTGCGCCAGCCACGTCAGCCAGCCGTTGGGGTTCGACCGTTGGTGCTCTGACTTGTGGGGCCTCTGGGCTGTCCGGTGGTGCACCGGACAAGTCCTATAGACTGTCTGATGCGCCTGCTGCGCGTGCTCTGCCCTTTGCGCGCGCAGGCGCGCATTAAATGCGTTGCAGTCGACCGTTGCGTGCGAAGTAGTCGCTGCTCCGCTGGCACACCGGACAGTCTGGTGTGCCACCGGACGGTCCGGTGAATTATAGCGGAGCGGTCTCCATTTTTCCGAAGGTAGCGAGTTTAGCGTCGGGTTCCCTGGTGCACCGGACACTGTCCGGTGGCACACCGGACAGTCCGGTGCGCCAGACCAGGGTGCCTTTGGGAATTCTTAAGCTCTCTTTGTTTGAACCCTTTCTTGGCCTTTTTATTGGTCTATTGTGAACCTTTGGCACCTGTAAAACTTATAGACTAGAGCAAACTAGTTAGTCCAATTATTTGTGTTAGGCAATTCAACCACCAAAATCTATTTAGGAAAAGGTGTAAGCCTATTTCCCTTTCAATGTCCTTATGTAGTGATCCTTGATGCACCATAACTCTTCTTGACTCGATCAACATTGACTTTACAAGTCTTCTTCTTCACCCCTGGCTTTGGGTTCCTGGTCTCCTTGACCTTCTCTCGTGCACTCGGTACCTTGAAGCTTTTCTTGCCTCCATCCTTGGTTTGATCGGTTGTCTCTGAGTTACGCACACCGAGTCTCACTTAAGCAATGTCCATCTTACTTGTGATGTCAATTATCTATCTATAATCCAGTCTTTGGACCATCACACTTGTTCACTTGTGTTGAACCCTGTTAGCTTTGCATTAAGCCCTGTTCAACACTTAGCACACTTGTTAGTCCTTTAATTGAGTTGTCATCCAAACACCAAAACCCACAAAAGAGCTTTCACCGATGCACCACCAGACCGAGGTTCACGTAAGCTTGCCGTTGGGCCAGCCATTGCTCTATGAACTAGTTGTTACTCAGCGTTGTAGACGGTCCAGTGAATTATAAAATATAATTATCGAGACCGTTGAGTTCATCCGTACAGGCGGTCTAGTGCACCCGGACCAGTACTGTAGGTCTGATGCGTCAGGCCGCCTAAGTCTTCTTCTGACTTCTCTGCAGAGGCAGTTCGGTGCACCACCAAATCAATACTATTGAAGGACCAGTGCGCCCAGACTTCCTACAATGAAGCCCTTTCTTCTCCATTTCTTCTCCATTCAATTTGGACTTTTTGGAGGACTTCCCTATGACTTAGACACACATGATTAGAGTATAATCCAACTGACTATCAAGGAAACTCACCTCTTTCTCGTCTCCTTCATTTCTCTGTTTCAACTCATCGACACCAAAACACACTTTTCGCTAGAAACTGAGTTAGCAACCAAGTAAAAGTGCTAGAAACACTGTAAAAGGTCTATGCGACATGTTTGAATACCCAAACCTCTGATACTTTACCTTTTCCATCTTTTTGGCCTATTTTGAGCTCGGGGTTGGACTCCAAAACCTCAAGTCGACATAACTTGATCTCCTTAGTCATCTATGAGCTCCAACACTGAAAGTTCCCTTTGACCCGGGAACAGGATCTGGATGTCGCCTAGAGGGGGGTGAATAGGCGAATAAAACTTATTACTTTAAAACTTAAATTCTTACTCTACTCGAAGACTTAGTACGCAGTGGAGTGAGAAGACTCCTCGAGTAGGTTGCAGCGGAATAGAAGATCCTGTCTCAAAATGTCCTGCACTTCAAATAAAGCTTATACCACAGATAAGTATTGAAGTGCAGATATAAAGACGAGTAAGACAGAGAGTCAGGATACAATACAGAACAGAGCACACAGACGCAAGGATTTATCCCGAGGTTCGGCCAAGCCTGAAATGCTTGCCTAGTCCTCGTTGGAGTTAGCCACACCTGGGCTTGGAGTCTATTTCAACTCCTTCCTCCGTTTGCTCAGATCTGTCAGTATGACAGATAGAGCCTTTCACTATTGAGTTGGGTTACAACAACACTGTGGCTGCTTACAAACTTCTTGGCAGCACCTCGGCAGAGTAACGATACGCTCAAGACCTTGCTCTAGCTCTTAGCAGCACTTCTCCTCTCTCTAAAGGCTTATAGCTGTGCCTTCTACACAAACTATAGAGTTACACACAAGAGGGAGAGTGAGAATTGATTCGAGTGAAGTCTACACTTGTTGGCTGCACTTGTTCATTGCTTGAGGCGCCTAGGGGTCCCTTTTATAGGCACAAGGGGCCTAGGAGCCGTTAGAAGCAATCCAGGAAGGCAAATCTTGCCTTCTGTCGGGTGGCGCACCGGACAGTCCGGTGCCTGATCTCCTTCCATAAATGGAGCAGTCGACCGTTGCAGTCCTGGAGCCGTTGGCGCACCGGACACTGTCCGGTGCACACCGGACAGTCTGGTGCCCCCATCTGACCGTTGGCTCGTCCACGCGTCACGCGCGGATTGCGTGGCCGACCGTTGGCCTAGCCGACCGTTGGCTCACCGGACAGTCCGGTGCACACCGGACAGTCCGGTGAATTGTAGCCGTACGTCGCCGGTGAATTCCCGAGAGCAGCCAGTTCGCTCGAGCCAGCTTGGCGCACCGGACACTGTCTGGTGCACCACCGGACAGTCCGGTGCACCCAGACTGAGCAGAGTCTTGGCTGTACACAGCCACGCCTTTTGCACCTCTTTCCTTTTCTTCTTCTTTCTGTTTCTAACACTTAGACAAGTATATTAGTACACTAACACCAATGTACTAAGTCTAGAAACATACCTTCTCTTAATTATTACATCTATAGCATTTCACATGCTTGAGCTTTGATGTTGGACTAATAAATCATCAAGTTGGCTTGACTTGATCTAGATTGTCATTTCTTGGCTCCAACATCCTGCAAAGGTCACATAGAACATCTCCAAACATAGGAACAACCCAAACTAAAGATTAAGGTGAACTTAGCTCTTTTGGGCTGCTTCCAGTTCTGGTTTTGACACTTGTTTTCCTTCTAGTGACCTTGATCTCCTTCTTAGAGCTTGATCTTGAGCCTTATGACTTACACCACATAACTGTAGTTGTTGCCTCATTGGTTGTAAGTCACGTCCTTATGTAGTGATCCTTGATGTGCTGTAGCTGTTCTCAACTCGATCACCCTTGCCTTTGCAAGCCTTCTTCTTCACCCTTGGCTTTGGGTTCCTCAGCCTTCTTGACCTTCTCCCGTGCACTTGGTACCTCGAAGCTCTTCTTGCCTCCGTCCTTGGCTTGATCAGTTGTCTCCGAGCTACGCACCTGAGTCTCACTTTATGCAATGTCCATCTTACTTATGATGTCCATTATGTATCCATAATCCAGTTCTTGGACCATCACATTTGTTCACTTGTGTTGATTCCTGTTAGATTTACCTTAAGCACCTGTTCAACACTTAGTACACTTGTTAGTCCTTTAATTGAGTTGTCATCCAAACACCAAAACTCACAAGAGAGCTTTCAATCTCCCCCTTTTTGGTGATTGATGGCAACATAATTAAAGCTTACATAAGAGTGAAATTTAAAGCACAAATTGAGTTCTAAGATTGTAGAATGCTCCCCCTAAATATGTGCTTACTTCAAAAACATAATTTTGGCCTCAGACGCCAATTTGCACATACTTAGGCAATTTGAAACATTTCTACACCTTAGCATTTTTTGGATGCATTGTGTCAAGAATCAAACCATGATGCTATAACACACAAATGCACATAATCAGAGTTAAACACCATTCAAATTAGTGGATATATCACAGGAATATCAACCTACCACTATTCACCATTAGGATACAAATTTAAACTAAGATACCAATTTAAAGCAATCTTAAAGCACCATTAACCACATGACTATCTATTACACTATAGAAGCCAGTTAATTCATCGCAGCAGAAACACTAGTCCATATGATGCAACACATATAATACTGCAAGAAGCATATGAATAACACACCCCTTAGGATAAGCTTTCCTCTCAGGTTGAAGCCAGTTAATTCATCGCAGCAGAAACACTAGTCCATATGATGCAACACATATAATACTGCAAGAAGCATATGAATAACACACCCCTTAGGATAAGCTTTCCTCTCAGGTTGAGATAAGCTTTAATACACAAATTCTCCTCCTTTGACATCAAACACCAAAAACCATACTCAAGCAAGAACATAGGATGATGTCAAGGGACAGCAGGGTGTCAAGGAGGAAAAACAACTATCAAAACTCCCCCTTACTTATTGAACATATGCACTATCAACATTTAGGTAAGATACATATATGCAAAAAAAAATTAATACTTCCTTTTGTACCTTTTACCATGTTGTAGTGTACTTCCCATCTTGAAAGTATTTAATCTCTCGAGTGCTTCTCCACACTTGTGCCTGATTCTTTATCCTAACTTTTTCTTGTTGCTAAGACATCAAACTTAGAACAAGTTATAGTATTGGGCACAAGAAGAAACTTCTATTCTAATGATTATCAAAAGATGTCAATTGAAGCAAACTATCACAGCTACCAATTGAAAGATACCAATTGCAAGTTCATTTATTATCATAGCTCCATGATATTTAAGAATAAGCATCTAGTTTCACCAAATTTTATAGAGCATGAGCAATCTAAAAATATGCAATTACTCACGACTTAAGATACCAATTCCTTGACTTACAGAGGTACCCCAGTCTTGATTGCTCCATTTCTTGCTCATCTTCTCTTTTCCACCTTAAGACTACACAAGATCGCTCAAGATACAATTAGTCTCAAAAGACACAAGTTATGTGTGCTCCCCCTCAAGTTGTGCATCAAGTATTTGAATTACTTGCACTTTGCACATTCTAGCTTCCTCAGAACTAGAGGGGATCACAACATACCTTGGTCAAGGCATACTCTATCACTTTCATCACACAAAGAGATATCAATTAAATACCAAATTGAAAGCCACTTAATACCAATTGAAGGGTAAATGAAAGGTTGACTAAATACAACAATCCATACCTCAGGAGCACCTAAGCCAATTGAATACTTCACAGGAAGTATAACATTTTCACGCAACTTAGACATGCTACATACTTGACATTCATTGCACCACATATACCAATTGAAAAACAACACGATCATGCATATAAAGCGCAATGCCTAAGCACATCATAATTAAGAAGGTTCCTTAGATACACCAAAAGAATCAACATTATACAGAAGGAGCACCTAAGCCAAGATACTACCAATTCAGAGACAAAACCATAGCTGAGATCACAATTAATGGAACTTCAAGATATTCAATGAAATTGCATAGTTCCATTCTCCATACCTTTGCCTTTTCCTGAATTGCTATGAGAGCATCAGTTGATGCTAATTGAGAGCTCCTTTTGATCATGCACCTTATAGCGTCCTTTGGAGAGTCAGATGCACAATCAAGGTCCTTTGCTTGATTCACCAATGATGATTAAGGACCTCTACAACTTATTTCACTTGAGATGAACATGGGATTAGTGTCTTACAATAATTCAACCTTGGGTCAATGAATAAACACCAAAATAATTAAAAGCTTAAGCATAGAGTTTGAGTTAACCGTATTAAGCTTTCCCATGGTCTCCAGTCCATCTCAAGGCACCTGCATGGTCTAGTTAGCACAGTTTGGTACCCACCTCGGGATGGGTCCATGATGTTCAACTAAAAGTGCTTTTGGTACCCAAATAGCATTTGTGCTAGTCCTAGGTGATCTCATGATTGATATAGCACAAGAGTATGATTTAGGTTTCCTAAGCGAATAAGATTGAGACACATTTACTTGCTTAGGAACCTCACCTTTATTACATACCTTAGATAGATGACCCTGCTCACCATACTTGTAGCAGAAGCGTCGTTGAACCTGACATGACGCTTGTTGTTTGTCATTTTCCTTGGTGATAGTCATCTTGGAGACTGCACATGCTTGATTCGCCACTAGAGGACAAGAAGTGATCGTGTGGTTCTTGTCATTGCATCCGAAGCATCTCCTTATCCCTTCACCCTTGTTGGTGTATGGACACGACGCAATGAGGTGTCCTGACTTGTTGCACTTAAAGCACCTTCTTTTCCCTTTTCTCTTTTTGTTCTTGGATGACATAGAGAAAAGGTTAGTGCAAACAACATGATTAATTGAATCTTTACCTTTTTCTAGGTTCATGTTGATTTCCTCATCTTTAGGAACATCCTTCTTATGGAGCTTAACACTTGCTGCAGTTTTTCCTTTCTCAAGCTTCTTCACCACGCGCCTGTGGATATCTTGAGAAAGTTGAGCAATGTGTCTTCTCCTTAGTTGTCTTTGCTTCTTGTTCCTACAGAATTTCTTTTGTGACCCTAAAGCTTGTTGCTCAATCAATGATTGGCTTTCTTTTGAGTGACAGGGGTTAGCACATGGTGATATACAATTCAAATGCGCACACGTGCGAGAATGAGGTTCACATGAATTTAAGTTTGCAATTATAACCTCATGAGCAACATTAAGCATGATATGGTCATCAACTAATTTATTATGAGAATATGACAGCATATCATACTTTTTACCTAGAGCACGTTTTTCTAAGTCCATTGTTTCTACTTGACTCTTAAGCATAGAATTTTCCGTTTTAAGTTGAGCAACATTAGATAATGCATCATGTCTATTTCTTTGCTCAATTAAAACATATTCATACCTTTGGACCAAATCATCATGAGAGCACTTTAGCTCCTCATGTTCTTTGGTCATCTTCTCCAGGCTGTTGTTGGTTTTGATGAGGGACTCCTCTAGCCTGAGAAGCGTCTCGCCTTGTTCCTTGTTCCTTCTCAACAGCTTAATCAAGAGTGCTTTGTCCTGTTTGTTGAGATGGATGTAGAAACAGCGAATATCCTCTTCTTCCACATCGTCGATCTCATTTTCCCTGTCATTAAAGTCAGTGGAAGCAATACAGGAAAATGCACCTTGTGGTGATGAAGATACATCCTCGCTATCGTCCTCATATTCCTCCTCATCATGGCTTTCGTCTCCACCGTCATTGTTAGCAACAAAACATTTCTTACTAGTGGAGGACAAACCTGTCGACGAGGTGGATTCATCGTTTGATTGCCATCGTTCTTGTTCTTCTCCCTTTGAAAGGTTAGCATCACAAGCAATATAGGGAGTAGGAGCAGTACAATTTGCCACAAAATATTTTACCTTAATTTTATTCCATAAATCATGAGCATCAACAAATAAATCATTATCACTACTCATGATGGCAAAATAGGCATATCTAGAAAGAGAATCAACTAAGATGTTGCAAGCATGGTGATTTAGAGATAGACATCTTAGTTCATCATTAGAAGGATTTTTACTAACATTAGGGGGGAAAATACTTCTACTGAAGACCTGTCTCAAGTTAGGATCAACACTCATGAAAGCATTATAGATAGAGACAGACCAAGACTTGTAATTAGAACCATCGCCTAAAAGAAGTTCTACAGTTACCTCTTGTGACGACATCATCATCTCCGGACGGCTAAGCCCACACTGGAGAGGCCTAGCTCCGATACCAATTGAAAGTTCCCTTTGACCCGGGAACAGGATCTGGATGTCGCCTAGAGGGGGGTGAATAGGCGAATAAAACTTATTACTTTAAAACTTAAATTCTTACTCTACTCGAAGACTTAGTACGCAGTGGAGTGAGAAGACTCTTCGAGTAGGTTGCAACGGAATAGAAGATTCTGTCTCAAAATGTCCTGCACTTCAAATAAAGCTTATACCACAGATAAGTATTGAAGTGCAGATATAAAGACGAGTAAGACAGAGAGTCAGGATACAATACAGAACAGAGCACACAGACGCAAGGATTTATCCCGAGGTTCGGCCAAGCCTGAAATGCTTGCCTAGTCCTCGTTGGAGTTAGCCACACCTGGGCTTGGAGTCTATTTCAACTCCTTCCTCCGTTTGCTCAGATCTGTCAGTATGACAGATAGAGCCTTTCACTATTGAGTTGGGTTACAACAACACCGTGGCTGCTTACAAACTTCTTGGCAGCACCTCGGCAGACTAACGATACGCTCAAGACCTTGCTCTAGCTCTTAGCAGCACTTCTCCTCTCTCTAAAGGCTTATAGCTGTGCCTTCTACACAAACTATAGAGTTACACACAAGAGGGAGAGTGAGAATTGATTCGAGTGAAGTCTACACTTGTTGGCTGCACTTGTTCATTGCTTGAGGCGCCTAGGGGTCCCTTTTATAGGCATAAGGGGCCTAGGAGCCATTGGAAGCAATCCAGGAAGGCAAATCTTGCCTTCTGTCGGGTGGCGCACCGGACAGTCCTGTCGGCGTTTCGAGACCGGGGGGTCCCTAAGCCGACGAGTGAATGTCGCCGCGTGCCCCAGCCCAGATGGGTCGACGCGAGGCCGAGCGCGAAGGGGGGAAGTGAGCGAGGCGGCCGGAGATGGGCGTGAGAGAGGTGGAAATCCCGCGGCCTTCGTGTTCGTCCCGCGCCCACGTCGGGTGCGCTTGCAGTAGGGGGTTACAAGCGTCCACGCGGGAGAGGGAAGCGAGCGGCCCCAAGAGAGCGCCTGTCTCATCCTCGTCCCCGCGCGACCAACCTTCTCTAAGAGGGCCCTGGTCCTTCCTTTTATAGGCGTAAGGAGAGGATCCAGGTGTACAATGGGGGTGTAGCAGAGTGCTACGTGTCTAGCGGGGGAGAGCTAGCGCCCTAAGTACATGCCGATGTGGCAGCCGGAGAGATTTTGGCACCCAGCTGGTGTGATGTCGTGGCCGTCGGAGGAGCGACGGAGCCTGGCGGAGGGACAGCTGTCGGAGCGGTTGAGTCCTTGCTGACGTCCTCCCGCTTCCGTAAGAGAGCTGAGAGCCGTCGTCGTCACAGAGCATGCGGGGCGCCATCATTGCCTATCCGGCGGAGCTAGCCAGATGGGACACTGGTCTTGTTCTCTGCGGCCCGAGTCAGCTCGGGGTAGGGTGATGATGGCGCTTCCTGTTGACGTGGCTGGCCTGCGCCCTAGGTTGGGCGACGTGGAGGCTCCTCCGAAGCCGAGGTCGAGTCTGTCTTCCATGGCCGAGGCCGAGTCCGAGCCCTTGGGTCGGGCGAGGCGGAGGTCGTTCGGCAGAGGCCAGGGCGGAGTCCGAGCCCTGGGGTCGGGCGAAGCGGAGTTCGTCGTCTTCTGGGGCTGAGCCCGAGTCCGAGCCCTGGGTCGGGCAAAGCGGAGTTCGCCGTCTTCCGGAACTTAGCCCGAGTCCGAGCCCTGGGTCGGGCGGAGCGGAGTTCGCCGTCTTCCGGGACTTAGCCCAAGTCCGAGCCCTGGGTCGGGCGGAGCGGAGTTCGCCGTCTTCCGGGACTTAGCCTGAGTCCGAGCCCTGGGTCGGGCGGAGCGGAGTTCACCGTCTTCCGGGACTTAGCCCGAGTCCGAGCCCTGGGTCGGGCGGAGCTTCCTATGGTGCCTTTGGCAGGGCCTGACTGCTTGTCAGTCTCACTCTGTCAAGTGGCACTGCGGTCGGAGTGGCGCAGGCGGCGCTGTCCTTCTGTCAGGCCGGTCAGTGGAGCGGTGAAGTGACAGCGGTCACTTCGGCTCTGCCGGGGGGCGCGCGTCAGGACAAAGGTGTCAGGTCACCTTTGCATTAAATGCTCCTGCGACTTGGTCGGTCGGTGCGGCGATTTAGTCAGGGTTGCTTCTTAGCGAAGGCAGGGCCTCGGGCGAGCCGAAAATATGTCCGCCATTGGAGGGGGGCCTCGGGCGAGACGGAAATCCTCCGGGTCGGCTGCCCTTGCCCGAGGCTAGGCTCGGGCGAGGCGTGATCGAGTCGCTCGAATGGACTGATCCCTGACTTAATCGCACCCATCAGGCCTTAGCAGCTTTATGCTGATGGGGGTTACCAGCTGAGAATTAGGAGTCTTGAGGGTACCCCTAATTATGGTCCCCGACAGTAGCCCCCGAGCCTCGAAGGGAGTGTTAGCACTCGCTTGGAGGCTTTCGTCGCACTTTTTTGCAAGGGGACCAGCCTTTCTCGGTTGCATTTTGTTCCGGTGGGTGCGCGCGAGCGCACCCTCCGGGTGTAGCCCCCAAGGCCTCGGAGGAGTGGTTTCACTCCTTCGAGGTCTTAATGCCTCGCGTAATGCTTCGGCTGGTCTGGTTGTTCCCTCATGCGAACTGGCCGTAGCCCGGGTGTACGGTCGGGGCCCAAGCTCTCGGGCTGGTATGTTGACGCTGTCAACGGTTCGGCCGGAGCCGGTTTGCGAGAGCAGCCCCCGAGCCTCCGCACAGGGCGAGAGGGCGATCAGGGACAGACTCGGCTTTTTTACATACGCCCCTGCGTCGCCTTTCCGCAAGGAGGAGGGGGGAAAGCGCCATGTTACCCTCGATGGGCGCCGAACATGGTGTCTCCGGTGAGCTGCAAGCGGGTAATCCGAGTGGACGTCCGTGCCCCGTTCGTTAGGGGTCGGCTAGGGGCCCAGAGGCACGCCCAAAAGTACCTGCGGGTGATCTGCCGGACCCGGTCCCCTGGCGACGGGGTCCGAGGGCTCGATGCCTCCCTCTGATGGGATTCCGTTACAAGATCGCTCCCGCTGGTCTCGGAAATGTCCTAGGGTACCTCGGGAGCGCAGCCCGAGCCTTGGTTATGTATCGAACGTACCCCTGGTCATCCCTCGCTCGGCGTCTGAGGCGACTGTGAACCCTTCGGGGGCCAGCCTTCGAACCCCTGATCAGTAATGGGCGCGGAGCCCGAGTAGCCTAAGGCGGCCGTGGAACCCTTCGGGGGGCCGGCCTTCGAACCTCTGACCAGTAGTGGGTGTAGGGCCCACGCGATCTGAGGCGGCTGTTGAAACCCTTCAGGGGGGCAGCCTTCGAACCTCTGATCAGTAAGGAGGCTCGGAGCCTGGTTCCTTCACGGGGAAGGATCCTTTTCGGGGTATCCCCCTTTCCCGGTCCCTGCTGCAAGAGATAGAGAAAGAGGAAAAAAAGGAAAAGGATACGAAATCGAACGACGCGGCGTACCTTTTTTTTGTCGCAGTTATTACGGTGAAGGCAAAGCGTCGCCCACTGCTCCCGCCGGAAGCGCCGCCTGTCCTGCCGCGGAGTTAATGCGACAGGGCGAGCGGTTTGCGGGGCGGCCGTTGCACGTGCGCGAGCCGTTCGAGGAACGGATCATGGGCGCGTTGTCTTCACGCCGTGAGAGGGGGTTCTCTTGCTGCCCCCGGATGGGACGTGAGCTTGGCTGACGACGTGACCGCTGCTCCCGCCCGCCTGCCACCGTCATCACTGCCGGCCCACTTTTGGCCGCATTGACCGCCGCGTCAGGCTGGCGCTGCTAGGTCGTGCGCCTGGTCGCCTCGAGTCGTGGTATTGGTTCCGCAATCGAGGAGGCGCGGTGGTGGCGCAAGTGGCGGTGCAGTTGCTTGCATGCAGCATCCGGCGCGCCGGTTGCGTGACGCGTGGGCCTGGGCCTCCATGCCGGCGTGTCGGGAGTCGGAGAAGCGCGTCCACTTGGCGCAGTTGCATGCCGCCTGCATGGCTGCCCGCCTCTTTCGCCCGTTGGTCTGGGCAAAAGTGGAGGGTCACTTGTAACCGCTGGGCGGTTGTGTGCACCACGCGCGGCGGTTTGGCTTCTTCTGCTCTGAGCCGGTTTGCATGACATGCGGGACCCAGCCCCCGCGCCGCAGGGGAGGGCCTTGGAGCGTGTTGGAGAAGACTCAGCCCGTGACGGCTGGGGGCGCAAGTAGGGAGAGTTGCCTTTAAAAGGAGGGTGACCCCCTTCGGAAGGCGACCATGTCCTCTCGCTCCCTTATGCATTTTGTCTTTCCACCTTCCAAGCCCCCGGATGGGGGATACCCGCCGTCTTTTCGCCTCATCGTTGGAGGAACGCAACTCCGTATGAGTTGGTACCTTTCAGCCATCGTTCGGCTTCAAGGATTTTCATCATGCAGCCCGGCTGCACCCCTCCACCGGCGGTCACCCAAGATGGTGACCTCCAGCTTGATGGTGGGGGAAAGCGAGCCGAGCCGCGGCCTCTGCCTCTCCCTCAGCCTCAAGGATTTTCGTCATCCAGGCCAAGATGGAGGATGAGGCGAGTCGGGGGCTGCCTCCGTGTGGGTCGGTTACCCTTTTCTTCCCCTGGCGTCTGGGGGAGAATGGCATCCTCCAACTTCGCAGAGACTTCCTTCAGCCATGCCGGGATAGGCGGGCCGCTGTCACTCAGCCAGGACGCAGCACTACGTCCTCCGTCCGAACGACGGTTGCGCCGCATACCGCGAGGGCAGCGCCCACGCTCTGGGCGGTTCTGGCTAGGGCGAAGACCTGCCGGCGCGCTTCGAGGCGTCGGTAGCCGGAGATGGCTTCTCTACCGATGAGATTGCCAACTCCGCTAGTAGCCCTGGGTCTCCGTCTCCCGGCCTGAATGGCTGGCTCTCGTCCTCGGTGGGTGAGAGTCCTTCTGCCGTGGCACCTGCCCCGAAGCCGCTGCTGAAGCTGCTTCGTCACCCGGGGCGGGGGTGGTTGTCGCTGTTGCTGGATCGGGCGGCGGCGGGCCGCCCGTCGACCCGCGATCGCTCCGCGGGTTCCCCAATCTTGTGGGGTTGTTCGTACCCGCGGGGACGGAACCGGAGTTTCGTTTGTAATGGCACTTCGAATGCCAGGGTTTTTTGTTCATTGCGGCTGTCGAGGCCTGAACATGTATGTAATTTTGGCATAGAGCCGTGTTTTTTTCCTCATTTTCGAGCACTAAGACTCGCCTGTTGGTTGTCTGAACCGCTTCACCAAGCATGAGTCGCCCCGTGTCAAGGTGACGAGTGAGGTATCCGTATCTCGGAGGCGTAGGAGTCCCTCGGCTCGGTCGGCCTTGTTGTCTAAGGCTCCTCTAGCTCAGTTAAAGGGACCCCTTGGCCGCTCTTCGACGAGCCGAGGCCAGGGGTAGCGATATCAGCATGAAAAGAGGCGGAGTTGGCTCGAAAATGAAACCTGGTTGGCCGGAGCCTAGTCGGGTTGTCCGTTAGCGGGACCAACGCTGGAGTCGATCAGCCGAGGCCTCGGGTCGGGCTGGCGCCCTTGGAAGATGGTTGGCCGAGGCCCCAGGGGTAACCGGCCGAGCCGCCTGCTCGGGCCGGATTCCCGGAGAAGTCCCTGGCAGCGACTGTCCGGGCGTGACGATGACGTCGTCCTCCAGAGTGGGGATCCTTGGACCGTGTCGCCGTCCGAGGCTAGGTCGGACCTTGCTGAAGGTGTCGTCGATGCCGAGGGTGTTACTGCCCCTTCCAGCATCAAGACCCGAGCCTGTAGGATCAGAGTGTCTTGTAGCGTGTGCCTTCTGCGGCCGCTGAGGCCAGAATATACACACCCTCGCTGTGTTGTAAAGCTGTGTCTCCTTTCCTCTTGTTTCGAGTATCTGGACTTTTTTGTCGGTAACAGGGATGTTTGTGCGAGCGAGAGTTGCTTCTCGCGGAAGGTGATGAGTGAGGTATCCGTATCCCGGAGGCGTGGGAGTCCCTCGGCTCGGTCGGCCTTGCCGCTTACGCGCACTTTCACCCGTCCATGAGGCCCTGTCACCGACTCAGTCGAGAAGGCTCGAAGGATCGCTTCGGCAGAAGAGCTTCCGAACGTGAAGACTTGTTCGGTCCGCGGAATCACTTTATCCGAACGCGAGTTACTTATCGCAGAAGGTGATGAGTGAGGTATCCGTATCCTAGAGGCGTAGGAGTCCCTCGGCTCGGTCAGCCTTGGCTGCTTACGTGTACTCCGTCATTTTCAGGGTCCACTTTTCGAAGTAGTCAGAAAGCACGAAAGATATTCTGGCAGAAGAGATCTTTTTTCGAGGAAAATTTCAACGCAGAGGGGGTCCCCCCCTTTTAGCCCCCGAGGGAGGGTCGGGCTTTGCCGAGGCGAGGCCGACCCTTCCTTGATGACTAAACTTTGCGTGGGTGCGAGGTATATGAACAACTTGAAAACATCTTAAGGGTAGAAGCGACGTAGTTGTTGGATGTTCCAAGCGTTGCCGTAGACCTCGCCTTGACTGTTGGCCAGCTTGTACGTTTCGGGCTTCAGAACTTTGGCGATGACGAATGGCCCCTCCCAGGGGGGCGTGAGCTTGTGCCTCCCTCGGGCGTCTTGCCGCAGCCGAAGCACCAGGTCGCCCACCTGGAGGTCTCAGGGCCGGACCCCTCGGGCGTGGTAGCGTCGCAGGGACTGCTGGTACTGCGCCGAGTGTAGCAAGGCCTTGTCCCGAGCCTCTTCCAGCTGGTCCAGCGAGTCTTCTCGGCTAGCTTGGTTGCTTTGATCGCTGTAGGCCCTCGTCCTCGGGGAGCCGTACTCCAGGTCAGTGGGCAAGACAGCCTCGGCCCCGTAGACCAGAAAGAACGGCGTGAAACCCGTGGCCCGGCTCGGCGTTGTCCTCAGGCTCCAGACCACCGAGGGGAGTTCCTTCATCCATCGCTTGCCGAACTTGTTGAGGTCGTTGTAGATCCGAGGCTTGAGCCCTTGTAGAATCATGTCGTTGGCACGCTCTACTTGCCCATTCGACATGGGATGAGCCACGGCGGCCCAGTCCACCCGGATGTGGTGATCCTCGCAGAAGTCCAAGAATTTTCTGCCGGTGAACTGGGTACCGTTGTCGGTGATGATGGAGTTCGGGACCCCGAAGCGATGGATGATGTTGGTGAAGAACGTCACCGCCTGCTCGGACCTGATGCAGTTCAGAGGTCGGACCTCGACCCACTTGGAGAATTTGTCGATGGCGACCAGCAGGTGTGTGTAGCCCCCGGGCGCCTTCTTCAAGGGGCCGACGAGGTCCAGCCCCCACACAGCAAAGGGCCAGGTGATGGGTATCGTCTGCAGAGCCTGGGCGGGCAGGTGGGTTTGCTTCGCATAGAATTGACACCCTTCGCAGGTGCGGACAATTCTAGTGGCGTCAGCCACCGCCGTTGGCCAGTAGAAGCCTTGCCGAAAAGCATTCCCGACAAGGGCTCGAGGCGCTGCGTGATGGCCGCAAGCCCCCGAGTGTATCTCTTGCAGGAGTTCCTGACCTTCGGCGACGGAGATGCATCGCTGGAGGATGCCCGAGGGGCTGCGGTGGTAGAGCTCCTTCTCATCGCCCAGCAAGACGAACGACTTGGCGCGTCGCGCTACCCGCCGAGCCTTGGCTCGGTCGAGGGGTAGCTCTCCTTGGCGGAGATATTGCAGGTACGGGGTCTGCCAATTTCGATCAGGCGTGGCCCCGCTCCGCTCCTCCTTGATGCGCAGTGCCTCACCCTCGGAGGCCGAGGGTACCTCGGGTTGAACCGAGGCCGCCTCGGGCCGAGCTGAGGGTGCCTCCGGCTGTGCCGAGGGCACCTCGGGCTGGACCGAGGGCGCCTCAGGCTCGGGCGCGTCGTCGATCTTGATGGAGGGTTGATGCAGATCCCGGGAGAAGACGTCCGGGGGAACCGTTGTTCGCCCCGAGGCTATTTTTGCTAGCTCGTCCGCAGTCTCGTTGTAGCGCTGAGCGATGTGGTTAAGCTCGAGCCCGTAGAACTTGTCTTCCAGGCGCCGAACCTCATCGCAGTAGGCCTCCATCTTCGGGTCGCTGCAGTGGGAGTTCTTCATGACTTGGTCGATGACGAGCTGCGAGTCACCGCGAGCGTCGAGGCGCCTGACCCCTAGCTCGATGGCGATCCGCAACCCGTTGACCAGAGCCTCGTACTCAGCCACATTGTTGGACGCCGGGAAGTGGAGGCGTAGCACATAGCGTAGGTGTTTCCCGAGGGGCGAGATGAAGAGTAGGCCTGCGCCGGCTCCCGTCTTCATCAGCGACCCGTCGAAAAACATGGTCCAGAGCTCTGGTTGGATCGGAGCCGTCGGTAGCTGGGTGTCGACCCACTCGGCTACGAAGTCCACCAAGACCTGGGACTTGATGGCCTTCCGAGGGGCGAACGAGATTGTCTCGCCCATGATTTCCACTGCCCACTTTGCAATCCTGCCCGAGGCCTCTCGGCACTGGATGATCTCCCCCAGGGGGAAGGATGACACCACAGTTACCGGATGAGACTCGAAGTAGTGTCGCAACTTCCGCCGCGTCAGGATCACTGCATACAGCAGCTTCTGAACTTGTGGGTAGCGGATCTTGGTTTCGGACAGTACCTCGCTAACGAAGTAAACTGGCCTCTGAACGGGCAATGCATGCCCCTCTTCTTGCCTCTCGACCACAATCGCGGCGCTAACCACCTGGGTGGTCGCGGCGACGTAGACCAAGAGGGCTTCTCCGTCAGCTGGGGGCACCAAGATAGGCGCCTTTGTGAGGAGCGCCTTTAGGTTCCCGAGAGCTTCCTCGGCCTCAGGGGTCCAAGTGAAGCGCTCGGCCTTCCTTAAGAGGCGGTACAGAGGCAGGCCTCTTTCGCCGAGGCGTGAGATGAAGCGGCTCAGAGCCGCGAGACATCCCATAATCCTCTGTACGCCCTTTAAGTCCTTGATGGGACCCATGCTGGTGATGGCTGCGATCTTCTCGGGGTTGGCTTCGATGCCCCGCTCGGAGACGATGAACCCCAAGAGCATGCCCCGGGGCACCCCGAAGACACACTTCTCGGGATTGAGCTTGACGCCTTTCGCCTTGAGACATCGGAATGTCACTTCAAGGTCGGAGAGGAGGTCGGAAGCTTTCCTCGTCTTGACTACGATGTCATCGACGTAGGCCTCAACCGTGCGACCGATGTGTTCGCCGAACACATGGTTCATGCACCACTGGTACGTCGCACCCGCATTCCTCAAACCGAACGGCATGGTGACATAGCAGTACATGCCGAAGGGCGTGATGAAAGAAGTCGCGAGCTGGTCGGACTCTTTCATCCTGATTTGGTGATACCCTGAGTAGGCGTCGAGGAAAGACAGGGCTTCGCACCCAGCAGTGGAATCCACGATTTGATCGATGCGAGGCAGAGGGTAGGGAACCTTCGGACATGCTTTGTTGAGACCAGTGTAGTCTACACACATCCGCCATTTCCCCCCTTTCTTTCTCACAAGCACAGGGTTGGCAAGCCATTCGGGATGGAGTACCTCTTTGATGAACCCGGCTGCCATTAGCTTGTGGATCTCCTCGCCTATCGCTCTGCGCTTCTCCTCGTCGAATCGGCGCAGAGGCTGCTTGACGGGTCGGGCTCCAGCCCGAATATCCAGTGAGTGCTCGGCGACATCCCTCGGTATGCCGGGCATGTCCGAGGGACTCCACGCGAAGACGTCGGCGTTCGCGCGGAGAAAGTCGACGAGCACTGTTTCCTATTTGCGGTCGAGCCCGGAACCGATCCGGATCTGCTTGGAGGCGTCGCCACTGGGGTCGAGGGGGACGGCCTTAACCGTCTCCACTGGCTCGAAGTTGCTGGCATGACGCTTCACGTCTGGCACCTCTTTGGAGAGGCTTTCCAGGTCGGCGATGAGGGCCTCGGACTCGGCGAGGGCCTCGGCGTACTCCACGCACTCCACGTCGCATTTGAACGCGTGTTTGTATGTGGGGCCGACGGTGATGACCCCGTTGGGGCCCGGCATCTTGAGCTTCAGGTAGGTGTAGTTGGGGACAGCCATGAACTTCGCGTAGCATGGCCTCCCCAGTACCGCGTGGTAGGTTCCTCGGAACCCGACCACCTCGAACGTCAGAGTCTCCCTTCGGAAGTTGGAGGGCGTTCCGAAGCAGACGGGAAGGTCGAGTCGCCCGAGGGGCTGGACGCGCTTCCCGGGAATGATCCCGTGGAAGGGCACAGCGCCTGCTCGGACGGAGGACAGATCGACGCGCAGGAGCCTGAGGGTCTCGGCGTAGATGATGTTGAGGCTGCTGCCCCGTCCATAAGGACCTTGGTGAGCCTGGCGTCGCCGATGACGGGGTCGACGACGAGCGGGTATTTCCCCGGGCTCGGCACGTGGTCGGGGTGATCGTCTTGGTCGAAGGTGATGGGCTTGTCGGACCAGTCTAGATAGACCGGCGCCGCCACCTTGACCGAGCAGACCTCCCGGTGCTCTTGCTTGCGGTGCCGAGCCGAGGCATTCGCCGCTTGCCCACCGTAGATCATGAAGCAGTCGCGGACCTCGGGGAACTCTCCTGCTTGGTAATCTTCCTTCTTGTCATTGTCGCGGGCCCTACCACCCTCCGCGGGTGGCCCGGCCCTGTGGAAGTGGCGCCGAAGCATGACGCACTCCTCAAGGGTGTGCTTGACGGGCCCCTGATGATAGGGGCACGGCTCCTTGAGCATCTTGTCGAAGAGGTTGGCACCTCCGGGGGGCTTCCGAGGGTTCTTGTGCCCGGCGGCGGCGACAAGGTCCGCGTCGGCGGCGTCGTGTTTCGCTTGCGACTTCTTCTTGCCTTTCTTCTTGGCGCCGCGCTGAGTAGACGCCTCGGGAGCATCTTCCGGTGGGCGGCCCTGGGGCTGCTTGTCCTTTCCGAAGATAGCCTCGACCGCCTCCTGGCCAGAGGCGAACTTGGTGGCGATGTCCATCAGCTCGCTCGCCCTGGTGGGGGTCTTGCGACCCAACTTGCTCACCAGGTCGCGGCAGGTGGTGCCGGCAAGGAACGCGCCGATGACATCCGAGTCGGTGATGTTGGGCAGCTCGGTGTGCTGCTTCGAGAATCGCCGGATGTAGTCCCGGAGAGACTCTCCCGGCTGCTGTCGGCAGCTTCGGAGGTCCCAGGAATTCCCGGGGCGCACATATGTGCCCTGGAAATTGCCGGCGAAGGCTTGGACCAGGTCATCCCAGTTGGAGATCTGCCCCGGAGGCAGGTGCTCCAACCAGGCGCGAGCGGTGTCGGAGAGGAACAGGGGGTGGTTGCGGATGATGAGGTTGTCGTCGTCTGTTCCACCCAGCTGGCAGGCCAGGCGGTAGTCCGCGAGCCACAATTCCGGTCTCGTTTCCCCCGAGTACTTTGTGATAGTAGTCGGGGGTCGGAACCGGGTCGGGAACGGTGCCCGTCGGATGGCCCGGCTGAAGGCCTGCGGACCGGGTGGTTCGGGCGAGGGACTCCGATCCTCCCCGCTGTCGTAGCGTCCCCCACGCCTGGGGTGATAGCCTCGGCGCACCCTCTCGTCGAGGTGGGCCCGACGGTCGCGATGATGGTGCTCGTTGCCGAGGTGGCCCGGGGCCGCAGGCGCGGTGTTGCGCGTGCGCCCGGTGTAGACCGAGGCTTCCCGCATGAATCGGGAAGTCGCGGCATGAGGTTCCGAGGGGTATCCTTGCCTTCGGGAGGCAGAGCTCTCGGCCCGTCGGACCGCAGCGCCTTCCAGGAGATTCTTGAGCTCTCCTTGGATTCGCCGACCCTCGGTGGTTGATGGCTCCGGCATTGCGCGGAGAAGCATCGCTGCTGCTGCCAGGTTCTGACCGACCCCACTGGATGCGGGTGGCGTCCTGACCCTGACGTCGTTGGCGACGCGGAGCTGGAGACCCTGGGGCAGGTGACGTATTTCTCCGGCCGGGGGTTGGCCTACCCATGCCTGCCCGACGTCCTGGCGGATCGGCCCAAGCGCTTCTGCTCCCTCGTCGAGCCTGGCCTGCGCCCCGCGGACTTGCTCGAGCTGTGGGTCGTGACCCCCCGCCGGAACGGGGACCACAGCTAGCTCCTGCGGGATGTCAGCGCGGGGCACCGGCCTAGGGAGATCACCGTCCTCCGGCATGCCGAGATGATTGCCTTCGGAGGGACCCCCTAGATCGACGTGGAAACATTCGCGGCTTGGGCCGCAGTCCTCGTCAGCGAGGCTGCGGCTACCGTCGGAACAGTCGGAGAGGCAGTAGTCACATGCAGTCATGAAGTCCTGCATGGCACTAGGGTTGCCAAGTCCAGAGAAATCCCAACAGATGTTGGGGTCGTCGTCTTCCTCGGACCCGGAGGGCCCATAGGTCGAGACGTCCGTCAGCCGGTCCCAAGGCGACCGCGTGCGAAACCCCAGAGGGTTTGAATTCGCCTCTACGAGAGTGCCCGCCAAAGCAAGGTCGCTAGGCGGGTTGAGGCTGAATCTAAATGACGTAGGATGGGAATCGGTCGATACCTTTCGGTCGACGAACGGCGATGAAGTCGCGTCGGGGACTGACTGCACCGTCATCTCAGGTACGAGGGTGACGCCCAGCAAGCCTTCCGCGAGCGTGCTGGCGTCGTCCACTTGCTCGGGATTGGCGTGTCGCGGGGAGACGGCGCTCGCCTTCGTCTCAAACGCGAGGTCGACGCCCGACGCGCCCCCCGTTGGGGCGCTAGGGACGTCGATTCGCTCGACAGCCGACGAGGCGCGGCCTCCCGCTTGGCCTTGGTTGCCCCGCCTCCTCCTCCGTTGGCGGGGGAGAGGACAGGGCGAGCTCGAATGTTGTTCTTCCACCACGCGGGGAAGACGTCGTCGATTCCGCCGCCGGCGGGCGGGCTGTCGGCCGCCATTGTCGTCGTCGCGCGGCGGTGGAAGGAGTATCATGTCGTAGCTGCCGTCGAAGGACATGAACTCAAGACTCCCGAAACGGAGCACCGTCCCGGGTTGGAGAGGTTGCTGGAGACTGCCCATCTGGAGCTTGACGGGAAGCTGTTCGTCAACACGCAGCAGGCCTCTACCTGGCGCGCCAACTGTCAGCGTTTCGAGACCGGGGGGTCCCTAAGCCGACGAGTGAATGTCGCCGCGTGCCCCAGCCCAGATGGGTCGACGCGAGGCCGAGCGCGAAGGGGGGAAGTGAGCGAGGCGGCCGGAGATGGGCGTGAGAGAGGTGGAAATCCCGCGGCCTTCGTGTTCGTCCCGCGCCCAGGTCGGGTGCGCTTGCAGTAGGGGGTTACAAGCGTCCACGCGGGAGAGGGAAGCGAGCGGCCCCAAGAGAGCGCCTGTCTCGTCCTCGTCCCTGCGCGGCCAACCTTCTCTAAGAGGGCCCTGGTCCTTCCTTTTATAGGCGTAAGGAGAGGATCCAGGTGTACAATGGGGGTGTAGCAGAGTGCTACGTGTCTAGCGGGGGAGAGCTAGCGCCCTAAGTACATGCCGATGTGGCAGCCGGAGAGATTTTGGCACCCAGCTGGTGTGATGTCGTGGCCGTCGGAGGAGCGACGGAGCCTGGCGGAGGGACAGCTGTCGGAGCGGTTGAGTCCTTGCTGACGTCCTCCCGCTTCCGTAAGAGAGCTGAGAGCCGTCGTCGTCACAGAGCATGCGGGGCGCCATCATTGCCTATCCGGCGGAGCTAGCCAGATGGGACACCGGTCTTGTTCTCTGCGGCCCGAGTCAGCTCGGGGTAGGGTGATGATGGCGCTTCCTGTTGACGTGGCTGGCCTGCGCCCTAGGTTGGGCGACGTGGAGGCTCCTCCGAAGCCGAGGTCGAGTCTGTCTTCCATGGCCGAGGCCGAGTCCGAGCCCCTGGGTCGGGCGAGGCGGAGGTCGTTCGGCAGAGGCCAGGGCGGAGTCTGAGCCCTGGGGTCGGGCGAAGCGGAGTTCGTCGTCTTCTGGGGCTGAGCCCGAGTCCGAGCCCTGGGTCGGGCGGAGCGGAGTTCGCCGTCTTCCGGAACTTAGCCCGAGTCCGAGCCCTGGGTCGGGCGGAGCGGAGTTCGCCGTCTTCCGGGACTTAGCCCGAGTCCGAGCCCTGGGTCGGGCGGAGCGGAGTTCGCCGTCTTCCGGGACTTAGCCCGAGTCCGAGCCCTGGGTCGGGCGGAGCGGAGTTCGCCGTCTTCCGGGACTTAGCCCGAGTCCGAGCCCTGGGTCGGGCGGAGCTTCCTATGGTGCCTTTGGTAGGGCCTGACTGCCTGTCAGTCTCACTCTGTCAAGTGGCACTGCGGTCGGAGTGGCGCAGGCGGCGCTGTCCTTCTGTCAGGCTGGTCAGTGGAGCGGTGAAGTGACGGCGGTCACTTCGGCTCTGCCGGGGGGCGCGCGTCAAGCCAAAGGTGTCAGGTCACCTTTGCATTAAATGCTCCTGCGACTTGGTCGGTCGGTGCGGCGATTTAGTCAGGGTTGCTTCTTAGCGAAGGCAGGGCCTCGGGCGAGCCGGAAATATGTCCGCCGTTGGAGGGGGGCCTCGGGCGAGACGGAAATCCTCCGGGGTTGGCTGCCCTTGCCCGAGGCTAGGCTCGGGCGAGGCGTGATCGAGTCGCTCGAATGGACTGATCCCTGACTTAATCGCACCCATCAGGCCTTAGCAGCTTTATGCTGATGGGGGTTACCAGCTGAGAATTAGGAGTCTTGTGGGTACCCCTAATTATGGTCCCCGACAAGTCCGGTGCCCCCATCTGACCGTTGGCTCGTCCACGCGTCACGCGCGGATTGCGCGGCTGACCGTTGGCCCGGCCGACCGTTGGCTCACCGGACAGTCCGGTGCACACCGGACAGTCCGGTGAATTATAGCCGTACGTCGCCGGTGAATTCTCGAGAGCGGCCAGTTCGCTCGAGCCAGCCTGGCGCACCGGACACTGTCCGGTGCACCACCAGACACTGTCTGGTGAACCACCGGACAGTCCGGTGCACCCAGACTGAGCAGAGTCTTGGCTGTACACAGCCACGCCTTTTGCACCTCTTTCCTTTTCTTCTTCTTTCTGTTTCTAACACTTAGACAAGTATATTAGTACATACACTAACACCAATGTACTAAGTCTAGAAACATACCTTCTCTTAATTATTACATCTATAGCATTTCACATGCTTGAGCTTTGATGTTGGACTCATAAATCATCAAGTTGGCTTGACTTGATCTAGATTGTCATTTCTTGGCTCCAACATCCTGCAAAGGTCACATAGAACATCTCCAAACATAGGAACAACCCAAACTAAAGATTAAGGTGAACTTAGCTCTTTTGGGCTGCTTCCAGTTCTGGTTTTGACACTTGTTCTCCTTCTAGTGACCTTGATCTCCTTCTTAGAGCTTGATCTTGAGCCTTATGACTTACACCACATAACTGTAGCTGTTGCCTCATTAGTTGTAAGTCACGTCCTTATGTAGTGATCCTTGATGTGCCGTAGCTGTTCTCAACTCGATCACCCTTGACTTTGCAAGCCTTCTTCTTCACCCTTGGCTTTGGGTTCCTCAGCCTTCTTGACCTTCTCCCGTGCACTTGGTACCTCGAAGCTCTTCTTGCCTCTGTCGTTGGCTTGATCAGTTGTCTCCGAGCTACGCACCCGAGTCTCACTTTATGCAATGTCCATCTTACTTATGATGTCCATTATGTATCCATAATCCAGTTCTTGGACCATCACATTTGTTCACTTGTGTTGATTCCTATTAGATTTACCTTAAGCACCTGTTCAACACTTAGTACACTTGTTAGTCCTTTAATTGAGTTGTCATCCAAACACCAAAACTCACAAGAGAGCTTTCAAACACCCTACAATGGTCAACAAAATATTTTTCAAACATAGGAATGGCCCAAACTATAAGTCAAAAGTATACTTAGCTCTTTTAGGCTCTTCCCGGTTCTGATTCTGATACTTCTGCACTTCTTGTGACCATGTCTCTACTTGATCTTAGATCTTGAGCCTTATGACTTGAGCCCTACAACCATAGGAATTACATCGATGTCTTCAAGTCATGTCCTTATGTTGTGATCCTCAATGCACCATAACCTTCCTCAACTTGGTCAACCCTAACTTCTGCAAGAGCTTCTTCTTCACTCTGGCTTTAGATACCTCGGTTCTCTTGACCTTCTTCCTTGCTCTAGTACCTCGAATATCATCTTGCCTTGTCTCTGGTTTGACCGGTTGTCTCCAAGTCATGTACATTGAGTTCCACTTTAGCAATGTTCATCCTTCTCTTTGACTTGTGATATCCATAGTCCATAGCCACTTCAGCTTATATGGAGTATCACATTTGTCTCCATGTGTTGAGCCTTGTAATCTTTTCACTAAGTACCTGCTCAACGCTTAACACCCTGATTAGACTTTTAATTGTGTTGTCATCCAAAACACCAAAACCCACAAGGGACCTTTCAACAGCATCATTGATCCGCTCGGCCAAGTCACAGACAAATCGGTCCTAAATGTTGTTAAAGAGGGTGACCTTGTGGTTGCTCGTGGACCATCGATCCATAACCTGCTTAGGAGTATGATGGCGAGGGGAGCACGATGATGAGTAGAAACATACGTATATCAGTGCAATATTACCATTATTAATATAGAGAATTAAATGTATTTCTTGATTTTTTAATACGTCAAGGAGTAATAACTTATAAGTAACTTAGAGTGTGTTTGGTTGCGGGACAGTCAGGATAGGGACGTCTCCTGACGTCCTCTCTTGTCCCTTCAATTTTGAGAGACAACTGGGACAACATTGGGATAGTCCTGTCTCAACCCTTGACCCTGAACCAAACAATCTTATTTGAAGAATCGTCTCATCTTATCATTGCAACCAAACGCAGCCTAAGTTAAATTATTCGAGAACGAAGAGACAAGCGTGCCCTAACAAGAATGTCTTTGAGCCTTCTGAGGAGATATTATTCGAGAACGACGCCTGTGCTTGCGGGCTGCCATTTGTCAAATTGCCTTGCCTCGGCGGTGCCAATACCGACACTGGAGCAACAACTCTGCCACAGCCTACTAGTCCCAACCCTCCATTTGGATAACAGAGCTTCTCAGGTGAACTTCCACTTGATTACCACACTCGCAATACACACGCTATAGCAGAACTGATCTAATCGTTAGATCCAAGGAATAGGATACATACTGTATTTGAATATCCTAAGAATATCAAACATATTGTAACAAAAAATCTACATCCGTTATCCGAAGAAAAAAATCCAAATATCCAAAAAAAACTCCATTCGAACCAGTATTCACCATCTTCAAATCTCAAACGGATTTTTTTCGAACCATATTACATCCCTAGATACAGTATTCCAAACAGAACAAGTGGCATGCCAAAATAACACTTCACTCTGGTTGATGTGGCTTCACTTGCCAACTTCGTTTATATATTGTATTAAAACGAACATTGTCGTAAGGTTTCTCAAAATAATTGAGATTGTGGCGCCAGTTTTAGTTTTCAAAATGATCCTGACATCATTTTTTAAAGGAGCATCATTTTTTATTCTACAACTTTAGATGGTAGAAATAAAAGAAAAGGCTTTAAATATATGATTCGTTGCATCATTTTAAATTCGAGAAGGTATTCAAAAATCAAGTTCTCAAAGATGACTATGCCATCAACACAGCCCACACCCTAAAAAACAGCACCGAGCCACCACAAAGGCTTTAAACTCCATTCTCTATGATATGTCCATTTAACAAGAGAAGAAAAAAATATCTATGTACAACTCCCACATTGACATTGGTGCCAGGAAGGTAATGAAAAAAGGAAGGAAAATTTCTGGGCAGCCACAACACACGGCACTGGCAGGGGATATAGCAAAATCTGCATATGTCTACCCGAATCATTACTTCTTCGCAAAGAAAAAGAAAACGCTACTTCCTCTTTTTGCTGGGGCGACCACCGAAAATTTTCATGCGGGACTCAGACCTGCTTAGTCTCAGCCTTGCTATGACTTGCGGCCACCACCACACTGCTGCTACTGATGCCAGTTCCTTTCTCCGTCGTCGCTCGGGCTTTCTCCTTTGCCTTGAAGTCCTCTAGGGTCTGGAACTCCTCCCTCAGAAGCCTCTCCAGCTCTGGAAGTTTATCTACAGGACCGCTATCTGGATTTCGGTAATGGTGAAATGCCCTGGTGCAATTAGGGAAAAAAATCAATGTCAGTGACTGCTCAAAATCAGGCAAGTTGCACTCCAATTTGCAGATTCCATTATCAAGTTGGACCAGCAGCTTTCCTGGTATACACCAGTTTCATGTAGAAACTGTATGCATGACAATTTATAGAAATAGAAATTGAATGAACTGCATGCGTGCAGCTACTCATAGGGTGGCACTATAACAGTAAGTTCACATTAATCGTAGAAGATTCAGCAACAGTATATTCATTCACTAAAGATACACATAATCTCTGGTGACAATTTCACATACCAGTATTTTTCGAGTCCATAAAGATCACCATTACGGTAGAATTCGAAAGTAAGCTTCTCGAAATCTTCATATACATTGGGTTGGAATTTTTTCTCCAAACCATAACTGCAAAAAAAGGTAATAATCAATGCTGCTCTAATGCAAAATGTACTGGCCAAATAAGATACTGTAAAATGCAAATAAACAGCAATTGGAAGGTTATTCTTCAAACTACAATGTCGATACCTATAAAATCTGAATAGACACTCGAGACCATATCTGTAGCTCGCTGCAGCATCCTCCAGTGCGAGTTTCTTAAAATCCTTGTATATATCTTCATTAAAATTATCTCTCAGATAGTATGACCAGAAGCGATACAGTGAGTTCATTTGCTGCAGAAAGCACACATGTCAATAGTAATGAAAAGTATAAGTTTTCAGTTAGGCCATTCACAGTGGTATATTTCATATTTGTGTTTCTAAGATGCCACATAATCAAGAAAGAAATGAAATGAAATCTTGGTTGAAACAGTCTCTCAATCTTGGTTGAAACAGTCTCTCACAGTGAAGAGTTTCATTCATCACGGTTTTATATATAACATGCAAGAGAATATGTCTAGGTAACAGTGTAGACATGGTTTCATCCCCATGGAACCCATTTCATCTCTTTCTTTATTAATTGCTTACCACATCATCTAAATTGCTGACATGGCACACCATTTAATGAGAATGAAACCCCTATGAAACTGCCATTGAGAATGGCCTTAAAGAACAAGGGCACATGCAGTATAATGAAAAGTCTACGATGATCCAACTGACAAAACTACGAATACAATATAATGGCACGAATTGATTAAAGCCAATTAGTTTTATGCTTTTTCGCTAGTTAACATTTACAAGGCTACGATTGCCAGATAAATATAGGAGAGAACTGCACCTCACTCTGGCCAGTGCCTAATTTCTTACGCTCCATAAGGCAGTGATGTTTGAACTTATTGTACCTTCACTCAAAACAAGAAGGTTGATATATATAGATATAAGATGAAATAGAATGGAGCACTGATGAATAATGTTTAAATAACATCAACTTATAATACACGTCCATGCAGGAAAACATGTACCTTTGCGGCTGGAGTTTATTTTTTTCTAAAAGATGAAAAGTAAGATGCTGAGATTGTGGAGAAGATTTGGGCATAGACCCAACAGGCGAGCTCCCAGTAGGAATTCCATGAGGAGATGAACTCAGCTTTGAACTTTTATAACTAGACAGCAATGGAATCATTAAATCAACATCAATTGAGGCAACAATTAGGTAGGTTTTACTAATGTAGACAAGGATTAATTGTTGAGCCACCTGTGATTTTCTGGAGTAGATCCATAGAAATATCCAACTGAATTGCCTGGAGGGCTTTCTGACACACCACCATACTGATCAGGATTATTCACAAAATTACCAGCAAAGAATCTCTGTTTACGTGAGCTGTGCGCTTTTCTGTTGCCTTTATTTTGGCGCCTACGTGGAATGGGCTGTCCTGCTTCTTCACTAACTTTAGTCCCAGTGCGAATATGGCTTCCCTTTGAACCACTGGTTGGTTTAGAATCAGCATCTGCAGGATCAGCCTGGGAACTTCTTTGATTATCAGTGCATCGACCATGCAGTTTCTGAAGTCAGAATTAATATTACAATATTAGCATGAGAATAGAACAAAAGGTAAAATTTAATACTCCCTCTGTTCTTTTTTATTTGTCGCGATTTAGTTCAAAAATGAACCAGTGGGCGACAAATATTCGAGAACGGAGGTAGTACCAAATAGAAGGTCATCGTATGCAGCACCCGTCTCAGAATGCCCTCTAAGAGAAGCAGAAAAGCTAGTTAGTACAATTAAGCTCAGACACTAAAGCCTGACCTCAAGCCAGCTTGATTCATATGTAGCCCCACAAGGAATACACATATTTCAAGATTCCAAAACACTTATTTCAATGACTCCAAATTAAAATATGCAAACATTTGAATCAATGATACAGCTTATCAGTCCAAGACTCAAACAGCAACAGGGAACACAGCTGAAACATTATCTATTGCTACCAATAAGTTTACCTGGGAGCTGACGCTGAAGGTTACAAAACACCTTGCAACTTTTCACAGATGAGAATTTGAAATAATGAACTTATTTTACAAATGAAGCATTTGCTCAGTTTACTATAAATATAAGGACAAACGAATCTGTTAAGTAGGTAGTATTAATTGTACCAAACCCACCAGCAATCTATGTTGACATGGTAGAGGTGTTAAATGAGCTAACTTCGTTATAAGAGCCAAATAGTCTTTTTGCAGCCAATCAATTGTTGGTTAACAGGCAAATAGATAGCATGGTAATGTCCAATGAGCATTGGCCAGTGGCATATAAGGAATTTTCCCATTTTGTAATGCTAAGAACTGTTAACACATCACCTCATAGCAGTATAAGGCATCACTTATTCTTGAAGCTTCCTCAGTTGAAAATGCCTGTGGTATACTTGTGTGATTTTTGTCATCCTTTTCTAACCTAGTATCCTGTGAGATACAAAATTGAAACAATATATCTGTGAAATGTTCTCAATATATCATCAAATGATACAACTTAACACTAGCTCGACACAACAAGTTCCATCTCGGACATCAACTCGATCTGCAAAATACTTCGGACATCAAATTGTATTGTAAAAAAACAATGAACAAACATTAGGATCCTGACGTTTACAAGGATGTTGCCTTTCAACTGAAAATAGTTTCAGCATGCATTATAAAAGGCACTTTATTTAATTGCTAGTGCTGGTTTGGTGGACAGTGGGGAGGAACCCTAAACCCTAAACCCTGAATTCCTCCCCCATGGATCCCCTCCATTTCCCTGTCCACCAAACCAGCCCTTAGAGCTTTTCTACAACCTACCAGTCCCAGGCTCAAGCAAACATACAATACATCTCACTGCATAGTTTGGGAAAAACAGAAGAAATTAACAATTAATTAGCCATTACTCAAGGGCAACAATAATCTAAACAAAGGCAAGCATTCTAAAACAAATAAGCATGATTTCAGTGACCACACAAAAGTATCTCAACCACACAAGTCTGAGCTAAACCCTTAAGGGACTGTTTGGACAGCAGGTGATCAGATTCCAGATCCAGCCGTTAGAATTTAGTGCAAGCTTGAGCTTAAATTCCTACTCTGCTGCAATATCACCTCCTCCAAACAGGACCTAGCCCCAAGAAAGTTTTTACAGATCTTATAATTGTAAACAGAATAAATAAAAGGACTCTGCTCATTGAAGCATGAAATGCAAATCAAGTCTAGAGATACTATCAAAGATAACTAAACATAATCTAACAGTCCAATAACATCAACTGAAGGAATGCTACCTTATGAATCCACCCATTTGCCCCAACACTATCAAATATGACTAGTTTATTAAGTTGCATGCGTCAACCAGTTCATCCTAAAAGCTTAAGTTGTTAAGATAAGAAAAGGTAGACGATCCATTTATACAATTCAACACCCCCACTCACGTGCAGCGAAGAGAAAGGCACAAACGTGGAAATAAAGGGGTGGAGGCACAATTAAAGCCTCTGTCATTATTCGAACTTGAGACCTCTGTCTTTGATAACATATTAAGTTGCATGCACCAACCAGTTCAACCCAAAAGTTTAAGCTGGTAGGAAGAGGTGGGCAATTGACTTATATTATATTCCAACACTCATGTTCACGTCGAGCCTTTATTGGGTCTTAGACATGGAATAGGAGCAAGCAACAATTATTTTATTTAAGTGCGCTAACCAGGATTCGAACTCGAGACCTCTGGCTCTGATACATACCCTGTTAGAGTGGAGATACTAACCAGTTCAACCCAAAAGCTTAAGATGATAGAAATAGGTGGCAATTCACTTATATACACTAACACTGCTCTCACGTCGAGCCTCTCTTGGGTCTCAGACGTGGAATGGGAGCGAACAACAATTATTTTATTTTAATTGCGCTAACTAGGATTCAAACTTGTGACCTTTGGCTCTGATATCATATTAAGTTGCATGCACAAACCAGTACATCCCAAAAGCTTAAACTGTTAAAAGAAGGTAAGCAAATCCACATATACACTTAGTTAACCTCCAACTAGTCAATGGAGAAATAAATAGATAAAGATTACAGATGTTAAAGAAAATTATGATTTAAAGTTTCAAAAAGCAAGTGTTGTGTTTTTGGCCTACCAAGTTGTGACATTTGTGCAGTATGGCATTACATGTAGCCACTCAGAGTAATTGTATTGTTTGGTCCACCACAAATTTTATTGAAGAACAATTCCTACTACTAAACTGTGAATGTGCTCTCCTTAAGGGCAACAATAGCAATGCAATTATAAAGTGTGGCATCAATGCAAATATCTTAAAATAGGCAAACAACAGACAGAAAGGATTAACTGAAAATTCTAGATTTGGTAGTACATGATACATGTGACATGAAAAGGATGAATCAAATAAAAGAGCCTATATTAAAAAACCAACAGAGACTAACTCAAAGTGCATTATTGGATATGATAGCAGAAACAGGAAAGTTAGAAGCATTATATCATTAAATAAAACAAAACACACAAAATCATGTAAGTCCAACCTGTGTAACAATCATTAGCCTACTAACGTCTTGATCATCAACAAAGAAGTCCTCATCTTCATCATCACCCCTGCTTGAAAAAGAAATATCGCGGGGGGAAACATTAATGCATGCACAACTTCTAGTCCCTGTAGCATAGGAGATGTGGAATGGAGCACAACAGAACTACTTGACTTTCTGATGTGTCTGGTAAGACTTGACATCTAGTATGCCAAATTTAGTTTTTTTATGCAGAGATGTTATATACCATTCTACTATGGAAGCAGACCATTAGTTGCTGGAAAAAACATTTTATGTGTAATGCAACTAAAACATAATATTTTAGTAAAATGGTGACATTAAATACGGCTCGCGTATATTTTTCTGACATTTACATAGCAACTTAAGATTTCTCCTTGTGGTTTTGCCATCTAGTTTGCATGATAGGAAGTAATAAACAAGCACATGTATAAAAGTAAAATTTTCTGCTATTTAAAAGGTGTATTATTGTTATTATTATCTAAAGTATATAGTACCTTTTGTTCCAAAAGAAAACCTATGATGCACGGATACTTCACAAAACTCATGTACCGGTGTCGGATACCGTATTAGATACGGATACTTCCCATATACTTCCGGATACGTATCGTAAACGTATCGGATATTTTTGTGGATTTAAATAAATAAAAAAAACTGGATACTCCTGGGACACCTGCGATACGTTCCAACCCTAGGCTTCATATACGACTCCTGTATCGCATAGCCGCTGCCCCGAAGCCGCCTCTCTGTGCCGCCACTTGCGCGCTGGTAGCCACAACCGTTCGCCGATCTAAGCTTCCGCCGCTGATCTGTGGCCGTCGTTGTCGTCGTTCGCCGATTGGAGCCGCCGTCGTCACCCAGTCAGTGTCCAATTAGAGCCGCCGCCGCGAGGCCTGTTATCGTCAGCCTATCAGGCGCCGATTGGAGCCGCCGCCGCGAGGTCTGTGGCCACTTTCTTCCCTTGCTTCTCAATCTCCTCCTTTCTCCTCAATCTGCTCACTGCTACTTGTCTGGTCTTGTTAGATTCCATGGCCACGAGTTCAGATGCGTCTACTGAAGCCAGTGGCAGTGGAGGAAGTTTTCCCGTCGCCAATAACCCTGCCATCACAGGACAGGTCTTGGCTGCTGCTTGTATGGTTCCTCCAGATGATGATGAGAAAAAGCCATTATGGAGGTATGCTGAGATAATTGAAAGAACTGGAAAGGGTCTGGGGGGGAATGTGAGGATTAGATGTAGACTTTGTAACCATGTTTGGAATGGAAGCTATTCTAGAGTTAAAGCACATCTGTTGAAAATTCCTGGTTTTGTGGTGAAGTTTTGTCGAGTGGTGACAGTACATGTTCTTGATCAACTGAAAGCTGAAGTTGCTGCAGCCAGTGCTGTTGCTGATAGAACCATGCCTAGAGATATCCCACTTCCAGTTGAGGGCAAAGAGAAGAGAAAGAGGAGGGGTGTTTCAGCTATTGAATCTAGCTTCAATTTGGATGTTCGGAGACAGCTTGATGAACTAATAGCTAGAATGTTTTACACTGGTGGTCTGCCTTTTAATCTTGCATGTAACCCATTTTAGAAAGGTTTCCATGTTTGCTGCCAATAATCCAATTGGAGGTTATGTCCCTCCAAGCTACAACAAGTTGAGGACAACTATTCTTGTGCAAGAGAGGACACATGTGGAGAGAATGCTGCAGCCCGTGAAGGAAACTTGGAGCTCTAAAGGTGTGAGTATTGTTTCAGATGGATGGTCAGATGCTCAAAGACGCCCACTCTTGAATTTCTTGGCTGTTACAGAAGATGGCACAATGTTTCTTAGAGCGATCAACACTGAAGGAATATCCAAGACCAAGGAGTATATTGCAGAGAAGATGTTAGCAGTAATTGATGAGGTTGGGGCACAAAATGTTGTGCAAGTGATAACTGACAATGCTGCCAATTGCAGAGCTGCTGACATCATAGTTGACCAGAAGCACCCTCATATTTTTTGGTCCCCTTGTGTTGTGCATACTTTGAATCTTGCTTTGAAGAACATATGTGCTCTGCTAGGGAAATTGAAGATGTGCTTTATACTGAATTCCAGTGGATTAGCGAAGTCATTGGAGATGCCAACATGATTAAAAATTTCATCATGAATCACTCCATGAGATTGGCTATGTTCAATGAGCAAAGCAATCTGAAATTCCTTGCAATTGCTGACACAAGATTTGCCTCTGCTGTTGTGATGTTGAAGAGATTTATTATTATAAAAGATGCTCATTCAGTGATGGTAGTAAGTGAAAAGTAGAGTGCATATAGGGAAGATAATCCACGTCAGGCTCAATTTGTTGAGGAGAAGATTGTGAATGATCTGTGGTGGGATAAAGTGCGCTATTTTCTTAGTTTCACTGAGCCTGTCTATACTATGATACGAGCAGCTGATACTGACAAGTCATGCCTCCATTTGATATATGAGATGTGGGACACAAACACAATGATAGAGAAGGTGAATAGTGTGATCTATCGTCATGAAATAAAAGAGTCACATGAAGAATCTATCTTCTACTCTGTTGTGCATGACATCTTGGTGAGTCGATGGACAAAAAGCAACACACCCTTGCATTGCTTGGCACACTCACTAAATCCGAAGTATTACACTGATGCATGGATCAACGAGGTCCCCAACGGACAAGCTCCTCATAATGATGAGGAAATTTCAGAGATGAGAAATGCTTGTTTTAGGAGTTATTTTTCTGGTGAAGAATTAAAGATTAAGTTACAATATGCTAATTTCTCTTTGTTTGGAACTGGATTCAATTCATTTGACTCAATTGAGGATAGAGGTTATATGGAACCAAAACTGTGGTGGAGAATTCATGGCCATTCTGCTCCAGAATTGAAAAGGTTGGCACTTAAATTACTTGGACAGCCAGCATCATCCTCCTGTGCTGAGAGAAATTGGAGTACATATGGGCTGATCCATAGTTCATTGAAAAATAGGTTCAATTCTATCTCATTTTATTTTACATATTCATTATGATCATACATGTATGAATTTTGGTTCCTAATGCAGATTTGCGATTTAACTGTAGACTAAATCCTGGACGTGCTGAGGGTTTGGTTTTCACACACCAAAACTTGTGTCTTCTTTCTAGAAAAACTGATGAATACCGCAGTGGCGCAGTGGTCCAGCAATGTGGGATGTTGGAGCTGGCACTTTTGAAGCTGATTTTGAGGGTGGTGCTGGTTTTCTTGAGCAAGCTGATCTGTCTCTTGATGAGCCAGAACTTGAAGAAAGATTGTTTGAAGATCTTGGGGCATTGGATTTAGCCGAAGATGCAGAACCAAATGAAGAATGAAATCTAGTTTTGCTGCACAGCAACAGCCACTGCCTGCTACTTTTGTGCACTGCTCTGAGTGAAGGCTGCAGCAGCAGTGATACTGTTGCTGCAAGTATCACAGCCGATGGAAGCTGTTTTCTTTATTTATTATGTGATATTGTGGTCTGTTACTGTTAGAAATTGAAGACTGAACACTGAAGTTTTTAGGTTTGATGCCTTGATGGCCTAAACTTTATTATCTATGTACTATTTGTGAAATTGTGTGGTCAACTATTTCAGCATTTAATTTTATTTATAATATTTACGTATCGTTGTATCGGTGTTTTTTGAGAAATATCGTATCGGGGTATCGGCGTATCGCGTATCAGTATCCCCGTATCAGGGCAACATAGAAGAAAATATAAGTGTGCAGCTTACATGGATAAGGAAACGTTTGTGAACATCTATCACACATAACTATGGTGAAAAATAGGCAGCAAATATCAAACAATTATCATGTTTGAGTTTCTTCACAGCGCACACCCTGCTTTGTCAACGAAGAAAAAGCTAGGTAGCTATCCCATATGAGCAATGGCTAAAGGAAGCAAAGTTGGCAAAGCTTAGGGTATGTTTGGTTTGCTACTGTCACCTCTTAGGTTCTTAGCCAAGCCAAATTTTGGCTGGCAAATGGTCCAGGATTTGACCAAGTTTGGCCATCAAAATAAATTAAGGTGGCCAAAGGAGAAAGGCATCAAACCAAACTTAAGCACTCAACCAAAATGGCGGCTAAGATTGGTCAAAAGTAGACAAGATTTGGCTTGGGCAGTTTGAGAAAATTTGCACCAAACCACATGCAGTGGCAGTCTAGCAGAGCTTGGGCTAAAATGAAGGGGGGCCATGCATCAAGTGACACTGGATTATGAATGAAATTCATGATTACTTTCAAGTCTAATAAGCTCGCGAGAAACAAGAATACAAGATTAGTGGAGAATCATATAGGAGGGTTCATGGCCCATGTTAATCTACACTAAGCTCTGCCCCTGACCACATGCAGACACACCTAGAAAAAATAATAAAGACATGAAAAATAGAGAGTATACCAGCTATAATTACCTTTTATGTGAATGGAGGTCATCACGTGAATGGTCGACATGTTCCAGTTCCAACTCCTCATCAAGCAAGAAAGTGCTCTGGTCACCACCACCACCAAAGCTAGAGAAGGCACTTGGGAAACCAATAGAGAAACCTCTTTCACTATGAGCATTAGGTACTATCTTCGACCTTGTTTTCTGAACTTCACCAAATCTAAAAGAAGATCCATATTTGCATGAAGGATGTGCAGAAAGGTTCTTAGTCTTTTCATCAATACTGATGACAGAAAAGTCGTTATTCAATGAACAACCATGTGAATCTTGCACTTGTTCATCGATAACTTTTTCCCCCATACCAATATCTGTATTACATCTAGTATCTTTGGATTGACAATGTGTCTTTTGATCTTCAGAATAAGCATCCTTATTTGAAAAACCACCAATGTTCTTCTCACCCACACTGCTATTCACACTGGCAGATGATGGGCTCGCAACTGATGTACCAGAAAGCGAGACCCACTTTGACCAATCATAACGCCTTCTAATCTTGTCATCCTGTCAGTAGACCAGCAGAGGATAAGGTAAAACAAAATACCTAAACAGAACATGGAATTTGAACAATGACTATTGAAATAACATTGCAACCTGAACTTCTAGAAGACTTGAGCTTGTCAGTGCATCCAATATCAGGTGTATATCTGCAGTCATTTTCTTAAGCTGCAAATAAAAATGAGTTGTTTCCTAGCACAAGGGCAAAATAATAGAAATTTAATATTAAGCAATCTGGAAAGAAAACATACTCTATTGAAATCTGCAAGTTTTGAAACTGGAACCCAACCATGCTCATCCATTAAAGATTTCAGGAAATCATCACGCTCCAGATTTGCATCACTGAAAAACATGATTGCATGAACAAAGGATTGCATGCCACACTTGCTAAAAGAACATTTAATCACTCCTGATGTTATCGAAACATATAAGATTTTATCAGATTGTAGGCTGTATTGGTATTTGCGTATATGTTGCACCATGACATTACAACCTTGAAGTGTGATACAACATCAAACTGAACTTTTTAACATCATGTTTCTGACAATAGACAAAAATCCAATTAAAATAAACTATTTGGCACCACTACCCAGCACCCAATAAAAATAAATGAGAATCTATCAACATATAGGTATCATCACGCTTTGTTATGACTCCAAAGGAAGATAATAAGAATTTACCTGAAGTAGTACTCCACTTGAGTTAGTATATTAGATCTTAACTCAGCAGCTTCTGGGGATAAAACAGGATTAGGAGCTGGTTGATTTTGAATGTAGTGTGATGGACTTCTCATCGAATCCATAGGCACAGTGGGCATGTAATAATACATGGGAGGGATAGGCCCTGAGTTTAAAGCATTTATCAATATTTGAAAACTAAAAAGAAATCTGAACTGCAAACATGTCATAAATGGTGAGCATAGCATTACCAGGATATGGTGGTCCATTGATGTATCCAAGAGGCACCATTGGTCTTACAAAAGCTCTTGGCCCAAGACCTTGTGGTAGATTTGTGTTTTCTCTAGTACCAAACATCTGAGGATTTTGCCAAGCCTGTCCATAATGGCCATGGCCTTCAGGAGAAGGATGGGGCCTAGTGCCATGAGTGCCAACAGGAGGCCGCCAAAGATGAGGACCTCCTCTTGGATGTGGAGGCGTTGGCCTGTTACTTTCATGGGCACCAACTTGATCTACTGGAACAAAAGGAGGCACGGAATTCTCATAACCAGACTTTCCAACATGCCGGTCATGATTCGGGACTGGGATAGGAAATGGCTGGTAAGAATATTCTTGTAGTATCATTGGACTGGGAACCACAGGGTAAAAAATGGGTTGCCCTGGATGTTGGGGATAATGCATTGGTGGAGGGTAAGGTGGTGCACCATTAGCAGCAGGAAAACGTCGCCTGGGCCCATTTCTATGATGGGCTTGGTGATTTCTGTTGGGATTTCCATTTCCATGGCCATCAAACTTGTGCATACGACTAGCCACCTGACAATGTTTGCCCATTTTTATCAAACTGAAGCAAATAATGTAATAAATGGAAGATGCACATAAGATCTAACCTAGGAAGAGTGACTCTAATCGTATATGCATCAGTAACGGAATGCTATAATGTCTTTCCAAAAAAACCAAAGAAGCACCACATTTTTTATTGAGATACAAAAGATGCAATGAAGCAAAACAAAACCAAAATAGATTGAAATGTTTACATTGTAGAGAAAGGGGGATGGGAATGGCAAGACCTGCCACAATGCCTATCAGACTTCAGAACGGTGTTGTGTCAAAACTGTTATACAGAATACAGGGTAAAAGTCCAGCACATTCAGAGCGAGATTTGGACTGGCCATTCTCGAAATGAAGCATGCCACGCAAAAGAATACTACCTAACTGCAAAGATGATGCTTCAGCAGTTCAGCTAGGCGACAAATTTGAGTTACCATCATGACAAGTGTAACACGCTTCAAACGTAGCGCAACATGGTCAGCTGGAACCCAACATCTACCATGAAAGCACTGGACAAAAAGCTGGAGCTACTATAAAATAGCTATCTGTTACTACTCGCCAACGAATCGGCACACACCTACATTCAACCAGGCAGCACAAAAAAAGTACTGTAATAACTACCCATATCCACGGAAGTGAGCAACAGCTAGCATTTGCATCAAAAGTACCTTACAAATTAGCTACACGAAAATAGACACAGACCCAGTGAACAATAAAACTTACATATGTGAGCAGATTAGAACCAGGCACAGATCATACCTGCGATGGAGCCGACGGCAGAGGGGAGCCCTGCGGCCCCTTGACGAAATCGCTGCCAGCAGCATTGCCTGCCGCTGCCTTTGCTGGAGGCTCCGAGGCAGCCTTCTGCCTCGCCTCCTCTAGCGCGGGCCAGGATTCGGCCCCCATAACGGCCGCCTCGCCGGACGCCGCCGGAGGTGGCGTGGTCTTCCTCCATGGCGATGCGCTAGGCCCGACTCCGGCGTCGCCAGCCGGATCCGCCACCTCCACCGCAGCCGCGCCGGTGGCGCCCGCATTCGGCTCCTCCATCGCCAACGCTAACGCGCAACAGAAACACAGAGCAGCAATAAGAGATTACCTGTCTGCAGCGTTTTTATCCCGCCGCCGCCGCCGAGAGCGCGAGACACAGGCGCAGGATTCGGAACAGACCAACGAGCGTCTTATTAGAGTGCGTCCATGGACGCGCCGGCGACTAGGTACGGGCGGCGGCGGCGGCGGCGGCGTAGGGTTTTGGGCGGAGAGATGAGCGACTAGGGTTTTTGGGTGGGAGTGGAAGGCGAGGAAGAGAGTGAAAGACAGCAGAGAGCTGAGACCGAGAGGGATTGGAAGCTGTGTGCGCGTCTCTGCGTGCGTGGAGCGCGTGAGCGGAGGAGGGGACGGCCGGACGGGCGCCGCGGGCTGTGTGGGTGGGACCGACGGGCAATGGCTGCGGCTGGGCGGTGGCGGGACTGCGTGCCTGCTGGCGGTTTTCGTAGGAGTGAGCCTGTTAGGCCTGGCTATATTTCAATATTAATTACGTCTATATTTAATATAGATTTAATTAAATTTAATAAATTTATTTCGTCATTTATTGTTTATTTATGTAATTAGATTTATAATTATAATATATTTAATGTATGTAATTATTATTTAAATATCTGACTAGTCAAATCTTCGTGTATTGATATTGTTTATATATATCACATAAATAGATTTTGTTTAAATGAGATAGTTGTTAAAACATGTTTTAAACTTTTATAACAATACTAGGTGAGTGCCCGTGCGTTGCAACGGGAACATATAATACAACGATAACTTATATGAAAATATATGTTATAAGATTTCGTAATTCATTTATCATCTTAGCCATGCATAAATTACTTATATACGCTTGTGAAACTTGGATGGAGGTAGTATTTGATTTCCTATTTACTTGTCATTCTTTCATAGTGATGTGAAACTTGGATGCATATTATAGTGATGTTTGTCATTTCGTATATATATTTTATATTAATTTTAACTCCATGGCAACTTACAGACACATACCTAGTTACTTCTATATATACCCACCCGTTCAATGGGTCCAAGTGACCCTAGAGTACATAAGGGTGCTAACAAAAAGAATCTGATACATTATGGTTCAGTATAACAATGACAAGATAGTCACATAGAGCCATAAGATACCTCACTCACTAATAGAAAGAGACCCCTGTCTGCGAGGAGACCTGCCAACACTGGGGCTTGCACTCCTTGATTTGGTGTCTGCTGGTAAACGTGACAAAGATCTCTCCTAAAGTCGAGGAGTCGGGGTCCTAACAAAATGATAATACCATAAGTGCACAACTAATGCCAATTGGTTCATTAACATAACTATAAGAGCATCTCCAACATCACCCCACATAGTTAAAGTTAACATGGTAATGAAAAAAAAGGAAACATATAAGTTTCAAGGTTAACGCAGGCCCCAATGTAAGCAGCAAACACCAGGTTGTAGAAAACTTGAATTACATCTATAGAAAGGTGTGGTTCGAAACAACAATACTTGAAGCATTTTTTCACCAACTGGTCATGAACTAATGATAGTTTTCTAAAAAACAGTTTTTAGTAAGGAAAGACATACCTATGGACAATGCTTTGGTAGCGCAAGTCATATTCTATTGCTCACCGAATGGCCCTAGCAAATGCTTTGAAAGCTGTGAAGATTAGCTGTATGGAGCGAGATTAGCTTCAAAAGACATTTTCCCCAGGAAGCTTCAAAAGACAATATGGAGCGAGATTAGCTGTTTTGAAGAGAATTTGAATTGACTGGGCAGCAGTATGTACCTGACGGATGTGAAGAGTCATCCTATATGTGTTCATCGGAGATTGTAAAAAGTGGTCAACTAGCTTAAACCAAAATGAATAGATGAGACTTTTGTCTAACTTCAATGTAGGAGTTTACAATGCAGAGAGGGCTGAGATGCATCATCGATATACTCCTCACCAGTATAAGTTTTGCCTGCTCGCATGAATAGATGAGACTCAAGTGTGGCTTCCTGTGAGTCTAAAGCAAAAAAATATATGCAGGGGGGAGGGGCATCAAAACTACCTTCTCCAAGTATTCTTGCAACTTTTTTATTCTGCCCATATAGTCTTGATCCTCAACGCACAATGAAATAGGATTTGAATCGACACCTGGTCCTTCAAACTGGAGCGGGCCTAGGTTTCTGTAGACATCTTCCAACAAAAAGTTGGAAGAATTTTGTCTCAACACACTGCAAAAATTCAAGTATTATTGACACCAAAGGCCATATTACAAGATACTTCTAGATAAGAAGCTAAGGCAGATGTCGAAGACCAAGAGTAACTACGTAACAACATGGTTCGCGTATCCACATATGAAAATATAGCAAATGCCAATTCTTATACTTACTCGTATGCTTTTCCTTTCAAGTCAACGCTTTTCAGTCTCAATCTGCACAAATGCACAGAAAAAAAAACGAGGTCAACCAGAAGCAACAATTTAATACAAATTTGATGGTTTACAGATTCCATATTCTATTGTACCTAGGAAAGTTGAGCTGAATCATCAGATTCAGGATGTAGTAGTAGCTGCATTAGAGAAACAAAGATGTTGAAACAACTAAACTCTGATGTGAAGTACAAACATCCTAGAATTATCAAGTGAAACAATACATACCTGCTTCCTTATAAAAGGGGGCAAAAACTTAGAGTGCAGATGCCCATGGTGAAAGCTGAGAAGAGATATTCTCAACAGAAACACCTTTGCCATGGAGGCCATGGATTTCCTATAAACAAATAGCTCCAGTGAGTAAAATTATAAATGGGTAGTCATAAGACGTGTAAACGTACCTAAAGCAGAAGATATAGTTTAGGAATATTCTCCACAAGGCCCTCAGGAAAAGAATAACCACATGGTTCTTGTCTAGGAAAGGTACAAGGACGATCAATAATTTGTCGTTATAAAGATAAAATAACACATGGAACATCTCATCTTCTCATAGACAAGAGAGATGTAGACCAACCTTTTTCAGCCCTTGCCTGAACTACATCACAAATCTGCTTCATAATATCAAAAATTGTAAGTTTGGAAGCAGCCACCTCCTCTCCTAGGATAACCTGAGCACATGATACAAGTTCGAAATAGTGTGAGAAAAAAATGTGACAGGTCACAGGCAAGTAAGGAAAAAACATACCATGTTTGGATGTGATTGAAGAGCACATTCCAATGCCACATGAGAAGCCTTGCATCCCATTAGGCGAATAAAGTAGTGATACTATCATTTAGAGTAAAGACATAAGGCGGATCAGAAATTAGATTCAGTAATTCAAATTCATAAGAAAACACTTTTGGTAGCATCTTCAGTAAAACCTGATTATATTTTCTGCATATAAAACAGACATAAAACAATCACTTGATCATCGCTTCACAGTCATCATAGACTGTAGGGATAGACATTGATTAGACGATGCATTCTTACTTTTCCTAAACTATTAGGCATATCAACAAAAATCTTACCGAAATAGGAGTCGCACCACATCGCCACTTGTTCACTGGATTATTAAGATTTGTCACTGTAGCCATGTATCCATTATTCGTTCAATCTGGTAGCTATGGTGTGGTAGCACACATGCCCCAAAACCTGAGACCAACAACCCACATGTTAAACCAACAACAATCAATATTCTTTATTAAATGAGCTGGTGAGGGACTCGCGTAGGTATAATCGCAATCAAACTTTGAAGGCAGTGCTCCCCTAGCTTGGTAGCCCAAGAAGTGACAGATTACATTAAACTTCTTTCCTTTGTAAGTATCCTCCTTCTGCAAAATGGCTGAGAACATTATGAACTTACAGTGATAAAGATCTACTGTTTGCTTGTGTACAACAGAGTCCAAAGAAAGCATACCAAACGTCTGCTCATCTCAGTCTCAACTAACTGGGCTAGCAGTTTTTCAGTCTCAATCTGCACAAGTGCACAGAAAAAATCGAGGTCAACCAGAAGCAACAATTTAGAACAAATTTGATGGTTTACATATTCCATGTTCTATTGTACCTAGGAAAGTTGAGCTGAATCATGAGATTCAGGATGTAGTAGTAGCTGCATTAGAGAAACAAAGATGTTGAAACAACTGAACTCTGATGTGAAGTACAAACATCCTAGAATTATCAAATGAAACAATACATACCTACTTCCTTATAACAGGGGGCAAAAACTCATAGTGCAGATGCCCATGGTGAAAGTTGAGAAGAGATATTCTCAACAGAAACACCTTTGCCATGGAGGCCATGGATTTCCTATAAACAAATAGCTCCAGTGAGTAAAATTATAAATGGGTAGTCATAAGACGTGTAAACGTACCTACAGCAGAGCATATAGTTCAGGAATATTCTCCACAAGTGCCTCAAATAATCAGATCCAAGCAACCATGAGCATGACAAAATTAAGTATTAGGTATGTATTGTTTCATTTGATAATTCTAGGATGTTTGTACTTCACATCAGAGTTCAGTTGTTTCAACATCTTTGTTTCTCTAATCACAATTAATCGTCTAATCGGTCCTCATGCAATTAGGTTTGATTAGCCGATCAAATAACATTGTTGTAAGCTAAAAACACAAACCTGAAGAGAACCTTCGATTATTAGGCATGACAATAGTCTCAATACACCAGATCTATGGTTTCGGATACCAAGAAAGGAAGAATTATGTTGACACATGGTACATTACATTTGACATAAGTTATTATACACAAACAGGATTGGACATGAACCATACAGATGACCAACACACAAAAGAAGAGAAGAAACTTGAAAGGATGGCAACCAAAGGGACAAGGAGAAGGTAACAATAGCAAGTGCATCTACACCTTCATCTGTGTCTGGTGGTTATGGAAACAGAACCTGATGTACTTGGGCTCCAGCCATAGCTCTTTGCTCAGCTACATCCATGCATAGATAAGACACGCCGCCGCCATCTGTGACTGGTGAAATGTAACAACAAAGCTAAAAGGTAAAGGGACTGTGTTCTCCCTGCAGTATTAACTTGAATGTGTGTGTTCTACAACTAAGTCGCAATGAAAAAAAGGGCAGAAATATATTCCATCGTGAACCATGTGTTGTAGAACAGTACAAATGTCTTTTAAACTTGTTTGCACATTGTCAGCTAACGGGAAGCTAAAAAGCCAACCCCTTTTAATCCCCCCTCTTCCTCTTAATACTGAACATGAATGTTTCCTATGTTCAATAGCCAAGTCAGCGAGGCTTAGGCAAGCAAAAGAGGAGGCTGAGCGGGAAATAGCTGAATATCGTGCCCATATGGAGTCTGAGTTTCAGAGGATGGTTGCAGAGGTATGCACGCCATGTCCCTTTTTTCCCCACAGGACTACAGGACCTCACTTCTGTGTCTAGGTGACTACAAAGCATCGACGACTCCGGTGCAAACGTCAAGCATCTCGAGGAAGAAACGGCGGTGAAGATCGAGCAAGGTGAATTTACATAAACTAAAACACAAATATTGCAGTCAAGAAAATTCACAGGACAATATACATATTGGTAAATTTTTACTTGTTACCCCTACTTCAAAGAGATTAGTTTCTTTTAAATTTCAACATAGATTTCTGCATACATGTTCAGAAAGAACAAGGTGAATTTACAGAAATGAACAACTATCGGCTGGAAAAAAGCCTGAGCAATTATTTTACTAAGTCAAAGAGATGTTTACCCACTGTCATTGAGTTCATGTCGAAACAACATGTACATCAAAATTAACAGGCATTGTTAGTCATTACAATTGACAGTAGCAATTAGAGTTGTAGAACAGTACCTGACCGTGTATGTTTAGTCAGAGCAGCAGCATTTGAATACGATACATCTATGCACAGCTGAGCAACAAATAATAATAATAAACCAAAACACTACACATTGATAGAGATCGGTGCCAAGTACACTTCACCAGATATCGGTGAGAGTCGGGGAGGATTTAGATTGGGGAGGCAGACTCGCTTGACAGCTTTAAGGAGCGCAAATTATGAGAAAAGATTTTGTGATCCAATTTAAAAGAACCACACATGTTATAAACCTCGATATCTTATAAATAAACTAAACTAATAAAAATCAAATTATACTACAACGTGAATATCAGAAAAACAAGGTCTACAATGCAAATTACAATCCATTGCAGATGAAGCACCAAAGATTGAGTGCTTCGATCGAAAACTAAATTCATGATGTCTCTATGATTACTATATGCAAACTCCAAATGGCTCTCCTCACAACAAGTGATGGATCATGCAGCTCTTCCGTGTGACATATTTTGCTAAAGCGAAAACATTATACTACATTTAATTATTGTACACATGCATCTTAAATCTTCATTGTTTCTTGTTTTTGGAAGAAACTACACAAACAACCGGAATAATATAAAAAGAATTAGCATAAAAATACATTAGGAAAAAGGGCACCAATTATCCAGAAAGAAGCATGAATAAGAGAGTAGTGTCCTCAGCGATCAGATTCAGATTATTGTGCCCAGAAAAAGACCCATTAAAATATTCATCAAAGGACTTTGCTCATACTACTAATCTGTATTGTACATCTGACCACGATATCCACAAGAAATACCAACGAAAAACAAATGGTCCTTTGATAGTATGAATGCCACTTGATTTTAACTAAGCACTGAAAAACTAAAAAAAAGCTTTATTAAAAATATCTAAGCAAATTACCTCTCTTTGAAGTGCTTCATCAAGTTCCTGTTTCTCATCTAGAGTGATGTCCTTTGCAAAAAGTTCAGTTAAACCCCTGCAAATTGAATTGTAAAGTATATAAGGCATCGAAAAGGCACATATAACATATGGTTCAACATGGCTCAAGAAATATATTGTTTTTTCTTTTGATGTTGTTTCTTAAAAGGCAAACTACCACAAAAGCATGCAAGGAAGACTTACACATTAAAAAAGAAAAAAGTGGACAAATAGACATCAGGTTTTCTATGAAAGTGGTATGCAAAATTCAGTGTGAACAAACTGCATTGCTCTGGTGCATATATAGAAGTCAGGATGAGGGCAGCACTTTGATTCTTGAGAGCATTAAATACCTCGAGAGAGGATTTCTTAAGCTGATGCATAAGCCTCTTTAGTGTCTCCTTGATGTCTGATTCAGTTGTTGCTGAGTTCTCATCCACAAAGTCACCCTTTTTCAGTTTATTATCCCACGACATGCAATTTGTACCTCCTGAGCCAAGTTTGCTAACCTTGTTAATCAGCCCATCATCGATAACGTCACTGCTGATCTTTCTTGAACAAATTGTACACGACCTCGCTCACGCTAACTGCAGGATCAACAAGCACAGTCAACCCAACCATGGTTTGTTAAGAAAAATATAATAGTTGAGAACTAATATCCAATGCTACAACAACCAACATGCCCTTCCAAAGGATGGTGACATTAGCATGCATTCATGATGACTTGATGTGCATTATGCCGGTCATTAGGTAGCCTAATGTATCTATTTCCACTTCTACAAATTAACCACAATTTCACAATTCTATTATGTGCTATCCTCTGTTGAACAAAGTACAATTTTCTACCTTCACCTCCTTTACATCTGATAAACTGATAAGTTTCTCTAGACAAGTTTGAGAGTTTAGTAGAATAAACTGGGCACATCCTTTCCTGTAATTGGAATAGATTTGATACTGCTCCCAATTACATAACCATCAACGACTAGAACGATGTGGGTAGCCCCATCACCCACATCAACTACAACATCTATCATTTTACACTGAAAACAAAGCATGAAGTTTCTCATAAATATAAGTGTGTGATGATCACTCAACAGGTAAGAAAGGAAAAGAGTAATGATCAAGTACACTTAAACATGGCCTGCTCGATGCAATTGCCATCCATTTTGGTGTAACGCATGGCTATGCTAAAGAAATAACAATGTTAAGCTTTGTTCACTAACCTTGGTGGTAGTGTAGGATTACCCTATCAATCATAGAATGATCGTAAAGAATTAACCAAAAATAAAAAAACATTACTTCCCAAGGAAAATAGAAACACGACAACAACGTTCTGGAGGATCTAATTCACAGCAATGCAACAGAATAACTAACTGAAAGGGAATTAGGCTTACACCTAGTCCGTAATTAATTTTGGTGGTTGAATTGCCCAACACAAATATTGGACTAACTAGTTTGCTCTAGTGTATAAGTTATACAGGTGCCAAAGGTTCATACTTAGCCAATAAAAAGGACCAAGTGTTGGGTTCGACAAAAGAGCAAAGGGTCAACCGAAGGCACCTTTGGTCTGGCGCACCGGACTGTCCGGTGAGCCACCGGACATGTCCGGTGCACCAGAGGACTCCGACTTCAAACTCTTCACCTTCGAGAAATTCCAGAGGCAACTCCACTATAATTCACCGGACTGTCCGGTGTACACCGGACATGTCCGGTGCTCCAAGGAAGAGCGGCCTCCGGAACTCGCCAGCCTCGGGAATTCACTTCGGCTGCTCCGCTATAATTCACCGGACATGTCCGGTGTACACCGGACTGTCCGGTGTAACAGCGGGGCAACGACTTTTTCGGCGCCAATGGCTACCTGTGACGCATTAAATGCGCGCCAGCGCGCGCAGAGGTCAGGCACGCCCATGCTGGCGCACCGGACACTCAACAGTACATGTCCGGTGCGCCACCGGACATCAAGGCGGGCCCAGAAGTCAGAGCTCCAACGGTCGGAACCCAACAACTTTGGTGACGTGGCTGTCGCACCGGACATGTCTGGTGTGCACCGGACTGTCCGTTGCACCATCGAACAGACAGCCTCATCAAACGGCTAGTTTGGTGGTTGGGGCTATAAATACCCCCAACCACCCACCATTCATTGCATCCAAGTTTTCACACTTCCAACCCTTCACAAGAGCTAGGCATTCAATTCTAGACACACTCAAGAGATCAAATCCTCTCCCAAATTCCACATAAAGCTTTAGTGACTAGTGAGAGAGATTTGCTTGTGTTCTTTCGAGCTCTTGCGCTTGGATTGCTTTCTTCTTTCTTGATTTCTTCTTGCGATCAAACTCACTTGTAATTGAGGCAAGAGACACCAATCTTGTGGTGGTCCTTGTGGGAACTTTGTGTTCCAAGTGATTGAGAAGAGAAAGCTCACTCGGTCCGAGGGACCGTTTGAGAGAGGGTAAGGGTTGAAAGAGACCCGGCCTTTGTGGCCTCCTCAACGGGGAGTAGGTTTGCGAGAACCGAACCTCGATAAAACAAATCCACGTGTCACACTCCTTATTCGCTTGCGATTTGTTTTACACCCTCTCTCGCGGACTCGATTATATTTCTAACGCTAACCCAGCTTGTAGTTGTGTTTATATTTGTAAATTTCAGTTTCGCCCTATTCACCCCCCCTCTAGGCGACTTTCAATTGGTATCAAAGCCCGGTGCTTCATTAGAGCCTAACCGCTCGAAGTGATGTCGGGAGATCACACCAAGAGGGAGATGGAGACCGGCGACAAGCCCGCTACAAGCCACGGGAGCACTTCATCGGAAGAGTCCCGCACCAAGAGGAAGGAGAAGAAGAAGGACTCCTCCAAACAGAAGGAGAAAAGATCCTCTTCTTCACACCACAAGGAGAAGAAGGAGAAATCTTCTTCTCACAAGTCGCATCGGAAAGGCGACAAGCACAAGAGGATGAGGAAGGTGGTCTACTACGAGACCGACACTTCATCAACATCGACCTCCGACTCCGATGCGCCGTCCGTAACTTCTAAGCGCCAAGAGCGCAAGACGTTTAGTAAGATTCCCTTACACTATCCTCGTACACCTAGACATACTCCATTACTTTCCGTTCCATTAGGCAAACCGCCAACTTTTGATGGCGAAGATTATGCTAGGTGGAGTGATTTAATGAAATTTCATCTAACCTCACTCCACAAAAGTATATGGAATGTTGTTGAGTTTGGAGCACAGGTACCATCCGTAGGGGATGAAGACTATGATACGGACGAAGTGGCCCAAATCGAGCACTTCAACTCCCAAGCCACAACCATACTCCTTGCCTCTCTAAGCAAGGAGGAATACAACAAGGTGCAAGGGTTGAAGAATGCAAAGGAGATTTGGGACCTACTCAAGACCGCGCACGAGGGTGATGAACTCACCAAGATCACAAAGCGGGAAACGATCGAGGGGGAGCTCGGTCGTTTTCGTCTTCGCCAAGGGGAGGAGCCACAAGATATGTACAACCGGCTCAAAACCTTGGTGAACCAAGTGCGCAACCTTGGGAGCAAAAAGTGGGACGACCACGAGGTGGTTAAGGTTATTCTAAGATCTCTCATTTTCCTTAACCCCACTCAAGTTCAATTAATTCGTGGTAATCCTAGATACACACTAATGACCCCCGAGGAAGTTATCGGGAATTTTGTGAGCTTTGAATGTATGATCAAGGGCTCAAAGAAGATCAACGAGCTTGATGAATCCTCCACGCCCGAAGCACAACCGGTGGCATTCAAGGCGACGGAGGAGAAGAAGGAGGAGTCTACATCGAGTAGACAACCAATTGACGCCTCCAAGCTCGACAATGAGGAGATGGCTTTAATCATCAAAAGCTTTCGCTAGATCCTCAAGCAACGGAGGGGGAAGGACTACAAACCCCGCTCCAAGAAAGTGTGCTACAAATGTGGTAAGCCCGGTCATTTTATTGCAAAATGTCCTATGTCTAGTGACAGTGACAGGGGCGACGACAAGAAGGGAAAGAGGAGAGAAAAGAAGAAGTACTACAAGAAGAAGGGCGGCGATGCCCATGTTTGCCGGGAGTGGGACTCCGACGAGGACGCCGCCAACATCGCCGTCACCAAAGGACTCCTCTTCCCCAACGTCGGCCACAAGTGCCTCATGGCAAAGGACGGCAAAAGGAAGAAGGTTAAATCTAAATCCTCCACTAAATATGAATCCTCTAGTGATGATAATGATAGTGATGAGGAAAATAATTTGCGAACCCTTTTTGCCGACCTAAACATGCAACAAAAAGAAAAATTAAATGAATTAATTAGTGCCATCCATGAGAAGGATGATATCTTGGACTCCCAAGAGGACTTCCTAATCAAGGAAAATAAAAAGCATGTTAAGGTTAAAAATGCTTATGCTCAACAAGTTGAAAAATGTGAAAAATTGTCTAGTGAGCTAAGCGTTTGCCATGAGACTATAAACAACCTTAGAAATGAAAATGCTAGATTAATTGCTAAGGTTGATTCTCATGTTTGTGATGCTTCAATTCCCGATCTTAGAAATGATAATGATGATTTGCTTGCTAAGATTAAGGAATTGAATGATTCTCTTGCTAGCCTTAGAGTAGAAAATGAAAATTTGATTGCTAAGGCTAAAGATTTTGATGTTTGCAATACTATTATTTCCAACCTTAGAACTAAGAATGATATGTTGCATGCTAAGGTTGTAGAATTAAAATCTTGCAAACCCTCTACATCTACCGTTGAGCACACTTCTATTTGTACTAGATGTAGAGATGTTGATATCAATGCTATTCATGATCACATGGCTTTAATTAAACAACAAAATGATCATATAGCATTATTAGATGCCAAAATTGTCGAGCATAACTTAGAGAATGAAAAGTTTAAATTTGCTAGAAGTATGCTCTACAATGGGAGACGCCCTGGCATCAAGGATGGCATTGGCTTCCAAAGGGGAGACAATGTCAAACTTAATGCCCCTCCAAAGAATTTATCTAACTTTGTTAAGGGCAAGGCTCCCATGCCTCAGGATAACGAGGGTTACATTTTGTACCCTGCCGGTTATCCCGAGAGCAAAATTAGGAAAACTCATTCTAGGAAGTCTCACTCTGGCCCTAACCATGCTTTTATGTATAAGGGTGAGACATCTAGCTCTAGGCAACCAACCCGTGCCAAGTTGCCTAGAAAGAAAACTCCTAATGCATCAAATGATCATGCTATTTCATTTAAAACTTTTGATGCTTCTTATGTGCTTACTAACAAATCCGGCAAGGTTGTTGCCAAGATTGTTGGGGGCAAACACAAGGGCTCCAAGACTTGTGTTTGGATACCCAAAGTTCTTGTTTCTAATGCCAAAGGACCCAAAACTGTTTGGGTACCTAAAATCAAGAACTAAAATTGTTTTGTAGGTTTATGCATCCGGAGGCTCAAGTTGGATACTCGACAGCGGGTGCACAAACCACATGACAGGGGAGAAGAAGATGTTCTCCTCATATGAGAAAAACCAAGATCCCCAACGAGCTATCACATTCGGGGATGGAAATCAAGGTTTGGTCAAAGGATTGGGTAAAATTGCTATATCACCCGACCATACTATTTCCAATGTTTTTCTTGTAGATTCTTTAGATTACAATTTGCTTTCCGTATCTCAATTGTGTCAAATGGGCTACAACTGTCTATTTACTGATGTAGGTGTCACTGTCTTTAGAAGAAGTGATGATTCAATAGCATTTAAGGGAGTGTTAGAAGGTCAGCTATACTTGGTAGATTTTGATAGAGCTGAACTCGACACTTGCTTAGTTGCTAAGACTAACTTGGGATGGCTCTGGCACCGCCGACTAGCCCATGTTGGAATAAAGAATCTTCATAAGCTTCTAAAGGGAGAACACATTTTAGGACTAACAAATGTTCATTTTGAGAAAGACAGGATTTGTAGCACATGCCAAGCCGGGAAGCAAATTGGCACTCATCATCCACACAAGAACATCATGACTAGTGACAGGCCACTGGAGCTCCTACACATGGACCTATTCGGCCCGATCGCTTACATAAGCATCGGCGGGAGTAAGTACTGTCTAGTTATTGTGGATGATTATTCTCGCTTCACTTGGGTGTTCTTTTTGCAGGAAAAGTCTCATACCCAAGAGACCTTAAAGGGATTCTTGAGACGGGCTCAAAATGAGTTCGACCTAAGGATCAAGAAAATTAGAAGCGACAATGGGACGGAGTTCAAGAACTCTCAAATTGAAGGCTTCCTTGAGGAGGAGGGCATCAAGCATGAGTTCTCCTCTCCCTACACGCCACAACAAAATGGTGTAGTGGAGAGAAAGAATCGAACTCTATTGGACATGGCAAGAACCATGCTTGATGAGTACAAGACACCAGATCGGTTTTGGGCCGAGGCGGTCAACACCGCTTGCTACGCCATCAACCGGTTATATCTTCACCGAATCCTCAAGAAGACATCCTATGAACTCCTAACCGGTAAAAAGCCAAATATTTCATATTTTAGAGTTTTTGGTAGCAAATGTTTTATTCTTGTCAAAAGAGGTAGAAAATCTAAATTTGCTCCTAAAACTGTAGAAGGCTTTTTACTAGGATATGACTCAAACACAAGGGCATATAGAGTCTTTAACAAATCCTCAGGACTTGTTGAAGTTTCTTGTGACGTTGTGTTTGATGAAACTAATGGCTCTCAAGTAGAGCAAGTTGATCTTGATGAGATAGGTGAAGAACAGGCTCCGTGCATCACGCTAAGGAACATGTCCATTGGGGATGTGTGTCCTAAGGAATCCGAAGAGCCTTCAAATGCACAAGATCAACCATCCTCCTCCACGCAAGCATCTCCACCAACCCAAAATGAGGACGAGGCTCAAGTTGATGAAGGAAAAGATCAAAGAGATGAGCCACCTCAAGATGACGGCAATGATCAAGGGGGAGATGCAAATGATCAAGACAAGGAGGATGAACAACCAAGGCCGCCACACCCAAGAGTCCACCAAGCAATCCAACGAGATCACCCCGTCGGCACCATCCTCGGCGATATTCATAAGGGGGTAACCACTCGATCTCGTGTTGCATATTTTTGTGAGCATTACTCTTTTGTTTCCTCTATTGAGCCACACAGGGTAGAGGAAGCGCTACAAGATTCGGATTGGGTGATGGCGATGCAAGAGGAGCTCAACAATTTCACGAGGAACGAGGTATGACATTTAGTTCCACGTCCTAACCAAAATGTTGTAGGAACCAAGTGGGTCTTCCGCAACAAGCAAGACGAGCATGGTGTGGTGACAAGGAACAAAGCTCGACTCGTGGCCAAAGGGTATTCACAAGTCGAAGGTTTGGATTTTGGTGAAACCTATGCACCCGTAGCTAGGCTTGAGTCAATTCGTATATTATTGGCCTATGCTACTTACCATGGCTTCAAGCTCTATCAAATGGACGTGAAGAGTGCCTTCCTCAATGGACCAATCAAGGAGGAGGTCTATGTTGAGCAACCTCCCGGCTTTGAAGATAGTGAGTACCCTAACCATGTCTATAGGCTCTCTAAGGCGCTTTATGGGCTCAAGCAAGCCCCAAGAGCATGGTATGAATGCCTTAGAGATTTTCTTATTGCTAATGGCTTCAAAGTCGGCAAGGCCGATCCTACTTTATTCACTAAAACTCTTGACAATGATTTGTTTGTATGCCAAATTTATGTTGATGATATCATATTTGGGTCTACTAACGAATCTACATGTGAAGAATTTAGTAGGATCATGACACAAAAATTCGAGATGTCTATGATGGGGGAGTTGAAGTATTTTCTAGGATTCCAAGTCAAACAACTCCAAGAGGGCACCTTCATTTGCCAAACAAAGTACACTCAAGACATTCTAACCAAGTTTGGAATGAAGGATGCCAAGCCCATCAAGACACCCATGGGAACCAATGAGCATCTCGATCTCGACACGGGAGGTAAATCCGTCGATCAAAAGGTATACCGGTCGATGATTGGTTCATTGCTTTATTTATGTGCATCTCGACCGGACATTATGCTTTCCGTTTGCATGTGTGCAAGACTCCAAGCCGACCCTAAGGAATCACACCTTACGGCCGTAAAACGAATCTTGAGATATTTGGCTTATACTCCTAAGTTTGGGCTTTGGTACCCTCGGGGATCCACATTTGATTTGATTGGTTATTCGGATGCCGATTGGGCGGGGTGCAAAATCAATAGAAAGAGCACATCGGGGACTTGCCAGTTCTTGGGAAGATCCTTGGTGTCTTGAGCTTCAAAGAAGCAAAATTCGGTCGCTCTTTCTACCGCCGAAGCCGAGTACATTGCCACAGGCCATTGTTGCGCGCAATTACTTTGGATGAGGCAAACCCTGCGGGACTATGGTTACAAATTAACCAACGTTCCTCTTCTATGTGATAATGAGAGTGCAATCCGCATGGCGGATAATCCCGTTGAGCATAGCCGCACTAAACACATAGCCATTCGGTATCATTTTCTTAGGGATCACCAACAAAAGGGGGATATCGAGATTGCATACATTAACACTAAAGATCAATTAGCCGATATCTTTACCAAGCCTCTTGATGAACAAACTTTTACCAAACTTAGGCATGAGCTCAATATTCTTGATTCTAGGAATTTCTTTTGCTAACTTGCACACATAGCTCTTGAGTATACCTTTGATCATGTCTCTTTGATATATGCTATGACTAATGTGTTTTCAAGTGTATTTCAAACCAAGTCATAGGTATATTGAAAGGGAATTGGAGTCTTCGGCGAAGACAAAGGCTTCCACTCCACTCTACTACTCATCCTTCGCCGTCGCTCCGCCTCACTCTCCGTCTTTGGTATAATCTTCACTCATATGTTTTATTTGCCAAAGGGGAGAAAATAGTTAGTAAAGGGTCTATATTTCATTCCAAGTATCCGTTTTTGGCGATTCATGCCAAAGGAGGAGAAAGTATTGGCCCAAAGCAAAAGGACCGCACCACCACCCTAATTTTTAAAATTAATGATTTTCAATTGGTAAATTTCAAATTGGTATCTTTTTGTGTTCAAAAGGGGGAGCAAGTAGTATTTTCAAAACTTGATATACTAAAACCCTCTTGAACACTAAGAGGAGAATTTATTGAGGGGGAGTTTTGTTTAGTCAAAGGAAAAGCATTTGAAACAAAGGGAGAAAATTTCAAATCTTGAAAATGCTTCGCAAAATCTTATTTATTTACCTTTGACTATATTGCAAAAGGACTTTGAAAAGAATTTACAAAAGAATTTGCAAAACAAAACATATGGTGCAAGCGTGGTCCAAAATGTTAATTATAAAGAAACAATCCATGCATATATTGTAAGTATTTATATTGGCTCAATTCCAGGCAACCTTTGCACTTACATTATGCAAACTAGTTCAATTATGCACTTTTATATTTGCTCTGGTTTGTGTTGGCATCAATCACCAAAAAGGGGGAGATTGAAAGGGAATTAGGCATACACCTAGTCCCTAATTAATTTTGGTGGTTGAATTGCCCAACACAAATATTGGACTAACTAGTTTGCTCTAGTGTATAAGTTATACAGGTGCCAAAGGTTCATACTTAGCCAATAAAAAGGACCAAGTGTTGGGTTCGACAAAAGAGCAAAGGGTCAACCGAAGGCACCTCTAGTCTGGCGCACCGGACTGTACGGTGAGCCACCGGACATGTCCGGTGCACCAGAGGACTCCGACTTCAAACTCTTCACCTTCTGGAAATTCCAGAGGCAACTCCACTATAATTCACCGGACTGTCCGGTGTACACCGGACATGTCCGGTGCTCCAAGGAAGAGCGCCCTCCGAAACTCGCCAGCCTCGGGAATTCACTTCGGCTGCTCCGCTATAATTCACCGGACATGTCCGGTGTACACCGGACTGTCCGGTGTAACAGCGGGGCAATGGCTTTTTCGGCGCCAACGGCTACCTGCGATGCATTAAATGCGCGCCAGCGCGCGCAGAGGTCAGGCACGCCCATGCTGGCGCACCAGACACTCAACAGTACATGTCCGGTGCGCCACCGGACATCAAGGCGGGCCCAGAAGTCAGAGCTCCAACGGTCGGAACCCAACAACTTTGGTGACGTGGCTGTCGCACCGGACATGTCCGGTGTGCACCGGACTGTCCGGTGCACCATCGAACAGACAGCCTCACCAAACGGCTAGTTTGGTGGTTGGGGCTATAAATACCCCCAACCACCCACCATTCATTGCATCCAAGTTTTCACACTTCCAACCCTTTACAAGAGCTAGGCATTCAATTCTAGACACACTCAAGAGATCAAATCCTCTCCCAAATTCCACACAAAGCTTTAGTGACTAGTGAGAGAGATTTGCTTGTGTTCTTTCGAGCTCTTGTGCTTGGATTGCTTTCTTCTTTCTTGATTTCTTCTTGCGATCAAACTCACTTGTAATTGAGGCAAGAGACACCAATCTTGTGGTGGTCCTTGTGGGAACTTTGTGTTCCAAGTGATTGAGAAGAGAAAGCTCACTCGGTCCGAGGGACCGTTTGAGAGAGGGTAAGGGTTGAAAGAGACCCGGCCTTTGTGGCCTCCTCAACGGGGAGTAGGTTTGCGAGAACCGAACCTCGGTAAAACAAATCCACGTGTCACACTCCTTATTCGCTTGCGATTTGTTTTACACCCTCTCTCGCGGACTCGATTATATTTCTAACGCTAACCCGGCTTGTAGTTGTGTTTATATTTGTAAATTTCAGTTTCGCCCTATTCACCCCCCCTCTAGGCGACTTTCACTAAGAGACCAAATACACTCTCTAGTGTGACTAAATCTACACAAGAAACAAGGATTGGTTTTTTACTCTAATATTGTGAAAATAGATACACACACAATAGATAGGGGAATCTATCCATTACCCTGTCGTGGTCATCGCAGTCCTGAGTCCTCGGGCGTACTTGATCTCTGAGTCGATGATGTCCAGTAGCTCGACATCTGAGTTGGGTCTCATCTTAGGCACCGACGAGTACGTCATCGTGCGAGGCTTTGGCAGTGCCACAACGACAATGAGGAGCTGAAGCAGGACGGTGATGCGAGCGTGATGAAGTCGTGAAAGCGGTGGCACATGGAATGGCGGTGCTGGTCGAGGTCAACGCGGCAGACGCTGGTGACGAGGTAGGAGACATAGGTGGTCACGAATTTGGGGACGAGTGAGGTGGTGGTATACTCAGCTTCAATCGTCGGGTCAGAGACGATGAGGAGGGCATACTCGGAGGCCGCCACCGCGTGGATCTCGGTGACGCGGAGGAGGACGAGCGAGGTGGTGGCAGCCTAAGCTTCAATCACCGGGTCAGAGGCGGTGAGGAGGGCGTACTCGGAGGCCGCCACCGCGCGAATCTCGGTGACACGGAGGAGGACAAGGAGACGGAGGACGAGGAAGAGAGCGCCAGATGCGAAGGTGGGCGAGGAGATGGAGCACAGGGAGGAGACGGCGTGAGATTGGAGGGTGGAAGAGAATGACGCGCAGACACGAGATTAGCGGGCGGTAGAGAGCAGAGCGGATGCGGACCTTCCATGAACAACACACTTTCCATGAACGGCACGGAGGCTTGTGACTTTGGGCCGGCGAAATGTGTTTTTCGGTGATGGTGCAGATGGGGAATGGAGGCGGTGTTGTGGACAATGAACGGAGGCAGCAACACGGAGGTGACGAAACCCTACTTGCCGTGAGAAACAGGGAATTGGAGGGGCGGGAGGGCGGAGGGAGATGGCAGGCGCGGGGGATCCGCACCGTCGAAGGAAGGAGCACACAGCTGCAGGAAGCGTGGAGGGAGGCGAGCGCGGATGGTGGCGGATGGAGCGCGGAGGGAGATGGTAGGCACGCAGCGCGACGGCAGAACCGTGCGCCAAGGAATTATGGACGCCTACGATAGGCACATAATTAGTAGTAGAGATTAACCATGAAGATATCATTGTTAATAAGCAATTTAATAGCAATAAGTTAAATATTGATATAACATTGTTGGGGCGAAGGTAAAGACGCCACCCTTCGCTCGGGGCCTTCGCCGTAAACGCCGGCCCAACGGAGACAAGACAACGGGCAGGGACACCCTTCGCCCCATACGGCATCGGACGAAGACCCGTGGCGAGGTCATCCCACCGTGCGGCGTCGTCCAGCGCGGAGGCCCACGTGTGATCCGGCCCATTGTGGCAGGCCCTGCGTGGCCGCTGCGTGTTACGGGCCTAATTTATAAAGGTGTCCCTGTAATTACAGTCTGTAACCCCGCTTTATGGGAATATTCCGAGGATAACCTAGGTGTCTGAGGGCACATGCGTCCTTAACACGGGACGCTGGGTACCCGGACACCTATAAATACCCCCGCACAGTGCCCTTGAGAGGCGAGATGAACAGAGCTTTTGCCATCACGTGCTGAAACCCTGTTTGCGCTATTACTCCACCCCCGTTGGATCAACTTGCGCCAGTGAGCAAGTTCCAACATTTGGCGCCCACCGTTCGTGCTACGAAAAAACCACCCGCGATGGCACCCAAGAAAGCTAGCTCGAAGGCTGACGAGGCTGCGAAGGCAGCACTGCTGGCCGCAAGGAAGGGCAAGGCCCTCGCACTCACCCACTCCACTCACCAAGAGGCTGCTGAAGACGACGCCCTCCGCACCTGCGGCCCTGAAGGACAACCGCAGCCTCCCCCAGGCTTCACCCCACCTGTCGGGGACCATAATTAGGGGTACCCTCAAGACGCCTAATTCTCAGCTGGTAACCCCCATCAGCATAAAGCTGCAAAGGCCTGATGGGTTTGATTAAGTCAGGGATCAGTCCGTACGAGTGACTTGACCACGCCACGCCCGAGCCTAGCCTCAGGCGAGGGCAGCCGACCCTAAGATGACTCCGTCTCGTCTGAGGTCTCCTCTTTCACGGCAGACGCATCTCCGGCTCGCCCTAGGCCCCGCCTCCGATAAGGAGAAACCCTGACTAAATCACCGCGCCAACCGACCGAGTCACCGGGGCGTTTAACGCAAAAGGTAAGACCAACGGGCGACCAGACTTCGCCAGAGGTGCCATAGGAGACTCCGCCCGACCCAGGGCTCAGACTCGGGCTAAGGCCCCGGAAGACGGCGAACTCCGCTCCGCCCGACCCCAGGGCTCGGACTCGGGCTAAGGCCCCGGAAGACGGCGAACTCCGCTCCGCCCGACCCCAGGGCTCGGACTCGGGCTAAGGCCCCGGAAGACGGCGAACTCCGCTCCGCCCGACCCAGGGCTCGGACTCAGGCTAAGGCCTCGGAAGACGGCGAACTCCGCTCCGCCCGACCCAGGGCTCGGACTCGGGCTAAGGCCCCGGAAGACGGCGACCTCCGCCTCGCCCGACCCAGGGCTCGGACTCCGCCTCGGCCTCTGCCGAATAATCTCCGCCTCGCCCGACCCAGGGCTCGGACTCTGTCTCTGTCTTGCAGGACGGCCTCGGCCTCGGCCTCGGAGGAGCCTCCACGACGCCCGACCTAGGATACGAGACCGCCACGTCAACAGGAAGCGTCATCATCACCCTGCCCTGAGCCGACTTGGGTCGCAGAGAACAAGACCGGCGTCCCATCTGGCCAGCTATGCCAGATAGGCCATGATGGCGCCCCGCTAGATCATGACGACGGCGGCTCCCAGCTCCCTTACGAAAGCAGGAGAACGTCAGCAAGGACCCAGCCACCTCGACAGCTGTCCTCCCGTCCGGCTCCGTTACTCCTCCAACAGCCACGACGCCACACCAACAGGGTGCCAAGATCTCTCCGGCTGCCACCTGGGCATGTACATAGGGCGTTAGCTCTCCCTCGCTAGACACGTAGCACCTTGCTACACCCCCATCTTGTACACCTGGACCCTCTCCTTACGACTATAAAAGGAAGGGCCAGGGCCTTCTTAGAGAAGGTTGGCCTCACGAGGACGAAGGGCAGGGGCAGGCACTCTCTCTCAGGGCCGCTCTCTCCCCTCACCTCGTGCGGACGCTTGTAACCCCCTACTGCAAGCGCACCCGACCTGGGCGCGGGACGAACACGAAGGCCGCGGGAATTCCTCCGACTCCCTCACGACCCGGCTCCGGCCACCGACTCTCTCTCTCTCTCTCTCTCTCTCTCTGTTCCCCCCTTCGCGCTCGCTCCACGCGCTCGACCCATCTGGGCTGGGGCACGCGGCACTCTCACTCGTCGGCTCGGGGACCCCCCGGTCTCGGAACGCCGACAGTTGGCGCGCCAGGTAGGGGCACGCTGCGTGTTGACGTTCGATTTCCCGTCAAGCTCCAGATGGGCAGTCCCCAACAACCTCTTCAACCCGGGACGGTGCTCCGTTTCGGGAACCTCGAGTTCATGTCTCTCGACGGCGACTACGACATGATACTCCTTCCACCGCCGCGCAACGACGACATTGGTGGCGGACAGCCCGCCCGCCGGCGGCGGAATCGACGACGTCTTTCCCGCGTTGGGGAAGGACAACGTTCAAGCTCGCCCCATCCCCTCCTTCGCCATCGGAGGAGGAGGAGGCGGGGCAACCGGGGCCGAGCGGGAGGCCGCGCTCCGACGGCTGTCGAGCAAATCGACATCCCCGGCGCCCCAGCGGAGGACACGCCAAGCGTCGCCCTCGCGTTCGAGGCAAACGCGAGCGCCATCCCCCCGCAACACGTCGACCCCGAGCAAGTGGACGACGCCAGCACGCTCACGGAGGGCTTGCAGGACGTCGCCCTCGTACCCAAGACGACGACGCGGTCAGCCCCCGACACGACTTCATCGCTCCTCGTCAACGAAAAGGTACCGACTGCTCCCCATCTTTCGTTATTTCGACTCGGCCTCAGCCCGCCTGGCGACTTCGCTTTGGCGGGCACTCACATTGAGGCGAGTGCAACCTCTCTGGGGTTTCCTGTGCGGTCGCCTTGGGACCGATTGACGGGTGTCTCGACCTACGGACCCTCTGGGTCCGAGGAAGATGACGACCCCAGCATCTGCTGGGATTTCTCCGGATCTGGCAACCCTAGTGCCATGCGGGACTTTATGACCGCATGTGACTACTGCCTCTCCGACTGTTCCGACGGCAGCCGCAGCCTTGGCGACAAGGACTGCGGCCCGAGTCGCGAATGTTTCCACATCGAGCTAGGGGATCCCTCCGGAGGCGGCTGTCTCGGCATGCCGGAGGATGGTGATCCCCCTAGGCCAGCGCCTCGCGCCGACATCCCGCGGGAGCTAGCTGTGGTCCCCGTTCCGGCGGGGGGTCACGACCCACAGCTCGAGCAAGTCCGCGGGGCGCAGGCCGGGTTCGATGAAGGAGCAGGAGCGCTCGAGGCAATCCGCCAGAACATCGGGCAGGTATGGGCGAGCCAACCCCCGGCCGGAGGAATATGTCACCTGCCCCAAGGTCTCCAGCACCGCATCGCCAACGATGCCAGGGACAAACCGCCACCCGCATCCGGCGGGACTGGCCAGGACCTGGTCGCTGCAGCAATGCTCCTCCGCGCGATGCCGGAGTCATCAACCACCGAGGGTCGGCGAATCCAGGGAGAACTCAAGCATCTCCTGGAAGGCGCTGCGGCCCGGCGGGCCGAGAGCTCTGCCTCCCGCAGGCAGGGATACCCCTCGGAACCTCGTGCCGCGACTTCCCGACTCACGCGGGAAGCCTCGGCCCTCACCGGGCGCACGCGCACCACCGCGCCAGCGGCCCCGGGCCACCTCGGCGTCGAGCACCCTCATCGCGACCGTCGAGCACGCCTCGACGAAAGGGTGCGCCGAGGCTACCACCCCAGGCGTGGGGGACGTTACGACAGCGGGGAGGATCGGAGTCCCTCGCCCGAACCACCCGGTCCGCAGGTCTTTAGCCGAGCCATTCGGCGGGCGCCGTTTCCGCCCCGATTCCGACCCCCGACTACTATCACGAAGTACTCAGGGGAAACGAGACCGGAATTGTGGCTTGCGGACTACCGCCTGGCCTGTCAGCTGGGTGGGACGGACGATGACAACCTCATCATCCGGAACCTCCCCCTGTTTCTCTCCGACACCGCTCGTGCCTGGTTGGAGCACCTGCCCCCGGGGCAGATTTCCAATTGGGAGGATCTGGTCCAGGCTTTCGCCGGGAACTTCCAGGGCACGTACGTGCGCCCCGGGAATTCCTGGGACCTCCGAAGCTGTCGACAACTGCCGGGAGAGTCCCTTCGGGACTACATCCGACGGTTCTCGAAGCAGCGCACCGAGCTGCCCAACATCACCGACTCCGATGTCATCGGCGCGTTCCTCGCTGGCACCACCTGCCGCGACCTGGTGAGCAAGCTGGGTCGCAAGACCCCCACCAGGGCAAGCGAGCTGATGGACATCGCCACCAAGTTCGCCTCCGGCCAGGAGGCGGTAGAGGCCATCTTCCGAAAGGACAAGCAGCCCCAGGGCCGCCCGTCGGAAGATGCTCCCGAGGCGTCCACTCCGCGCGGCGCCAAGAAGAGAGGCAGGAGGAAGTCGCAAGCGAAACGCGACGTTCCCGATGCAGACCTTGTCGCCGCCGCCGAGCGCAAGAACCCTCGGAAGCCCCCCGGAGGTGCTAATCTCTTCGACAAGGCACTCAAGGAGACGTGCCCCTACCATCAGGGGCCCGTCAAGCATACTCTCGAAGAGTGCGTCATGCTTCGGCGTCACTTCCATCGGGCCGGGCCACCCGCAGAGGGTGGCAGGGCTCACGACGACGACAAAAGGGAGGATCGCCAAGCAGGAGAGTTCCCAGAGGTCCGCGATTGCTTCATGATCTACGGAGGGCATGCGGCAAACGCCTCGGCTCGGCATCGTAAGCAAGAGCGTCGGGAGGTCTGCTCGGTGAAGGTGGCGGCGCCAGTCTATCTAGACTGGTCCGACAAGCCCATCACCTTCGACCGAGACGACCACCCCGACCACGTGCCGAGCCCGGGGAGGTACCCGCTCGTCGTCGATCCCGTCATCGGCGACGCCAGGCTCACCAAGGTCCTGATGGATGGAGGCAGCTGCCTCAACATCATCTACGCCGAGACCCTCAGGCTCCTGCGCGTCGACCTGTCCTCTGTCCGAGCAGGTGCTGCGCCCTTCCACGGGATCATTCCCGGGAAGCGCGTCCAGCCCCTCGGACAGCTCGACCTCCCTGTCTGCTTCGGAACACCCTCCAACTTCCGAAGGGAGACTTTGACGTTCGAGGTGGTCGGTTTCCGAGGAACCTACCACGCAGTGTTGGGAAGGCCATGCTACGCGAAGTTCATGGCCATCCCCAACTACACCTACCTAAAGCTCAAGATGCCGAGCCCCAACGGGGTCATCACCGTCGGCCCCACGTACAAACACGCCTTCGAATGCGATGTGGAGTGCGTGGAGTACGCCGAGGCCCTCGCCGAGTCCGAGGCCCTCATTGCCGACCTGGAAAGCCTCTCCCGAGAGGTACCGGACGTAAGGCGGCATGCCGGCAACTTCGAGCCAGCGGGGACGGTTAAGGCCGCCCCTCTCGACCCCAGTGGCGACGCCTCCAAGCGTGTCCGGATCGACTCTGGGCTCGGCCCCAGATAGGAAGCAGTGCTCGGCGACTTCCCTCGCGCAAACGTCGACATTTTTGCGTAGGGTCCCTCGGGCATGCCCGCCATGCCGGGGGATGTCACCAAGCACTCGCCGCATATCTGGGCAGGAGCCTGACTCGCCAAACGGCCTCTGCGCGAACGACGCCCGGGGGCTGCGCCCTTTCCCCACTCATACATACGAATCAATTATCAAGGAAGGGTCGGGCTCTAAAAGGGGGTTAACCCCCTCTGCGTCAAAATTTTCCTCGAACAAAAAACCTCTTTCACCAGAACATCTTTCGTGCTTTTTGACTACTTCGGAAAGTGGGTCCTGGAAACGACGGGGTACACGTAAGCAGTCAAGGCTGACCGAGCCGAGGGACTCCTACGCCTCCGGGATACGGATACCTCACTCATCACCTTCTGCGATAAGTAACTCGCGCTCGGATAAAGTGACTCCGCGGATCGAATGAGTCTTTACGTACGGAAGCTTTTCTGTTGAAGCAGGTTCTTCGAGCCTTCTCGACTGAGTCGGTGACAGGGCCTCATGGATGGGTAAAAGTACGCGTAAGCGGCGAGGCCGACCGAGCCGAGGGACTCCCACGCCTCCGGGATACGGATACCTCACTCATCACCTCCCGCGAGAAGCAACTCTTGCTCGCACTAGCATCCCTGCTACCGACAAAAAGTCCAGATACTCGAAACAAGAGGAAAAAAGACACAGCTTTACAACGCAACAAGGGTGTGTGTTCTGGCCTCAACGGCCGCACAAGGCCCACGCTACAAGACGACTTGACCCTGCAGGCGCGGATCTTGACGCTGGAAGAGGGCGACGACACCCTCGGCATCAGCAGCACCTTCGGCAAGGCCCGACCTAGCCTCGGGCGGCGACGCGGTCCGAAGGCCTCCGCTCCGAAGGACGACGTCGTCACCGCGCTCGAGCAATCTCTGCCAGAGACTTCCCCGAGAATCCGGCCCGAGCGGACGGCTCGGCCGGCCACCTCCGGGGCCTCGGCCGACCACCTTCCGAGGGCGCCAGCTCGGTCCGAGGCCTCGGCTAATCAGCTCCGGCGTCGATCCTGCCAGCAGACGACCCAGCTGGGCTCCGGCCAACCAGGTTTCATTTCCGAGCCAGCAACGCCTCTGTTTGTGCTGATATCGCTACCCCTGGCCTCGGCTCGTCGAAGAGCGGCCAAGGGGTCTCTTTAACTAAGCTAGAGGAGCCTCGGACAACAGGTCCGACCGAGCCGAGGGATTCCTACGCCTCCGGGATACGGATACCTCACTCGTCACCTGGACACGGGGCGACTCATGCTTGGTGAAGCGATTCAGACAATCGACAGGCAAGTCTTATTGCTCAGAAATGAGGAAAAAACACGGCTTTGTGCCGGAGTCACATACATGTTCAGGCCCCGAAAGCCGAAAATGAACAAAAAACCCGGCACTCGAAGTGCCATTACAAACGGAACTCCGGTTCCCCCCCCCCCCGCAGGTACGAACAACCCCGCTCGATAGGGGCGGGCCTGCGGGGCAGCGGAAAGACTCTCACCCCCCGAGGACGAGAGCCAGCCATTCAGGCCGGGAGACGGAGACCCAGGGCTACTGACGGAGTTGGCAATCTCATCAGTAGAGAAGCCAGTTCCGTCCGCCGACGCCTCGGGACCCCCCACTTCCGGCATGGCTAGAGGAAGTCTCCGTGATGCTGGAGGATGCCGTTCTCACCCCAGGAACACGGGGAAGAAGAGGGCAACCGACCCACACGGAGACAGCTCCCTGGCTCGCCTCGTCCTCCCTCTTGGCCTGGCGATGAAAATCCTTGAGGCCGAGGGAGGGGCAGAGACCGCAGCCCGGCTCGCTTTCCCCCACCATCAAGCCGGAGGTCGCCCTCTCGGGTGATCGCCGGTGGAGGGAAGCCGCTGGGCTGCATGATGAAAATCCTTGAAGCCGAACGATGGCTGAAAGGTACCAACTCCCACAGAGTTGCGTCCCTCCGGCGATGGAGCGGAGAGACGGCGGTTTCCCCCCATCCGGGGGCTCGGAAGATGGAAGGACACAATGCATAAGGGAGGTAGGAGACATGGTCGCCTCACGAAGAGGGTCGCCCTCCTTTTAAAGGCAGCTCCCCCTGCTTGCGCCCTCAACCGTCACGGGCTGAGTCTTCTCCAACACGCCTCCAAAGTCCTCCCCTGCGACGCGGGGGCTGGGGCCCGCCTGTCATGCAGACCGACTCCAAGCAGAGAAAGCCGAACCGCGCGCGCGCGACGCACGCAACCGCCCAGCGGTTACAAGTAACCCTCCACTTTTACCCAGACCAACGGGCAAAGGGGGGAAGCGGCCATGCAGGCGGCATGCAACCGCGCCAAGTGGACGCGCCTCTCCGACTCCTGACAGGCCAGCGCAACGGCTCGAGCCCACGCGTCGTTCAACTGGCGCGCCGGGCGCTGCATGCGAACCGCTGCGCCTCTCGCTCCACCACCGCACCTCCTCGATTGCGGAACCGATACCGCGACTCGAGGCCGCCCAGCCTGCGATCCAGCGGCGCCAGCCTGGCGCAGCGGTCAAACGCGGTCAAAAATGGGCCGGCAGTAATGACGGTGGCAGGCGCGCGAGGGCAGCGGTCACGCCATCGGCCAGGCTCACGTCCCATCCGGAGGCAGCAAGAGAACCCCCTCTCACAGCGTGAAGACGACACGCCCGTGACCCATACCTCGAACGACTCGCGCACGCGCGACGGCAGCTTCGTCGACCGCCTACCCCGGCGCATTAACTCCACGGCGAAACAGGTTACGTTTCTGGCAGGGGCAGCTGGCGACGCTTCGCCTCCGCCAAAACGACCACGCCGAAAAAGGTACGCCACGAAGTTCAATTTCGAATCCTTTTTCCCTTTTCCTTCTTTCTCTATCTCTTGCAACAGGGACCGAGAAGGGGGATAACCCCAAAGGGATCCTTCCCCGTGAAGGAACTAGGCTCCGAGCCTCCCTACTGATCAGGGGTTCGAAGGCTGGCCCCCCGAAGGGTTCAACAGCCGCCTCAGATCGCGTGGGCCCGACACCCACTACTGGTCAGGGGTTCGAAGGTCGGCCCCCGAAAGGTTCCACGACCGCCTCAGGCTACTCGGGCTCCGTGCCCCCTACTGATCAGGGGTTCGAAGGCTGGCCTGTCGAAGGGTTCACAGTCGCCTCAGACACCGAGCGAGGGATGACCAGGGGTACGTTCGATACATAACCAAGGCTCGGGCTGCGCTCCCGAGGTACCCTAGGACATTTCCGAGACCAGCGGGAACGACTCTGTAACGGAATCCCATCGGAGGGAGGCAACGAGCCCTCGGACCCCGTCGCTAGGGGACCGGGTCCGGCAGATCACCCGCAGGTACTTTTGGGCGTGCCTCCGGGCCCCTAGCCGACCCCCAACGAACGGGGCACGGACGTCCACTCGGATTACCCGATTGCAGCTCACCGGAGACACCATGTTCGGTGCCCATCGAGGGTAACATGGCGCACTCCCCCCTCCTCCTTGCGGAAAGGCGACGTAGGGGCGTATATAAAAAGTCGAGTCTGTCCCTGATCGTCCTCTCGCTCCGTGCGAGGGCTCGGGGGCTGCTCTCGCAAACCCGGCTCCGGCCGAACCGTTGACAGCGTCAACATACCAGCCCGAGAACTTGGGCCCCGACAGTGCACCTGGGTTACGCCCTGCTCGCATGAGGGAACCGCCAGACCAGCCGAAGCATTGCGCAAGGCATTAAGACCTCGAAGGAGTGAAACCACTCCTCCGAGGCCTCGGGGGCTACACCCGGCGGGTGCGCTCACGCGCACCCACCGGAACAAAGTACCTCCGAGAAAGGCTGGTCCCCTTGCAAAAAAGTGCGATGCAAGCCTCCAAGCGAGTGTTAACACTCTCTTCGAGGCTCGGGGGCTACTGTCGGGGACCATAATTAGGGGTACCCTCAAGACGCCTAATTCTCAGCTGGTAACCCCCATCAGCATAAAGCTGCAAAGGCCTGATGGGTTTGATTAAGTCAGGGATCAGTCCGTACGAGTGACTTGACCACGCCACGCCCGAGCCTAGCCTCAGGCGAGGGCAGCCGACCCTAAGATGACTCCGTCTCGTCTGAGGTCTCCTCTTTCACGGCAGACGCATCTCCGGCTCGCCCTAGGCCCCGCCTCCGATAAGGAGAAACCCTGACTAAATCACCGCGCCAACCGACCGAGTCACCGGGGCGTTTAACGCAAAAGGTAAGACCAACGGGCGACCAGACTTCGCCAGAGGTGCCATAGGAGACTCCGCCCGACCCAGGGCTCAGACTCGGGCTAAGGCCCCGGAAGACGGCGAACTCCGCTCCGCCCGACCCCAGGGCTCGGACTCGGGCTAAGGCCCCGGAAGACGGCGAACTCCGCTCCGCCCGACCCCAGGGCTCGGACTCGGGCTAAGGCCCCGGAAGACGGCGAACTCCGCTCCGCCCGACCCAGGGCTCGGACTCAGGCTAAGGCCTCGGAAGACGGCGAACTCCGCTCCGCCCGACCCAGGGCTCGGACTCGGGCTAAGGCCCCGGAAGACGGCGACCTCCGCCTCGCCCGACCCAGGGCTCGGACTCCGCCTCGGCCTCTGCCGAATAATCTCCGCCTCGCCCGACCCAGGGCTCGGACTCTGTCTCTGTCTTGCAGGACGGACTCGGCCTCAGCCTCGGAGGAGCCTCCACGACGCCCGACCTAGGATACGAGACCGCCACGTCAACAGGAAGCGTCATCATCACCCTGCCCTGAGCCGACTTGGGTCGCAGAGAACAAGACCGGCGTCCCATCTGGCCAGCTATGCCAGATAGGCCATGATGGCGCCCCGCTAGATCATGACGACGGCGGCTCCCAGCTCCCTTACGAAAGCAGGAGAACGTCAGCAAGGACCCAGCCACCTCGACAGCTGTCCTCCCGTCCGGCTCCGTTACTCCTCCAACAGCCACGACGCCACACCAACAGGGTGCCAAGATCTCTCCGGCTGCCACCTGGGCATGTACATAGGGCGTTAGCTCTCCCTCGCTAGACACGTAGCACCTTGCTACACCCCCATCTTGTACACCTGGACCCTCTCCTTACGACTATAAAAGGAAGGGCCAGGGCCTTCTTAGAGAAGGTTGGCCTCACGAGGACGAAGGGCAGGGGCAGGCACTCTCTCTCAGGGCCGCTCTCTCCCCTCACCTCGTGCGGACGCTTGTAACCCCCTACTGCAAGCGCACCCGACCTGGGCGCGGGACGAACACGAAGGCCGCGGGAATTCCTCCGACTCCCTCACGACCCGGCTCCGGCCACCGACTCTCTCTCTCTCTCTCTCTCTCTGTTCCCCCCTTCGCGCTCGCTCCACGCGCTCGACCCATCTGGGCTGGGGCACGCGGCACTCTCACTCGTCGGCTCGGGGACCCCCCGGTCTCGGAACGCCGACACCACCGGAAGGCGCGGACCTCACCGAGGACGGTGAAGTCCTCGGCTTCGCCCCACCGGAGGGCGCAGACCTCACTGAGGACGGTGAAGTCCTTGGCGTTTCAGCGGAAGAACAGCTACAGCTGCGCGCACTGCGCCTCAAGAACCGCAATCTCCAGAGGCAAAAAGAGATACTAGAGGCCAAGCGCCAGCACGTGTCTGCACTAGCCAAGGTGCGGCAAATGATACGCGACGAAGAGCAGAAGGCCCAGGACCTCGAGCGGGAGATCGCGCTGATGCAGCGCGAAGGCCACCTCAGCCTGCAGCATGGGCCACCCCTGCAACAACGCGCACAAGTGGAAGACATACGCGAAGGCTTCCGCGGCCTGCAGCACGGGCCACCCCTGCAACACCGTGCGCAGGTGGAAGACCCGCACTTCCCCCAGCGCGACTACGCCTTCCCACACGCCGCGCCATTTCAAGGGGTCAACTACCTCGACGAGCGAAGTCCCCTGGCGCCACATCTGCAAGTGACACCCTGGCCTGCCAACTTCCGGGCAGGGACCTATCCCAAGTACAACGGCAGCACGGACCCAGCTCAGTACATCATGAGTTATCAGGTCGCCGTCGCATCTTCCGGAGGGGACGACGCCACAATGGCCAAGTCTTTCATCATCGCCCTCGAAGGCCCAGCTCTCACCTGGTTCACCAGGTTACCCCCGCTGTCCATTGATTCCTGGAGAAGCCTAAGGAACAAATTCCTGCTCAACTTCCAAGGGTACCGCCCAGACACCGACGCCTTGGCCGAACTCTCACTCTGCAAGCAACTGGAAAAAGAGACTCTGCGGGAGTATTACCGCAAGTTTCTCACACTCAAGTCACAGCTGCCCTCAGTTGACGACCAGATCGCCATTCACTACACCATCAGTGGCCTCCGCGCCGGCATCCTTTACAGCCATTGCATCAGGGACCCGCCCAAGAACCTCCAGGAATTATATCAACTATTTGAAAAATATGCCAAATCCGAAGAGCTCCACCAGCGCAAGGTTGAGTCCCAGAGGAAACCCAAAGACGCTCCACAGTCCAGCCGCACGTGGACGGGGACTCTGCAGCCAGACTCCGGCCAAGACGGCCGTAACCAGCAGCAGGTGCACAACATTGCCAACCAGCACCCCGCTGGTGACGCCCCTCGCCGCCAGGAATATCCCGCCCAGGGCCGCGGAAGTGGAACTCGTGGTAGGGGCCGGGGACGCGTGCAGCCGCCGCGCCGATTCTACTGTCTCTTCCACGGCGAAGACTGCGCCCACCAAACAAAAGACTGCCCTGAAATGAAGGCCACCAGAGACAGGATGGCACGGGCGCAACCGGCCGACAACCCAAGGGTCGTCACGCACACTTATCAGCAACACCCTCCACCATATATCCACGCCCCCGCCCCGCATCCACCGCACCACACTTACCAACACCATCAGGAAGTACAAATCGTACCTCCCCCACCCCCGCCTCCACACCAGCAACAACAAAACATCCCCCACCCCCACGCACCCAAGCAAGAAGACTTCGCCGATCAGCCATATCGCGGAGTCATTCATATGATCACTGGGGGGGGGGGGGTCCAGTGTCGACTTCGACACCAAGCGACAAAAGCGGGACCACTACCGCAGCATCAACCACGTCGCCATCATCGGTCCAGTCGTGCAGACGAAGTGGTCCCACGTACCGCTAACTTTCGACGCCCGAGACGTCGACCTGCGCAGCGCCCCCCATGTCGACGCCATGGTCATCAACTGCAGCGTGGCAGGCTGGGACCTGCACAAAGTCCTCGTTGATAATGGCAGTCAGGCAGACATCATTTTTCTCCATGCCTTCGATCGCATGGGCATAAGCCACAGCTTGCTCAAGCCTTCGGACAATCCGTTGTACGGCTTCGGCGGCAAGGGCACTTTTCCTATCGGCAAAATAGAGTTGCCTCTCTCCTTCGGTGTAGCGCCCAATGCCCGGAGTGAGCAAATAACCTTTGACATCATCGACATGGTGTATCCGTACAACACCATCATGGGTCGGGGCTCCATCAACAAGTTTGAGGCATCCATTCACAGATTGTACCTGTGCATGAAGATACCAGGTCCATTGGGCGCCATCTCGGTCTACAACAATCAGCAGACTGCGCGCAACATAGAGCGGGACTTCGTCCCCGGGCAAAGAAATGTCCACTGCCTCACGGCCCAGCGTGAAGCCCCAGCGCCCGCCAGCCCAACTGAAAAACAGCACAAGGCGCAGCTGCAAAGCAACGACGGGACCAAGACTGTTCCCCTCGACCTGGCCACACCCAAGCAAACAGTCACGATCAGCGAAGACCTCACCTCGCATGACGAGGAAATACTCCTGTGCTGCTTATCCAAGAACAAGGACGTCTTCGCTTGGTCAGCCCTCGACCTGGTCGGGGTCAGCCGATCCATAATCGAGCACAGCCTGGGAATCGACCCCTCGGTGAGACCGAAAAAACAACGGCTTCGCAAAATGTCCGACGAGAAGACAGAAGCCGCCAAGGCAGAGGTACACTGCCTCCTGGAAGCCAAATTTATCGAGCCAGTGGCTTACCCCACGTGGCTCTCCAACGTGGTAATGGTGCAGAAAAAGAGCGGCAAGTGGCGAATATGCATAGACTTCACCAGCCTCAACAAGGCCTGCCCAAAGGACAACTTCCCATTGCCCCGAATCGACAAAATAGTCGATAGCGCGGCCGGGTGCGAGGTCATGTCACTCCTCGACCGCTTCTCTGGTTATCATCAAATATACATGAAGGAGGAGGACAAGGCCAGCACCAGCTTCACAACACCCTTCGGCACATATTGCTTTATCAGAATGCCAGAGGGACTCAAGAACGCCAGGTCCACCTTCTCCCGGCTCACCAAAACAGTGCTCGAAGGGCAGGTCGGCAGAAACGTATTCACATACGTGGCGACATCGTCGTCGCCAGCAGGAATAAAGAGGACCATCTCGCAGACCTCGCCAAGACATTTGCGAACATGCGGGACGCACGACTTCGCCTCAACCCCGATAAATGCATCTTCGGTGTTCGCCAGGGGAAAATATTGGGTTATCTGGTATCGCACCGCGGCATCGAGGCCAACCCAACCAAAATCCAGGCCATCATCAACATGACGCCCCCGCAATCAGCCAGAGAGGTCCAGCGTCAGACGGGCAGATTGGCCGCCCTCAACAGATTCATTTCCAAATCTGCTGAGCGAAGTCTTCCCTTCCTCAAAACACTCCACGGCGCAAAAGACTTCGCTTGGGGACCAGAGCAGGCGGCGGCCTTCGCCTCACTAAAACAGTACATGATGGAGTTGGCCGTCCTTACGAGCCCCGACTCTTCGCTACCACTGTTGCTTTACGTCGCGGCTTCGCCGCACGCGGTCAGTGCGGCACTGGTCCAGGAGCAGTCAGTAGAGGGCGTGATCAGGCAGTGCCCAGTATATTATGTCTCTGAGGTGCTCACACCGTCAAAGTGTAACATGACGGAGCTCGAAAAGATTGCATATGCAGTTGTTATGTCTTCGCGCAAATTGCGCCACTACTTTGAAGCATTCAAGGTCCGTGTCACCTCAGATAGGGAACTCGGCGAATTATTCAGAAACCCGGAGGCATCGGTACGGATCGCCAAATGGGCGGCCGAACTCTCCGGCTACCACATCACTTTCGAGCCCAGGACTGCGATCAAGTCACAAGTTTTAGCAGACTTCGTCGTCGACTGGACCGGGCCAATATCACAGCCAGAGCCATCCGCAGAGAAGGTTTGGACAATCCACTGCGACGGCGCTTGGTGCCATGCGGGGGCAGGCGCTGCTGCAGTCATCACCTCACCCGCCGGGGTCAAGCACAGATACGCGGCACGCTTAAGCTTCGCCCTGGAATCTGACAGATGCACAAACAACATCGCAGAATACGAAGCTGTCATCCTCGGCCTCCGCAAGTTAAGAGCCCTCGGCGTCACCACCTGCATAGTCCGAACAGACTCCAGGGTAGTCGCTGACCAAGTCGAAAAAGACTATGCAGCAAAGGACCCTGCACTTATGCAGTACCTTGCGGCCATCCGAAGCCTCGAGAAACAATTCAAGGGATTCACTTTACAGCATGTGGACTGGGCCAAGAATGAAGAAGCTGACGCATTGGCCAAGGCGGCCGCCAGGGGTGAAGCCCTCCCCTCCGACGTGTTCTATCACGTCATTGGCACCCCAGCCATCCGCAGCCCCTAAGGGCTCCAAATAACTAATGACAACGAGGGCCAGTGCATGATCAACCTTATCATTGTAACACCCCTGGTGTTACTATAACTAAAACTTGAGCATGACATCATAAGCATTGGCATTGCATATGTTTGACACACCTAGAGTGCATTCACTAGGCAAAAATTTCAAACAAGTTGTATTGTTTTAATGTTTTACAAATAGGACCCTGGTTAAAGGACTTAACCCTAAATAGTGATTAAAGGGGTAAAACTTAACCTAAGTTGAGAAAACCCAAAAGCTTTAGGGTAAAAGTCATAAAATGACTCCAAGAATAAAGTTGAATCACACTTATACCCCTGGAATACCAGAAACCCTAATTGGAACCCTGGGAAACCCTAAAACCAAACCCTAGGGGCTTATGTGCAAAATTAGTCCACTTTTGGACTAAAGTGCAAAAAAACAAGCCAAATAAGTATTTTAAGTCAATTGGTTCACAAATATGTGGATTTGAAAGCCAAACCCTAAGTTTTGGACTTAAATGCAAAATGGACCTCATTTGAGTTTTATTCTAAGTCTGAAAATCAGAGAATGGGCTCAACTTTGGGGCTTTGAAACTTTCAAAGTATAGGGTTTTTGCCCTAGGTCACCACATCAAAGTTGCAGACCAATTATAGGAGAACAACTTTGCTAAAGAGTGTGAGCTTAGTTGTTATGAGAAATTTGGAGAAAAACCCAATCAAAGTTTGACTGTCAGGCTGGTTCAGTCTGAAGTTCAGAGTTTCAGTGTAATGGAGCTAACTTTGAGCATGAATTCAACCTTGATTTAGTGCTCAAATGTGTTCAAGTCCTATAGTCGAATTGTAGATGGTATATTGCTCTACAACTTTGTTTGAGAAAGGCAATCGAGTTGCTGCACAAAATTGGAAGTTGTGGGCTCTGGAAACTGGACTGTCAGGTGCTCTGATAAGGGGGGTTCTGATGGTACAGTAACCCGAGCAGATTAGATCGCCAGCGGGACTATCCTCACCGCCGACGACTCCCTCCGCCGCGATTCGTGCTGTGGTCACCGTGATTTGTGCCCAAGCTGATCTGGTAGCGTTCAAGCCACGTCGCCGTGGATAAGTCCGACCGGTAAAGCAATTCCGACCACCGTACTAGCTCGTCGCGGTGGAAACTGATAGGCACGCCGGTGAACGCCACTTTCCGGTCGTGTGCCACGTGCCTGAGTACCTCCACCACATCGCCGTGATTCGTTTTAGTTTCCCGTCGATCACCGGAATGATCGCCACGACGGGTGACACGAATTCACTTGCACCAGTAACCTTTGCCCTCTCCGGCCGCCACCGCGCCATCCAAAATTCACAGGCCACCGCCCCTGACGCCTATAAATTGAGTGTGCCATTGGGTCCGTAAGGTAGTCAAGCACTCAATCCACCAAGCCGTGCTCCCAATTACTTACTGGAATCCCCGAATTGCTTACTTCCCCTAAATTGGTTTTCCGCGGTCATAAGAAGGGCATCACTGCGGCCAGTACACTTCAGGTCCGTTCATGCCCTCTGTTCATTTGTTTCGGTGCTCTAGTATGCTCTTGATACTCACTGACCTGGCCAATTAGTCTAGAACCCATTAAATCACTGGGAACACTTTGTGTTGTCCCCAGATTGCACGGTCATCATGAGCAGAAAGGTTGAGAGCCCGAACTGTGCAATTGATCGGGGGGAAATACTCCTTAGGGGTAGAATCAGGTATGAACCAAAGATTAGCGTCAGTCTTTGCCCTCTCCGGCCGGTATTGCTCACCGGATTTCGGCTTCCCGTGGGGAGCTTCGTCGAGGACCGGACGCGGTGAAGAAATAGAAGATGGAGGACGTTTCTGTGATTTGTCAGCGACACATCAAATAGTAGAAAAACCTGTTCACAGATAATGAAAACCCCGAGGTCTTTCCTGTAAAGTGGCCAGCGCGGGCGCGCGCGCAGGCGCTTTTCCCCCTGGACTGGGCCGTTTGGGCTGGTTTCAGCCCGTTACTATTGAAGCTTTTCCTTTTTCTTTTTCCACAGAACTTTAAAAATATATAGAAAAATGTAGAAAAATGCTAAAATTGTGAAACTAATTTTTCTAGGTTTGTTAATTTCCCTAGAATTTAATAAAAATAGTTTTGTGATTTTTAGTGGAAATAAGAAATTTTAGGGTATTTAAAGTAGTTAAAGGTATTAGTTATGGATTTTTAGAAATTAAATGGTAAGTCCAAAAATGTCCAAACTTTTTATGGGCACTTAAATCAATATTTAGAAGCCTTGGGTAGAATTTGGGTTGATTTGGTCCTTGTTTGATCACTAAACCCAAAACCAACCCCCCCTGCTCCATGAACTCCTTTACTGACTCCGGAAACCCTAAGTTCTCGGAGTACCGTGAAGGAAAGTTGTACTCAAGACTTAGATAATAAGTTTATATTATCTTTGCATCCTCATGAGCATCCCATGACATCCATTCTTATGCATATATATGATTATGTTAGAACACGAAGAAGAAGTCACTGAAGAGGGAACTCCACCAACCTCAGATCCTCAAGCAGGCAACTGCTTTTATTTCGATATTTGTGGATCCGAGCAGGACTCACCTGATAACAAAGGCAAGCCCCGGTGCATGTAACCCCTTTCCTTGTGTTTTTAAATAATTTTCGTACACTTAAGTCTAGTGAAATGTGCATTAGGTTCATAGGAGTTACTTGAAACCCTTTGATGCATTGCTTTCCTTGATATCCATACCTTTATGAAGTATCAAAATTATGATTTACAAAAATGCTTAGCCTTGCTTAGATCTTGTGGATAGAGGTTGTCCTTAATTTAACTCGAGAAGGGACGGCTTCTACCTGCAAGGATATTTTCATTTGGAGCAATGGTGGGATCTTACTGCAAAGTTCCCTGTGATGCTCTTTCATCCTAAGGAACAGACACAATCCTAAGGATGGAAATACGTAAATTGAGACCTGGGGTAGGAACAGGTGATGTTCTACCCAGGTTGGTTAAGGATTAACGCGTATGTAGGCGTGCTGACCGAGGACCCTTTAACTGGTCACATGCCTCGTCATGGGTAAGCCTTGCCTCGGGCAGACTAAGGCCGGAATAAGATAACACGAAATGGGAGTGGAGCGGTGGCGAGAGTAGCGTGTACCCTCCGTGGCAAGAGGCTGGACGGTGGTGTATCTGTGCTCTCGGTTTGCGTGAACCTGATCCGGTCTTAAGAACCCCGGTGGCGGGTTGACATATGCAAGGGTTAAGTGCTACATATGTCGTGTGATTGGAGATCCTCAGCTGAGTATAATCGATTCGGATCGCCGTACCTTCGCGGTTATGAAGACTTGGTCACTTTTCTACAACCTAAAGTCAGGACGTGAACACTATGGATAAAAATGATGTTGTCTTGATGTGATGTGAAATTAGACTAGATGCAAATAGAGTCTATTAATACTTAATATGGCGTTAAAAGATTGAAAATAAGGACTCACTTTAGTAAGCTACTTCTGCAAAAGTATAAGTTGATTTTTGCTAAAGCCTCTCCTTGACTCCTAATTATCCAACATACCCTTGAGAGTCTTTTCTTTAGTCGGGTAAGACTTGCTGCGTAATTCCATACTCAGGGTTTATCCCTTCGTTGTTTTTAGGTGAGGAAGTAGCAGACTTTTGCTGCTTCTGTGCCAAGGTGGTTCCCAAAGAAGAAAAACAAGACTGAAGTGCGGGAGGACTCGGTCCTCCACTTAGGATCTTTTGATTTTAGTTTCTCGGGAGAAGTTTGTGTCTCCCTTGGTTTGTATAATATTACTTCTATGCACTCACTTTTAGACTGGTCTGTAAATAAATAACTCGAGCTTGCTTTTGAAATAAATGTAAGTTTATGTAATTCGCTTCCGCACTTCTTTATCTCCGATGTTCTGTAATGTCTGCAAGACGGGTGAAACGTTCCTGGTGAGGTCGGAAAAGATACCGAGCTTGTCAAGTGACTTAGGAACATCTATAGGGTGTCTGATGTCTGTTAGACAAGGACAACTGTAGATGGGCCTAATTACTTGGGAAGTTCCGTCACAGCTGGTATCGGAGCGTAGCCCTTCTTTGCAGATATTATGAGGCATCTTCAAAAGGATTTTTGAAAATCTTACCTAAAAATTCTTTTCTCTTCTTACCTAAGTACTCTGAAGAGTTTATCTTAAAGACCAGATAGGAAGAGTGCAATGTATAGAAGGTTGAATCGACTAAGGTTGATTCTGTACTTATTCATGCATCATGCTAAGAATTATGCTAATAAATTTTCCCCTTAGAAAGATGCCGCCACGCACAAGGCTAACGGCACGTAAGTCAACGGGACCAATTGGAGTGCCCCGGCATCAACTAGCCCCTCGGCACGAAAGCAGTAGCAGCGGAAGTAATGATCCTATAGGAGACTTGGAAGCCGAAGTGAGCCGACTTCAAGCAACGCTGCAACACAGGACCAATGCTTGGATTGCAGACGGAGCTAGAATCAATGAACTAAGAAGGGATATCCGTCACCTGCAGGATCAGCTGGCTGATCGGGACTTAGCACTTGACTGGGCAGTACAGTCTTGTATGTTGGCATGTGCTAAGGAAGCAAGGGCTCAGGCCCGAATTAAAGAACTTAGCTCAGCTGTCGACAACCTGCAGGTCTACTGCAATACTTTGCATGAGGAAGTCCATGTGTTATACTCACAATTACACCCTAGTGAGCCTGTACACTCTACCGAGTCAGAAGCTGGACCCTCTCACGTTGCGGGACGCGCGCTGGGTGGGGAGCTAGACCTTTTTGAACCCCCTCCTTCTTTGAGGTTGGTTGACGTCTGGACTCCCACACCTGACGATAAGGTCGCCAAAAGTAATGGAAAGCAGGGCTAATGGTGTAATAAAAGTAAAGTAGTGTATTGTAGGGTGTACTGTTGTATAATAGGTTGAACTTTTGTAAATGGGTAATGTATCCTGTTATGTAGTGTCGAGTCTGTATCATTACTCTTTATAGTAATGTAAAATGGAAGGTTTTCTTTGGCACATTATGTTTATTCAAATGTTTTTGCCTCAGATGCCGACCAGGACTCGCGGACAGGACGCAACCGGAACTTCTGGGGGTCGGGATGTCACCCCAAATCCACCTCCGGTTCCACCCACGCTTGCCGAGGCGATTGCCGCCTTGGTGAATGCCACCGCCGACAATACCCGCTTCCTTAGGGAAATGGCGGGTCAGCAGCAGTTCCAGCAGCAAGCAGGAAGAGGTTTTCAGCAAGGTCCCCGTGAACCTACTTATCTGGACTTCTCCGAAACTCGTCCACCTCTATTCATCAAAGCAGAAGACCCGCTAGAAGCCGACGAATGGATACGGGTCATTGAACAGAAGTTTGGCCTTCTTCGTTGTTCTGAAACGCAGAAGCCATTATTTGCGGCACAGCAACTACGAGGCCCTGCCAGTACTTGGTGGGGAAACTTTATGGCTATCCAACCTGACAACCATCAAATCACATGGGACGAATTTAAAGCAGCCTTCCGCGAGCACTACATACCAGAGGGAGTGCTGCATATGAAACAAGAGGAATTTATGAAACTGAAACAAGGAGGAGACACCATCAACCAGTATCTTAACAAGTTTAATCACCTGTCGCAGTATGCTATTGATCAGGTGAATACAGATTTGAAGAAAAGGAACTGTTTTATGAGAGGTCTAAATGACCGGTTGCAGCGGAAAATGGCCACATGTATTGATCTTACATATGGAAAGGCTGTCAGTACAGCCTTATCTGTGGAAGCAAAATATGCAAGTTCTGGGAAGAATAAGGGATTCAGTGGTGAGAGGCCTAATCAGGGCCAGGCGAAGAGGCAACGGTTCGTCATCCGGCCTTCTAGCCAAAACCAAACTTTTTCTCGTCCACCAACATTCCCTTTCAAACGGCCCATTATTATCCGCCCCAACAATACCTCCACTTCCCCAAATCAGCCGGGTGCCCCAGGCACTCGATTCCCTGCCTTGCCCAGCTCTTCAACTGGGTGTTTCAACTGCGGCAAATCGGGACATTTTATCAAAGACTGCCCGTACCCCAAGCAAAATCAATCCAATGCTCAGCAAGGAACTGGGAAGTCCACTTAGCCCAAGGGAAATGCTGTGGGGAGGAATACCAAGAAGACGGGGCGTGTATATTACACCCAAGTGGCCACTACACCGGAGGGAGAGCCGGTGATGATGGGTACGTTTCCCGTGGCCAGTTACCCTGCAATAATTCTTTTTGATTCTGGTGCTTCGCATACCTTCATTAGCAAGACATTTGTGGAGCAACATCACATTGCATGTCATGAATCAAAAGAGGGATTTAAAATTCATTCACCTGGGGGACCCATTTTTACTAGAGACGTGGCCTATGAGGTGCCAGTAACAATGGCCGGACGGAACTTTCCTGCTAACATGATTGTTCTGAAAGGCCAGGATATAGATGTAATTTTGGGTATGAATTGGTTAACTCAACACAAGGCAATTCTCAACACTGAACTCAGAACCGTCAGGTTGAGCTATAATCAAGAAGAAATTCTTTTGTCTCTCCCCAAAACCAATCCAGCCAAAGCTTCTGGTAGAATATTTGAAGCCATTGTACCGGAGATCAAGAACATTCCGGTAGTATGTGAGTTTCCAGATGTATTTCCGGAAGATTTGCCTGGACTACCCCCTGAAAGAGATGTAGAATTCGTAATTGAGCTAAAACCCGGTACGGCTCCCTTCTCCCGAAGATCGTACCGTATGCCCCCTAATGAGTTGGCAGAATTGAAGATTCAATTACAAGATCTACTGAATAAAGGATTTATCCGGCCAAGCTCGTCCCCATGGGGTTGTCCCGCCATTTTTGTTAAAAAGAAGGATCAAACCTTGCGCATGTGCGTGGATTATCGGCCCCTGAATGAGGTCACCATCAAGAATAAGTACCCTCTTCCAAGGATCGATATCTTATTTGATCAACTGACTGGGGCGAGGGTATTTTCCAAAATTGATCTCAGGTCGGGCTATCATCAAATCCGTGTTCGGCCCGAGGATATACCGAAGACCGCATTTACTACGCGGTATGGATTGTTTGAATACCTGGTAATGTCTTTCGGGCTTACAAATGCTCCTGCCCACTTCACCTATTTGATGAACTCGGTGTTCATGCCCGAGTTAGACAAGTTCGTGGTGGTCTTCATCGACGATATTTTGATATACTCTAAAAATGAAGAGGAGCATGCTCAGCATCTACGGATTGTATTGACGCGCCTGAGGGAACATCAGCTGTATGCCAAGTTCAGCAAGTGCGCATTCTGGCTGGAGGAAATTCAATTTTTGGGGCACGTGTTATCAGCTAAAGGAATTGCGGTAGATCCTAGCAAGGTCAAGGATATTCTGGAGTGGAAACCCCCAACCACTGTTCACCAAGTCCGGAGTTTTCTTGGACTGGCTGGGTATTATCGCAGATTCATACCCGATTTTTCTAAGCTTGTGAAGCCAATCACAAGTTTGTTGAAGAATGACATTAAATTCAATTGGTCTTCTAAGTGTAATGAAGCCTTTGAGCAATTGAAGACATTATTGACCACTGCTCCAGTATTGGCACAACCGGACATCACTAAGCCATTTGATGTATATTGTGATGCATCTGGCAGTGGGCTCGGCTGTGTACTGATGCAAGAAGGCCGAGTAATTGCGTATGCTTCAAGGCAGCTGCGCCAACATGAGGAGCATTATCCAACTCATGATCTGGAGTTAGCTGCTGTGGTTCATGCCCTGAAAATATGGCGTCACTATCTGCTGGGAAATATCTGTCATATATATACAGATCATAAAAGTCTGAAGTACATCTTCACCCAGTCAGAGTTAAATATGAGGCAAAGACGATGGCTTGAGCTCATTAAAGACTATGATCTGGAGATCCATTATCACCCAGGCAAGGCCAATGTGGTGGCAGATGCACTAAGTCGTAAGACTTCCTGCCACTGTCTTATGGCGAAGACCTCCGAGAACACTTTATGTCAAGAAATGGAGAAGCTAAACCTGGGGATAATCCAACAAGGGACTCTGAATCAGCTAAGGCTTGAGTCAACCATTCTGCAGAAAGTAATTGATGCTCAAAGGGATAATCTGGGTATGAAGCACATACGAGAGAAGATAAGGGCTGGAACAGCCAAATGTTTCAAGGAAGATGATCAAGGTGTGTTATGGTTTAACAACCGCATAGTCGTGCCAAAGAACGAAGAACTCCGCCAGCAAATTCTTGATGAAGCACATCTTAGTCGTTACTCTATTCATCCCGGAAGCACTAAGATGTATCAAGACTTAAAGCAACATTATTGGTGGACAAAGATGAAGATCGAAATTGCACGCTATGTGGCTAAGTGTGACACTTGCAGCCGTGTCAAGGCCATACACCTGAAAACTGCTGGTCCATTACAATCCTTGCCAATCCCAACATGGAAATGGGAAGATATAAGCATGGACTTCATCGTGGGATTGCCCAGGACCGCAAAAGGATATGACTCTATTTGGGTTATCGTTGATCGACTCACAAAGATTGCCCACTTCTTACCTGTCAAGGTCACATATACAGTAGCCACTTATGCAGCATTATACATTGCCCGTATTCTCAGTCTACATGGTATTCCGAAGACTATAGTGTCGGATCGTGGACCTCCGTTCGTATCCAAATTCTGGGAAGAACTTCATAAATCCCTAGGTACTAAGTTACTCCACAGTTTGGCCTATCATCCTCAAACCAGTGGACAGACTGAGAGAGTGAATCAAATCCTCGAGGATATGCTGCGGGCATGTGTTCTGGACTTCTCGCAAAAATGGGATGAATGTTTGCCCCTAGCGGAGTTTTCATACAATAACAGTTATCAGGAAAGTATCAAGATGGCACCTTTTGAAGCTTTATACGGGCGACGGTGTCGAACCCCGTTAAATTGGTCTGAACCTGGAGAAAGATACTTCTTTAGGCCTGATATGGTAAAAGAAATCGAAGAAAAGGTTCAGAAAATTATTCATAATATGAAGGAAGCTCAGACTCGACAAAAGAGTTATGCAGACCGACGACGACAACCCTTATGTTTTCTGGTAGACGATTATGTCTACTTGAAAGTTTCACCAATGAAAGGTGTATCGCGTTTCGGGGTTAAAGGGAAGCTTGCACCCAGATACATTGGTCCATTCCTGGTGCTTGAACAATGTGGACCAGTGGCGTACCGACTCCAACTACCCGAAACCTTGTCTGCTGTGCATAATGTGTTCCACGTGTCACAATTGAAGAAGTGTCTTCGGGTTCCCGATCGAACCGTTGAAGTGACTGATGTTGTCCTGGAACCAGATTTAACATACTCGGAACATCCCATTCGAGTTCTGGATCAAAAGGACAGGGTTACTCGGAGAAAGACTCTCAAATTTTATAAGATACAGTGGAACCAGCATTCTGAAGATGAGGCTACATGGGAAACCCAAGACTTCTTAGATAAGAATTTCCCAGGCTTTCTAGCCTCTTGTAAGTTGTAAAGTTTGTATAGCTGTTGAATGAACCCCCACACCACCCCTGCCTTGTACCAGAAATAAGGAAATAAAAATGTGACACATTTCCTTTTCCATTACTCACCCTAGGACTTTAAATCTCGGGACGAGATTCTTTTATGGGGGGAAGGATGTAACACCCCTGGTGTTACTATAACTAAAACTTGAGCATGACATCATAAGCATTGTCATTGCATATGTTTGACACACCTAGAGTGCATTCACTAGGCAAAAATTTCAAACAAGTTGTATTGTTTTAATGTTTTACAAATAGGACCCTGGTTAAAGGACTTAACCCTAAATAGTGATTAAAGGGGTAAAACTTAACCTAAGTTGAGAAAACCCAAAAGCTTTAGGGTAAAAGTCATAAAATGACTCCAAGAATAAAGTTGAATCACACTTATACCCCTGGAATACCAGAAACCCTAATTGGAACCCTGGGAAACCCTAAAACCAAACCCTAGGGGCTTATGTGCAAAATTAGTCCACTTTTGGACTAAAGTGCAAAAAAACAAGCCAAATAAGTATTTTAAGTCAATTGGTTCACAAATATGTGGATTTGAAAGCCAAACCCTAAGTTTTGGACTTAAATGCAAAATGGACCTCATTTGAGTTTTATTCTAAGTCTGAAAATCAGAGAATGGGCTCAACTTTGGGGCTTTGAAACTTACAAAGTATAGGGTTTTTGCCCTAGGTCACCACATCAAAGTTGCAGACCAATTATAGGAGAACAACTTTGCTAAAGAGTGTGAGCTTAGTTGTTATGAGAAATTTGGAGAAAAACCCAATCAAAGTTTGACTGTCAGGCTGGTTCAGTCTGAAGTTCAGAGTTTCAGTGTAATGGAGCTAACTTTGAGCATGAATTCAACCTTGATTTAGTGCTCAAATGTGTTCAAGTCCTATAGTCGAATTGTAGATGGTATATTGCTCTACAACTTTGTTTGAGAAAGGCAATCGAGTTGCTGCACAAAATTGGAAGTTGTGGGCTCTGGAAACTGGACTGTCAGGTGCTCTGATAAGGGGGGTTCTGATGGTACAGTAACCCGAGCAGATTAGATCGCCAGCGGGACTATCCTCGCCAACGACGACTCCCTCCGCCGCGATTCGTGCTGTGGTCACCGTGATTTGTGCCCAAGCTGATCTGGTAGCGTTCAAGCCACGTCGCCGTGGATAAGTCCGACCGGTAAAGCAATTCCGACCACCGTACTAGCTCGTCGCGGTGGAAACTGATAGGCACGCCGGTGAACGCTGCTTTCCGGTCGTGTGCCACGTGCCTGAGTACCTCCACCACATCGCCGTGATTCGTTTTAGTTTCCCGTCGATCACCGGAATGATCGCCACGACGGGTGACACGAATTCACTTGCACCAGTAACCTTTGCCCTCTCCGGCCGCCACCGCGCCATCCAAAATTCACAGGCCACCGCCCCCGGCGCCTATAAATTGAGTGTGCCATTGGGTCCGTAAGGTAGTCAAGCACTCAATCCACCAAGCCGTGCTCCCAATTACTTACTGGAATCCCCGAATTGCTTACTTCCCCTAAATTGGTTTTCCGCGGTCATAAGAAGGGCATCACTGCGGCCAGTACACTTCAGGTCCGTTCATGCCCTCTGTTCATTTGTTTCGGTGCTCTGGTATGCTCTTGATACTCACTGACCTGGCCAATTAGTCTAGAACCCATTAAATGACTGGGAACACTTTGTGTTGTCCCCAGATTGCACAGTCATCATGAGCAGAAAGGTTGAGAGCCCGAACTGTGCAATTGATCGGGGGGAAATACTCCTTAGGGGTAGAATCAGGTATGAACCAAAGATTAGCGTCGGTCTTTGCCCTCTCCGGCCGGTATTGCTCACCGGATTTCGGCTTCCCGTGGGGAGCTTCGTCGAGGACCGGACGCGGTGAAGAAATAGAAGATGGAGGACCTTTCTGTGATTTGTCAGCGACACATCAAATAGTAGAAAAACCTGTTCACAGATAATGAAAACCCCGAGGTCTTTCCTGTAAAGTGGCCAGCGCGGGCGCGCGCGTAGGCGCTTTTCCCCCTGGACTGGGCCGTTTGGGCTGGTTTCAGCCCGTTACTATTGAAGCTTTTCCTTTTTCTTTTTCCACAGAACTTTAAAAATATATAGAAAAATGTAGAAAAATGCTAAAATTGTGAAACTAATTTTTCTAGGTTTGTTAATTTCCCTAGAATTTAATAAAAATAGTTTTGTGATTTTTAGTGGAAATAAGAAATTTTAGGGTATTTAAAGTAGTTAAAGGTATTAGTTATGGATTTTTAGAAATTAAATGGTAAGTCCAAAAATGTCCAAACTTTTTATGGGCACTTAAATCAATATTTAGAAGCCTTGGGTAGAATTTGGGTTGATTTGGTCCTTGTTTGATCACTAAACCCAAAACCAACCCCCCCTGCTCCATGAACTCCTTTACTGACTCCGGAAACCCTAAGTTCTCGGAGTACCGTGAAGGAAAGTTGTACTCAAGACTTAGATAATAAGTTTATATTATCTTTGCATCCTCATGAGCATCCCATGACATCCATTCTTATGCATATATATGATTATGTTAGAACACGAAGAAGAAGTCACTGAAGAGGGAACTCCACCAACCTCAGATCCTCAAGCAGGCAACTGCTTTTATTTCGATATTTGTGGATCCGAGCAGGACTCACCTGATAACAAAGGCAAGCCCCAGTGCATGTAACCCCTTTCCTTGTGTTTTTAAATAATTTTCGTACACTTAAGTCTAGTGAAATGTGCATTAGGTTCATAGGAGTTACTTGAAACCCTTTGATGCATTGCTTTCCTTGATATCCATACCTTTATGAAGTATCAAAATTATGATTTACAAAAATGCTTAGCCTTGCTTAGATCTTGTGGATAGAGGTTGTCCTTAATTTAACTCGAGAAGGGACGGCTTCTACCTGCAAGGATATTTTCATTTGGAGCAATGGTGGGATCTTACTGCAAAGTTCCCTGTGATGCTCTTTCATCCTAAGGAACAGACACAATCCTAAGGATGGAAATACGTAAATTGAGACTTGGGGTAGGAACAGGTGATGTTCTACCCAGGTTGGTTAAGGATTAACGCGTATGTAGGCGTGCTGACCGAGGACCCTTTAACTGGTCACATGCCTCGTCATGGGTAAGCCTTGCCTCGGGCAGACTAAGGCCGGAATAAGATAACACGAAATGGGAGTGGAGCGGTGGCGAGAGTAGCGTGTACCCTCCGTGGCAAGAGGCTGGACGGTGGTGTATCTGTGCTCTCGGTTTGCGTGAACCTGATCCGGTCTTAAGAACCCCGGTGGCGGGTTGACATATGCAAGGGTTAAGTGCTACATATGTCGTGTGATTGGAGATCCTCAGCTGAGTATAATCGATTCGGATCGCCGTACCTTCGCGGTTATGAAGACTTGGTCACTTTTCTACAACCTAAAGTCAGGACGTGAACACTATGGATAAAAATGATGTTGTCTTGATGTGATGTGAAATTAGACTAGATGCAAATAGAGTCTATTAATACTTAATATGGCGTTAAAAGATTGAAAATAAGGACTCACTTTAGTAAGCTACTTCTGCAAAAGTATAAGTTGATTTTTGCTAAAGCCTCTCCTTGACTCCTAATTATCCAGCATACCCTTGAGAGTCTTTTCTTTAGTCGGGTAAGACTTGCTGCGTAATTCCATACTCAGGGTTTATCCCTTCGTTGTTTTTAGGTGAGGAAGTAGCAGACTTTTGCTGCTTCTGTGCCAAGGTGGTTCCCAAAGAAGAAAAACAAGACTGAAGTGCGGGAGGACTCGGTCCTCCACCTAGGATCTTTTGATTTTAGCTTCTCGGGAGAAGTTTGTGTCTCCCTTGGTTTGTATAATATTACTTCTATGCACTCACTTTTAGACTGGTCTGTAAATAAATAACTCGAGCTTGCTTTTGAAATAAATGTAAGTTTATGTAATTCGCTTCCGCACTTCTTTATCTCCGATGTTCTGTAATGTCTGCAAGACGGGTGAAACGTTCCTGGTGAGGTCGGAAAAGATACCGAGCTTGTCAAGTGACTTAGGAACATCTACAGGGTGTCTGATGTCTGTTAGACAAGGACAACTGTAGGTGGGCCTAATTACTTGGGAAGTTCCGTCACAATCATGACCGAAGACTAGCGGGCGCCAATAACCCTGTACCTGCAAGGGTTCTATCACCCAGTCGACAGCAACGAGGCCAAGCGCCTCCACCACCGAAGCCGAGACTTCGCATTGATTGAGGGCCAACTGTACAAAAAGGGGGTCAGCCAGCCGATGCTTAAGTGCGTCACCGAGACCGAGGGCGTTCAAATCCTGAGCGAAGTCCACAGGGGGACCTGCGGCTCCCACGCAGGCCCCAGGGCCCTAGCGGCAAAGGTGATTCGACAAGGCTTCTACTGGCCCACCATTATCTGCGCCGCAAATCGGGTTATCAGATCCTGCGAAGCCTGTCAGAAATTTTCCCCACGCTCGGGGCGCCCCTCGCAGTTCACGAAGCTGATCGCCCACACGTGGCCCCTTCAGCGCTGGGGCCTAGACATTGTCGGGCCCCTGCCCACGGCTCAGGGGAACCTCAAGTTCACCTTCGTAGCCGTTGAATACTTCACTAAATGGATTGAAGCGAGGGCAGTATCCACCATCACATCGAAGACGGCCTAGAAATTCTTCTGGCAAAGTATTGTTTGCCGCTTCGGAGTACCATCCGAACTCACGGTCGACAACGGCAAGCAGTTCGACAACCAAGATTTCAAAGACTTCTGCTTCTCCATCGGCACCAAGCTTGCCTTCACCTCCGTGTACCACCCCCAGTCCAATGGAGTCGTGGAGCGCGCCAACGGCAAAATTTTCACAGCTGTCAAGAAAATGCTCCTTGACGACAAAAATGGCAAGTGGCCCGACCTATTACTCGAAGTGGTCTGGGCACTGAATACAACCGAGTGCAGAGCGACTGGGTTTACCCCCTTCCGCCTATTATACGGATCAGAGGCCATGACCCCACAAGAAATAAAGCATGGGTCGCCTTAGACAGCCACGTCGGTCGTCCCAGACGTAGATGAGCCAACTTCGAAGGATCTCATTGACGGAGACCGCGTCTTCGCCCTGCAGGCTCTGGACAAATACCAAGCCCAAACAAAAGCATGGCACGACCAGGCAGTCATCCCAAGGGAATTCAGCGAAGGGGACCTCGTCCTCATCCGGACAGCTCGAACGGAGTCCAGAGGCAAGCTGGAGCCCATGTGGGAGGGCCCTTACATTGTCAAGTCGAAGGCCTCCCCCAGCGCATACAGGCTTGCAACGCCAAGCGGCGAAGACTTAGAGCATTCCTGGAACATTGATAATCTGCGCAAATTTTTTGTTTGACTCATCAGGGCCAGCCCGCCCTTGTAATTTGCAAATACAATTTTGTTCTGGCCCGCACTCTTTTCCTCCCGGGGGTGAGGTTTTTAACGAGGCGGAGTCATGTAATATACAAGAGAAAAATCCCCCGCAAAATCCACGTCGAAAAAAGACCGCAGCAACGGTCTTCCACATTCGACTAATACAAAGTCACCGCGAGGCACAGCAGCAGCCGCCCTCGCGTGTGACAAATCCGCGCAGAAGTCACCTAAGGGTGCAACCGGATTAGCACAATAAGTGCGAAAAATCGAAGTCTTCCGCGAAGACTATCCGCGCAGAAGTCGCCTAAGGGTGCAGCCGGATTAGCACAAGTGCGAAAAATCGAAGTCTTCCGCGAAGACTATCCGCGCAAAAGTCACCTAAAGGTGCAGCCGGACTAGCACAATAAGTGCGAAAAATCGAAGTCTTCCATGAAGACTATCCGCGCAGAAGTCGCCTAAGGGTGCAGCCGGACTAGCACAATAAGTGCGAAAAATCGAAGTCTTCCGCGAAGACTATCCGCGCAGAAGTCGCCTAAGGGTGCAGCCGGACTAGCACAACAAGTGCGAAAAATCGAAGTCTTCCACGAAGACTATCCGTGCAGAAGTCGCCTAAGGGTGCCGCCGAATTAGCGCTACAAATACGAAAAATCGAGGTCTTCCACGAAGACTACCCGGGCAACAATCGCCTAAGGGTGCAGACGGGCTAGCACATTAAGTGCGAAAAATTCTAGCTTGTCGCGAACACTATCCCTGCAGAAGTCGCCTCAGGGTGCAGCAGGGACAGCGCAACAAGTCCGACGAACCGAGTACAATGGTACAGCCGCACGAAGCCTAACAAGTGCAAAAACGGCTACACCAAACTGTCCGCACAAAGGCCGACTACATGCGCACCAGACCAACATAACACACCAGACCAAGCACTTAACGCCCTCACGAACATAGCCGTGTGCGAAGGCACACAACCTCATCATACAAACCATTACACATGTACAAGCGAGGGCATCACACTCTACATCGGCTCGACCTTCGGAATAATTCTCATCTCCCTATAGTTAAATAACATTATCCTAAGTTCCTCACCCTCAAAAAGACTTCGCAACTCCCCCTCACCTGCACTCACAGCGGCCGGCAAGGACAACAGTTCCTGCCTGCCAGCCCCACTCACACGAAGCCGACCGACGTCCGCTCCACTCACTCTACGCTTCGCAACCGCCCTTCGTCGCCTACGCCTAGTACTCGGACCAGACACAACATCAGCATCCGCAGCTTGCGACGAAGCCTCCGCCACTGTCACATCCAAGGCCGCAAAGTAGTCCAAGTCCTCATCCGACGACTCCTCGGTCCATTCAACAGAGCTCCCAGAGTCACCGAACTCGGAAAATTTAGACGCAGACTCATCCGATTTATTCCCATCATCCACGGTCGAAGCCGCCAAAAAATTAGCAGTAGCGGTTGCGTGCGCAGGCCCAAAATCTTGAACCTGCGCAGCAACCAAGGTTCAGCAACAATATCCAAAATTTCCTAACTACCCACACCCACTAGGCCACCTGCGAAGACCCAGCCGTCGCGGGAGCCTCCGCTGTCGCCTCCGCAGCCACCGCCACAGGATTCTCAGCCCTCGGCGCAGCAGTTGACGACGGGTCTCCGCTGGCCGCAGTGGCTGCAGGGGCATCGGGAACGCCTTCGGCGACTTCCGGGGGCGGCTCCGGAGCGGCCTCAGATACAGCCGCCGCCGGGTTCGGCTCCGGGTCAGGCAGCGCGCTGTTCAAAGCTCCAAAGTCATCCACCCTCTCGCCACGCGCCGCCTGAGACACAACACACAGACTCAGCAAACCCGCATTTGACCCATGTTGGGGGCCTTCGGCTCCCGAAGGTCCTCAAAAGTATAGTCTGATAATATTTTCCAAGTGTAATATGTGAACAGGCACCTTCGGAGTTAGGCCGCGAATATACAAGAGCATGGTTAAGACGAAGCGCGACTGGAATGGAAAACGATCATGACGAAGGATAAGACGATCACGAAGCTATGTGCAGAAAGGCTTCGGCACAATAATAGAAAAGAGGAACCGACTTAAAGATGAAAAGCCGAATTGGACCTCGAAGAATTACTGTAGTTATTGATAAATATAAAGGGCATCAATGTAATTTTGTACGGGCTGCGTCCCGTGCCTATAAATAGGTGAACAGTACTCCCGTACTGTTCACGCTGACTTGGCACACGCCTTTTTGCATCACGATTTGTACCTTTACCTTACATCAGTCTGAAGGTACATTTGTAATTCATTTTTTATGAATTTAATAACGGAAATATATTGATGATAATGCTGGTATTATTACTTGCATATTTTATATATAATTATTCTGTTTACTCATTTATCAACCTAACGAAGGTCTTTTCCTTCGCAACCTTCGTTCGGGATTCATTATACCCAAAGGGATATACTGTTTCTAAGGACGAAGGAGCTTGACATTTAACACTTTTATGTTGTCTTGTTCTTAATTCATAGCATTTGAGAACAAGCCCCCAACATTGGCGCCCACCTCCGGTCAACTCACTTCCACTTTTTGGGTTTTGAAAACCTTCGGCAAACGCCACCTTCGTCATGCCGCCGAAAAAAGCTTCAACGACAGGGGCGGCCACTCTGCAGCCGCTGGACCCCAATCAGGATGTCGTCTCTCTTATGGAGGCCCGAAGCCAGAAGAGGAAGGCCATCAGTCCAACGCCTCTGGAAGACAATTTGGACCAAGAAATACAAAAAATGGAGATGCTCCATCAACAGGTTCAACGGAAGAAGGAGAAGATGGCTCGTCTAGCTGATCTTCAAAAGCAGATAGACGAAGCCTATAAAGAGCTTCGACATCTCGCTCAAGATGACCAGAATCAAAGGCCCCCGCGCAGAGAGCTTCATCAAGAGGGTTCCTACAACGAGGATGACTGGTATGAAGATTTCCATCACGGAAATTTTACTTTTGATGATGCTTCTCCCTTGTCAACAGAACTGCAGGCTGTTCCTTGGCCACAGTCTTACAAGCCGCCTCAGCTCCCCATGTACGACGGGCACTCAGACCCGAAACAATTCTTGATGAGATATGAGGCAACTATATCTTCGTACGGTGGCAACACGGCTGTCATGGCAAAGTCCTTCGTCATGGCTGTCAGAAGCGTTGCACAAACTTGGTACTCTTCCCTTAGGCCAGGGACAATCACCTCATGGCAAAAGTTGAAGGATATGCTGATAACCAGCTTCCAAGGGTTTCAGACGAAGCCAGTCACTGCTCAAGCTTTATTCCAGTGCACCCAGGATCACGAAGAATATCTTCAGGCATATGTCCGAAGGTTCCTACGTCTGAGGGCGCAAGCACCAACAGTGCCCAATGAAATTGTCATTGAGGCCATGATCAAGGGGCTTCGGCCAGGACCTGTAGCTCAGTACTTTGCCAGGAAGCCTCCTCAAACTCTAGAGAAGCTGCTCCAGAAGATGGACGAGTACATTCGAGCTGACAATGATTTTCGCCAAAGAAGGGAGGAAGCCCTCAGGTTCTCTGAAATGACTAGGGGCTTCGGAGGAAGATTTTATCCAAGGCACGTCAGGTCAATTCACAATTCTACTCAAAATGACGACAAAGCGAGTCAACAGCAAAGGCCACAGTGCTCCTCGCAGGCTTCGGGGCATCAGCAAAGCTCCTTCCGGCCGCCAGCGCCAAGGGGCAGAGGCGCCAGGGGCTTCGGGGGAAGATTTGGGGATCAACCAAGAAAAATATACTGCCTATTCTGTGGTGAAGGTAAGGGCCACACCACCAGGATGTGTCACATTACCATCCAGAAGCAAAAGGAGCTAGCAGAAGCTGCTGCACAACAGAATCAGCCGAAGCAGGTCATGCATACTGCTTCGTACCATTCGCCTTACATTCCAGAATATGTAGGCAATCACCCTGCAGCCTCTGTTGCTTCGGCAAGCCAACCCCAAGCTTCCTGGCAACAGCTTCCACCGCCACCACCAATACAACGAGCTTCGCAGCCAGAAGGGAGCCAGCACTCTCACCCCCAGAGGGACTTCAGAGAAGAATCCGAAGCTCGCACAGTCAATAGTACTGTGCCAGAGTCGAAGCACATTTACTGACAAAATATCCTATTCCCACAGCAGCATTTTATGCTTTCACATTCAGTTTTATTTTCTTCGCAGTAAAGAACAATTATGGGGAGTTTAAATGTTTTTTTATTGTTTTTCAAATCCTGGTAACAGTTTACCGAATTACCATAACAAAAATATGTCTTCTCCATAGGCTTGAGTCGTCGAAGCATACGAATTTATGGTGGCATGAAGGACCGTTGTATTGTCAAAATTTTTTATAATGGACACAATGCAAATTATTCGAAACAGTGAAAAGTCGTTCCTAAAGGAGCGCAAAGTAAGTTTTCTGAGCTTACAGCGAAAAGTCAGCGCTGATTCCGCCGAAAGTAAAAGGCGAAGAAGCTCCTAAGGGAGGCTTACAGCGAAAAATAAACGCTGATTCCGCTGAAAGTAAAAGGCGAAGAAGCTCCTAAGGGAGGCTTACAGCGAAAAGTCAACGCTGATATAAAAAGTATGTGTGCTCTATTACAGGGATATGTATCTGTGGCACAAATGTCATTTTGCATAACATAACATCATCACATCATTCTGCATAACATAAGCATCATATAGCATATTGCATGCGGAACAAGAAGGGCATACAATATTGATCTTTGGACAATATTTTGGAAAAGAGAAAATCGTACTAAAGCACAAAACAAGTCGAGAAGAAGTGCAGCTTCATTAGAGAGGCAACAAAAAACTTTTCTATAGCTTCGGAGAATATTTCACGAAGCTTGGATAATCTTAACCAGGGAAGTGTGCAATTTCTTAAAATATAAGATTTTCTTCACGAAGCATGAAAAGAAGGGAAGGTGTTTTTTTTTTCGCCGAAGGCTCAAAAAATGGTATGCAAGGTTTCATGCATCGTAAAGAATTAAAACTGTACATGGATTATATATTACATTCAAAGTTACAATATATTACATACGTTACGTTCCAAATGTTTTTACAGTAGCATTTAATCCTCTTTAAGAACTATTTCTGCAGCTTCGTTCAGTAGCTGGTCAACAACCTTGTCCATAATGGCTTCGGCCATTTTTCTAATTTCATCGTCCCCCTTCGGGTGGGGGCCCGGAGATGCCTCAGTAGGTTCTGAGCGAAGAGAAGATACGGCTATATTACTATTACAAACCGTGAACAAAGTCTGGAATCAAAAATTACAACATAATAAAAATCACTAATTAATACCTATTTGCCCTTCGGGCTCTGTACTTTTTTCGGCAGCCGCCTCTACTTTTCTAGCACCATGGATGCCTTTTTCGCTTTTTTGAATAATTTCTTGCGCCATTTCTCGGCCGCCGTTGTCCCAGATATCCGTGAAAAATTTTCCGCCGATCATGCTTGCTTTAGGTGAGGGGTCTTTAATGTCTTCGGAGGACAAAGTAGCTTCGGATTGCGCTAAAGATTTTACATGCTCACAACCTTTCTTCTCCAAAACAGTAGAAATTCCTCTAGCACCCGAAAAAGCACATATGTCTCCGCGGCTATTCAGGATTTCTTCGAAGGCCTCAGCTTCGTTACTGATCCATTCCATCGGACCTTCGGGATTGCCCCTTGAGAAATTCTCTTCGCTAGAGAATGCGCCAACGTTGGCAAAGCTGGATTTTATCTTCTTAACGCACTCTATGGATTTAACATAACATCTTCTCTGAGAAGCACGAAGCTCTTTAACATTAACTTCCAAATGATCGGCCCATTGATCACTTAACTCTCGTTTTGTTTCTTCAAGAATGCGTTCTTCTTTGGCTCGTGCTAGTTGTTTACGAAGATCTTCGATTTCACGCCTCTGAGCTTCGGCTTGAGTTTTAGAGTTAGCTTCGTCTTCCTTCATTTTTTCCACTAATGTAAGCAGAATTCTGTCCTTCTCCAAGGCTTCGTTTCTTAGCTTGATAACCTCTGTTCGAAGGTTGTTGAGAGCAATGGTGCAGCTCTCGTCTTCAGCATTCTTTTGTGCCCTTAAGGCATTGCTGAGAATTAAGCCCTATTCAAAAAGAATGAATGGATTAACACAACAGTAAAGGACTCATTCAAAATCTATAAAAATCAAAATTTACAATCTTTGTACCTTCAGACTGTTATATGCAAGACTATCCGCAAGATCCTCCTTCGTCATGGCGCAAAGGCCAGCTTCAAGTTTTGGGAATCCCATGCTCCTAGCCATCTCCCGGCAGACAGATAGTTCTTTATTGTCTAGGAGGCAATACAAGAAGTCATCTTCATCTGTCCCATTGAACACTACGGCCCCCTTCGGATACTTTAGTTCTTGGGCATAGTGGTTAGCTTCAAAGATCTCTTCTTCGGATAATTTCTTTCCCGAAGCATGTCGAATAATATAGTCGTGCATTCTGGAAGATGCTTCGGGAATGGTAGCGTCAATGTCCTCGACTAAAATTTGCTCTGTTATTTTTGTTTGTTCAGTTTCCAAAGTTGCCTCTATCAATTTTGCCTTTTCAGCTTCCAAATGTTTTACCTTGGTGGGCTCTGAAGGTCCAATCTCAGTTACAAATTGTTGCTTTGAAGCTTCACTAACAAAGGCTTCAGCAGATACTTCAGAAGCTTTAGCAGTTTTCTTCAGAGTTATGCTCGAAGATTTAATTGTTTCCAAAACATCCAGCACATTAACCATCCTTTTTCTTTTTGGAGTTGCTACTGGCTCCTTTTGACCTTTAGTCGCCTCAACTTTTGATGAAGGACTCAAAATTTCTAATGTTTTTCCTTTTTCAATTTCTGGTTCTTCCGCTTTCTCTATTGCTGGTGCTTTGGCCATTGCTTCGGATTTTGGCGCTGTAGTTGGTTCTCTGGCTTCGGTGGCCGAGGAGACCTCGCCAATAAACTCAGGCACTATGGCCGGCTCAATGCAGCGTGGAGGGTGTGTGTACACTTTTACTTTCTTCCTCTTCGGCGCTGGCTCCCCGGGAGCAGCCGAAGCAGTGTCCTTTGCAGGAGAAGTATTTTTTCTCTTTTGACCTCGCATTGGATAATAGTAGTCGGGATAGATAAATCCAATTGCATCAAATACTCGGTTGAGTCTCTTCTTTTTTCGGCCTCCGAAAGCCGCTGATAATGCAGTGTTTTCGGCCTTCGAGTATGCCCCAAGCAATTCATCACTTACATTCTCAATGCTTTTCAGCCAATCATCATCCGGTTCAACAAACTTATCTCCATACTTGAATGTATATTTCAGCCTGATTAGTCCACCCTCGTCAGTTTCTTTAACGGTCTCCTTCGGCATTTCCCAGTCATCTACAAGTGGCCACACTCTGAAGGCAATGTGCTCTTGCATTAAATCCCTGGTCCCAATAAAAGAACAGACTACGCCGAAGGCCCTCTGACATTCTTCAGCTGCTTCGTCCATTTCTACCTTTGGTTTCCGGAGTCCGAAGCGCTGCCAGATAGGGCGCATGATGATGTCTTTGATATCTTCCCGAACCTTCAAATCATTCTTCACGTAGAACCATTCCTTCATCCATTCCCCGGGCCATCTCTTCCGAAAGGTTGGCACGGGACAGCTTGACCCAAAGCGGGCACCGAAGCTATAGCAACCAAAATTATTATGATATTGCTCCTTACCCCAGGGTTTCGTCTCATATACTAGCTCGTGTATATTACAAAAGCTTTTTGCACTTGGCTCCAGGCCCTGGCTCCTTACGGCCCAGACAAAGATTCCCAATCTTATCACCGCCTCGGGGGTAAGTTGATGAAGGTAGATTTGATATAACTTCAGAACCTCTACCACAAACCTGCTTAGAGGGAATCGTAGCCCAGCCTTTAAAAAGCTTCGGAAGATCACGACTTCATTATCTTCGGGGGTCGGCGTAGTTTTTTCTCCGTCATCTGCCCTCATGATGGATATATCCCGGAAATATCTCCCCCTCATATTTTCAAGGTGACTCTGCTTTATAGTTGATTTTCCGAAGTTTGAGTGACTAGGTCGCCACAGGCGATCTTCGGAGTCCTCCCCACCACTATCCACATCATAGCTATCACTGTCGTCAGTATCTTCCGATAAACCCTCCAAAGTTTCCTTGACAATCTTTTCCGTATTGGTCTTCGACATTGACTCAAGAAAACCCAGGTGCATCTCCTCCGAAAGGCTTAGCTTCGAAGCACCAGCAACTATCTTATCCTCAGACATTTTCGCGAATGCTGGCAAACCAGACTTGACTCCGAAGCTTAAAAATCTAAGACCGAGCAAATGCTGACGCGCGCAGGCTGAAAGCTGGGTGCGTAGGCTAATAGCTGGGTGAGAAAAAAGCAGGTGGCAAAAGGGCGTGCCAAATAAACTCGCGGTGAGCTTGTATCTATACACCCAGTATGTCGAAAACTGGAGGGCCCCGCTTGTCAATGACTGTTGCTATTCTAGCAAAAGGAAGGTGTTTTTTCGGACCTTCGGCTTAAAGCCTTCGTCCATATCGCAATATGAATTTATCTTTACAATAAATTGACATTGCGAGGGGCTACTGTTGGGGGCCTTCGGCTCCCGAAGGTCCTCAAAAGTATAGTCTGATAATATTTTCCAAGTGTAATATGTGAACAGGCACCTTTAGAGTCAGGCCGCGAATATACAAGAGCATGGTTAAGACGAAGCGCGACTGGAATGGAAAACAATCATGACGAAGGATAAGACGATCACGAAGCTATGTGGAGAAAGGCTTCGGCACAATAACAGAAAAGAGGAACCGACTTAAAGATGAAAAGTCGAATTGGACCTTGAAGAATTACTGTAGTTATTGATAAATATAAAGGGCATCAATGTAATTTTGTACGAGCTGCGTCCCGTGCCTATAAATAGGTGAACAGTACTCCCGTACTGTTCACGCTGACTTGGCACACGCCTTTTTGCATCACGATTTGTACCTTTACCTTACATCAGTCTGAAGGTACATTTGTAATTCGTTTTTATGAATTTAATAACGGAAATATATTGATGATAATGCTGGTATTATTACTTGCATATTTTATATATAATTATTCTGTTTACTCATTTATCAACCTAACGAAGGTCTTTTCCTTCGCAACCTTCGTCCGGGATTCATTATACCCAAAGGGATATACTGTTTCTAAGGATGAAGGAGCTTGACATTTAACACTTTTATGTTGTCTTGTTCTTAATTCATAGCATTTGAGAACAAGCCCCAACAACCCACATTAAACAAACACCAAACAAAAGCCAAACATTACCTGACTCCTCGCCGTCTCAGCCCGCTCCCTGACCACCTCTCGACCGTGGGGGCCCCACATCCGGTCGTAGAGGGCTCCGGCGGATTCCTTCACTATAGGGTCCTCAACCTTGTAGATATCACGCTCCAAATCCTCATCAGCTTGGTCGAAGACCTCATAGTGCCGGCACCCTTCGCGAGAGAGCGCGTTCATCGCCCCCTCGCAGGTGACCAGAGAGGCATAAGACATAAACCCCTCCACGATGGTGGGGAGCGCCTGCAGCTCCTCCTGCACCCACTCAAGGCAGCGAAGTCCGGGCTCTCGGTCCGGCACTTCAAATTTAGCGGTCCGCGCGCCCAGCTCACAGTATGAATCCATAAGCTGTTTGCGCGTCCGCTCAGCCTCCATGCGCGCCGAGGCCTCGGCCCTCTCCACACGGCTCTGCAGCGCGCTGAGCCGCTCCTCCAGCTGCTCGGCGCGCTGCCTGGCAAGGCTGCCTCCGCCCGCGCCAAATTGGCCTCCGCCTGCGCAGCCTGCGCCTTGGCGAGGGCCTCAGTAGCCTCCTCCCTCTCCGCCGCCAGTTGGCGCCGGAGGTCAGCTTTCTCACCCTCCAACACAGCCACCTTGTCCGCCAGCTTGCGGCACTTACTGTCGGCGGCCGACTTTTCCTGGACGGCGTCAGCATGTTGCGTCCGAAGTCTCTCGATTTCGGCAGATACAACTGCCGTCAGGGCCCCCGACGCCGCGCGGTTTGCGAAGTCAGCCGCCTACAAGACACACATAAGACCACAGCCCCGGCGAAGCCGTTTTAAAAAAAACCGAGGCCTAGCTCAACGCACCTGACTTAGTGCCTCCTTCATCTCCTCCAGCCGGCGGGACACGGCACCCGCCTCGTCCCTGACGGCAGTGAGTGCCGGTATCTCGCCACCGGCACAAAGAGCACTGCCCTTCGCCCTCGGCACCACGGCAGCCGCCGTGGCCGCCGCGGCAGGCAGAACAACAACAAGCTGGTCTTCGTCCGACCCTGCGACGCATCAACAAATAAAAAAAAAACTCGAGCCAACGACTTACCAACAAGATAATCGTCCACACTTATGTCGGTGGCGAAGTCAGCCACGCGCTTGCCAGGGGGCGGCAACCCTCGAGCCGCCTTCGCTGCCTCCGGCACCCCGCTGGATGAGGGGGCAGCCTTCGCTGACTTGGGACCACCGGTGACAGCCGCCTTCGCAGCGTCCGGCGCCCTACTGGATGCAGGGACGGCCGACTTAGCCACCAGCGGCGGCTGGCCTCCGCCGGGGGCAGTAGCCTTCGCAGCCCCCCGCTGCCTCTTCGGCCTGGCTTCATGAAGCCTGACGACCGTCTGGCGCTTCTGTGCAGCTCCCTGGCGATCCTTGTCCATCACTGCCGACACAACAACAACAATATTCCGCCCGTAAGGAAACACTTTCCAAGCACGAACCATGCGAGATGTAAAAAAGTCTTCGCCGGCCGCGCGGGGGACAGGAACATTCTTAGGCCACCAACCCCCGGTAACCCTCAGCATCCGCGCCGAAGACTCCCGGAGCTCGGGCGAAGACATCCTTCCCCCCGGGGCCGCGCATGTCCTCATCAATTCTCTAGCAAAACCATTAGAAACCCCAAGTCCTCCCACAGCAGTACCTAGTTTCCTCTTCTTAGAGGATGGGGCGGCCGCCGGCGCGGGGTCGTCTCCAGACTCCACCACCGGTTTCTTCCCGCGACGATCCACATCGTCTTGGCCGGGATAACCGCCATACGGCAGACGATTCAACTCAAAAACCCTGTTCAAGCGGTCATTTGACCCGCGAATGTCCCAGCTGCGCTGGCCCTCTGTCCTAGGCACATACCGACCCACGATCCGCACCGCCCCATCCTCCGCCTCGCGCACAAAGGCAGCTGGATCACGACTCTGCAGATCCAGCGTGAAGGCAGGACTTCGCACCAGCTTCCCACCGTGGGAAGGCATCTGGCGAGGGCACACTTCGCCCAGCGCCCAGCCATGCGCGAAAGGCCATACCCCGAATGCCACAAACTCCTCAACCAAATCGCGCCCGCTGCTCAGGCCGGCGGCGCACCGAAGGGCCCCTTCCTCCGCATCCTCATCCGCCACTTCAAAAGGCGGGTATGCTGAGTAAAAATGCGAGCACATCTCGGACACGGGGAGCCCCGGATGGTCTTCGGCTGTACCCTCCGTGACATAGAACCAAAAATCCTGCCAATTGCCCCATTTGTTGCGGGCGCAAGGAACCAACTCAACTACCTGCATCGTGGTCTTGCCGGTCTTCGACGTAAATGTACAGGACCCAAACTGGGCAACTTCACTTCCAATCATCCTCTTCTGCCAGTGCAGGCAATAATACTTCACGAAGACTTCGACTGATGGCTGTCCGCCGTACGAAGTCGTCGCCCAGACATACTTCGACAGAGCCACCACGGCATTCAGAGTCAGCTGATGGATCTGAACATTAAATCTGCGTAGGACTTCTCCAACAAATCAGTGCGCGGGCAGGCGGAGACCAGCGGCAAAGAACGCCTCGAACACAACCAACTCGCCTTCCGGCTCGGGGACTTCCTCCGTCCCCGGGACACGAGCGACCCCGCCGCCAAAGTAACCAAGCCGCTGCATATCCTGCACGCGGGCCGACGACATCCGCGATACACCAAAATCCACAGTATCGCTGGCGCGCAACTCCTTTGCCACCACAGAACTCTGCGTTTCCTCAGACGACGCGTCGGCCGGCGACGAAGCGGCAGCAGAAGAGGAAGAGGTCGACATCGCTACGTACCGTCGGCGGCGGCGGGCGGTCTGCTTCACTCGAGCAGATCTCCGGCGAACAAGAGCAAGGAGGGCAGACGAGCAGCAGAGACGGTGGAGAAAGCGGCTAGGGTTTTCACGAAGCGCGGAAGAATAAATTTCAAAACGCGCCGCCCCGCCCCCTTTTATACACAGGGCGCGGCGCTTCGGGAAACCCGCAGTCCTACAGTACGGCGTCAATCAACGGTCATGTCAAAAACCCCCGCGGAACCACTTCGAGCGAGGGCAGCGTCTCCGCCATCTAGCGACGTCTTCGGCACCAGATGACTTAGTCGAACTGGTCCCTCGGAGGGCAAATGTTGGGGCGAAGGCAAAGACGCCACCCTTCGCTCGGGGCCTTCGCCGTAAACGCCGGCCCAACGGAGACAAGACAACGGGCAGGGACACCCTTCGCCCCATACAACATCGGACGAAGACCCGTGGCGAGGTCATCCCACCGTGCGGCGTCGTCCAGCGTGGAGGCCCACGTGTGATCCGGCCCATTGTGACAGGCCCTGCGTGGCCGCTGCGTGTTACGGGCCTAATTTATAAAGGCGTCCCTGTAATTACAATCTGTAACCCCGCTTTATGGGAATATTCTGGGGATAACCTAGGTGTCTGAGGACACATGCGTCCTTAACACGGGACGCTGGGTACCCGAACACCTATAAATACCCCCGCACAGTGCCCTTGAGAGGCGAGATGAACAGAGCTTTTGCCATCACGTGCTGAAACCCTGTTTGCGCTATTACTCCACCCCCGTTGGATCAACTTGCGCCAGTGAGCAAGTTCCAACAAACATTTTTCACGACCAAGCCATTCTCATCATCAATCAGAACTATATGTTTGCCTATGAATGGAAAATGAAGAAATTAGTATTTAATTGATTATACCATACTTCTATATATGTTGAAATAAGTATAGACATACCATTGTGTTGTAACCAGGGTTTACAATTTTATTGTACCATTCAAAAATACCAAAGTTTGACTTTTGTTTTTTTAATTGGGAACTGAAATATATAATTTTTGGGCTGCAAGTTCAATTTCGTATAGTATCGAAAACAAGAAAAACACCGAAATTTGGTGAATCTCGGATGAGATTTATAACCCTGGTTGTAACCATTCGAGAGAAGAGAGATAAAACTATGGAGAGGAGATATAAAACTATGGGTGTTGGATCAATCATTGTAGCCTCAACTTCTGCAATAGTTGCATATGGCTTTCCATTATATTCTTAAGGATTGTGATTGCAAAAAGAGCAGGTTCTTAGTTTACCAAACTAATTTGGTCTCTTGGCCACTGAAACAATTAAGTAGGTATTGCACACAAGACATAGTTCATGGACCGATAAAAAATAAATGAAATAGAATTATATTAATATCAACACCTTTCACTTGCAAGCCACCAACAATTGCAGAAAAGATCACAGTAAAAGCCTTTCCACCATCAATCTATGGCTGAAAGCTTATACCCCAGCCTGCCCTGAATGTACAATAATCAGACTACAGTAGACTATTCCATGGAAAGATCTAATATTTACAAACACTTCTCCAAATGTCTCTTGACCGCTAAATGCATTAAAATTGTGGTGTTCAATTTTGTTTGTGTACATAGAGATTGTTTTTTTTGTCGCTAATCACTTTCTATGCTATTTATGCTTAATAATACTTCACTCATCTTTGCGATACAATTGTTCAGAGTCTGCACGAATATGGGTGTTGTTTGGTTCACGAAATGTAACGTAAATGGTAATGGTTTACACTCGAGTACCGGTGGTAACAAGTTTGAACAGGCCAGTATCAATTTGTAGTGTGGTATTTGATTACGGTTGGACTAAAACAAACACGATTTAACGTTATCAATTATTCATTGCATTACAAATATGTGAATAACGACACCATGGTGCCTTCACTTCCGCCATTGCGGTTGGTCAGCCTGCTGTGAACGCCAAACTCTCACCCAAGGAAACTAATGTGCAAAGCCAAAATATTGGCACACCTGGGAACTTGACAAGAATGGTCAACATACCAAAATAACAATGCCCAACCTCATACTTCATGTTCACCTATTTACGAAAGATCTACACTAATAATCGTTTTGTAGCAGACATTAAAACAAAGTTAAGGCTTAGATGCACTCCTTCAACAATCACATATGGCCTTCTACCCTTCTACTGCCATTAGTATCATGCCCGTGCGTTGCGACGGTACATCAATCGTATTTGATAAGGTCTCTACTCTTTTGGTAGTTGTATGGGCTGCATATCATCTTTGCTAGCAGCATCTGCTATAACAATTATCGAGGAACTTGAGATTGTAACTTTCTGAGCAACGCCAAGCTGCTCCACTCTTGTATTCTCAATCAGTAGACCAAGATCTTTAGATTGATATTTAGCCCCTGGACAAAAGAAACATGCACAAACATATCATAAAACAACCACCCGACTTAACTTCTAAGTTCAAGTTAGAAAATTAACGCATATGTTATTTCACAAGGTCTAATCAATTCGTTCACACCAAACACAATTCCAGTGCTAAGCGCATCGATTGGAACTTAAAATTACAAAGTTTCGTGCTTTTCTAGCTAGACAATATGGATACCATTGAGCTTGCCCGTATTCTAGGATAAAGCAGAGGTGTATAGACTCATCAAACAAATAATTTTTTAGGTAATGGAAATCAGGTTCCGGCTTTGTCCTCCACATGAGGAGGGTACAACCTTACATACAAACTGACATCAAAAGACCAGCACTCCTAACATAGAGTGCAATCTTACACCACAAACATTAACATAAACACGACACCCAACAGACAAACTATAACCTCAAAATGTAATCCTGTTCGTAAAAATCCAACCAAAATAAGAAAAAAAATTGCATAGATGCGACTTCGATCCGTTGACACGTCTCCTTAATGATCTCCTAGTCTTCAACCCTCTGGAAACTCTTCGGCTATGACTTCGAGGTGGAGTACAGACCGGGGAGCCCCTGTAACACCCTAAATCCATCAATTAAAGATAACTTAGTTATATTATTAATTTTCAGTGGAAAGGAAAATATTTATGTTTTCAAATAATGAAATGGTGATATAAACAAAGATAAGTAATCTTTGAGTAATAAAATTTATTGAGTGTTTGATGCATTCATGACGAAGCATAAATTTTGTTTGATGTATCTGAGAGCACCTAGAGGGGGGTGAATAGGTGATCCTGTAAAATCAAACACTAAATAACCACAAAACTTAGTTATAGAAGTGTTAGTGCGACTAAGTAGTTTTGAGGCGAGTTCTTGTGGACAAAACAATCACAGAGAAAGCAACACAAGAGACACACGATTTTATCCCGTGGTTCGGCCAAGTAACACGTGCCTACTTCCATGTTGTGGCGTCCCAATGGACGAGGGTTGCACTCAACCCCTTTCAAGTGATCCAATGATCAACTTGAATACCACGACTTTCTTCCTTATAGTTTTCTTCCTGTTTGCGAGGAATCTCCACAAGTTGGAGCCTCTCGCCCTTACAATATTGATCACAAAGAAGGCACGGAGTAAGGTTGTTAGAAGCAATACACACACGACACAAATCCGCAGCACACACACAAGCTAAGACTTGAGCTCGAAACGTAGCACAAAGAGTTCACAACTCGAACGGAGCTCAAATCACTAACACAATCGATCAAATGCGCGGAGGCAGAGTGTGGGAGTCTTAGAATGCTTAGTGAATGCTTGGTGTACTCCTTCATGCGCCTAGGGGTCCCTTTTATAGCCCCAAGGCAGCTAGGAGCCGTTGGAGACAAACTTAGAAGGCCAATCTTGCCTTCTGTCGATTGGCGCACCGGACAAGTCCTGTAGACTGTCTGGTGCATGATCTCCTTCCAAATTTGACATATCCGACCGTTGCTCCTCTGGGCTGATTGGCGCACCGGACAGTCCGGTGCACCATGTTGGAACTTGCTCACAGGCGCAAGTTGATCCAACGGGGGGGGGGGGGGTGTAATAGCGCAAACAGAGTTTCAGCACGTGATGGCAAAAGCTCTGTTCATCTAGCCTCTCAAGGGCACTGTGCGGGGGTATTTATAGGTGTCCGGGTGCCCAGCGTCCCGTGTTAAGGACGCATGTGCCCTCAGACACCTAGGTTATCCCCGGAATATTCCCATAAAGCGGGGTTACAGACTGTAATTACAGGGACGCCTTTACAAATTAGGCCTGTAACACGCAGCGGCCACGCAGGGCCCGTTACAATGGGCCGGATCACACATGGGCCTCCGTGCTGGACGAGGCCGCACGGTGGGATGACCTCGTCACGGGTCTTCGTCCGATGTCGTATGGGGCGAAGGGTGTCCCTGCCCGTTGTCTTGTCTCCGTTGGGCCAACGACTACGTCGAAGGCCTCGAGCGAAGGGTGGCGTCTTTGCCTTCGCCCCAACATTTGCCCTCCGAGGGACCAGTTCGACCAAGTCATCTGGTGCCGAAGACGTCGCTAGATGGCGGAGACGCTGCCCTCGCTCGAAGTGGTTCCGCGAGGGTTTTTGACATGACCGTTGATTGACACCGTACTGTTGGACTGCGGGTTTCTCGAAGCGCCGCGCCCTGTGTATAAAAGGGGGCGGGGGCGGCGCGTTTTGAACTTTATCCTTCCGCGCTCCGTGAAAACCCTAGCCACTTTTTCCACCGTCTTTGCTGCTCGTCTGCCCTCCTTGCTCTTGTTCGCCGGAGATCTGGCTCGAGTGAAGCAGACCGCCCGCCGCCGCCGACGGTACGTAGTGATGCCGACCTCTTCTTCTTCTGCTGCCGCTACGCCGCCGGCCGACGCGTCGTCTGAGGAAACGCTGAGTACTGTGGCGGCAGAGGAGTTGCACGCCGGCGATACGGTGGATTTTGGTGTGTCGCGGATGTCGTCGGTCCGCGTGCAAGATATGCAGCGGCTTGGTTACTTTGGCGGCGGAGTCGCTCGTGTCCCGGGGACGGAGGAAGTCCCCGAGCCGGAAGGCGAGTTGGTTGTGTTCGAGGCATTCTTTGCCGCTGGTCTCCGCCTGCCTGCGCACTGATTTGTTGGAGAAGTCCTGCACAGATTTAACGTTCAGATCCATCAGCTGACTCCGAATGCCGTGGTGGCTCTGTCGAAGTATGTCTGGGCGATGACTTCGTACGGCGGACAACCATCAGTCGAAGTCTTAGCGAAGTACTATTGCCTGCACTGGCAGAAGAGGATGATTGGAAATGAAGTTGCTCAGTTTGGGTCCTGTACATTTACGTCGAAGACCAGCAAGACCACGATGGAGGTAGTTGAGTTGGTTCCTTGCGCCCGCAACAAGTGGGGCAATTGGCATGATTTTTGGTTCTACGTCGTGGAGGGTACAGTCGAAGACCATCCGGGGCTCCCCGTGTCCGAGATGTGCTCGCATTTTTACTCAGCATACCCGCCTTTTGAAGTGGCGGAGGAGGATGCGGACGAAGGGGCCCTTTGGTGCGCCGCCGGCCTGAGCAGCGGGCGCGATTTGGTTGAGGAGTTTGTGGCGTACGGGGTATGGCCTTTGGCGCATGGCTGGGCGCTGGGCGAAGTGTGCCCTCGCCAGATGCCTTCCCATGGTGGGAACCTGGTGCGAAGTCCTGCCTTCGCGCTGGATCTGCATAGCCGCGATCCGGCCGCCTTTGTGCATGAGGCGGAAGATGGGGCGGTGCGGATCGTTGGTCGGTACGTGCCGAGGACAGAGGGCCAGCGTAGCTGGGACATTCGCGGGTCAAATGACCGCTTGAATAGGGTTTTTGAGTTGAATCGTCTGCCGTATGGCGGTTATCCCGGCCAAGATGATGTGGATCGTCGCGGGAAGAAACCGGTGGTAGAGTCTGGAGATGACCCCGCGCCGGCGGCCGCCCTGTCCTCTAAGAAGAGGAAACTAGGTACTGCTGTGGGAGGACTTGGGGTTTCTGATGGTTTTGCTAGAGAATTGATGAGGACATGCGCGGCCCCGGGGGGAAGGATGTCTTCGCCCGAGCTCCGGGAGTCTTCGGCGCGAATGCTGAGGGTTACCGGGGGTTGGTGGCCTAAGAATGTTCCTGTCCCCCGCGCGGCCGGCGAAGACTTTTTTACATCTCGCATGGTTCGTGATTGGAAAGTGTTTCCTTACGGGCAGAATATTGCTGCTGTTGTGTCGGCAGTGATGGACAAGGATCGCCAGGGAGTTGCACAGAAGTGCCAGGCGGTCGTTAGGCTTCATGAAGCCAGGCCGAAGAGGCAGCGAAGGGCTGCGAAGGCTACTGCCCCCGGCGGAGGCCAGCCGCCGCTGGTGGCGAAGTCGGCCGTCCCTGCATCCAGCAGGGCGCCGGAGGCTGCGAAGGCGGCTGCCGCCGGTGGTTCCAAGTCTGTGAAGGCCGCCTTTGTGCCCAGCGGGGTGCCGGAGGCTGCGAAGGCGGTCCGAGAGTTGTCGCCGCCGGGCAAACGCATCGCCGACTTCGCCACCGACATTAGTGTGGAAGATTATCTTGTTGGTAAGTCGCTGTCTCGATTTTTTTTCGTTAATAAGTTGATATGTTGCAGGGTCGGACGAAGGCCAACTTGTTGTTGCTCCGCCTGCCGGGGCGAAGGGCGGTGCGTTTAGTGCCGGTGGCGAGATTCCGGCGCTCGCTGCAGTCAGGGACGAGGCGGGTGCTGTGTCCTGCCGGCTGAAGGAGCTGAAGGAGGCACTAAGTCAGGTACGTGGAGCTAGACTTCGGTTTTTTACCGGCTTTGCTGGGGCTGTGGTCTTATGTGTGTCTTGTAGGCGACTGACTTCGCTGACCGCACGGTGTCGGGAGCCCTGACGGCAGTTGTGTCTGCCAAAGTCGAGAGACTTCGGACGCAACATGCTGACGCCGTCCGGGAGAAGTCGGCCGCCGACAGCAAATGCCGCAAGCTGGCAGATAAGGTGGCCGCGCTGGAGGGTGAGAGGACTGACCTCTGGCGCCAACTGGCGGAGGAAAGGAAGGAGGCCAATGAGGCCCTCGCCAAGGCGCAGGCTGCGCAGGCGGAGGCCAACTTGGCGCGGGTGGAGGGCAGTCTTGCCAGGCAGCGCGCCGAGAAGTTGGAGGAGCGGCTCAACGCTCTGCAGAGCCGTGTGTAGAGGGCCGAGGCCTCGACGCGCACGGAGGCTGAGCGGACACGCAAACAGCTTATGGATTCATACCATGAGCTGAGCGCGCGGACCGCTGAATTTGAAGTGCCGGACCGAGAGCCCGGACTTCGCTGCCTTGAGTGGGTACAGGAGGAGCTGCAGGCGCTCCCCACCATCGTGGAGGGGTTTATGTCTTATGCCTCCCTGGTCACCTGCGAGGGGGCGATGAACGCGCTCTCTCGCGAAGGGTGCCGGCACTATGAGGTCTTCGACCAAGCTGATGAGGATTTTGAGCGTGATGTCTACAAGGTTGAGGACCCTATAGTGAAGGAATCCGCCGGAGCCCTCTACGACCGGATGTGGGGCCCCCACGGTCGGGAGGTGGTCAGGGAGTGGGCCGAGACGGCGAGGGGTCAGGTAATGTTTGGCGTTTGCCTAGTGTTTGTTGCGTGTGGGTTGTATGTGGGTGTGCTGAATCTGTGTGCCCTGTCTTAGGCGGCACGTGGCGAGAGGGTGGAGGACTTCGGGGCCTTGAACAGCGCGCAGCTTGAGTCGGAGTCGAACCCGGTGGTGGCTGCGCCCGAGACCGCCCTGGACCCGCCCCCGAAAACCGTCGAAGGCGCTCCCGACGCCCCCGCAGCCACCGTGGCCGGCGGAGGCCCGTCGCCAACTGCCGCGCTGAGGGCCGACAATCCTGTGCAGATGGCGGCAGAGCCGGCAGCGGGGGATCCCGCGACGGCTGGGTCTTCGCAGGTGGCGTAGTCAGTGTGGGTAGTTAGGGAATTTTGGATATGTTGCTGAAACTTGGTTGCTGCGCAGGTTCAAGATTTTGGGCCTGCGCACGCAACCGCTACTACTAATTTTTTGGCGGCTTCGACCATGGATGATGGTAATGAATCGGACGGGTCTGCATCTAAGTTTTCTGATTTTGGTGACTCTGGGGGCTCGGTTGAGTGGGCTGAGGAGTCGTCGGATGAGGACTTGGACTACTTTGCGGCCTTGGATGTGGCAGCGGCGGAGGCTTCGCCGCAAGCTGCGGATGCTGAAGTTGTGCCTGGTCCGAGTACTGGGCGTAGGCGGCGAAGGGCGGTTGCGAAGCGTAGAGTGAGTGGGGCGGACGTCGGTCGGCTTCGTGTGAGTGGGGCTGGCAGGCAGGAACTGTTGTCCTTGCCGGCCGCTGTGAGTGCAGGTGAGGGGGAGTTGCGAAGACTTTTTGCGGGTGAAGAGCTTAGGATAATGTTATTTAACTATAGGGAGATGGGAATTATTCCGAAGGTTGAGCCGATGTAGAGTGTGATGCCCTCGCTTGTACATGTGTAATGGCTTGTATGATGAGGTTGTGTGCCTTCGCACACTCGGCTATGTTCGCGAGGGCGTTATGTGCTTGGTCTGGTGTATCTGTTATGTTGGTCTGGTGCGCATGTAGTCGGTCCTTGTGCGGACAGTTTGGTGTAGCCGTTTTTGCACTCGTTAGGCTTCGTCCGGCTGTACCATTGTAGTCGATTCGTCGCACTTGTTGCGTTGTCCCTGCTGCACCCTGAGGCGACTTCTGCAGGGATAGTCTTCGCGGAAAACTAGGATTTTTCGCACTTATTGTGCTAGCCCGGCTGCACCCTTAGGCGATTGTTGCACGGGTAGTCTTCATGGAAGACCTCGATTTTTCGCACTTGTTGTGCTAGTCCGGCTGCACCCTTAAGCGACTTCTGCGCGGATAGTCTTCGTGGAAGACTTGGATTTTTCGCACTTGTTGTGCTAGTCCGGCTGCACCCTTAGGCGACTTCTGCGCGGATAGTCTTCGTGGAAGACTTCGATTTTTCGCACTTGTTGTGCTAGTCCGGCTGCACCCTTAGGCGACTTCTGCGCGGATAGTCTTCGTGGAAGACTTCGAGTTTTCGCACTTGTTGTGCTAGTCCGGCTGCACCCTTAGGCCACTTCTGCGCGGATAGTCTTCGTGGAAGACTTCGATTTTTCGCACTTGTTGTGCTAGTCCGGCTGCACCCTTAGGCGACTTCTGCGCGGAGTTGTCGCACGCGAGGGCGGCTGCCGCTGGACCTCGCGGTGACTTTGTATTAGTCGAATGTCGAAGACCGTCTGTGCGGTCTTGTTTCGACGTGGATTTTGCGGGGGATTTTTCTCTTGTATATTACATGACTCCGCCTCGTTAAAAACCTCACCCCCCGGGAGGAAAAGAGTGCGGGCCAGAACAAAATTGTTTTTGCAAATTACAAGGGTGAGCTGGCCCTGATGAGTCAAACAAAAAATTTGCGCAGATTATCAATGTTCCAGGAATGTTCTAAGTCTTCGCCGTTTGGCGTTGCAAGCCTGTATGCGCTGGGGGAGGCCTTCGACTTGACAATGTAAGGGCCCTCCCACATGGGCTCCAGCTTGCCTCTGGACTCCGTTCGAGCTGTCCGGACGAGGACGAGGTCCCCTTCGCTGAATTCCCTTGGGATGACTGCCTGGTCGCGCCATGCTTTTGTCTGGGCTTGGTATTTGTCCAGAGCCTGTAGGGCGATGACACGGTCTCCGTCGATGAGATCCTTCGATGTCGGCTCATCTACGTCTGGGACGGCCGACGCGGCTGTCTGAGGCAACCCATGCTTTATTTCTTGCGGAGTCATGACCTTCGATCCGTATAATAGGTGGAAGGGGGTAAACCCAGTCACCCTGCACTTAGTTGTATTCAGTGCCCAGACCACTTCGGGTAACAGGTCAGGCCACTTGCCTTTTTTGTCGTCGAGGAGCATTTTCTTGACAGCTGTGAAAATTTTGCCGTTGGCGCGCTCCACGACTCCGTTGGACTGGGGGTGGTACACGGAGGCGAAGGCAAGCTTGGTGCCGATGGAGAAGCAGAAGTCTTTGAAATCTTGGTTGTCGAACTGCTTGCCGTTGTCGACCGTGAGTTCGGATGGTACTCCGAAGCGGCAAACAATATTTTGCCAGAAGAATTTCTGGGCCGTCTTCGATGTGATGGTGGATACCGCCCTCGCTTCAATCCATTTGGTGAAGTATTCAACGGCTACAAAGGTGAACTTGAGGTTCCCTTGAGCCGTGGGCAAGGGCCCGACAATGTCTAGGCCCCAGCGCTGAAGGGGCCACGTGTGGGTGATCAGCTTCGTGAACTGCGAGGGGCGTCCCGAGCGTGGGGAAAATTTCTGACAGGCCTCGCAGGATCTGACAACCCGATTTGCGGCGCAGATGATGGCGGGCCAGTAGAAACCTTGGCGTATCACCTTTGCTGCTAGGGCCCTGGGGCCTGCGTGGGAGCCGCAGGTCCCCCTGTGGACTTCGCGCAGGATTTGGACGCCTTCGGTCTCGGTGACGCACTTAAGCATCGGCTGACTGACCCCATTTTTGTAAAGTTGGCCCTCGATCAATGCGAAGTCCTGGCTTCGGTGGTGGAGGCGCTTGACCTCGTTGCTGTCGACTGGGTGATAGTACCCCTACAGGTACAGGGTTATTGGCGCCCGCCAGTCTTCGGTCATGATAAGATTGATCATGCGGTGGCCCTCGCTGTTGTTGGTTATTTGGAGCCCTTCAGGGCTGCGGATGGCTGGCGTGCCGATGACGTGATGGAACACGTCGGATGGTAGGGCTTCACCCCTGGCGGCTGCCTTGGCCAATGCGTCAGCTTCTTCATTCTTGGCCCGGTCCACATGCTGCAACATGAATCCCTTGAATTGTTTCTCGAGACTTCGGATGGCCGCGAGGTACTGCATAAGTGCGGGGTCCTTTGCTGCATAGTCTTTCTCGACTTGGCCGACGACTACCTTGGAGTCTGTTCGGACTATACAGGTGGTGACGCCGAGGGCTCTTAATTTGCGGAGGCCGAGGATGACAGCTTCGTATTCTGCTATGTTGTTTGTGCATCTGTCAGATTCCAGAGCGAAGCTTAAGCGTGCCGCGTATCTGTGCCTGACCCCGGCGGGTGAGGTGATGACTGCAGCAGCGCCTGCCCCCGCATGGCACCAAGCGCCGTCGCAGTGGATTGTCCAAATCTTCTCTGCGGATGGATCCGGCTGTGTTATTGGCCCGGTCCAGTCGACGACGAAGTCTGCTAGAACTTGTGACTTGATCGCTGTCCTGGGTTCGAAAGTGATGTGGTAGCCGGAGAGTTCGGCCGCCCATTTGGCGATCCGTACCGATGCCTCCGGGTTTCTGAATAATTCACCGAGTCCCCTATCCGAGGTGACGCGGACCTTGAATGCTTCAAAGTAGTGGCGCAATTTGCGCGAAGACATAACAACTGCATATGCAATCTTTTCGAGCTCCGTCATGTTACATTTTGACAGTGTGAGCACTTCGGATACATAATATACTGGGCACTGCCTGATCACGCCCTCTACTGTCTTCTCCTGAACCAGTGCCGCACTAACCGCGTGCGGCGAAGCCGCAACGTAAAGCAACAGTGGTCCACGTGTCGTGCGAAGATTGCGCAGCCGACCGTTGGCGCAGGCGACCGTTGGCTCACCGGACAGTCCGGTGCACCACCGGACAGTCCGGTGAATTTTAGCCACGTCGCCTTCCTTCATTCCCGAGAGTGACGAGTTCGCCGCGGATGGCCCACCGGACAATCCGGTGCACCACTGGACAGTCTGGTGATTTTTAGCCGTACGCCGCCGTCGAATCCTGAGAGTGGCTAGTTCACCGGGGACTAGCCTGGCGCACCGGACACTGTCCGGTGCATCACTGGACAGTCCGGTGTGCCAGACCGAGCTAGAGTTTGATGCACATAGCCAACTCTTTTGTAATTCAATTGTTTTCTCCTCCGCACTGTTTCTAGCACTTAGATAACCATGTTAGTACTCAAAAATAATTCACTAAGTATAGAAACATACCTTGTCTTTGATTTGCACCTTTTGCTTGTTTAACACATAAAGAGTTCAAAACATTTGTGTTGGACACTTAATCACCAAAACAATTATAGAAATGGCCCAATGGCACATTTCCCTTTCAATCTCCCCCTTTTTGGTGATTTATGCCAACACATCAAAAAGCAACAAAAGAGGTGCAAAATCAATGCAATTGAAGACCAAATTGTTTTTGACTATAATTTGGCATATATGGATCGCTCTTTGCCACCACTTGGTTTGTTTTTGCAAATCAAATTCATTTTCCTATCTCTAAGTCAAACACGCTTGTTTGGGCACATAGAGAGATATTTCAAGAGTAAAATTGATCAAGTGTCAAAAACTCCCCCTTTTTCCCATAATCAAAATTCTCCCCACAATAGACCAAATTTTGCAATAAGATTATTTTGGACAAATCAAGAGTTCTAACTCTATTATTTTCAAAAATTCACAAGTTTGGTTGATCCATTTGCTTTGGCCTTAATTTCTCCCCCTTTGGCATTAATCACCAAAACGGGATCATTTTTGGCCCTTTAACCCCATTGCCTTACCAAAAAATGTCAAGTAAGAGCAAAAAGACAAATAGAGCATAAGAATAAACTTAGAATTAGATACACTAATACCGAAGTGCAGTGGAAGTCTTTGCGTCGTTCAAGTCCATTTTTTTCCTTTCAATGCACCTTTGATACTACAACAAGTGTTCTCAACCAAACAAGTTAGTCTCAAAGGGATCAAGTTATAGCACACTCCCCCTAAATATGTGCACCATTTGCATATGGACTTGTGAGGTCCGAGGAGGCTTGTACAACTTGAGCACCATAAATAACATTAATTGATTGAAATGCACAAAGTAACATGATCAAAGGCATAGAACACATGTATGCTATAGATCAATCTAAGTTACGCGAATCTAAGACATTTAGCTCACTACGCAACCTGCAAAACCTTTTCTCATCTAAAGGCTTGGTGAAGATATCGGCTAGCTGGTTCTCGGTGTTAATATGGTACACCTCGATATCCCCCTTTTGCTGGTGGTCTCTCAGGAAGTGATGCCGGATGTCTATGTGTTTAGTGCGGCTATGTTCAACAGAATTATCCGCCATGCGGATTGCACTCTCATTGTCACATAGCAGTGGGACTTTGCTCAAATTGTAGCCAAAGTCCCGGAGGGTTTGCCTCATCCAAAGTAGTTGCATGCAACACTGTCCTGCGGCAACATACTCGGCCTCAGCGGTGGATAGGGCAACGAATGTCTGTTTCTTTGAACTCCAGGACACCAGGGACCTTACTAGATATTGGCACGTCCCCGATGTGCTCTTCCTATCAACCTTGCACCCGGCATAATCGGAGTCTGAGTATCCAATCAAGTCAAAGGTAGACCCCTTTGGATACCAGATCCCGAAGCAAGGCGTAGAAACTAAATATCTAAGAATTCGCTTAACGGGCACAAGGTGACACTCCTTGGGGTCGGATTGATATCTAGCACACATGCATACACTTAGCATAATGTCCGGTCTACTATGTCACACTCGGATTTTAGGGGTCCAAAACCCGGGCGCGAACATAATCACCAGGTGTGCTGGGACCAAGTCTCACACATATGATGAATCATGGCACAGGATCGAATGTCATATCTTTACTACATAACAGGAATTCTGTACAAAATAAATAATTACATTATAAGGAGACAATGGTCCAGCAACTCAAAGTTGACTGGGAGACGACGGCCTAGACCTCTCTCGAATACACCACGACATCCTCCAAGCGCCTCATCCTGCGGTACCTGTTCTTGACCTGTGGGGGGGTGTGAGACAGCAAGAGTGAGCTCACATACGTTCATCGCTCAACAAGTTGTGGGGAATAATGTGCATGAACTCGCCAAAGGTGGGAGCTCACGTGAAGTGTAAGGCTTACCAAAGAAGATGGTTAGAGCTGAGCATTGCTTTTAAAGTTGGTCAAAATTTTATTAGCAGTTACTAAGTATAAGTAAATACCAGCCCAGTTAAATAGTAGAACAAAAGTAACAACTTCACCTGCGATGCAATGCATATGACAAATTGAGTTTAAGTTCCATAATTTAATCATGTGAGGGTCCGAGCTGCTCATGACCGTGAGCACGGCTAGTATACCAGTTTTACACTCTGCAGAGGTTGCGCATCTTTACCCACAAGTCATGTTACCCATCTGCCAAGGGATCGCGACTTCCCATACACCTCTACCGAGGAGGTGAGGCAGGGTAACACTACGAGGCCTTTACAAAGTTCCACTAGCTTCAGAAAACCCGCTACAGTTTATAGGAAGCTCCAATGCAGGAATCCCTTGCAGGACCGCCATCGCAGCAAAATCCTCCCGAGGGCCTCCCTACACTGACCACTCCCCTACTGCCCTTGCCCCTTTCGGGTAAGGTAGTCTTCCACTAGCTTTCCTAATTAATCAGCCAAGGGGTCCCATTCCTCCCTTGTGGTAGCACTGTTTTCCCGGGTGGTCGCTCCATGTTCCAATTAACATAATGATCTTATAATGAATAGTAATAATAAACAGATAATAAAAATATGATCATGAATAATGTATCTTCATACCCAAAACCACATAAATCACTAGCAAGTACTGCCCAGAAATTTAGTGGTGAACAAGGTATAAAGATAATCAAACTAGGTAACCTGTTGGGTCCCATCAAATTAACCTATGCAGATCATCATGATTAATTAGAACATGAGTGGGTAAAAAGAAGTGATCAAGGGCACAACTTGCCTGGGACTTGAGATTCCAGGTACCAGGATGATCTTCAAAGGACTCGTAACCTCGCGCTAGTCGTAGCAATACAGACAAACATGGTATATGCAAAATTAACATCACACCATACATAAGAATAAACTGTGTAATAATAATCTACGCGTCGCTATGAGATCGTGGGAACGAGAACCACTAAGATCGGAGTTACGGTCATCAAGTTATGATGTGGTTTAAATGATTACAACCAGTTTTTATTTTATAATTCTAGAGAAAAGATAACCTAAAGTAGTAATTAATTCAACTTTCATCTAGGTCACCAATTGACCATAGATCATATTTTAGTGGATTACGATGGTATGTAGATTAACAAGACTAACCATCATAAGTTAAATAAAGACCTAATTATAAAAGAATAAGACATGGTATAATAAATGTTGCTATTGCATAGTAAATATTTATACGAGACTAATGCAACTGGAACGAGTCAATTCGGATCTAAAACGAAAGGGTTATGAATTTATGAGGTTTTATGTATTTGATATAAGATTAATTAAGAGATTAATTGTAATACAGTTTTCATGTAAAACCAGAGACACTATGTGATGAACAATATTAAAACACAATTATTGGAACTGGAATGGATTAAAAAAAGTTGAAATGAATTTTCTAGGAATTAAACAAGTTATTGGAATTAATTTTGCACTATAAATTATTTTCTAACTGAATTTCTCTGTTTTTATAATCTGTCTGTACTGCGCGTGTAATTTGCAGACAGTTCAGGGCGAAAACGCAAAGGTTCCCAAGACTCAGTAAACAGTCAAAATGGACTGCGGGTTCATTATCTATTTCTTCAAGGGTTTATTTGTAAACATGGCTCAGCGAAGGGGTACGGTGTGATCTGGGCCATCGGATCATCATTCAAGCGCCCAGATTAGATCGGATTACTTATGAACCCACACACATCCTAAGCCACTGGATCTAACATCAAGGGTTATGATTTAAAGAATCGCAATCCAATCGAATCCACACGAAAACATCCAACGGTCCTACTTAACCTGAGCGAAGAGATACTCGATCGTCTGATCTAGCCATCAATCAAGAGATCAACGCATAAGATTGTTTCACCTCCGCCTAAGCACCCCAGCGCAGACCGAGCGGTGGTGCAGTAGCAACCGCGGCGGCGGCCATGGCCTGAGTTGGTCATCCCCGCGCACAAGCGCACAGGCTTCGATTCCCTAGCGCTACGCGTAGAGGAGGTCAAGGCGAATCCGTTGGTGGGCTTATTACCTTGGTATGATGCAGCGACGGCTCCGCCCGCGCGATGGTGCGGCACCACGGCCAATTCTTGCGACGGCGACAAAATTTCGCACACCCCGGACGAGTTCTTTGCCCGCTATTGGCTCCTACACCATCAACGGGCGTGGGCGAACCAGATGATGGCCTCCAATTGCAGACGCCGACAAGGTTCTATGGTGGCGGCGGCACTCACAACTCTCTCTCCGCTGAGGCGCTCGGATTTTGGGTTCGTTGCTGGCACAGGCTTGGGGAGGGGCGAGGGCCCAAGATTTATAGGCCTGGGTGAGCTAGGATTGATCGAATCCCGATTCCCAACTGACCTACGCATACTCCGGTTGGGAGTTGTTACCGAGCGGGGGTTGAGGTTGGCAACGGAAGCCGGGATTCCAGGCGGTGAATCGGCGTTCTGCTGCGTGGAGTCTGCACGACTTCAGCAGCCTACGCCAGCGCGAGGAAAACGGAGGGGGGGGGAAGTCCGCGGACGCACAGGCCGAGGTTCCCGACGAGGCGCGCGGTCCGCGACGGAGAAGATACTTCTGACGGAGTCGGCCCACACCGCAGTGGAACCAGGGCATACCAAAGAGTATGATAGCGTGGGCCCACCGGGCATCCAAAGCTAGCCACGCGCGGGGAGGACATGGGCTGCTCGGGTAGTAATTTGGAAATGGGCTGAGGGAGAGAAAACTAAGTGGGCCGCCAAGGAGGTTTCAGCCCAAGCGCTTTTGTTTTTAATTCTATTTCCTGTTTTGTTTATCTTTTTTTATCTTAAACCTAAAATTTGAATTCAAATCTTATGACGAATTTGTACTAAAATTTAAATGTCTGTTTTGAACATGCCATTATGGGATGAGTTTATTTTCTTGTAAATTTATTTTGTATGTCGTAATCTCTCTCTCTCTCTTCTTTTTTGTATTAATTCCAATTCCCTAAATTTGCACTTTTTGGGTTAAATCCAAATTCTTAGTTATCATTATGTGTTTAGTTTAGAGATATATATTCTATAAAGAAATGAATTTTTTATTGGAAATCATTTCCCAACATAGAATTTTAGGTGCTACAAATCCTACCCCCCTTAAAAATAATCTCGTCCTCGAGATTAGTAAGAAAAAGGGATACAGAAGGTGTGGTTTGTAATTCAGATTTTAGTCTATGATTGGTTCAAAATCCGGAGTCTCATTTTTTTTATAGTCAATAGGGGTTGATTAGGAGAGCCTAGGTATCTAGTTACCTATTATATAGGGTATAAGCTGGACAGGTTGAGGTAAGAAAGATTATGACAAGGAAAAGACTTCATCCAAGGTGGTAAATCTTGAATCATCTCGAGATCTGATTTGACTCATGTTCTTCCATGTCGAGGTTGATCTCCTCCTTCTTGTTCTTTGGTGTCTCTACCCGGACAAGAGGCTAAGATAGATCTGTTATGTAGGTCAAGTTGTTGGGTATGGCCGAGTTGATCTAAGTCACCAACTTAGGCTTAAGTGAATTTGGAGTATGGCCTTATCTTTTGTACCCACATTAAGTAACTTACTCTAGATTAGCTCAACTTAAGGTTAGCCTTCATTAGGTTAGATTATTCTATCACACTGGATCAGATCTAGGTTAGATTGTTATGACTAGATAGACTAGATAGGACCTTCTTAATTAGATCATGGTTGTTACTTTAGGATGAGATAAGTAAAGTGGTTAGGATAAGATGAACCTATTAGGATAAGATATAATTTTTTTAAGATAAGATGGATCTATTAAGATAAGAGGGAATCTTTTGAGGTCAGTTAGATCTATTAAGGTGAGATAAAGTCTTTTCAAGATAAGATGAGTCTACTAAAGTAATAGAGTGTCTTTTAAGATAACGTAGATCTATTAAGCTTAACATATTTTAGTGGGGGATAATCCAAGTTGGCTAGTTATTTTATGAATTCCATTTATGCCTATACGTATATGCGGATGTAATTGTGGACATTACTCCACAACCCATCACACTCAATCAAAGATCCAAATCAGACAAGTATCATAAGAACAAACATTCAAGCATATAGATAAAAAAATAGTTTTGTTTTTGTTCCTAAGAATAGGTCTCCTAATCCTAAAGATCACTTTAGGCACGGGATTTCAAAGTGTGAAATCCACATTTGTCTTTAGAATGAAAATGTAAGAGTAATCAGAGTAAAGCGGAAATAGATGAGAAAAAATTAAGAAAAGTTTAGAAAAGAATCAGAGTAGCAAAGGTAAGTAGATAATGGTTGTCCAGTTCTATCTAGGTTTCGTCCTACAGTCAACATTCCTCTGATACCACTTCTGTCACACCCGGATTTTAGGGGTCCAAAACCCGGGCGCGAACATAATCACCAGGTGTGCTGGGACCAAGTCTCACACATATGATGAATCATGGCACAGGGTCGAATGTCATATCTTTACTACATAACAGGAATTCTGTACAAAATAAATAATTACATTATAAGGAGACAACGGTCCAGCAACCCAAAGTTGACTGGGAGACGACGGCCTAGACCTCTCTCGAATACACCACGACATCCTCCAAGCGCCTCATCCTGCGGTACCTGTTCTTGACCTGTGGGGGGGGTGTGAGACAGCAAGAGTGAGCTCACATACGTTCATCGCTCAACAAGTTGTGGGGAATAATGTGCATGAACTCGCCAAAGGTGGGAGCTCACGTGAAGTGTAAGGCTTACCAAAGAAGATGGTTAGAGCTGAGCATTGCTTTTAAAGTTGGTCAAAATTTTATTAGCAGTTACTAAGTATAAGTAAATACCAGCCCAGTTAAATAGTAGAACAAAAGTAACAACTTCACCTGCGATGCAATGCATATGACAAATTGAGTTTAAGTTCCATAATTTAATCATGTGAGGGTCCGAGCTGCTCATGACCGTGAGCACGGCTAGTATACCAGTTTTACACTCTGCAGAGGTTGCGCATCTTTACCCACAAGTCATGTTACCCATCTGCCAAGGGATCACGACTTCCCATACACCTCTACCGAGGAGGCGAGGCAGGGTAACACTACGAGGCCTTTACAAAGTTCCACTAGCTTCAGAAAACCCGCTACAGTTTATAGGAAGCTCCAATGCAGGAATCCCTTGCAGGACCGCCATCGCAGCAAAATCCTCCCGAGGGCCTCCCTACACTGACCACTCCCCTACTGCCCTTGCCCCTTTCGGGTAAGGTAGTCTTCCACTAGCTTTCCTAATTAATCAGCCAAGGGGTCCCATTCCTCCCTTGTGGTAGCACTGTTTTCCCGGGTGGTCGCTCCATGTTCCAATTAACATAATGATCTTATAATGAACAATAATAATAAACAGATAATAAAAATATGATCATGAATAATGTATCTTCATACCCAAAACCACATAAAGCACTAGCAAGTACTACCCAAAAATTTAGTGGTGAACAAGGTATAAAGATAATCAAACTAGGTAACCTGTTGGGTCCCATCAAATTAACCTATGCAGATCATTATGATTAATTAGAACATGAGTGGGTAAAAAGAAGTGATCAAGGGCACAACTTGCCTGGGACTTGAGATTCCAGGTACCAGGATGATCTTCAAAGGACTCGTAACCTCGCGCTAGTCGTAGCAATACAGACAAACATGGTATATGCAAAATTAACATCACACCATACATAAGAATAAACTGTGTAATAATAATCTACGCGTCGCTATGAGATCGTGGGAACGAGAACCACTAAGATCGGAGTTACGGTCAACAAGTTATGATGTGGTTTAAATGATTACAACCAGTTTTTATTTTATAATTCTAGAGAAAAGATAACCTAAAGTAGTAATTAATTCAACTTTCATCTAGGTCACCAATTGACCATAGATCATATTTTAGTGGATTACGATGGTATGTAGATTAACAAGACTAACCATCATAAGTTAAATAAAGACCTAATTATAAAAGAATAAGACATGGTATAATAAATGTTGCTATTGCATAGTAAATATTTATACGAGACTAACGCAACTGGAACGAGTCAATTCGGATCTAAAACGAAAGAGTTATGAATTTATGAGGTTTTATGTATTTGATATAAGATTAATTAAGAGATTAATTTTAATACAGTTTTCATGTAAAACCAGAGACACTATGTGATGAACAATATTAAAACACAATTATTGGAACTGGAATGGATTAAAAAAAGTTGAAATGAATTTTCTAGGAATTAAACAAGTTATTGGAATTAATTTTGCACTATAAATTATTTTCTAACTGAATTTCTCTGTTTTTATAATCTGTCTGTACTGCGCGTGTAATTTGCAGACAGTTCAGGGCGAAAACGCAAAGGTTCCCAAGACTCAGTAAACAGTCAAAATGGACTGCGGGTTCATTATCTATTTCTTCAAGGGTTTATTTGTAAACATGGCTCAGCGAAGGGGTACGGTGTGATCTAGGCCATCGGATCATCATTCAAGCGCCCAGATTAGATCGGATTACTTATGAACCCGCACACATCCTAAGCCACTGGATCTAACATCAAGGGTTATGATTTAAAGAATCGCAATCCAATCGAATCCACACGACCAACATCCAACGGTCCTACTTAACCTGAGCGAAGAGATACTCGATCGTCTGATCTAGCCGTCAATCAAGAGATCAACGCACAAGATTGTTTCACCTCCGCCTAAGCACCCCAGCGCAGACCGAGCGGTGGTGCAGTAGCAACCGCGGCGGCGGCCATGGCCTGAGTTGGTCATCCCCGCGCACAAGCGCACAGGCTTCGATTCCCTAGCGCTACGCGTAGAGGAGGTCAAGGCGAATCCGTTGGTGGGCTTATTACCTTGGTATGATGCAGCGACGGCTCCGCCCGCGCGATGGTGCGGCACCACGGCCAATTCTTGCGATGGCGACAAAATTTCGCACACCCCGGACGAGTTCTTTGCCCGCTATTGGCTCCTACACCATCAACGGGCGCGGGCGAACCAGATGATGGCCTCCAATTGCAGACGCCAACAAGGTTCTATGGTGGCGGCGGCACTCACAACTCTCTCTCCGCTGAGGCGCTCGGATTTTGGGTCCGTTGCTGGCACAGGCTTGGGGAGGGGCGAGGGCCCAAGATTTATAGGCCTGGGTGAGCTAGGATTGATCGAATCCCGATTCCCAACTGACCTACGCATACTCCGGTTGGGAGTTGTTACCGAGCGGGGGTTGAGGTTGGCAACGGAAGCCGGGATTCCAGGCGGTGAATCGGCGTTCTGCTGCGTGGAGTCCGCACGACTTCAGCAGCCTACGCCAGCGCGAGGAAAACGGAGGGGGGGGGGGAAGTCCGCGCACGCACAGGCCGAGGTTCCCGACGAGGCGCGCGGTCCGCGACGGAGAAGATACTTCTGACGGAGTCGGCCCACACCGCAGTGGAACCAGGGCATACCAAAGAGTATGACAGCGTGGGCCCACCGGGCATCCAAAGCTAGCCACGCGCGGGGAGGACATGGGCTGCTCGGGTAGTAATTTGGAAATGGGCTGAGGGAGAGAAAACTAAGTGGGCCGCCAAGGAGGTTTCAGCCCAAGCGCTTTTGTTTTTAATTCTATTTCCTGTTTTGTTTATCTTTTTTTTTATCTTAAACCTAAAATTTGAATTCAAATCTTGTGACGAATTTGTACTAAAATTTAAATGTCTGTTTTGAACATGCCATTATGGGATGAGTTTATTTTCTTGTAAATTTATTTTGTATGTCGTAATCTCTCTCTCTCTCTCTTCTTTTTTTGTATTAATTCCAATTCCCTAAATTTGCACTTTTTGGGTTAAATCCAAATTCTTAGTTATCATTATGTGTTTAGTTTAGAGATATATATTCTATAAAGAAATGAATTTGTTATTGGAAATCATTTCCCAACATAGAATTTTAGGTGCTACATACTAGCACATAAATAAAGCAATGAACCTATCATGGACCGGTATGCCTTTTGATCAACGGACTTACCTCCTTTGTTGAGGTCAACATGCCCGTCGGTTCCCATAGGTGTCTTCACGGGCTTGGCGTCCTTCATCCCAAACCGCTTGAGAAGATCTTGTGTGTACTTCGTTTGGGAGATGAAGGTGCCGTCTTTGAGTTGATTTACTTGGTATCCAAGAAAGTAGGTCAACTCGCCCATCATCGACATCTCAAACTTTTAAGTCATTACCTTGCTAAACTCCTCACAAGACTTTTGATTAGTAGAACCAAATATTATGTCATCGACATAAATTTGTCACACAAAGAGGTCACCATCACAAGTCTTTGTAAACAGAGTGGGATCAACTTTCCCAACCTTGAAAGAATTAGCAATTAAGAAATCTCTAAGGCATTCATACCATGCTCTTGGGGCTTGCTTAAGTCCATAGAGCGCCTTAGAGAGCTTATATACGTGGTCGGGATACCTGTAATCCTCAAAGCCAGGGGGTTGTTCCACGTATACATCCTCCTTGATTGGCCCATTGAGGAAAGTGCTCTTCACATCCATTTGAAACAACCTGAAAGAGTGGTGAGCAGCATAGGCTAATAATATTCGAATAGACTCTAGCCTAGCCACAGGAGCAAAAGTCTCCTCGAAATCCAAACCTGCGACTTAGGCATAACCTTTTGCCACAAGTCGAGCCTTGTTTCTTGTCACCACCTCGTGCTCGTCTTGCTTGTTGCGGAACACCCACTTGGTTCCCACAACGTTTTGCTTTGGACATGGCACCAGGCTCCAAACTTCATTTCTTTTGAAGTTGTTGAGCTCTTCCTGCATGGCCAACACCCAGTCTGGATCCTGCAAGGCCTCTTCTACCCTGAAAGGCTTAATAGAAGAGACAAACGAATAATGCTCACAAGAATTAGCTAAGCGTGAGTGAGTAGTGTCGGGTACCATAATTAGGGGTACCCCCAACGCTCCTAGTCACGGCTGGTTAACACCGTCAGACCAACTGACGGGTGCGGTTCAAGCCAAGACTTCGTCTACCCGAAGGACGCGATCTTACCCGAGCCCAGCCTCGGGTCGGAACAGTGGTCCCAGACGAATTCACGCCTCGCCTGAGGGCCTCCTCAGACGGCGGGCGCCCCCTCGGCTCTCCAGAGGCCCCGCTCGAGCAGGCTTCGTCGTGAAGCAACCTTGGCCATACCGCCTCACCAACCGACCGCTTCGCAGGCGCATTAAATGCGGGGGATGCCTGACGCCGTATCCTGACACACGCGCCTCAGTCGGCCAGGCCGAAGTGACCGCACTTCGCCCCTCCTCTTTACTGTCCGATATGACAGGAAAACAGCGCCGCCCGCTCCGCTCCGCTCCAACTGCCGTGTCAGCCACCCCGGCAACGACTGACAACAGGTCACGATCAACCACCAAGCTCAAGCCTCGGGCGCAACAGGAAGCTCCGCCTCGCCCGACCTCAGGCTCCGGCCTTGGGAGGAGGTCTCCGCCTCGCCCAACCCCCGGACTCGGCCTCAACCCCGGTCTCGGGAGGAATCGCGTCCTCGCCCGACCCCAGCCTCGACCACAAGAGAAGTCTTCGCCTCGACTGACCCCAGGCTCGGACTGACCGTGCTGATAGGGGATGCATTATTCCCCTACTCCTAGCCTGCTCAGGCTACAAGGAACAAGACCGGTGTCCCATCTGACTTACCCCGGCGACAGGTAATGATGGTGCCCCGCGTGCGCCATGACGCCGGTGGCTCTCCGCCCCTTACAACAGCAAGGAGACGTCAGCAGGGTCCTCGCCGCGCTGCCAGCTGTGCTCCTACAGGACTCAGGCGCTCCTCCGGCGGCCACGCCATCACATGTACAGCGCCCAAGCTCTCCCCCGACAGCCACGTTGGCATGTACACAGGGCTTAGGCACTCCACTGCCGGACACGTTAGCACATAGCTACGCCCCCGTTGTACACCTGGACTCTCTCCTTGCCTCTATAAAAGGGGAGTCCAGGGCCACCCTGAGGGAGGTTCGGGGGGTTCGCACGAGGGGAAGCGACGTACGAGCTCTCTCTCTCTCTCTCTGTCTCTCTCTCTCTCCCTCACGCGACGCGCTTGTAACCCCTACTGCGAGCGGCACCCCTAGTGCAGGATAATACAAGGCTTGTCCCACATCTTGTGTTCTATCCCGCGCCAACCCATCTGGGCAGGGACACGCAGCGACAATTTACTCGTCGGTCCAGGGACCCCCCGGGGTCGAAACGCCGACAGTTGGCGCGCCAGGTAGGGGCCTGCTGCGTGTTAACGAACACCTTCCCGTTGAGATCCAGATGGGGAGTCTTCAGCAACCTCTCTAGCCCGCGACGGTGCTCCGCTTCGGGAGTCTTGAGTTCATGTCCCTCGACGGCAGCTACGACATGGTACTCCTCCCCTCGCGGCGCGACGACAACGACGGTCTTCGACTCGCACGACGACGACGAGCTCTACAACAGCATCTCCCCGCGGCAGAAGAGGAGCACTCCGGTCGTCCCCGCCACCCTCCTCGTCGGAGGAGGCGGAGACGGGGCAACCATGGCCACGCAGGAGGCGGCACCTTGTCGGCTGTTGCACCAGAGCGAGTCGACGACGCCGGCATTCCCCCGCGGGACATGTCAGACATTGCCCTCACACCTGAGGCAACGACGGGTGTCACTTCCCCGCGACGTGTCAGCCCCAAGCGAACTGATGACGCCAGCACCCTCGCGAAGGACCTGCTGGGCGTTACCCTCGTACCTGAGATGACGGTGTGCACCGCCCCCGACGCGACTTCACCACCGTCCAACGACCTAGAGGTACCGTTCGTTTTCCATCCCATACCTTTTCGGTTCAGCTTCGATCCACCTAGCGACCCCGCAATGGTGAGCGCCTTCGTAAAGGCGTATCCAAACCTTCCGGGGTACCACATGTGGTCGACTTGGGACCGACTGACAGTCGTCTCGACCTTCGGACCAGCGGGTTCTGAGGAGGAGGACATCCCCGACTCCGGTTGGGATTTCTCTGCCCTCAGTGACCCCGGTGCCATGCAGAGCTTCATGTCCGCATGCGACCACTGCCTCTCCGGTTGTTCTGACGATGGCCATGACCTTGACGGCGAGGGTTACGGCCCAAGTCGCGAATGCTTCCACGTCGATCTGGGAGATCACAACGAAGGCAACCACCTCGGTATGCTAGAGGTTGACGATCCCCCTGGGCCCTCATCTCGTGTTGACATCCTGCGGGAGCTAGCTGTCGTCCCAGTCCCTGCGGGGGTCAGGACATACAGCTCGAGCAAATCCGTGAGATGCAGGCCCAGGTCGACGGGGAAGCAGGCCGGCTTGTACGGCTTCGACAGAACATCAAACAGGAGTGGGCAGGCCGATCACTCACCGGAGAAGCCTGTCACCGGGCCCAAGACATCCGGCACCGCATCGTCGACAATCCCAGGGCAGCGCTGCCTCCGGCCGTCAGCGGGTCCGGCCAGGACCTAGCTGCAGCGGTGATGCTGCTTCGGGCCATGCCGGAGCCATCCACCACCGAGGGACGGCGCATCCAGGGCGAACTCAAGAATCTTCTAGAGGGCGCCGCAGTTCGATGAGCCGAAAGCTCCGCCTCCCGTAGGCAAGCCGACCCCTCGGAGCATCGCGCGGTGTCCTCCCAGCGCATTCGGGAAGCCTCGGTCCATCCCGAGCGTACACGGGACGAGGCGCCCACCGCCCAGGAACGCCTCGGCAACGAGCACCATCATCTCGACCATCGAGCCCGCCTCGACGAGAAGGTGCGCCGAGGCTACCATCCCAGGCGCGGGGGATGCTGCAACAGCGAGGAGGACCGCAGTCCTTCGCCCGAACCACCCAGCCCACGAGTCTTCAGCCGGGCTATACGACGAGCACTGTTCCCTGCCCGTTTCCGAGCCCCGACTACTATCACCAAGTACTCGGGGGAGACGAGGCCGGAGCTGTGGCTCGCGGACTACAGACTAGACTGCCAGTTGGGAGGGGCGGATGATGACAACCTCATCATCCGTAATCTACCTCTTTTCCTCTCCGATGCCGCCCGAGCCTGGTTGGAGCATCTGCCTCCGGCGCAGATCTCCGACTAGGACGATCTGGTCAAAGCTTTCGTGGGGAACTTCCAAGGCACGTATGTGCGCCCTGGGAACTCGTGGGACCTCCGAAGCTGCCGCCAGCAGCCAGGGAGTCCCTTCGAGAGTACATCCAATGGTTTTCGAAGCAGCGCACCGAGCTGCCCAACATCACCGACTCAGATGTCATCGGGGCTTTCCTTGCCGGCACCACTTGCCGGGACCTGGTGAGCAAACTGGGGCGCAAGACTCCCACCCGCGCGAGCGAACTGATGGACGTCGCCACCAAGTTCGCCTCGGGTCAAGAGGCGGTCGAAGCCATCTTCCAGAAGGACAAGCAGCCTCAGGTCGAGCCGAAGACAGACGCCCCTGAGGTGTCCGCCCAGCAGGGCACGAAGAAGGAGGCCAAAAACAAGTCGCGAGCGAAGCGAGACGCCGCAGACGCGAATCTCGTCGCTACGGCCGAGCACAGGAGCCCTCGAAAACCACCTGGAGGGGCCGGCGCGTTCGATAAGATGCTCAAGGAGCCGTGCCCCTATCACCAGGGGCCCGTCAAGCACACCCTCAAAGAATGTATCATGCTTCGACGCCACTTCCATAAGACCGGGCCCCCTGCGGAGGATGGCAAGGGCCATGACAACGACAAGAAGGAGGGCGGCAAGCAAGAGGGATTCCCGGAAGTTTATAACTGCTTCATGATCTACGGCGGGCAGGCGGCGAACGCCTCGGCTCGGCACCGCAAGCAGGAGCGCCGGGAAGTCTGCTTGGTGAAGGTGGCGGCGCCAGTCTACCTAGACTGGTCCGACAAGCCTATCACCTTCGACCAAGGCGACCACCCCGACTTCGTGCCGAGCCTGGGAAGGTACCCGCTCGTCGTCGATCCGATCATCGGCAATGTTAGGCTCTCCAAGGTCCTCATGGACGGAGGCAGCAGCCTTAACATCATCTACGCTGAGACCCTGGAACTCTTAGGGGTTGGTCGATCCGAAGTCCGGGCCGGTGCGGCACCCTTCCACGGGATCGCGCCCGGGAAGCGAATCCAACCCCTCGGACGGATCGACTTACCCGTCTGCTTCGGAACTCCCTCGAATTTCTGAAAGGAAGCTCTCACCTTTGAGGTCGTCGGGTTCCGAGGAACCTACCATGCGGTGTTGGGAAGACCATGCTACGCCAAGTTTATGGCCGTCCCCAACTACACCTACCTTAAGCTCAAGATGCCGGGCCCGAATGGGATCATCACTGTCGGGTCCACGTACCGCCACGCGTACGAATGTGACATGGAGTGCATGGAGTACGCCGAGGCTCTCGCTGAGTCCGAGGCCCTCATCGCCGACCTTGAACGCCTCTCTAAGGAGGCGCCCGACGCGAAGTGGCACGCCGGCAACTTCGAACCAGTTGAGGCGGTCAAGTCCGTCTCTCTCGACCCCAGCAACGACGCTAGCAAGCAAGTTCGGATTGGCTCCGAGCTCAACCTCAAATAGGAAGCAGTGCTCGTCGACTTTCTCCGCGCAAATGCTGAAGTCTTTGCGTGGAGTCCCTCGGACATGCCCGGCATACCGAGGGATGTCACCGAGCACTCGCTGGATATCAGAGCTGGAGCCCAACCCATGAAGCAAACCCTGCGTCGCTTCGACGAGGAAAAGCGCAGGGCCATAGGCGAGGAGATCCACAAGCTACTCGCGGCAGGGTTCATCAAAGAGGTATTCCATCCTGAATGGTTAGCTAACCCTGTTCTTGTAAGGAAGAAGGATGGGAAATGGAGGATGTGTGTAGACTACACTGGTCTAAACAAAGCATGTCCGAAAGTTCCCTACCCTCTACCTCGCATCGATCAAATCATGGACTCCATAGCTGGGTGCGAAACTGTGTCATTCCTCAATGCCTACTCAGGCTATCACCAAATCAAGATGAAAGAGTCCGACCAGCTCGCGACTTCTTTCATCACACCTTTTGGCATGTACTGTTACACCACAATGCCATTCGGGTTGAGGAATGCAGGCGCCACTTACCAGAGGTGCATGAACCACGTGTTCGGAGAACACATCGGCAGAACGGTCGAGGCTTACGTCGATGACATCGTTGTCAAGACGAAGAGAGCCTCCGACCTCCTCTCTGACCTTGAAACGACATTCAAGTGTCTGAGAGCGAAAGGCGTGAAACTCAATCCCGAGAAGTGTGTCTTCGGAGTCCCCCGAGGCATGCTCCTTGGGTTCATCGTCTTCGAGCGAGGCATCACGGCCAACCCGGAGAAAATCGCGGCCGTCACTAGCATGGGACCGATCAAAGATTTGAAAGGAGTGCAGAGGGTCATGGGATGCCTTGCAGCTCTAAGCCGCTTCATCTCACGCCTCGGCGAGAAAGGCTTGCCTCTGTACCGCCTCTTAAGGAAGGCCGAGTGCTTCACTTGGACCCCCGAGGCCGAGGAAGCTCTCGAAAACCTTAAGGCGCTCCTTACGAAAACACCCATCCTGGTGCCCCCACCGCAGGAGAAGCCCTCTTGATCTACGTAGCCACGACTACTTAGGTGGTCAGCATCGCGATCGTAGTCGAGAGACGAGAAGAAGGGCATGCACTGCCTGTCCAGAGGCTAGTCTATTTCATCAGTGAAGTACTTTCCGAGACCAAAGCTCGCTACCCACAGATCCAGAAGCTGCTCTACGCGGTGATCCTGACGTGGCGAAAGTTGTGACACTACTTCGAGTCTCATCCGGTAACTGTGGTGTCATCCTTCCCCCTGGGGGAGATCATCCAGTGCCGCGAGGCCTCGGGCAGGATAGCAAAGTGGGCAGTGGAGCTTATGGGCGAAACACTATCATTCGCTCCTCGGAAGGCCATAAAATCCCAGGTCTTGGCAGACTTCTTGGCTGAGTGGACCGACACCCAGTTACTGGCAACTCTGATCCAGCCCGAGCTCTGGACCATGTACTTCGATGGGTCACTCATGAAAGCAGGAGCGGGCGCTGGCCTGCTCTTCATTTCACCCCTCGGAAAGCATCTCCGCTACGTCATTCACCTCCATTTTCCGGCGTCAAACAATGTGACCGAGTACGAAGCACTGGTTAACGGGCTACGCATCGCCGTCGAGCTAGGGGTCCGACGCCTCGACGCTCGAGGTGACTTGCAGCTTGTCATTGACCAAGTTATGAAGAACTCCCACTACCGTGACTGGAGGATGGAAACCTACTGCAACGAAGTCCGGCGCCTGGAGAACAAGTTCTACGGGCTGGAGCTCAACCACATCGCCCGACGGTACAACGAGACTGCAGACGAGCTGGCGAAAATAGCCTTGGGGCGAACGACAGTTCCCCCCAACGTCTTCTCCAGAGACCTGCATCAACCATCTGTCAAGATCGACGACGCGCCCGAGCCTGAGGAAGCCTCGGCCCAGCCCGAGGCACCCTCGGCCGAGCCTGAGGTACCCTCGGCGGCACCCAAGGCACCCTCGACCGTCGAGGAAGAGGCCTTGCCCGTCGAAGAGGAACAGAATGGGGTCACGCCAGATCCGAACTGGCAGGCCCCGTAACTGGAATATCTCCTCCAAGGAGAGCTTCCCATCGACAAGACCAAAGCTCGGCGGTTGGCTCAGCACGCCAAGTCATTTGTCCTGCTGGGTGATGAAAAAGAGCTCTACCACCGCAGCCCCCCGGGCATCCTTCAGCGATGCATATCTATCGCCCAAGGACAAGAGCTGTTGCAAGAAATACACTCGGGGGCTCACGGCCACCATGCAGCGCCTCGAGCCCTCGTGGGGAATGCCTTTCGACAAGGATTCTACTGGCCAACCACGGTGGCCGACGCCACTAGGATTGTGCGCTCCTGCCGGGGGTGTCAATTCTACGCAAAGCAGATGCATCTGCCCGCTCAGGCCTTGCAGACGATACCCATCACCTGGCCATTTGCCGTGTGGGGTCTGGACCTCATCGGACCCTTGCAGAAGGCACCCGGGGGCTTCACGCACCTGCTGGTCGCTATCGAAAAATTCTCCAAGTGGATCGAGGTCCGACCCCTAAACAGCATCAGGTCCGAGCAGACGGTGGCATTCTTCACCAACATTATTCATCGGTTCGGGGTCCCGAACTCAATCATCACCGACAATGGCACACAGTTCACCGGAAAAAAGTTCCTGGACTTCTGTGACGACCACCACATCCGTGTGGACTGGGCCACCGTAGCTCATCCCATGACGAATGGGTAGGTGGAGCGTGCCAACGGTATGATTCTGCAGGGGCTCAAACCAAGGATCTGCAACGACCTCAACAAGTTTGGCAAGCGGTGGATGAAAGAGCTACCCTCGGTAGTCTGGAGTCTGAGGACGACGCCGAGCCGCGCCACGGGTTTTACGTTGTTCTTTCTAGTCTATGGGGCCAAGGCCGTCCTCCCCACGGACTTAGAACATGGCTCCCCGAGGACCAAGGCGTACGACGACCGAAGCAACCAGACCAGCCGAGAAGACGCGCTGGACCAACTCGAGGAGGCTCGGGATGTCGCCTTACTACATTCGACACGATACCAGCAGTCGCTGCGGCGCTACCATGCCCGAAGCGTTTGGGCCCGAGGCTTCCAAGTGGGAGACTTGGTGCTTCGCCTGCGACAGGACGCCCAAGGGCGCCACAAGCTCACTCCTCCCTGGGAAGAGCCCTTCATCATTGCCAAGATCTTGAAGCCCAGAACATACAAGCTGGCCAACGACCAAGGCGAGGTCTACAACAATGCTTGGAACATCCAACAGCTACGTTGCTTCTACCCTTAAGATGTTTTAAGTCGTTCATGTACCTCGTTTGCGTACACAAAGTCTAACCGTCAAGGAAGGGTCGGCCTTGCCTCAGCAAAGCCCGACCCTCCCTCGGGGGCTAGAAGGGGGGAACCCCCTCTACGTCAAAATTTTCCTCGGAAAAATTTTCTACCAAAACAACCTTTATGCTTTCGACTTCCGTATTGATAGCGAGATCCTGAGAACGACGAGAGTACACGTAAGCGGCAAGGCCGACCGAGCCGAGGGACTCCTACGCCTCCGGGATACGGATACCTCACTCATCACCTTCCGCAAGAAGTAACTCACGCTCGGATAAGCGATCCCGCTACCAAACAAGTCCTAACACTCGCGTAGAAAACGACTTTCGTGCCATCTCGACTGTCCCAATAATGGAATCCTTCGACTGAATGAGAGCGCACGTAAGCGGCAAGGCCGACCGAGCCAAGGGACTCCTACGCCTCCGGGATACGGATACCTCACTCATCACCTTCCGCGAAAAGTAACTCTCGTTCGGATAAACGATTCTGCCATTGACAGACAAGTCATGATGCTCGAAACAAGAGGAGAGAAGACGCAGCTTCTTAAACACGACAATAAAGTGTTTAGGCCTCGGCGGCCGCAAAAAAGCATGCACATGCTACAGACAAACTGTTCCTGTAGGTTCTGGCATCGGCAGGGGGAGCAGCAGCACCCTCGGCGGAACCAGGCCCGACCTCGGATGGCGACCCGGGCAAAAGGACCTCCACCTAAGGGAGGACGCCAGCACCGCGCCAGCAGATATTTTGGCCAAGCTCTAGCAGCTGATGCCACACCTTCCTCGGCCTGGGAAGCCGCCATCTCCCGGGCCGACGAAGTCTCCTTCCAAGCCGACTCCGCGTCTGTCCACGCTAGCACCGCTGCCTCCAGCTTCGGCTCATCGCAGAGCAGCCGAGGGTTCCGAAAACTGAGCAAGGGAAGCCTAGAGCGGCAAGGCCAACAGAGCCAAGGGACTCCTACGCCTCCGGGATATAGACACCTCACTCGTCACCTTTCGCGAAAGGCAACCGACGCTCGGTTAAGTGGTTCGGCTAGCCAACAGACAAGTCCCAACGCTCGGAATGAGGAAGACACACAACTTCGTTCTCGAATACCCAAATGTTCAGGCCTCGACAGCCACAATGAACATACACTGGCACTCAAGGTGCCATTACAAACGGGACTCCGGTTCCGTTCCCGTGGGTACGAACAACCCCCCACACCAGGGGGCCCACGGGATGACAAACTCCAAGCGGCTTGCCGGCGACCTCTGCAGTAGCAGAGACAACGACCTCCACCTTGGGCAGCTAAACAGCAGCAGCGATGACCTCAGGACAAACGCTGCTGTGAAGAGGCCCTCGCCCACGTTCCCACACGAGGGGCGAGGACAAGCCGCTAAGGCCGAAGAGTTGGAGGGCGCCGACCGTGGGCACGATCCCACCGACACCGCGCCAGCGAATAGCGACCGCCCCAAAGCGCACCGGCAGGTCCTCACTCCTGCCCTCACCGAGGCCGCCCCAGAACACGAGCACCGCCCTCGCGACGCGCGGCGTGCTGGGCAGCCCTCTGACGCGGCTGACGACGCGAGGAAGACCTGGACGCGGCTGTCCCGTGCGCGACACAACCGCCGCCCGGACGAAGGATGGAAAGCTGCACCCTGTCCAGAGAGCAGCAGTTCGCCTTCCCCTGCATGGCTGGAGGAAGCCTCCGCAGGGCTGGAGGATGCCTTTCTCCCCCAAACACTGGGGGAAGAAAAGGGTTACCGGCCCACGCAGAGGCAACCCCCGGCTCAGCTCTCCCTCCGCCTCAACAAGGATGACGAAGATCCTTGAAGCTGAGGGCGGGGCAGAGGCCGCAGCCCGACTTGCTTCTCCCCACCAGACTGCCCATTGGTGAGGGAATGCAGCCGAGCTGCACGACGAAAATCCTTGAAGCCGAACGATGGCTGAAAGGTACCAATCTCCACGAGGCCGCGCTCCTCCAACGACAGCAAGAGCAAGGCGACGCTGGGGCACCCCATCCGGGGCTCAAAAGGCGGAAGGGTGCAAGGCATGAGGGGAGGACGAAGGCATGGCTGCTGCCCAGGGGATCGATCCCCCTTTTATAGGCAGACCTCCTCGCTTGCACCCCTTAGCGTCACGGGCGAAGTCCCCACTGACAACCTCCAGGGTTCTCCCCCCACGACACGGGGGCTAGGACCACACGTCATACGAGCTGAACCGAAGCACGAAGAAGGCGAACCGCCGCATGCAAGGCATGTAACCGTCCCATGGTTACAAGCACTCTCCCATCTTCACAGAAACCGGTGGTCGAAAGGGTGGACTACTACGCGACAAGCATCCAACCGCACCACAACTGTGCACCCCTTCAGCTCCGTCCACATCCGGTGGACCAGCGCGAAGGAAGCGTGCCCGCATGTCATGTAACCGGCGCGCCGGTTACGACGTGCAAGAAGCTCCACCGCCACTCACGCCAATGCCGCGCCTCCTCGACTGTGGGACCAGTACCGCGACTCGAGGTACCCCCGCGCATGACCCAACAGTGCCAATTAAAGGCGACGACCACGGGTTGATCAGCCGCGAGGCGGGCATGACGGTTGGCATGGTCAAAAGCGGGCCGGCAGTAACTGCAGCGACAGACGAACGAAGGCAGCAGTCAAGTCGCTAGCAGGCTCGTGTCCCCTCCTGAAGCAACGGGAGATCCCTCCCTCACAGCATGAAGACGACGTGCCCGTGCCCCGTTCCTCGAACGGCCCGCACGCGCAACAGGCGCCACGCGAATCACCCGTCCCGTCGCATCAACTCCCCGACGGAGCAGGCAACACCTCTGGCAGGCGAGGCGGGCGTCGCTTCGCCTTCGCCATAATGACCGCGTCAAAAAAGGTGCGCCACTTTATTTAAAATTCATATCCTTCCCCTCCTCCTCCTCTCTCTCTCTCTCTCTCTTGCCAGAGGGACCAGGAAAGGGGACGTTGTGGAAAGGATCCTTCTCGGCGAAGGAAGCAGGCCCCGAGCCCACTACTGATCAGAGGTTCGAAGGCTGGCCCCTCGGAAGGGTTCGACAGCCGCCCTAGAGCACCCGGGCTCCGCGCCCACTACTGATCAGGGGTTCGTAGGCTGGCCCCTCGGAAGGGTTCGACAGTCGCCCTAGAGCATGCAGAGTGAGGGATGACTCTGGGTACGTTCGATACATAACCAAGGCTCGGGCTACGCTCTCGAGGTACCCTAGGACATTTCCGAGACCGACGGGAACGATTTGTAACAGAATCCCACCGGAGGGAGGCATCGAGCCCTCGGACCCTGTCGAAGGGGTCTGGGTCCGGCAAATCACCCGCAGGTACTTTTGGAGCGCGCCTCCGAGCTACAGCCGACCCTAACGAACGGGGCACGGGCGTCCACTCAGATCACCCATTAGCAGCTCACTGGAAACACCATGTTCGGCGCCCTCTGAGGGCAACATGGAGCTTTCCCCCCTCCTTGCGGAAAGGCGACGCAGGGGCATATAATAAAAGTCGGGAAAGTCCCTGGTCGTCCTCTCGCTCCGTGCGGAGGCTTGGGGGCTGCTCTCGCACCCGGCTACGGCCAAAAACTGTTGACAGCGTCAACAAACCAGCCTGATAACTTGGAACCCGACCACGCACCCGGGCTACTGCTGGGCCGCAAGAGGGAACGACCAGACCGGCCGAAGCACCACGAAAAGCATTCAGACCTCAGAGGAGTCAAACCACTCCTCCGAGACCTCGGGGGCTACACCCGGCGGGTGCGCTCGCGCGCACCCACCAGAACAAGGCAAAAAACCAAGAAAGGCCGGTCCCCTCACCGAAAACGCGGCAAAAGCCTCCAAGCGAGTACCATCACTCCCTTCGAGGCTCGGGGGCTACTGTCGGGTACCATAATTAGGGGTACCCCCAACGCTCCTAGTCACGGCTGGTTAACACCCTCAGACCAACTGACGGGTGCGGTTCAAGCCAAGACTTCGTCTACCCGAAGGACGCGATCTTACCCGAGCCCAGCCTCAGGTCGGAACAGTGGTCCCAGACGAATTCACGCCTCGCCTGAGGGCCTCCTCAGACGGCGGGTGCCCCCTCAGCTCTCCCGAGGCCCCGCTCGGGCAGGCTTCGTCGTGAAGCAACCTTGGCCATACCGCCTCACCAACCGACCGCTTCGCAGGCGCATTAAATGTGGGGGTTGCCTGACGCCGTATCCTGACACACGCACCTCAGTCGGCCAGGCCGAAGTGACCGCAGTCACTTCGCCCCTCCTCTTTACTGTCCGATATGACAGGAAAACAGCGCCGCCCGCTTCGCTCCGACTGCCGTGTCAGCCACCCCGGCAACGACTGACAACAGGTCACGATCAACCACCAAGCTCAAGCCTCAGGTGCAACAGGAAGCTCCGCCTCGCCCGACCTCAGGCTCCGGCCTCGGGAGGAGGTCTCCGCCTCGCCCTACCCCCGGACTCGGCCTCGACCTCGGTCTCGGGAGGAATCGCGTCCTCGCCCGACCCCGGCCTCGACCACAAGAGAAGTCTCCGCCTCGACCGACCCTAGGCTCGGACTAACCGTGCTGATAGGGGATGCATCATTCCCCTACTCCTAGCCTGCTCAGGCTACAAGGAACAAGACCGGCGTCCCATCTGACTTACCCCGACGACGGGTAATGAGGGTGCCCCGCGTGCGCCATGACGCCGGTGGCTCTCCGCCCCTTACGACAGCAAGGAGACGTCAGCAGGGTCCTCGCCGCGCTGCCAGCTGTGCTCCTATAGGACTCAGGCGCTCCTCCGGCGGCCACGCCATCACATGTACAGCGCCCAAGCTCTCCCCTGACAGCCACGTTGGCATGTACATAGGGCTTAGGCACTCCACTGCCGGACACGTTAGCACATAGCTATGCCCCCGTTGTACACCTGGACTCTCTCCTTGCCTCTATAAAAGGGGAGTCCAGGGCCACCCTGAGGGAGGTTCGGGGGGTTCGCGCGAGGGGAAGCGGCATACGAGCTCTCTCTCTCTCTCTCTCTCCCTCACGCGACGCGCTTGTAACCCCTACTGCGAGCGGCACCCCTGGTGCAGGATAATACAAGGCTTGTCCCACATCTTGTGTTCCATCCCGCGCTAACCCATCTGGGCAGGGACACGCAGTGACAATTTACTCGTCGGTCCAGGGACCCCCCAGGGTCGAAACGCCGACAAGTAGTTACTCCCTTACTGATGTCACCCAAAATCTTGTCAACGGGGTGATGTCGTTGGATCGTTGCTCGAACTTGAGTTGGAGGGACCCGTGATGCTTCTTCCTCCATCACTTGATCTTCTTATGCTCCCCCTTGATCGTGCCCTTCTTCTTGAGGTACCTGTTCACCATCTTGAGTTGGGGGTTGCACCACTATGGAGGATGATGGCTGATCTTGCTCCTGTTGTTCCTATGGTCGCACATCACCTATTGCTATTGTGCGTATTGCGGCCATCGGAGTTTCTTCTTTATCTACATCATCAAGAACAACTTGCTCTCTTGGAGAGCCATTAGTCTCATCAAATACAACGTCACTAGAGACTTCAACCAATCCCGAAGATTTGTTGAAGACCCTATACGCCTTTGTATTTGAGTCATACCCTAGTAAAACCATTCTACTGCCTTAGGAGCAAACTTAGAATGTCTACCTTTCTTCACCAGAATATAGCATTTGCTCCCAAATACTCGAAAGTAAGAAACATTGGGTTTGTTACCGGTAAGGAGTTCATAGGAGGTCTTCTTGAGAAGGCGATGTAGATAGAGCCGGTTTATGGCGTGGCAAGCTGTGTTCATAGCTTCCGACCAAAACCGCTCGGGCGTCTTGAACTCTCTAAGCATCGTTCTTGCCATATCGATAAGCGTCCTATTCTTCCTCTCTATCACACTGTTTTGCTGTGGTGTGTAGGGAGCGGAGAACTCGTGCTTGATGCCTTCCTCCTCAAGATACTCCTCCACTTGTAGATTCTTGAACTCGGACCCGTTGTCGCTTCTTATCTTTTTCACCTTGAGCTCAAATTCATTTTGAGCCCTCCTTAAAAAGCGCTTTAGGGTCCCTTGGGTTTCTGATTTGTCCTGCAAAAAGAACACCCAAGTGAAGCGGGAAAAATCATCAACAACAACAAGACCATACTTACTTCCCCCGATGCTAAGGTAGGCAACGGGTCCAAAAAGATCCATGTGAAGAAGCTCCAGTGGTCTTGATATTGTCATCACATTCTTGTTGTGATGAGTGCTTCCCACCTGTTTCCCTGCCTGACATGCTACACAAGGTCTGTCTTTCTCAAAACAGACATCGGTTAGTCCTAACACATGATCTCCCTTTAGAAGCTTATGAAGGTTCTTCATCCCAACATGTGCTAGACGGCGATGCCACAACCATCCCATACCAGTCTTAGCTATTAAGCATGCATCTAGATCGGCATTCTCTTTCGAAAAATCAACTAAATAGAGCTTGCCGTCTAATGCACCCTTAAATGCTAATGAACCATCACTTCTTCTAAAGACAGATACATCAACATTTGTAAGCAAAAAATTGTAGCCCATGTGGCATAATTGACTTACAGATAAGAGGTTGTATCCTAATGACTCTACTAAAAATACATTTGAAATAGAGTGCTCGCTTGTGATGACTATCTTTCCCAAACCTTTGACCTTGCCTTGATTCCCATCTCCAAATATAATTGTATCCTGGGAATCCTTGTTCTTGACATAGGAGGTGAACATCTTCTCCCCCGTCATATGGTTTGTGCATCCGCTGTCGATGATCTAGCTTGAGCCCCCAGATGCATAAACCTGCAAGGCAATTTACGCTTGGGTTTTAGGTACCCAACTCTTGTTGGGTCCTACAAGGTTGGTCACAATTACTTTTGGAACCCATATACAACTTTTATCTCCCTTGCATTTGGATCCCAACTTCTTAGCAACTACTTTTACATTTTTACATGACAGAACAAAAGAATCATTACAAGCATGGTAAATGGTTGAAGGTCCGTTACACATTTTTCTTGGAGCATGAGATACAACATGATCTCTCCTAGGCCTACTTCTACCATGAACAAAGGTAGAACTAGAGGCAAACATAGCATGTGAATTAAAAGCATCATGATCATAACTCCTATTATAATGAGCACGATTAGCAATTTTCCTATCATAAATAAAGGCATGGTTTCTTTGAAGATTACTAACCATAGGGGCCTTCCCTTTCTCCTTGTTGGGAATGGGAGCCCTTTGGCTTGTTAAGTTCTTGGCTTCCTTTCGAAAACCAAGCCCATCCTTAATTGAGGGGTGTCTACCAACGGTGTAGGCATCCCTAGCAAATTTTAATTTGTCAAAGTTAATTTTGCAAGTCTTAAGTTGAGCATTAAGATTTACCACCTCATCATTTAATTTGGTAATAGAAATAAGGTGTTCATCACAAGCATCAACATCAAAATCCTTACATCTATTACAAATAACAACATGCTCTACACATGAACTAGTTTTGTTGACTTCCTCTAGCTTAGCATTTAGTTCATCATTAAAACTCTTTAAACTAGAGACAGATTCATGACAAACAGACAATTCAGAGGATAACATTTCATTTCTCTTAATTTCTAAGGCAAGGGATTTTTGCACACTAACAAATTTGTCATGTTCCTCATATAAAATATCCTCTTGCTTTTCTAACAATCTATCCTTTTCATTTAGAGCATCAATTAATTCATTAATTTTTCTACCTTAGCTCTATCTAAACCTTTAAATAAACTAGAGTAATCTACTTCATCATCGGAGGATTCTTCATCACTCGATGAAGTGTACTTGGGCGTGTCCCGAACACATACCTTTTTCTCCTTGGCCATAAGACATGTATGGCATTTGTTGGGGAAGAGTGAGGATTTGTTGAAGGTCGAAGCAGCGAGTCCTTCGTCGTCGGAGTCAGAAGAGGAGCAGTCCGAGTCCCATTCTTTTCCAAGGTGCGCCTCGCCTTTTGCTTTCCTGTAGTTCTTCTTTTTCTCCTTCTTCCCGTTCTTTTCTTGTCCCTGGTCACTATCATTATCGGGATATTGAGCAATAAAGTGACCAGTCTTACCGCATTTGAAGCAGGAGCGCTTTCCCCTTGTTTTATTCTTGTTGGGGTGCTCTTTACGTCCTTTGAGTGTGGTCTTGAAACGTTTGATGATGAGTGCCATCTCATCTTCGTTGAGGCTAGCAGCCTCCACTTGAGCCACCTTGCTTGGTAGCGCCTCCCTGCTACTAGTTGCCTTAAGAGCAACGGGTTGAGGCACGTAGACGGGTAGTGGACCGTTTAGAGCATTGTCCACGTACCGAGCCTCCTTCACCATCATGCGCCCGCTCACAAATTTTCCAAGGATCTCCTCGGGCGTCATCTTGGTGTACCTGGGGTTTTCACGAATAAGATTGACAAGATGAGGGTCAATTACAGTAAATGACCTTAGCATGAGTCGGATGACATCATGATCCGTCCATCTTGTGCTTCTATAGCTTCGTATCTTGTTGACCAGGGTCTTGAGCCTATTGTATGTCTGAGTTGGCTCCTCTTTCCTGATCATCGCGAATCTCCCCAGTTCGCCTTTCACCAGCTCCATTTTGGTAATTATGGTGGCGTTGTTTCCCTCATGAGATATCTACTGCGCTCGGGGTGAATTCCTTTTCAAGGAAGACTCTCCCGCTCACGCCCTAGGAAATCCCGTCCGACGCGCACATAGCGCCCATGCGACTCAGTCCCTGACATGGGGGCCCGGGCCCACAAGTCAGGCAGTTGGTGTGCCGGTCTCCGAGTGCGGAAGAAGCGAACCGTCACGCGGGGAGCGAACCGCCGCGCACGATCGTGCACCGCCTCGGGGCCGCTACGGAGAGATATTTATTAACCAAGGCGGCGGCAACGAGGTGCCCCGCTCGTGGCCCGATGGAACCGCCAGACGTGGGGTCGTGGGTCAGTCAGCCGCAGGGACAGATGTGGCAGTTGACGTGACCAAGGGCAGACTGACAGCGCATGCGTCACCAGTTGCGCTGCGTTAATGTGGAGCGCGCTGAGGTGGCGCCCCAGTCACCGATCATGCCATGTTGACACGAAGTACAAGTTTTGGCCCCACCTGCAGGCTCGCATCCTTCCCTGAGGTGGGCCCGGGGGCCACTGTTGGTACCCTAAAACTAGGATACCCCCTGCTACTGTACAAAGACGAAGAACCCACGCGGCTATCCCTTAGTCGCGTCGTAGAAGTGCTGTGTGTGGGACCAAGCCACAGCTCGCCCCAGTCCTGGGCGGCTGCTCTGGGTCCACACCAGCGCCCGACTCCACCACATGGGCAGGTCCGAAGCTGCCACGTGTCCAGAGAAGGTGATATACTCCAAGGCGTCAATAGTGGTTCGGACCCCGCGGGAGAGCGCCGGACCTCCGGATATACAGTCCGGACCCCCAAGGGTGGTCCCGGACCTCCACGTGTGCAAGCCGAACCCCTGGAATGGGATCCAGACCCCTCCGTATGGGGTCCGGGTCGCCCACAGTGGGGTCCCATGGTGAAAGTCGCCTAGAGGGGAGGTGACTAGGCAGAATCTGAAAATTATAAACTTAAGCACACACTACAAGCCGGGGTTAGCGTTAGAAATAAAGTCGAGTCTGAAAAGAGAGGGCGAAAACAAATCACAAGCAAATGAGGAGTATGACACGGTGATTTGTTTTACCGAGGTTCAGTTCTTGCAAACCTACTCCCTGTTGAGGTGGTCACAAAGACCGGGTCTCTTTCAACCCTTTCCCTCTCTCAAACGGTCACCTAGACCGAGTGAGCTTCTCTTCTCAATCAATCGGGACACTAAGTCCCCACAAGGACCACCACACAATTGGTGTCTCTTGCCTTGATTACAATTGAGTTGGGAACAAGAAAGAAGGAAGAAGAAAAGCGATCCAAGCGCAAGAACTCAAATGAACACAAATGTCTCTCTCTCTAATCACTATTTGATTGGAATGATTTTTGGACTTGGGAGAGGATTTGATCTCTTGTTTGTGTCTTGGAGTGAAGTCTAGAGCTCTTGTATTTAATGCAATGGCTGAAAACTTGGATGCCTTGAAGTGTGGTGGTTGGGGGTATTTATAGCCCCAACCACCAAAGTGGCCGTTGGTGGAGGCTGCTGTCGTATGGCGCACCAGACAGTCCGCTGCGCCACCGGATACTGTCTGGTGCGCCAGCCACGTCACCCAACCGTTAGGGTTCGACCGTTGGAGCTCTGACATGTGGGACCACCAGACAGTCCGATGGTGCACCAGACAGTCACTGTTCACTGTCCGGTGCGCCTTCTGACGCCTACTCTGACTTCTGCGCACAAGTGCGCACTGTAGCGTTTCACTGTTCCTTTGCAGACAATCGTTGGCGTAGATAGTCGTTGCTCCGTTGTAACACCGGACAGTCCGATGCTACACTGGACAGTCCGGTGAATTATAGCGGAGCGGCTCCCCAAAAACTCGAAGGTGGCAATTCAGAGTGGATCCATCCTGGTGCACCGGACACTGTCCGGTGGTGCACTGGACAGTCCGGTGCGCCAGACCAGGGCAACCTTTGGTTGTCTTTTGCTCTTTTTATTTGAACCCTTTCTTGGACTTTATATTGGTTTATGTTGAACCTTTGGCACCTGTAGAACTCATAATCTAGAGCAAACTAGTTAGTCCAATAATTTGTGTTGGGCAATTCAACCACCAAAATTCATTTAGGAAAAGGTTTGACCCTATTTCCCTTTCAATCTCCCCCTTTTTGGTGATTGATGCCAACACAAACCAAAACAAATATAGAAGTGCAGAATTGAACTAGTTTGCATAAGGTAAGTACAAAGGTTGCTTGGAATTGAAACCAATATAATTATTTCTACTAGATATGCATGGATGGTTTTCTTCTTATTTAAAATTTTGGACCACGCTTGCACCACGAGTTTTGTTTTTGCAAATTCTTTGTAAAATTCTTTTTAAAAACCTTTTGCAAATAGTCAAAGGTATATGAATAAGATTGAAAGAAGCATTTTCAAGATTTGAAATTTTCTCCCCCTATTTCAAATGCTTTTCCTTTGACTTAAACAAAACTCCCCCTCAATGAAATTCTCCTCTTAGTGTTCAAGAGGGTTTTATAAATTTTTGAAGATACTCCCCCTTTTTGAACACAATAAGATACCAATTTGAAAACTTCATTTTTAAAATTCGGTGGTGGTGCGGTCCTTTTGCTTTGGGCTAATACTTTCTCCCCCTTTGGCATGAATCGCCAAAAACGGATACTTGTGAGTGAAACACAAGCCCTTTTACTTTCTCCCCAATGGCAAACAAATAGATACGAGTGAAGATTATACCAAAGTGGAGAACTATGCGGAATACCAGCAAATACCAATGGAGTTGAGTGGAAGCACCTTCTTTGCCGAGTACTCCATTTCCCTTTCAATTCTATGATTAAGCATGGGAATTGTAACACCCCTGGTGTTTATATTCCGCTCGACAACGAGTACGGATTTAAGCACGTGATATCAGTGGATAAAACAGACACTAAGTTTTAATCATCTTTGCCTAGCGCGATTTAATATCGTATTTGATCGGCTGTCGCGAGTGCGACATTGTTTTTATTTTTATCCATCCGGGCTCTTCCAGAATTTTCGTGATGTTCGGAACATAGTCTTTCCGAAAATCGGTGCGTCTGGTGATTATTTAAAATTCATCGCTCGCGCGAACGAGTTTGGAAATTCAGCCCAGTTCTCCGATTTCATCTCAAACAAAATAATTAGGATCGCACGTTATCTGAGAGAAATCTTGCGCGAGGTTGATAATCATGAGTATTTAGTAGTAAATCATTCAAAACAGATAAAGATAATTAGAGCCGAAATCAAATAATTGCTAATCAGTTTGACTTCAACGAAATCAGTCGTAAATTGAAATATTGAAGCTGAAATCCGTTTAATTCAGTCTGTGGCTTTTCGCCTCGATCTAAATCTTCAAAAGTGAATTAACAGTACAAATTTATCCGAGTTCAGAGAATTCATCAAATCGAATCCCATCCAAATACTATCGTCGATCTCCTTTGGGTACATTTTTTAAACCCTAATTTTAGCACCGAGAATTATTGTATTTATTTTTTTTAAAAAAAATGGGAAGAGAAAAATCTGAATTTTTTCTTTCTCATTTCCACCGCCTAACCTTCTCCTTATCCTTTCTCACGTTGATTTCTTGCTTATACTCACGTCAATTCCATGAAGAATTTTCTAACCATCCTTATCTCTTCTCCATGTCACTTCTCTCATCCAAATATGGCTCATCATGCGCTTCCTAGAAACTACTGGCTCCTTCACGTAATATTTTTATTCCCTTCTTATCCCTACAGCTGCCTGTGTCTCTCAGATTTTTATCTGTGGCCGCTCTACCTCTAGTGGATATTATCTCCCCGCCGCGCTGCTCTTTCTTTAGTTCACGAGCTCATTCTCCCTCTCACCATAGTTCCCAATTCCAGTTTTTCCTCTAGCTTTGTGCAGCAGGCTTCGTTCTTATCCTACGCTATCACCACCCTCTCCATCCACGCCACCAGTCGTCGTTCTGCTCGGCCTCCTGCTTCAGCTTGCGCCCAGGGCCTCTGCTCGCGGGTGCCCTCGACTCTGGCTCCCTTCACCTCCCTCCCCTGCTCAGCCTCCATGGCGTTGCCGTGGAGCTCGCCCGGCCTTGACCTCCGCCTTGTCCTTGACTCCAGCTCGCCCTAGTTTGGACATCAACGAGGTCGCCTGCATTCATGGTCTGCGTCGTGCTCAGTTCCACGCTCGGCCATTCCGTCTGCTCGTCGTCATTCCCTAGCAGCAACGGTTCTCGTCATGCCTTGTTCTTCTGTCACCCAGCCCCTCGCCTCCTCTGCTCCAACTGTAAGCCCCCGACAGCCAGGTCCTTTTTCCCTTGTCTAGTTGCCCCTGCGTTGAACTCTAGCCGTGCTTCTTTGGCGTGTAGCAGCCATGGAACTTCCTCCCTATTGTGCCCCAGCATGATCGACGAAATGTCGTAATAAGCTCCATCTCGATCCCTGCAGTTCCCTATCGCAGGTGAGATTTGATATCTATGTGTTGTTTGTCCCCACCCGACACCAAAAACTTTATTGCTAATTACATGATTATTTACATGTGGTTATTTGTGTGCTTGGAAGAGAAAAATTCCATAGATCTGTTGGAAAAGGAGCGAGGTCTATGCGTCGCTTGCTGTTTCCGTGGAATTCTAGTCGATTTGGTAAAAGCATTTTGATTCACTATTCTTGCTGATTGAACTATTAGGCGAATTAGGTAAATGTGTTGGTCGCAATGATTATCTTGTTGGTGGCAAGCATGTGGTGGTTAAGCGTAAAATGTTTGTGTCTAAAACCAATAATCGTTGTTAGTCCCGTTATAATCGAGTCGAGTTGATTATGGTACTATTAAGTCTCGGAGTTTCTCATGGCTAGATTTGATTCATTTTGGGTATGGATAGTTAGATCACTAGTTTAAGGCTAATTAATCACATTGTATAATGATCGTCAGTTGGTAGGTTATGTGAATGGTGCTTTAATGGGTGTATATGTTAAATATAATTAACTAGGTTCTATGTGTGTGATGAGTAGTAGTATGAGAAAATAGTTTAGCATTTTCTTGATCTTTTACACGGTTAGTGTGTTATGCGGGTTAACCGGAAAAAAAGGAGCTGATTAGGTAGCTTCTAGTCATATCCTGAATTTAGATGTATGAAAAGGCTAAGCCTATGTTTCGTTAGTCTAATAATGATTACCTAACTTAAGTTTTTATAGGTTGTGTCTATGGTTATTATTTTCTTAAGATTTGAGCTAGCCCGAGTAAACCGTGTGAACATGATTATTGTGCTAGCGAGTCATAGGTATAAGGATTTACTTACGAAAATTGTGATGCCTTGTGGTTAAATAATTAATCCTCTTCGGTATAGCGATAATTAGTCGTGTGCTATTCCTGTCTATATGCATTCATGTGCATCGTGCATATCATTTAGGTACGATAATTAACCACGTGATGCGGAGGACCAGAACTGAGTCGACCACAAGATGCTGGAAAGCATGAGCATCTCCGCAAGACGACGTCGTTAGTCGGACGAACCTGAAGATGGATAAACTGAACGAGTGCCAAAACAAAGGATGCTCGCCAAGTTGTCACCACTTAACCAACACTAACGTAGTGTTTATTCCAGGCAAGCCCCGGTGCATTTGCCCCCTTCCTTGTGTTTTAAATGCTTTTTCACATTACCTGATGCATTAGGTGATAGGAGTTGTATGATAACCAATTGATGCATTACCATTCCTTGGAAACTCCTTAATCCCGGTTTTATAAAAAGAACTGATAATGCTTAGCCCTGCTTAGAAACTAAAAAATCATTTGTTTTCAAAAAGAATGATTGTGGAACATTGGTTATGGGCTTTTCGTTTCAAAAATCAAAGCAAACTTATGGTGATGATTCCACTTCGGCCGGAGTGGGTTCATCATTCAAAAAAGAGTACCCCTGTCGGGTACCAAAAATGGGAAAATGGTTTGAATACATCTAGACCAGACGCTGAGCGGACATGGTCGCCCGTCTGTGTCGATTAAGGACCGTTCGATGTAGGCCTGTTGTGGTGGAGACTTTGCAACTAGCCACATGCTCTGGTAAGCCTGAACCTGGCTATTCCATACGTGAAAAGACAACCGCGCACTGGGCGTGGGAGATGGTGGGAGTAGCGTGTACCCTCCTGGCTAGAGGCTGGATGGAGGAGTACTGTGCTCCCGGGTAGCGCGGACCGGTTCACGTTGTGGAGGATCTGTGGGAACGGTTGACATATGCAAGGGTTAAGTGCTACATATGTCGTGTGGTTAGGGATCCCCAGCTGGGTATAATCGGTTCGAATCGTCGTTGCTCCTCGGTCATGGAGACTCTACCCTCCGACCACTCATCGTAGTTCACAAGTGAAACATGATTGTGGTTGGTTAAAAGAAAGCTAGATCAGGACAAGTGAATGCTCTACATTAGGCAAATCTAGATTCAGGAAAAGTACTTAACTTGTGAAGTAAAATTTTGGCATAAGGATTCACTACTAGTAAGCTTTTCTGCAAAAAGAGTCATTGAACCTTGATAAGCCTTACCTTGACTCCTAATCAGCCAGCATATCCTTGAGAGTCTTTTCTTTAGTCGGGTAAGTCTTGCTGAGTAATTCCGTACTCAGGGTTTTATTCCCTGTTGTTTTTCAGGTCTAACCTTGTGATGTTGTGATGGTGTTAAGTGCCGGTGGGCTCGGCCTTCTTATAAGTCTAAGTAACCCTTCTATACTTCTTATTGAGGATGTTCATTTGAGCTAGCATATATTTCAAACTTATACTTTTGTAATCACTCCGATAAAATAATATAAAATTTTTTGTAACCTGTAAAATTTGGTAATAGTATTTCCGCTGCAAAAATGATGGTGTGTGTGATTTGTATTACTTAATCCCGCGATCTTGGTTGAAAGTGGTTTATCCGATGTCCTTAGGGCAATCGGACAGATCCTGTTGAGTTATCTGGTGCACATGCATGGTCGTCTGAGGTCTTTGGGACAAGGACAGGTGCATGTGGGCCCAATAACTTGGAGGTTCTGCCACAGGAATACACTTGAAAACACATTAGTCATAGACATAAAAGAGATATGATCAAAGGTATATAAATGAGCGATGTGTGCAAAGTATCAATCAAAATTCCGAGAATCAAGAATGTTTAGCTCATTCCTAAGTTTGGTAAAGGTTTTCTCATCTAATGGTTTGGTAAAGATATCAGCCAATTGATCTTTGGTGTTAATATAGGCTATCTCGATATCCCCCCTTTGTTGGTGATCTCTCAAAAAGTGATACCGAATGGCTATGTGCTTAGTGCGGCTGTGTTCAACGGGATTATCCGCCATGCGGATTGCACTCTCATTATCACATAGGAGAGGGACTTTGCTAAATTTGTAGCCATAGTCCCTAAGGGTTTGCCTCATCCAAAGCAATTGCACGTAACAATGTCCTGCGGCAATATACTCGGCTTCGGCGGTATAAAGAGCTACTGAGTTTTGTTTCTTTGAAGCCCAAGACACCAGGGATCTCTCCAGAAACTGACAAGTCCCTGATGTGCTTTTCCTATCAATTTTACACCCTGCCCAATCAGCATCTGAATATCCTAATAAATCAAAAGAGGATCCCTTGGGGTACCAAAGACCAAACTTAGGTGTATGAACTAAATATCTTAGGATTCTCTTCACGGCCCTAAGGTGGACTTCCTTAGGATCGGCTTGGAACTTTGCACACATGCATACGGAAAGCATAATATCCGGTCGAGATGCACATAAATAGAGTAAAGATCCTATCATCGACCGATATACCTTTTGATCTACGGATTTACCTCCGTGTCGAGGTCGAGATGCCCATTGGTTCCCATGGGTGTCTTGATGGGCTTGGCATCCTTCATTCCAAACTTGGTGAGTATATCTTGAGTGTACTTGGTTTGGCTGATGAAGGTGCCCTCTTGGAGTTGCTTCACTTGAAATCCTAGAAAATACTTCAACTCCCCCATCATAGACATCTCGAATTTTTGTATCATGATCCTACTAAACTCTTCACAAATAGATTTGTTAGTAGACCCAAATATGATATCATCAACATAAATTTGGCATACAAACAAATCATTTTCAATTGTTTTAGTAAAGAGAGTGGGATCGGCCTTGCCAACTTTGAAGCCATTAGTGATAAGAAAATCTCTTAGGCATTCATACCATGCTCTTGGGGCTTGCTTGAGCCCATAAAGCGCCTTAGAGAGTTTATAAACATGGTTAGGATACTCACTATCTTCAAAGTCGGGAGGTTGCTCAATATAGACCTCTTCCTTGATTGGTCCAATGAGGAAAGCACTCTTCACATCCATTTGGTAAAGCTTAAAGCCATGGTAAGTAGCATAGGCAAGTAATATACGAATTGACTCAAGCCTAGCTACGGGTGTATAGGTTTCACCAAAATCCAAACCATCGACTTGTGAATATCCCTTGGCCACAAGTCGTGCCTTGTTCCTTGTCACCACACCATGCTCATCTTGCTTGTTGCGGAAGACCCACTTGGTTCCTACAACATTTTGATTGGGACGTGGAACCAGATGCCATACCTCATTCCTCGTGAAGTTGTTGAGCTCCTCTTGCATCGCCAACACCCAATCCGAATCTTTAAGTGCATCCTCTATCCTGTGTGGCTCAATAGAGGAAACAAAAGAGTAATGTTCACAAAAATGAGCGACTCGAGATCGAGTGGTTACCCCCTTACGAATATCACCGAGGATGGTGTTCACGGGGTGATCTCTTTGAATCGCTTGGTGGACTCTTGGGTCTGGTGGTCTTGGATCTTGTTCATCTTCCTTGTCTTGATCATGGGCATCTCCCCCTTGATCATTGTCCTCCTCTTGAGGTGGCTCATCTTCTTGATCTTCATTTTCATCCTCTTGAGCTTGATCCTCATCTTGGGTTGGTGGAGATTCTTGCATTGAGGAAGATGGTTGATCTTGTGCTTGTGAAGACTCTTCGGATTCCTTAGGACACACATCCCCAATGGACATGTTCCTTAGCGTGATGCATGGAGCCTCTTCATCATCTAGCTCATGAAGATCAACTAGCTCTACTTGAGAGCCGTTAGTCTCATCAAACACAATGTCACAAGAAACTTCAACTAGTCCAGTGGACTTGTTAAAGACTCTATATGCCCTTGTGTTTGAGTTATAACTAAGTAAAAAGCCTTCTACAGCCTTAGGAGCAAATATAGATTTTCTACCTCTTTTAACAAGGATAAAGCATTTGCTACCAAAGACTCTAAAACATGAAACATTGGGCTTTTTACCAGTGAGGAGTTCATAAGATGTCTTCTTGAGGATTCGGTGAAGATATAACCGGTTGATGGCGTAGCAAGCGGTGTTGACTGCCTCGGCCCAAAACCGATCCGAAGTCTTGTACTCATCAAGCATGGTCCTTGCCATGTCCTATAGAGTTCTATTCTTCCTCTCCACTACACCATTTTGTTGTGGCGTGTAGGGAGAAGAGAACTCATGCTTGATGCCCTCCTCCTCAAGAAAGCCTTCAATTTGAGAGTTCTTGAACTCCGTTCTGTTGTCGCTTCTTATTTTCTTGATCCTCAACCCGAACTCATTTTGAGTCCGTCTCAAGAATCCTTTCAAAGTCTCTTGGGTTTGAGATTTTTCCTGCAAAAAGAATACCCAAGTGAAGCGAGAATAATCATCCACAATAACTAGACAGTACTTACTCCCGCCGATGTTTATGTAAGCTATCGGGCCGAATAGGTCCATGTGGAGTAGCTCAAGTGGCCTGTCAGTCGTCATGATGTTCTTGTGTGGATGATGAACACCAACTTGCTTCCCTGCTTGACATGCGCTACAAATCCTGTCTTTCTCAAAATAAACATTTGTTAGTCCCAAAATGTGTTCTCCCTTTAGAAGCTTATGAAGATTCTTCATCCCAACGTGGGCTAGTCGGCGATGCCAAAGCCAACCCATATTAGTGTCACACCCGGGTTTTAGGGGCACCAAGACCCGGGCGCGAACATAATCACCAGGTGTGCTGGGACCAAGTCTCACACATATGATGAATCATGGCACAGGATCGAATGTCACATCTTTACTACATAACAGGAGTTCTATACAAAATAAATAATTACATTATAAGGAGACAACGGTCCAGCAACCCAAAGTTGACTGGGAGACGACGGCCTAGACCTCTCGCGAACACATCGCAGCATCCTCCATGCGCCTCATCCTGTGGTACCTGTTCTTGACCTGTAGGGGGGGTGTGAGACAGCAAGAGTGAGCTCACATACGTTCATAGCTCAACAAGTTGTGGGGAATAATGTGCATGAACTCGCCAAAGGTGGGAGCTCACGTGAAGTGTAAGGCTTACCAAAGAGGATGGTTAGAGCTGAGCATTGCTTTTAAAGTTGGTCAAAATTTTATTAGCAATTACTAAGTATAAGTAAATACCAAACCCAATTAAGTAGTAGAACAAGAATAACAACATCACCTGCGATGCAATGCATATGACAAATTGAATTTAGTTCCATAGATTAATCATGTGAGTGTCCGAGCTGCTCATGACCGTGAGCACGGCTAGTATACCAGTTTTACACTCTGCAGAGGTTGCGCATCTTTACCCACAAGTCATGTTACCCATCTGCCAAGGGATCGCGACTTCCCATACACCTCTACCGAGGAGGCGAGGCAGGGTAACACTACGAGGCCTTTACAAAGTTCCACTAGCTTCAGAAAACCCGCTACAGTTTATAGGAAGCTCCAATGCAGGAATCCCTTGCAGGACCGCCATCGCAGCAAAATCCTCCCGAGGGCCTCCCTACACTGACCACTCCCCTACTGCCCTTGCCCCTTTCGGGTAAGGTAGTCTTCCACTAGCTTTCCTAATTAATCGGCCAAGGGCGTCCCATTAAACCCTTGTGGTAGCACTGTTTTCCCGGGTGGTTCTCCATGTTCCAATTAACATAATGATCTTATCATGAATAGTAAATAGCAACTGATAACAAAAGTATGAATAATATGTATCTCAATGCCCAAATCCACATATAGCACTAGCAAGTACTACCCAGAAAGTTTAGTGGTAAACAAGGCATAAAGATAGACAAACTAGGGTAACCTATTAGGTCCCATCAAAATTAACCTATGCAGATCATTATGATTAATTAGAACATGAGTGGGTAAAAGAAGTGATCAAGGGCACAACTTGCCTGGGACTTGAGATTCCAGGTACCAGGATGATCTTCAGGTGACTCGTGACCTCACGCTAGTCATAGCAATACAAACAAACATGGTATAGGCAAAATTAACATCACACCAAACATAACAATAAACTGCGTTATAATAATCTACGCGAAGCTATGAGATCGCGGGAAGGAGAACCGCTAAATTCGGGGTTATGGTTTTTCGAAGATCCACATGGTTAAATATAGAATAGACTAAGTGCAACATTTTAACCTATTTTTCATGACAAAACAAAATTACCAGATGATAATAAATATTATTGTGAGACTAATGCAACTAGAATGGATCAAAACGTAGTTACGGTTATTGGGTTATGAATTTTTGAGTTATTTAGCACCTAAAATAGATTAATTCAAACGAACAATTTTAATTCAAGTTTCATGGTTAAACAAAGGTACTAGATGGTAGACAATATTAAAACAAAATTATTGCAACTGAAACGGATTAAAAAGGAGTTAAAATGGAATTTCTATGAATTAAATAAGTTCTGGATATATTTTTATACACAAAAACCCTTTTCTAAATTATTTTCATAAATTTCCTAAGCTTCCCGACTAGGCGCAAATAACAGAGAGACACGGTTGTTATTACGCAAAAATTCATAAGACTCAGGATTCCCACAGACAGGACTGCAGGTTAGTTATGAGATTCTGCGGGGGCTCATTTGTAAATCTGGCTCGGCTGACGGGGTATCCGCGATCCCCGGTCGTCCGATCAAAAGCCAATGGTCACGATTAGATTTTAATCCTTATGAACCGGTATGAAATATAGACCACCGGATCAAGATCCGATGACCCAGATCATGAGCCGCGAAGGGGTATCAGCTACTTCCCCCAACCGTTCGATTAGAATCGGACGCTCAGGATTTTAAAACGTTAGGATCTAATCCCCATCGTCCCTCCCAGATCAACGGACGGAGTCGTTTCTTCCCCATAAACTACAGAGCGGCGGCAGGCTTTAGTTTGTACGGCGGCGTGCCCGCACTCCCGCTCCCGCGGTAGCGTCATGGATGATGAAGTCGCAAGGAGGCCCAGGTTATCCAACTTCAACGTCGGTCGATGCTAAATGATGCAGATACTAAAGCGAACACGTGGGGGAAGGTATTACCGAAGTTCATGGTTGCGGAGATGCTCGACCCCGAGAGACGTCGTGCTGGAGTTCCTTCCGCCAGGCCCTAGCTTCCTCGTCCATCCGTCGATACAGGAATGAGGAGGGTGCCGACCAGTATATATAGGGACATACGAGTCTAATCTAGCGTGGAACTAGGCCGGACAGGTAGAAGATTGAGACGGACTTCAGAAGTTTGTTGCGAATTCGTAGGTGCGCACGCGTACTAAGCAGATCCTAGCCAAAGTGCCCCACATGTCATTGAGCTTGGCTGACATCATCGCTGAGGTCGTGGTGACATCATGCGCGGCAAGAGGAATAAAGAATTCAGAAAACAAACGTGGGTGGGTTTGTGCGGTGCATTTGTACAGCATGGGCTGCGTCGCAGTTTGAGCCCAATGACAGGTAAGTTTTTCCTATTTTTTTCTTTTCTATTTGTTTTAGTTTTATATTTTACTTTTAAATTTCGGTTTCAATTTCAAATATGAATTTGTCTGCAAAATAAAATGCACAACCAAAGTACCAGTACGAAATGCACCAACTAATTTATTTATTTCTTTATTAAATGAACACATCTCTAAACGAAATCTACCCACTAAAATAAATCCTTAATATCCCTCTCATAGTTGTTTTAAGGTAATATTCTTAGTGTAAAATTTAGATTAAGGGATAGTTTAACTTAATTCTTTTATAGAATAGATCAAAATATATAATTCAACAAAGGAAACATTTTTAGTTTAAGATTTTTTTTTAAAAAATATATATATATTTTTTAAATCAAAACCTTTGGAGAGTTTTTCTAAGTTCCCAAAATAAGATTTTGGGGTGTTACAATTAGTCTTAGCAATTAAGCAAGTGTCGAGTTCAGTTCTATTGAAATCAACTAAGTATAGTTGACCGTCTAACACTCCCTTAAAAGCTATTGAATCATCACTTCTTCTAAAGACAGTAACACCTACATCCGTAAAAAGACAATTGTAGCCCATTTTGCATAATTGAGATACAGAAAGCATCTAAAGAATCTACAAGAAAAACATTGGAAATAGAATGGTCAGGTGATATAGCAATTTTACTCAATCCTTTGACCAAACCTTGATTTTCATCCCCGAATGTGATAACTCTTTAGGGATCTTGGTTTTTCTCATATGAGGGGAATATCTTTTTCTCCCCAGTCATGTGGTTTGTGCACCCGCTATCGATGATCCAACTTGAGCCCCCGGATGCATAAACCTACAAAACAAATTTAGGCCTTGTTCTTAGGTACCCAAATGGTCTTGGGTCCTTTTACATTAGAAACAAGCACCTTGGGTACCCAAACACAAGTCTTGGAGCCCTTGTGTTTGCCCCCAACATATTTGGCAACTACTTTGCCTGATTTGTTAGTGAGCACATATGAAGCATCAAAGGTCTTAAAAGAAATGTTATGATCATTTGATGCAATAGGAGATTTCTTCTTAGGCATTTTAACATGGGTAGAATGCCTAGAGCTAGAAGCCTCATTCTTATAAATAAAAGCATGGTGAGAAACAGAATGAGTCTTCTTAGCATGAATTCTCCTAATCTTGTCCTCAGGATAACCAACAGGATATAAAATATAGCCCTCGTTATCCTGAGGCATGGGACCTTTGCCCTTAACAAAATTAGATAATCTTTTAGGAGGGGCATTAAGCTTGACATTGTCTCCCTGTTGGAAGCCAATGCCATCCTTAATGCCAGGGTGTCTCCCACTATAAAGCATGCTATGAGCAAATTTAAATTTCTCATTTTCTAGTTCATGCTCGGCAATTTTAGCATCTAATTTAGCTATATGATCATTTTGTTGTCTAATCATAGCAAGGTGATCATGAATAGCATCAACATTAACATCTCTACATCTAGTGCAAATAGAAACATGATCAACCGTAGATGTAGAGGGTTTGCAATCATTTAATTCAACAATCTTAGCATGTAAAATAGCATTCTCATCTCTAAGATTGGAAATAGAAACATTGCAAACATCTAATTCCTTAGCCTTAGCAATTAATTTATCATTCTCAAACTTAAGGCTAGCAAGAGATTCATTCAACATGTCAATCTTAGCAATTAAACTAGCATTATCATTTCTAGGATTAACAATTGAATCATCACAAACATTTGATTTCTCAACCTTAGCAATTAATTTGGCATTTTCATTCCTAAGGCTAGAAATAGTGTCATGACAAGTGCTAAGCTCACTAGTTAATTTTTCATTTTTCTCTACCTCCTGAGCATAAGCATTTTTAACCTTAACATGCTTTTTGTTTTCCTTAATAAGGAAGTCCTCTTGGCTATCCAAGAGTTCATCCTTCTCATGAATAGCACTAATCAATTCATTCAATTTCTCTTTTGTTGCTTGTTAAGATTGGCAAAAAGAGTAAGCAAGTTATCCTCCTCATCACTAGAATTATCTTCATCACTAGAAGTTGCATACTTAGTGGAGGATCTAGATTTTACCTTCTTCTTCTTGCCGTCCTTTGCCATGAGGCACTTGTGGCCAACGTTGGGGAAGAGGAGGCCTTTGTTGATGGCGATGTTGGCAGCGTCCTCGTTGTCGGAGGAGTCGGTGGAGCTCTCATCGGAGTCCCACTCATGACACACGTGGGCATCGCCACCCTTCTTCTTGTAGTACCTCTTCTTTTCTCTCCTCTTTCCCTTCTTGTCGTTATCCCTGTCACTATCACTAGACAAAGGACATTTAGCGATAAAATGACCGGGCTTACCACATTTGTAGCAAACCTTCTTGGAACGGGGATTGTAATCTTTCCCCTTCCTTTGCTTGAGGATTTGGCGAAAGCTCTTGATGATGAGCACCATTTCCTCGTTGTCGAGCTTGGAGGCGTCAATGGGAAGTCTACTTGATGTAGACTCTTCTTTCTTCTCCTCCGTCGCCTTGAATGCGATGGGTTGTGCCTCGGGTACGGAGGAGGCGCCTTGCTCGATGATTTTCTTGGAGCCTTTGATCATTAATTCAAAGCTCACAAATTTTCCTATCACTTCCTCGGGAGACATTAGTTTATATCTTGGATCACCACAAATTAATTGAACTTGAGTGGGATTAAGAAATATGGGTGATCTAAGAATAACCTTGACCATTTCATGGTCATCCCATTTGGTGCTCCCGAGGTTGCGCACTTGGTTTACCAAGGTCTTTAGTCGGTTGTACATGGCTTGCGGGTCTTCTCCTTGGTTGAGCATGAACCGACCGAGCTCCCCCTCAATCGTTTCCCTCTTGGTGATCTTGTTCACCTCGTCTCCTTCGTGCGCGGTCTTGAGTACGTCCCAAATTTCCTTGGCGCTCTTCAACCCTTGCACCTTATTATACTCCTCTCGACTTAGAGAGGCGAGGAGTATAGTAGTGGCTTGGGAGTTGAAGTGCCGGATTTGGGCAACCTCGTCCGAATCATAATCTTCATCCTTAAAAACGTCCCAAATACTAGCGTGGAGTGAGGTTAGGTGATGCCTCACTCCACATGTTATAATCTTCACCCTTAAAAATGGGTGGTTCGCCTAGTGGGATGGAAAGTAAAGGAGTGCGTTTTGAAATGCGAGGATAGCGTAGGGGGATCTTACTAAACTTCTTGCGCTTGTGGCGCTTAGAAGTGACGGACGGCACGTCGGAGCCGGAGATGGATGGCGACGAAGAATCGGTCTCGTAGTAGACCACTTTCTTCATCTTCTTTTTCTTGTCGCCACTCCGATGCGACTTGTGAGGAGGTGATTCCTCCTTCTTCTTGTTGCGGGACTCTCCCGATGGAGCCTTCCCGTGGCTTGTGGCGGGCTTCTCGCCGGTCACCATCTCCTTCTTGGCATGATCTTCCAACATCACTTCGAGCGGTTAGGCTCTAATGAAGTACCAGGCTCCGATACCAATTGAAAGTCGCCTAGAGGGGGGGTGAATAGGCGGAATCTGAAAATTATAAACTTAAGCACACACTACAAGCCGGGGTTAGCGTTGGAAATAAAGTCGAGTCCGAAAAGAGAGGGCGAAAACAAATCACAAGCAAATGAGGAGTATGACACGGTGATTTGTTTTACCGAGGTTCGGTTCTTGCAAACCTACTCCCCGTTGTGGTGGTCACAAAGACCGGGTCTCTTTCAACCCTTTCCCTCTCTCAAACGGTCACCTAGACCGAGTGAGCTTCTCTTCTCAATCAATCGGGACACTAAGTCCCCACAAGGACCACCACACAATTGGTGTCTCTTGCCTTGATTACAATTGAGTTGGGAACAAGAAAGAAGGAAGAAGAAAAGCGATCCAAGCGCAAGAACTCAAATGAACACAAATGTCTCTCTCTCTCTAATCACTATTTGATTGGAATGATTTTTGGACTTGGGAGAGGATTTGATCTCTTGTTTGTGTCTTGGAGTGAAGTCTAGAGCTCTTGTATTGAATGCAATGGCTGAAAACTTGGATGCCTTGAAGTGTGGTGGTTGGGGGTATTTATAGCCCCAACCACCAAAGTGGCCGTTGGTGGAGGCTGCTGTCGTATGGCGCACCAGACAGTCCGCTGCGCCACCGGATACTGTCTGGTGCGCCAGCCACGTCACCCAACCGTTAGGGTTCGACCGTTGGAGCTCTGACATGTGGGACCACCAGACAGTCCGATGGTGCACCAGACAGTCACTGTTCACTGTCCGGTGCGCCTTCTGACGCCTACTCTGACTTCTGCGCACAGGTGCGCACTGTAGCGTTTCACTGTTCCTTTGCAGACAATCGTTGGCGTAGATAGTCGTTGCTCCGTTGTCACACCGGACAGTCCGATGCTACACTGGACAGTCCGGTGAATTATAGCGGAGCGGCTCCCCGAAAACTCGAAGCTGGCAAGTTCAGAGTGGATCCATCCTGGTGCACCGGACACTGTCCGGTGGTGCACCGGACAGTCCGGTGCGCCAGACCAGGGCAACCTTTGGTTGTCTTTTGCTCTTTTTATTTGAACCCTTTCTTGGACTTTATATTGGTTTATGTTGAACCTTTGGCACCTATAGAACTCATAATCTAGAGCAAACTAGTTAGTCCAATAATTTGTGTTGGGCAATTCAACCACCAAAATTCATTTAGGAAAAGGTTTGACCCTATTTCCCTTTCAATCTCCCCCTTTTTGGTGATTGATGCCAACACAAACCAAAACAAATATAGAAGTGCAGAATTGAACTAGTTTGCATAAGGTAAGTACAAAGGTTGCTTGGAATTGAAACCAATATAATTATTTCTACTAGATATGCATGGATGGTTTTCTTCTTATTTAAAATTTTGGACCACGCTTGCACCACGAGTTTTGTTTTTGCAAATTCTTTGTAAAATTCTTTTTGAAAACCTTTTGCAAATAGTCAAAGGTATATGAATAAGATTGAAAGAAGCATTTTCAAGATTTGAAATTTTCTCCCCCTATTTCAAATGCTTTTCCTTTGACTTAAACAAAACTCCCCCTCAATGAAATTCTCCTCTTAGTGTTCAAGAGGGTTTTATAAATTTTTGAAGATACTCCCCCTTTTTGAACACAATAAGATACCAATTTGAAAACTTCATTTTTAAAATTCGGTGGTGGTGCGGTCCTTTTGCTTTGGGCTAATACTTTCTCCCCCTTTGGCATGAATCGCCAAAAACGGATACTTGTGAGTGAAACACAAGCCCTTTTACTTTCTCCCCAATGGCAAACAAATAGATACGAGTGAAGATTATACCAAAGTGGAGAACTATGCGGAATACCAGCAAATACCAATGGAGTTGAGTGGAAGCACCTTCTTTGCCGAGTACTCCATTTCCCTTTCAATTCTATGATTAAGCATGGGAATACACTTGAAAACACATTAGTCATAGACATAAAAGAGATATGATCAAAGGTATATAAATGAGCGATGTGTGCAAAGTATCAATCAAAATTCCGAGAATCAAGAATGTTTAGCTCATTCCTAAGTTTGGTAAAGGTTTTCTCATCTAATGGTTTGGTAAAGATATCAGCCAATTGATCCTTGGTGTTAATATAGGCTATCTCGATATCCCCCCTTTGTTGGTGATCTCTCAAAAAGTGATACCGAATGGCTATGTGCTTAGTGCGGCTGTGTTCAACGGGATTATCCGCCATGCGGATTGCACTCTCATTATCACATAGGAGAGGGACTTTGCTAAATTTGTAGCCATAGTCCCTAAGGGTTTGCCTCATCCAAAGCAATTGCACGTAACAATGTCCTGCGGCAATATACTCGGCTTCGGCGATATAAAGAGCTACTGAGTTTTGTTTCTTTGAAGCCCAAGACACCAGGGATCTCTCCAGAAACTGACAAGTCCCTGATGTGCTTTTCCTATCAATTTTACACCCTGCCCAATCAGCATCTGAATATCCTAATAAATCAAAAGAGGATCCCTTGGGGTACCAAAGACCAAACTTAGGTGTATGAACTAAATATCTTAGGATTCTCTTCACGGCCCTAAGGTGGACTTCCTTAGGATCGGCTTGGAACTTTGCACACATGCATACGGAAAGCATAATATCCGGTCGAGATGCACATAAATAGAGTAAAGATCCTATCATCGACCGATATACCTTTTGATCTACGGATTTACCTCCGTGTCGAGGTCGAGATGCCCATTGGTTCCCATGGGTGTCTTGATGGGCTTGGCATCCTTCATTCCAAACTTGGTGAGTATATCTTGAGTGTACTTGGTTTGGCTGATGAAGGTGCCCTCTTGGAGTTGCTTCACTTGAAATCCTAGAAAATACTTCAACTCCCCCATCATAGACATCTCGAATTTTTGTATCATGATCCTACTAAACTCTTCACAAATAGATTTGTTAGTAGACCCAAATATGATATCATCAACATAAATTTGGCATACAAACAAATCATTTTCAATTGTTTTAGTAAAGAGAGTGGGATCGGCCTTGCCAACTTTGAAGCCATTAGTGATAAGAAAATCTCTTAGGCATTCATACCATGCTCTTGGGGCTTGCTTGAGCCCATAAAGCGCCTTAGAGAGTTTATAAACATGGTTAGGATACTCACTATCTTCAAAGTCGGGAGGTTGCTCAATATAGACCTCTTCCTTGATTGGTCCAATGAGGAAAGCACTCTTCACATCCATTTGGTAAAGCTTAAAGCCATGGTAAGTAGCATAGGCAAGTAATATACGAATTGACTCAAGCCTAGCTACGGGTGCATAGGTTTCACCAAAATCCAAACCATCGAATTGTGAATATCCCTTGGCCACACCATGCTCATCTTGCTTGTTGCGGAAGACCCACTTGGTTCCTACAACATTTTGATTGGGACGTGGAACCAGATGCCATACCTCATTCCTCGTGAAGTTGTTGAGCTCCTCTTGCATCGCCAACACCCAATCCGAATCTTTAAGTGCATCCTCTATCCTGTGTGGCTCAATAGAGGAAACAAAAGAGTAATGTTCACAAAAATGAGCGACTCGAGATCGAGTGGTTACCCCCTTACGAATATCACCGAGGATGGTGTTCACGGGGTGATCTCTTTGAATCGCTTGGTGGACTCTTGGGTCTGGCGGTCTTGGATCTTGTTCATCTTCCTTGTCTTGATCATGGGCATCTCCCCCTTGATCATTGTCCTCCTCTTGAGGTGGCTCATCTTCTTGATCTTCATTTTCATCCTCTTGAGCTTGATCCTCATCTTGGGTTGGTGGAGATTCTTGCATTGAGGAAGATGGTTGATCTTGTGCTTGTGAAGACTCTTCGGATTCCTTAGGACACACATCCCCAATGGACATGTTCCTTAGCGTGATGCATGGAGCCTCTTCATCATCTAGCTCATGAAGATCAACTTGCTCTACTTGAGAGCCGTTGGTGGAGGCTGCTGTCGTATGGCGCACCGGACAGTCCGGTGTGCCACCGGACACAGTCCGGTGCGCCAGCCACGTCACCCAACCATTAGGGTTCGACCGTTGGAGCTCTGACATGTGGGGCCACCGGACAGTATGGTGGTGCACCAGACAGTCAATGTTCACTGTCCGGTGCGCCTTCTGACGCCTGCTTTGACTTCTACGCGCGCAGGCGCGCACTGTAGCGTTTCACTATTCCTTTGCAGACGACCGTTGGCGCAGATAGCCGTTGCTCCATTGTCACACCGGATAGTCCGGTGAATTATAGCGGAGCGGCTCCACGAAAACCCGAAGCTGGCAAGTTCAGAGTGGATCCATCCTG